>LR738712.1:826643853-826711856 GCA_902687465.1 Secale cereale | reverse complement strand
CCAAACCATGAAGTTATCCCCTTAGAGATTGTCTAGAATACAATATCTCCAAGTGTAGGGCAATCAAATTTTTGTCAAGATCTCTACACCAGCATAAAAGACAGAAACAAAAGCACCATGTCAAAATCAAACGCATGAATAAGATCATCAAGTTCAACATTCCACAGTATTACTCCCTCTGTACCATAATATTTGTAGTTTTAGCAGCTCAAATTGAACTGCTAAAACTACACATATTGTGGTCAAGGTTTTGGATTCCGAATGGGCAAATTTTCTCGTGGGTGGGCGAGATTCTCGGTAACCACGGTTACCGAGAAATTCCGAACAAATTTCAGACGAAATTTACAATTGAATTTTGAATTCAAATTCTTTTTAATTAGATATACAAAAAAATCGAACTAGTATTAGTCAGAAAAGAGGTAGTAGCTCAGTGGAAGGTCAACTACGTCTGCGCTAGGTGGTGTTGAGGTGGTATGTTAGGACTCGAACCAGCCACCTCGCCAAAAGGATAATAGATGGTTCCCAATACGCCACCTCGAGGACATTGTTCTGAGTAGAGAAGCTACCTTAATTCACTTGTAATTGAGCGTTTAAATTCAAAATATTCAAATAATTCGGAATTTTTTGCTCGGGACAGGTATATCTCGTGGGGTGGCGAGAAACGCGGGTACCGCCCGGTATCCGAATTTCTCGGGCGATACCCAAAACCATGATTGTGGTACAGAGGGAGTACATGCCAGTGGAAACTACTTGAGGGATGGCACCATCACTCAGAAAAAAAGTGATAAATTTGTTCTACCTCTTAGCGTTTTTGTATGTTACACTGTTTTACTCGTTCAACAGCCAAGTTTTTCCTCTTTTATTTTGTCACTAGGGAAAAAAGGGAGATGGTTGCATAGTCAAACATATTACTCTGAACATCTTGTCTGCACAAGTTATTAATTTAATCATTGGTAAACTTCTCTGGAGCTGCAGAACTATTGTTGCCGGCTGTATATGACAATTTCCATTGGCCATGTCTCGCCGAAGTATAACTTACATATATATTAAGTGAGTCGAGTTACAATACTTGTTTTCTTTGACCAAATCATGTGGTAGACTTGTAAATTGTAAGACCTTTCGACTCTGGAGACAAGTTCTGCATTGACAAGGAATCCAATATAAAGAAGTATCATAGCTGTCACTATCATGCTGTGACGGATAAGTTTTCTTCCACGTCTGAATGTTATTTTATGTTAATGTCATTGTTACGCTTGTTAAAAAGACCTTGTTGATCCTCTCCGATCTCCCTCTTTTCAACCCTCTGTGAAACATATTGCTGGTGAGTAGCATCTGTCACAACATTTTGCCGGCACCGCTTCTTAGTCTAGCATTGGGCTGTTTCTCTGCAGCTGCACAAATATTATCCCAGGCTCTATCCTGACGATTCTCATTGACTATGTCTCTTACAAGTACTTTGTCAACTCTTCCCCTCCTCCGTACTGAGAAGCCACGAAGTACGAGGATTGTATAAATAGGCATACTCTCATCTGTCTTGAGAAGGTTGCAGGAAGCTATAGGAACCATTTAGCATGACAATACCCAATACCAACAACATGTTGAGCTTTTCCTGTATAGCTTGTGCAGCTGTTCTCGTCCTAGCCCTAGGCAGTAGAACCTGCAGTTGCTTGCAATTCACTTATCCCAACTTCAACACAATCAATAGGGATGATTTCAGTTTTAGCCCAGGCTCAACAATTGCAGACGGTGCCTTGCAGATCACCCCAAGTACCGGAAACATGCGCCACTGATCGGGGAGAGTGGTGTATGCAAGGGAAACCCTCAAGCTGTGGAACAACAAGCGGGCGGCGCCCACCTCGTTCAGGACAGATTTCCTGCTCAACATCCTCCCCGGTCAGAATGGGGCTGGAGAAGGTATGGCATTTGTGCTCACAAACAATCCATCGTTGCCTAGCAACAGCAGTGGCCAGTGGCTTGGCATATGCAATGACACGACAGATGGCACGAAGACGGACGGAATTGTAGCCGTTGAGTTTGACACGAGGAAGAGCTACGAGGATGACCTTGATGGCAACCATGTCGGCATTGACATCAACAGCATCAAATCTATTCGGCAGTACCCGCTTAGTAATGTTTCCATCGTTCTCTCAAGTGGGTCTGATGTATGGGTCAGTATCAGGTACCACGGCACATCAAAATTGTTTCAAGTATTTCTAGTCCAAAACAGCATCCGTGGGCGGTATGTCTACCAAGGAGATATCTACATTGATCTACCACAGCTCCTGCAGGACAAGATATATCTGGTATTTGCAGGTTCCACTGGCAACTTCACCCAACTGAACCAGATAAAGTCGTGGAACTTCACCATGATAGATGAATAAGCCTGCGTTTCTCTGGCCTTCGGGCAGAAATTAGCGGGAGATGGAGCTGTCGTACGTCGGGTTGCTCTTCATGGGAGGGGCTTGAAGCACAACAGTCTCTGCTCCATGACCTCTACTTCCCTCATGGGGAAGTGAGTATTGTGGAAAGTTGTACTATTGTATTGAGAGTGTCGAGTGTTCACTATGGTGTGCTTGTGAAGTTGTACGTTACATTCCTGCTTGTTTTCTGGCCGAATAATATCCGTTCTTTTTATTACTTAAACAGGACCTACCAAAGCAATGCTCAGATGTTGTCTTATGATTTCTTAGCATGCCCCTTTTTCGCCTTCTTAGCCCGCTATAAACTTTTAATATACCAAAATAAGACTCTCAGATATAATGGAAGACATATTTTTAAGAGATTGCTTGTTGATCTACATTAAAAAAGAGATCGCAATAGGATTCTAGACAGAAGCAACTATTGATAAATTCAATTGCAACGAAACATCGTGTGCAATTCAACTAAAAATTGTTACTCATGACCATTATTCAATTTCTTGTGCTTGATGTTTGGCCCCCTTGTGTGTATTTTCTGGCTCCGCCATTATCCTTGAAGAAATTTAGGATTTGAGAAATAATAACTTGGTGATAGTTTGTAGCTTACCGACCTGTCGGGATCTATGTGGATGTCCTCGGAAATGAGTGAAGCTTCTGACGGTACCAGAAGTTTGAACCTTTTCAATACATCACAATAGTGGGCCAAGAACAATACATACTCGCTCCATCTCAAAATTAGTGTCTTGATCTTAGTACAATTTTGTACTAGAGTTAGTGCAAAGTTGAGACACTTATTTTAAGATGGTGGGAGTACTACTTACCGAGAAATTTTTAAGGCCAGCCACAAGAGTGACGATGAAACTAACCGTTGATGAACAGAGTGCCCCAAGAACAGAGCATAAGCAGGTAAAAAAGATCCAGACAAAAAATCACCGGCGTCCAAGAACCAAAGGACTTGGAGTCGAAGGATGATGATGAGGACGTCCAGCAGCCCGCGGATCTCGGCGCGCTCCCGGTGACCGTCGGGGAGAGGCATAAGGGTGTGTTTGGTAGGGCTCGTTCTCGTGTTCAGTATAGAGGTGGAACAGTCACCAACTGGTTCCCGCGTGGATCGAATATTCGCCCCAGATCCGGAACGGGGTGATACCCATGGTTTTGGGTACCGCCCGAGAAATTCGGATACCGGGCGGTACCCGCGTTTCTCGCCACCCCACGAGATATACCTGTCCCGAGCAAAAAATTCTGAATTATTTGAATATTTTGAATTTAAATGCTCAATTACAAGTGAATTAAGGTAGCTTCTCTATTCAGAACAATGTCCTCGAGGTGGCGTATTGGGAACCATCTATTATCCTTTTGGCGAGGTGGCTGGTTCGAGTCCTAACATACCACCTCAACACCACCTAGCGCAGACGTAGTTGACCTTCCACTGAGCTACTACCTCTTTTCTGACTAATACTAGTTCGATTTTTTTGTATATCTAATTGAAAAGAATTTGAATTCAAAATTCAATTATAAATTTCGTCCGAAATTTGTTCGGAATTTCTGGGTAACCGTGGTTACCGAGAATCTCGCCCATCCACGAGAAAATTTGCCCATTCGGAATCCAAAACCTTGGTGATACTTCCAAATTGGGCGGACGACGCGGAACCGCTCCTCTCCTCGCACTCCCGCAGCCCTGTCCTTTGTCATACCGCTCGTCTCTTTGGTTTCTCCCCCTTCCATGATTTGCGCCGCCCGACCTCCTCCTCTGATCTACGCCGCCGGCCGTCTTCCTTCAACCAGCAACGCCGCCGTCTTCCTTCGATCTGCAACGCCGGCTCCATTGTCTCGTCTTCCTCTGAAGCACGTGTGGCGGGCGAGCAGGTGCAGCGGTCTTGCGGTGGGGCAACAGCGGCGGCACACGGCGGTAAGCGACGGAGCAGCCGCTCCAAGCGCTGGCTGTTGACCGCGCCTGAGGCTTGAGCTCGCGCCGCCGGGAGCCAAGGCCAAGCCGCGCATCCAGCCGGCCGCCACTCTCAGCTCGCATTCAGTTCTTGTAGCTACTGTTTATCTCATGGTTGAGTCCGGTTCTTGTCGCTCACACCTCTGTACGTTGCATTGATAGATGGATTAGATTCGTTGATGCTCAAAGGAAAATTGCTTGAGTCCGATTTGGTGATGCTCGCAACTCTGTTCTGAGAATTAATTTTACTGGTTCTGAGGAAAATCTGCGATAATAATCAGACGTATGTTCTCTGTTTAGTTAACACTGAATTATATATAGTCTGCATTTGGGAGATACGTTTTTGTTTCTTGCCTTTGATGATCCTGATACTGATTGCTGGTTTGAGACTTTGTCGCTCTGAATCTTGTTTGAATCTTATTTCTCCGGTTCAGTTCAGCGAGGCAGACTGCAGTTGTATAAACTTACAAATCCATTCCATTCCATCTACCAAACTATCAAAACAAACATTAAAATGTAACCATTCCATTCCTTGGAACTACCCCTACCAAACATAAGGATGGAACCGACCCATTATAGTGGAACAGAACCATGACATTTCATTACACTTCGTTCTCGAACCAAACACACCCTAAAGGGACGAGCTCGATTCCGACGGAAGGGAAATTTCTGCGATTCACGTGAGAGCGCTGCCGCCGGAAGTACACGGAGCGTTGCCTGCGCAGTCCGGATGATGCGGCGCTTGTGTGAAGCGCCTCCGCCGGCTGTACGGCGGGCGGTGTCTAGACTCTAGACTAGTACTGAACGGGCGTTTTCTTCAGATAATAAGTCCTCGAGACAGTCCCGTGGACCTGGTTCTACTTCTGCAGCGAGAGCACATCTTACGTGGGCCTCTAGCACTCGGCCTCATTGCTCTTAGATTTAAAAGATTTTTGTAGCAGTTTTGAAGGATTCCATTTTTTTTTGAAGGATTAGAATCCTTAGGAATTCTTCTACATTGGTTGTTTGATTCATAGGATCAAATGCTATATAAACTTTTCTCTATGAATTCCTTTGTACCCCCTTGCTAAAGAAATACAACAGCGTTTAGATCATTATTTTAGTGATCTAAACACTCTTATATTTCTTTACGGATGGAGTACTATAATCTATAGGAATTTTAGTGAATGTACGAGTTTTTCCCCCCGCAAAACTGGCAGTACACTGTGCGCGCAACATCTTATTCAGGACGGCGAGAGTATACCACATGAGATAAACAGCTAAATACAAATCAATTGTGAACATATAATTTTATGCAACACTCCAGCTTAATCATTCTATTACATACTCCCTCCGTCCGTAAACACTTGTCGGAGAAATAGATGTACCTAGACGTATTTTAGTTCTAAATCCATCCATTTTTGCGACAAATAATTCTGGACGAATGGAGTATTATTTATTTCCTTTATACCATATAATAATGTAAAAATTGGCAATATTTATTGAATTGGTTAATGGATTTTGCAAAAATGACCGCAAATTTTTTGGTGTGGCATACCCGTTACTAAAATCCTTGGTCCGTCGCTAATATTTGTTTTGCTAGATCAGTATTTCTGAAATGTCGTGATGCGCTCTATATGTTTTTACCACCGCAGAAAATCACGGAAGCCTCACGCAGCTGCCTCCTCCCCAAAAAATTCCAGGGTACATATGCATTCCGCCTGCGCCGCCGGTCCATCTCGTCTCCGGTGGCCTTAGGGCCATGGCAGCGTCGTGGATCCCGGCCTTGACAGCAAGATGGCTCCATTTCTTAGACCTTGCATGATCGAATCTTCTATCAAGATATTTATAGATAAAACACGCACATACACATATAAATGCGCTATAATGCATATAAAATGTCAAGCCACAATCCATTGGTAAACCATCCAAAATAAAACCGGCACATGACATGATTTTATTACCTCTAACTAAATGGAACTAATTAATCCACAGATGGATGCATGTGATATTTTCATTTATTGTTTTTTGTATAAATTTAGATAATTGAAATTTATTTCAACAAATAACCCGAACTAAATTTTTTTTGAATAACACAATTTCAATGATTAATTGGTTTTCTACTTTCCGTATTGTATTTATAATGATGGAAATTTGTAAGTAATGTCTGAGTTTTAAAATATTACTAATGCGATTATGGGATACACATCTGTTAAGCATGGACACTATATCTGAATTTTGTTTATTGCGAGAAGATTATTCACTTAAATCCGTAAATATGGGTTGTTCTATTCAAATGAATAATATCTTTTATGGTCATGCACCAATGTGAATGGTTTATTTTTGTTCAATCTCGATAGTAGTGAAGCACATGTTCATAATATTTATGCCAAAAGATGCAAAGTGAATAATGATAGTACCACATACTTGTGGCACTGCTCCTTGGGTCATATCGGTGTAAAGCGCATGAAGAACCACCATACCAATGGACTTTTGGAATCACTTGACTTTGAATCATTTGAAAGAATTCACTAACATTGCACAATGATCCCATGTGTTAAAAAGTGTTCATGAATATATATTTTTTCACAAATTCCATGAATATGTTCAAGAATTGAAAAAAAAAATGAATTTGAAAATTTTAGTCAGTTTTGAAAAAATGTTCACGTGTTGGAAAACAATGTTTACGTTTTGAATATTTTTTGCAAGTTTGATTTTGTACGAATTATAAAATTATTATCAAATTCAAAATTGTTCATAAGTTTTTCCAAATGTGCACAAATTTGGAAGTTGTTAGCAATTTTCATAAAATTACATTGAAAGAACCTTTGTGATTTGGAAAACAAAGTTTACAATTTTTTAAAAAGTTTGTAAATGTGAAAAAAAAGAAAAGAAAGTGGAAAATTTAGAAAAAAAAAGTAATATAAAAGAAAAAAACGCAACCTTGGAAAAAACAAAGGAAAATGCAAAAAACCGGTTCAGGGAAGGCTCTAAACAAGTGGGAAAAAATCTCTAGAGAAGGCTCAGACAAGGAAGGCTCCGAAAAAATGGTCTTGCGGACAAGACAAGGAAGGCTCCGAACAATACATGCAGGTGGGAAAAGACAAGGAAGGATCCAGATGGCCCCAGGTTGGAGATAGCGGACGGCGTTGTCGGAGGGGCCGACATCACCCCCATCTCTTGATGGAGGACGCGTGGGAGCACTTCCTCCTCTCAATGGCGGAGGAGCACCTTGCGGGCGGGGTGCAGCTCGAGGCGGAGCGCGCATATGCTCCCGCCCTTGTCGAGCTCTACGTTGATCCATCCCTCATTGTCAAAGCCTGAGTCATACTTGAGCCCATTGAGGATGATCGGGTGGTGTCGGCGATCTTTATTCGTGACTTAGAGCTGGAGGAGACTTTTGCAGACAAATGACAAGGACGACGAGATGCCTCATGTCGCCAATGACTGCGAGGCCGGTGGTTCCGACGAGGGGTTGATCTCGACCCCCTCAGACAAGGGGTGGATTGATTAGTTTGTAGTATATGTAATTTTTATTTCCAGAAGTAGTTCTAGCTCATTTTATCTATGAATACACGAATCTATGAATGAGTTGCAGTTGTAACTGGCTTGCAATTCTATGCTGCATTGTTGCATGCTTTTGCATAATTTTAATGGTTATTTCTACTCCTAATGGAGCAGTTGGTAGCCTGTTACTCCGGTTTTATTTCTCCCACCACTCCGTACTACTGGTTTTTATCCATCTACAAATCTCCTCTCCCACTGGTTTAAGCCGGTTATCAATTTTTGGTAATGCAATAAAAGTCACACGAGAATAAATCATATCACGGTCGGCAGTCAATCTCAAACCTGCCAAGAGATTTGTAGAACAAGAGTATCACACTTCACACATCGACCAACTAATGACACAATTGCTATTGGGGCATATCACTCTCCCTTGCATTATACTTATTAATATTAAGATGAAACACTTCGTTGAATGCATTTCTCTTATATTGTTCTATGGCAACACCCGAGCATTCTGCTAGAAAGGATGCTCGGGTGTAGACAAAATCATATATTACATCATTATTAGTATCAACATGTTTCTAAATATTTTCATACTCAGTATATGATGATAGATTCAACACGAGATCTAAAGTTTTGTGTGAATCCAAATATGCAGGTGTCAGCAATACTGTTTGATAGCTTGGGGTACGATGCGGCAAATGCCCAACGGCTGGCTAGCTGTGTGGGAGAGCAAGAGATGTCCAGCGAGGAACATCCCACTACAATGGGAAACCGACCGAGAAGGGGAGGGTCCGACAGGAAAACCAAACTTTTTATCGTGGGATGGGGTTTTGTGTTGCGCCCGTGGGTTGGAGATAACAAATGGCGGATAATCCGGACAATGACATTTCTCCCCCACATATGATCTGGATTTGGGAAAGTCTGGACTGTCCAGACGGTTGAATTTTGGGAAGCCCGTTGGGCGCCGGATGTATGAGGAAGAAATGGGTTTCGACTTTGAAGACGACTTTAATCATTTATTTGATTTATTTATATGCGTTGTAGCCGTACCAACGCACAGACATTCTACTAGTAAAAATAGCGTATAGGAGGCGATAAGAAAAAAAGCCCAAACGGAGGACTGGTTTTACACCTCCAACCGGACTGGGCTTTTTCTTTCAGTCCGGCTAGACAAGAAAAGCTTCAGCATCCACATTCCTCCTCCTGTCCTCTGTCCTGGTGTGTGCGCTCGCCGCCGCCGGCTGCATCCCCGCCGCCCGTTGCCGCCCTAAACCAAACCAAGGTACTACCTTTCCCGACTCACCACGGCACCACCGGCCAAGGTTTTGGTTACCGAATGAGGCAATTTTACCGAGGGGGACGGATAAACGTGGTTACCACGGTTACCGGAAAATACCGAGAATATTTCGAACGAATTTTATAGTTGAATTTTGAATTCAAATAAATGAATGAACGAACATTCGAACCAGAGACCTGTCAAAACAGGAACTAGGTTGCTACGAACATGTTAGAATCAACTCTCATGTCATTAATTAGATCCTATGCACTTTACTTCAAATGGAGCGTTTAAATTCAAAAAATCCAAAAAAATGGTATTTTTTGCTCTGTATGTGGATTTATCGAGGGGCACGGAAATATGCGGTAACCATGGGAAATCTTGAAATTTCGACCGGTAACCAAAACCCTGCCACCGGCTACTACCTGATTTTCCTCGGCCTGATCCATGATTCCCTCTCTCTCCATCTGCAGATCTGACCCCTGCCCATGGAGGAGGCGGAGAAGGGGGAGATCTTCCAGAGGAACACTAAGCCACGCCTGGACAGCCATCCGGGGTCGACGGAGGAGGCGGCCGCCCTATTCACCGACGACATCATCCTGGAGATCCGTCAACCGCTTCAAGTGCGTCTCCGTGCCCTGGCGCGACCTCATCACTGACCCCGCCAACCGCAGGAAGCTGCCCCAGGCCCTCGCCGGCTTCCTCTACATGTCCTTCCACAGCGTGCACCACCACCACTTCGCCAATGTCTCCGGCGGCGCTGCCCCGTTCGACCCTTCCCTCCCTTTCTTGGTTCCATGTGGAGGTCATACGTTGGTAACGTATGATATGCAACATCAGAAAGTTGGATGCATCCTTGATCTTGAGAAAAATAGTACACAACGGTTTCTACCCTATGTTCCTCTATTCTCAGAGTCATTAGCAGATGCAAATGGGCGGTAGCTTTACCTTCAATGCTTCCTCCAAGAATTGGCTTTTCCATCGGCTGCACTATTTGTGCGTTCCTCTGAATCTACTTGAATCATGCCACTCAATTTGCTGGTGCTTACACTCCTGCCTGCTTGGTTTTCAGTTTAGAACAATGCCTGGTAAACCTACAGATTAAGCATAATGTTAACTCCAAAGAACACCGTTACTCTTGTTCTTGTTTTTGTAGCACTGGCTATTGTTCTTGACAGGCATGTATTAGTCCCATGGGGCTAAATTATACTATAACCAGCCTTCTTGTCCATGACAATCAGTTATTATGATTATCCTAAATGCTAGTGCAGATTGTGAACCTGGTAGTTTACTAAAAGGTTCAATCAGAGTAGTTACTAGTGTGATGTCTACATCAACCTTATTCATTCAGTATTTTGCAAAAGCAGGTTCTTTTTACTTATATTTGCTATAGCGAATGATTCAGTAGAGCTTTGGATCTGCTAACCAGAGGTATTGCATTCATGCCAAAAAAAAAGGAAATAATCAAATAAAGGAACCCTGATTGCTGACTGAATGCTGATGATTTTGCAATGTGTATGGGTCTTTCTGCTGATGATTCTTCAGTCCTGATTTGCTGACCGAATGGCATACATCTTTCTGAGGCTTTGCTATATAATATATGCGATGTTATTTTTACAACCTTGCTTGCTGGATATTCATGCGTCTTTCTAAAGTTCTGCTAGCTACTGCCTGTATTTTCTGCGTGCACGTTGAGAAAATAAAATTAATTATTAAACATGGTCACTGATTCGTTGTATTAATTCAATTGGAGCTATTCAAATGTATTATTTCTGCAGGCACCTGTAAGATGAAGAAGGGAGCGACCGGAGAAGCAAAGATTCATGTTGATATATAGTGAGCTAAAGCTGCCTATTGATTTTATTTTATGATGGAATGGGACTATTTTCCTGTGAAATAAAGTTCTGGAGAATGTTTTAAGTTCCCTTGGTAGATGCAGATATATTTTACACATGTATAAGAACTACTACCTTGGTCCCACAATATACCCCCTCTGTAAAGAAATATAAGAGCGTTTATATTTGTTAACGAAGGGAGTAAGACGTTTGGGAGGGAGCACACATCTGGGCAGCACAGAGCAACCTTCTCAGGTTGAAATCACAGCAGTCTCGGTTCTTTTTAATATATCAAAACAAGACTCAGAGATAAAATGGAATACATATTTTGAAGAGATTGCTTGTTGATGTACATTAAGAAAGATATTACAATAGGATTCTAGACAGAAGCAACTATTGATGAATTCAATTGCGACGAAACATCGTGTCCGTGTTGTATTCAACTAAAAATTGTTAGTCATGACCTTCATTCAATTTGTTGTGCTAGATGTTTGGCCCCCTTTGCGTGTATTTTCTGGCTCTGGCCGCCATTATTCTTGAATAAATTTAGGGTTTGAGAAATAATAACTTGGTGATAGTTTGTAGCTTACCGACCTGTCTGAATCTATGTAGCTGTCGTGGGGAATGAGTGAAGCTTCTGACGGTACCTGAAGTCTGAAGCTTTTCAATACAGCCAACATCTTCAATTCCTATATACTCCGTACACCTTGTTCCACCACTGTTCTTGAACAAAATAAAGGGTTCGAGAAATACCAGCTTGCTGCTACTCCCTCCGTCACATAATATAAGAACGTTTTTGACACTAGTGTAGTGTTAAAAACGTTCTTATATTTTGGGACAGAGGAAGTAGTTTGTAACTTACTGACTTGTCCGAACCTATGGTCGCTGGAAATAGGTCAAGCTTCAGGACCGGAAGCTATTGACCCCCAGCCTGCGAGCCGCCACCGCACCACCACGCCCTCTTGATACAATTTCAGCTCCCCTTCACCCCTTTGGCCATGCCAACCACTCGCGTCCACCTTGCACAGTTCCCACACACCGGCTTCTCCAACCACGCGCCGCTGCGTGCCACGCAACATCTTCATTGGACTAATCCATGCTCAGAGCTATTTGAAGTACTCCACAGACCCAAATTTGAACTACAGTAGTAACTACCATCAAACAAGCTGTTTGGTATGCTAATGAGAAGCTTAGAGGATGATAAGCAACAGATTTACCATGTCAGAATTCCTGCAGCTAGCATGCCAATTCGCATTCATACTGAAATTGAAAAGTGGTGTGTAGACCTGGCAATCTTAGCCTGGTATGCTTGTAAGGGGGCGGTGGCCTCGCTAAATCTCCAGCCGTTAGAAATTCTAGTGCAAAGTTAGTTGCTTAAGAGCATCTCCAACAGCCGCGCTACGCGCCGCGCCCAAAAAAAGCGTTTGCCGCGCGCGCTTCGGCAGGTTTAGCGCGGGATAGGCGTGCTCCTGGAGAAGTTGAGCAAGCTGAGGAGATTCCGACGGAGTAGACATTCCTAAGAAATATGTCGCCGACGCTGCACGAAGCAGCCTGCGCATGCATGCGACGGTGCTGTTGGGCAGTTTTCAATTTCAGAAGCCAAATTATTTCGGAGGTCACTTAAATATGCGAAATTTCAGAAATTTTGCATATTTCGGAAATTATTTTGGATTTTGCGATTTCATGTTTCACTTAATTTTAACACAATTTAAATTTATTTGGAAATCAGTTTGAATCTGCATTGAAATCTGGGGCTTAAAAATATTTCGCACCCCATTGAAATATGCAAAATTTCGGAAATTTCACTGAAATTTAGTTGAAATTTTTAACCCCTGAGCCCGTGATCTCCTGAGAAGGAGCGAGCCGGGACCAGCGGGGATGTGCTACCACTGCTGGCGCGAAGAGCATCTGTACTCACGTCCCCAACAACCACCAAGACGCTTTTTTTTATCGCCGGCGTCGAAAAAAAAACCAGTCGCCCCCCAAGACGTCGAATTTTGACGGTTCGGCTTATTTTTTGGCCCCGCGACTCTAGGCCGAACCTAGCGCACTGGGGGCGCTTGAGGGCTCCAGAGGAAGGAAAAAGTGTCGCGCAGGTCATCTCTATCAGGCGAAAAACAGCTTTTGCCCGCCCGATTTGCCCCCGCGTAGTGTAGGACGCCGTCTGCCCCTCTTGCACGCCGTGCCGATCCCGGTGACACCCCCTACCCGCAGTCGCTGATCCATCGCTAGAAAGGCCTATCCCCCACCGGAAAGAGAGGGTTTCACTGCGCGCAGCCTCCATCTACTCCCTGGGCAAGCTTTTCGGTGATCTGGCCACATAGGCGGGGATACTGGTGGCTGTGCACCCACCACGCCCACCAGGTGTTCGGCGATGGACTACGATGACGAGGAGGCGTTCGCGGGGCTACTAGAGGAGGAAGCCGAGGCCGACGCCCAGGACGAAGAGACCTCATGGTCCTTGCCGCTCTACCCAGCCTGTTCGCGAGCAATGCGAAGCTGCGGTTAGGTGGCTCGGCGTCGGGCCGCCGTAAGAGCAAGGCCGAGGCATCGTCTGGAAGGCTATTGCTTGCTCTACACTGACTACTCCGCCGACACTCAACTACACAGCGAGAAAGTATTTCGGAACCGTTATCGGATGAGTCGAAAGCTCTCTCTCAGGATTGTGAATTCCATCCGGGAGTCCGATAGCTACTTCATTTGCAAGAAGGATTGCGCCGGCACACTTGGATTCACCTCACTCCAGAAGTGCACGACAGCTATGAGGATGCTTTCACACGGAGCTCCCGATGATATACTGGAAGACTATGGACGCATGGCCGAGGCCACCAACATTGAGTGTTTGTACAAGTTCTACAGGGCAGTGGTGGCAGTGTTTGGACCACAATACTTGCGATCACCCAATATAATGTTGAAGACACTGCTCGGATCCTAGCACAGAATGCAGTAAAATGATTTCCTGGGTTGCTTGGAAGCATCCATTACATGCATTTGGCATGGAAAAACTGCCCATTTGCTTAGTAGGGGATGTACAAAGGCGCAAAGGAGCTTGCGGTGTGGTACTCGATGCTCTGGCTACACAGGACCTCTGAATTTGGCACTCCTTTTTTTGCCAGGAACTCACAATGACATCAACGTACTGCAGTGCTTGAATGTCTTTGGCAAGCGGCCATGCTCCTCCGGTGAATTTTGAGATCAATGGGCACCAATACAATAAGGGGTACTAATTAGCAGATGGCTTCTATCCGAGATGGTCCACATTTGTGAAGACTATCTCAAACCCTGTGCCATGAGGCAAGTACTCCTACTTTGCCTAGTGTCAGGAGGCTTGCGTGAAGGATTTCAAGCGGGCATTTGGTGTGCTCCAATCATGATTTGCTGTTGTCCGGTGCCCCGCTCTGATTTGGTCAAAATCTCAAATGTGGGAGGTGATGACTTGCTGTGTAATCTTGCACAATATGATCATTGAGAGCGAGCAGGAAGATCTAGTGTTCGACACTGAACCATATTACAGGCAGGGTCCTCTTGCCCAAGTTGATCACCAACTGCTGGCATCATGGGTTGCCTTCCACAATATGCATCAGGAGATCCGAGACCCACAGGTGCATCAAGAACTGCAGCACGATCTGGTGGAGCACCTTTGGAGGCTCAATGGTAACGCCTAGTTTGACGTGTGATAAACTTTGAGTTTTAATTTGTGTTTGAATTATGAGTTTGCTTCGTTGAACTATTCGATTTCTACTGATTTCTATGATGAACTTGTGATAAAAATTATTTCATGTCGAATTTTGTGCCAAATAACGTCAAATTTGGGACGATATCGCCGGTTGGGGGGCGAACTCTCGAGGTCAGCTGGGAACCCGAGCCCCCACCCCCACTCACCATGTTGAAATTACCGCCGGTTCGTCCCCAAACAGCGATATTTTATGTCCCCGGACGGGGGGGGGGGGGGGGGGACTGAAGATGCTCTAAGCCCCGGATATGTGGGAAGAAAGCGAGGGTCTTTAGGCTAGTTTTTATCCTTGCCTTTTTAGAATATATTTCGTTAGATTAATGATATTCAATTTCATCGCTGTTTTAGAGAAGCAAATAAGTGTCATGTCATCTGGCAAAATATTCTTATGGGTCTCATGCTGAATTTAGTTGGGATGGGGATGCAGCACAAGGCACTTTTTAACAATCGAAAATGCTCTCGAATCAAAACATGTTCATGAGTTCAAAAAATGCTTGCAAATTCAAAATTGTTCGGGTCTTCTAAAAATATTTCATATTTTTTATGAAATTGAAAAGAAGGTTCACAAATTTCAAAACAAGTTCACAATTAGGTTCACGATTTTCAAACACTGTTCACATAATATAAAAAATCATGAACTAAAAAAAATGTCCCTGAGTTCAAATATTTTTTTACCAACATCAAGCAATGTTTGCATGTGTTAAAAATGTTCATGGATATAAAAACATTGTTAGCGATTTCCATGAAACTGTTTACAAATTAGAAAGCATAAATTTGAAAAATATTGTCATTTCAAAAACGTTCACAAGTTTGAAAAAATGTTTGGCATTTTTAAAATTAGTTTGCGAGTTTTTTTTCACGAATTAAAAAATTATTACAGATATTGGAAAATGGTAACAAATATGAAAAAATGTGCATGAATTGGAAATTGGAAAAATGTTACTGATTTGGAAAAGGAAGTTTACAACTTTAAAAAATGTTTGTGAATGTGAAAAAATAAAAGAAAGGAAAATAGAAGAAAATTTTAAAAAGGGAAAACAAAATAAAAACCAAAAACCAGTTCAGGAAATGTTCAAAACGGTGGGGACAAACCTCTAGAGAAGGCTCAAACAAGGAGGTGGAAGGCTCGATGAAGGTGGTCTTGGCGGTTGACCTAGTTGGCCCCGGGATGGAGATGGCGGACACCACCGTCGGCGGGCCGGCATTACCCCTACCTGTTGATGGATGACGCGCAGGAGCACTTCTGCATCTCGATGGTAGGGGAGCACCTCAAGGGGGAGATGCGGGTCAAGGTGGAGCGTGCGGATGGTGCAGCCGTAAGAGCAAGCAGAGGCATCGTCTGGAGGGCTATTGTTTACTCTATGTCGGCCCGTCCCTCTTTGCCGAAACTCGCGCCATCCTGGAGTTCATCAAGGATCGGGGGGTTGTGTCGACGAAGCGCCGCTGGATATTAATTCGTGACCGAGAGCCGGAGAAGACCTTTGCAGACGAGGACGAGCAAACGCCTCATGCCGCCAATGACCACGAGGGTGGTTTCGGCGAGGAGATTACTATATGTAATTCTTTTGGTTGTAGTTCTAGCTCGTTTTATCTATGAATAAATGAATCTATGAATGAGTTGTACTTGTAGCTCGTTTATAGTTCTATATGTTGCATTGTTACAGCTTTTGCATAATTTCGGAGGTTAAAAAAATATTAAGTCAGACCTATATGGGGCAAGAAGAAAAAAAGCCCAAACGGACACCTCCAACCGGACTGGGCTTTTAATTCTTTCGTCGTTGGTTCAACCTTTCTTCTTTTCATTCTTCCGGAGTATTTCATGAATTCTTTCTTTGTGTTCCTCCGAAGGCCATCATTACAAAAGATTTCTTCGTTCTCAGTTTTCAACTTCTTCCTCCAAATATTCTTCGTTGATGCTGATACGTCCAAAACGTATCTATAATTTCTGCTTGCTCCATGCCTCTTTTGTGTGATATTGCTATGATATTTATGCACTTCCATACACTTTTGATCATATTTGGACTAATCTATTAACTCAGTGCACCACAGTGCCAGTTCCTGTTTTCTGCTTTTTCTATTTCAGGTTTCCCCCATATTAAAATTGCTCCAAAAATTCCGGGAAAAATACAGGAAAAATCAGCGTACAGGAAGCATCGAGAAAAACCAAAGCAGGTCAGAGGGGAGCCAGGGGTGGCCCAGGCGGCCACCCGGCGAGGCCCCACCCCTGGCCGCGCCAGGGGGGCGCCTGGGGCCCCGGCTCCGCTTCTGGTGACCCCCCTTCGCATATATATTCCTCGCGTCCCGAAACCCTCGAGGACGGAACCCTTTTTTACGATCTCGCCTCTGTTCCGCCGCCGCCGCGCTTCCAAGATCGGGAGCATCAGGAGAACTCTTCCCAGCACCCTGCCGGAGGGGAGAACCACCACCGGGAGCTTCTCCACCACCATGGACGCTTCCCGGATGAGTCGTGAGTAGTCCACCTTGGACCATGGGTCCATGACCAGTAGCTATGTGATCTTCTCCTCCCCTCTTTGTTCTTCATGGTTTAGACCTCGTGAGCTGCCCAACATGATCGAGGCACATATGTAATCTTTATGCTGTTGCTCTGCTGAGTTTGCTGGGATCCGATGGATTATGAGATTATGTTCAGATTGTGTGTGAGTAATATATTTGATTCACCTCTTTTATATTAATGTTCTTGAGTAATTCTTGCATGTTCTCCGTTGCTGTTTATTGCTTTGGCCGAGTAATAGGTAGTAACTCCAAGAGGGAGCGTTATGCTTGATTGTGGGTTCATGCCCCCTGATGACTAGCTTGTGTGACAGAAACATGAGTCTACGGGATGTGCTGTTGCCACAAGGGGGAAAACAACGGTGCTTGTACTTGCGGGTGCAAGGATTGTTTACTTTACGCAAAGTTCTTTTAATGCAGTTGTCTGTTGCTTTGAGTTTACACTTTGGGTGGGATTCGCAACTTAATACCAGCGAGATGTTCTGGATAGATATCTCAAGGTGGATGATTAGTAGTAGATGCAGATGGATTTCGGTCTACTTGCCTTGGCGTACCGCCCATGCTTTTGAGCCTCTACCTTTCTTTGCAGCATAGTTATCATTGGTTTGCGCACGTAATCCTGTCAATTGCCTAGCTGTAATTTGTTTACCTCGCTTTGCTGTTTTATCGTCTTTTGGGAGAGAGACATCACTAGTGAACATCATGGGACCCCGGTCCATATTACCACCACTGATCACACCCGCTATTTACTTCCTGTTCTTATTTCCTAGTTGCAGTCATACCTATCATTATTATCTCTTGTGTTTGATCATTTGTAAACGACAAGGCCTGAGGGATTGACAACCTTTCTGTACTCGTTGGGAGCAAAGTTATTTGTATCTGTGTGCAGGTCCTGTCAACTGCTAAGTTTCTAGCGCCGTTGACACCTTCTTGTCGACCCTCGGAGTCTCACGGGATCCGATCCTTGGTATCTTTGCCAAGGGAAACTTGCTGCTACGCTACATCTCAAACCTTCCACTTGGGGTAACCAACGAGGGGCGAGAAGCCATCAAGCAAAGTTTCTGGCGCCGTTGCCGGGGACTCCACTCTTCAAGATAGGGGAGTTGCACGCTATCTTTTATCTTTGCTTTTTAGTCTTGTTAGTTTACCTTTCAGTTTTTGCTTTAGTGTCCCTTACCAAAAATCACAAAAATAGTTATCTTGCTTGCTGCTGCTATGGGCTCCACCAAAAACACTAAGTGGGAGGAGTACACCCCTTCGTCCATCACGCCAATCACCACTGTCGGGATCTACAAAAGTAATAAACCTTGCGATTATGTTAGTTTTAAGGGAAGTTATGCCCATGGCATGGTCTTCCAGGAAAAAAGTATGACCCTCTGTTTAAAGTTGCTCCCACACTTCCCCAAACTTGGGAAGACGTCCAAACTCTTATAATAGAGAGCAATTCAAACAAAGAGGATGACACTACAATTCTGCTCAATAATGATAAAATTGATTTTGATAATTGCACCCTTTCTGAAGTTATTGGTTTTCTTCACAAGATGTCTAGAGATCCCCACACTAGCACACTTAATCTTGCCTTCACAGAGCATATCACTAATGCTCTTATCAAAGCTAGGGAGGAGAAGCTTAGGGTAGAAGCCTCCATACCTAGAAAGCTAGAAGATGGTTGGGATCCTATGATTAAAATTAAGTTGAATAACTTCTCTTGCTATGCTTTATGTGATGTTGGAGCTAGTACCTCCGTTATGCCCAAAAGAATATATGATATGTTTAAATTGAAACCTTTTGATCCTTGTTCTTTTGGTGTTCGTCTTGTTGATTCTTCCGTAAAGAAACCTTTGGGGAAGATCGACGATGTTCTTATCATTGTCAATGACAATTATGTTCCCGTTGATTTTACTATTATGGATATTGAATGTGAACCTTCATGTCCAATTATTTTGGGACGTCATTTTCTTCGCACCGTTGGTGCTATCATTGACATGAAAGAGGGGAATATAAAATTCCAATTCCCTCTCAAGAAAGGAATGGAACACTTCCCTAGAAAGAAGATTAAGTTGCCTTTTGAGTCCGTTACACGGGCTAGCTATTCTCTTACTCTTGATAAAACTTGATTCTCTTTTTGCATCATGCCTAGCTTAAAGGCATAAAAGAAAGCGATTTTTGGAGGCAGCCCACAACGAATTAGGATTTATTATTTTGCTTTTTTTGTGTCTTGATGTTTGTTACTACAGTAGCATCATCATTGTATCTTTTCTTTTCAGCTTTGTGCCAAGTTTAGCCTCCGATTGCAAGAAAGTTCAAAAGTTGTGATGTGCTGTCCAGAAAACAGATTCTGTCCTTGGACAGAAAAATTCAAATAAAATTACCAGATCATCTTTTTTATCTGAATTTTTTTGACAGCGTGCTCTATACAATTGGCTTTCGAGCGTCTGTCCTGAGTTTTTTTATTTGAGTTGCAGAAGTGCCCCGAAAAAATTATTTACTACCTGCTGGTCTGTTTTTCACAGATTCTGTCCTGATTTGCCTTTTCTTCGTTTTGCAAACCTTGAGCTTGCTTTTTCTTTGCAAAAACCTTTTGGCAATCTTGAGAAACAGTAGCTCTTCAAGATTATCTTTATTTCCAGCAGGGAAAAGTTATTTTATTGTGGGTACTAACCTCGCTAATCAGATTATGATGAGTTATGTATGAAGGGAGTTTTCAAGTGTGCGAGGGAAGATGATTAAAGAAGATTCAGGAGGGTCAAATGCTCAAGCTTGCGGATGCCCCCATGCATCCCCTTCTCCATCAACAATTATCAGTTTGTCTTTCGTTCCACTATAATTATCACTTCATGTGTTTGAAGGAAATATGACCTAGAGGCAATAATAAAGTTAATATTTATTTCCTTATATCATGATAAATGTTTATTATTCATGCTAGAATTGTTTGAAAGGAGTTTTTCAAAGAAATACCATGGTGAAGCTGCTTACAAATTGAGCATCAAGATCTATAGAGATAGATCAAGACGCTTGATAAGACTTTCGATGAGTACATACCTTGATAAGATTTTGAAGTAGTTCAAAATGTATCAGTCAAAGAAGGAGTTCTTGCCTGACTTGTAAGGTGTGAAGTTGAGTAAGACTCAAAGCCAGACCACGGCAGAAAAATATAGAGAGAATGAAAGTCATTCCCTATGCCTCAGCCATAGGTTCTATAAAGTATGCCATGCTGTGTACCAAACATTTTGTGTACCTTGCCATAAGTTTGACAAGGAGGTACAATAGTGATCCAGGAGTAGATCACTGTACAGCGGTCAAAATTATCCTTAGTAACTGGATGACTAAGGAAATGTTTCTCGATTATGGAGGTGATAAAGAGTTCGTCGTAAAGGGTTACGCTGATGCAAGCTTTGACACTAAATCCAGATGACTCTAAGTATCAATCTGGATGCGTATTGAAAGTGGGAGCAATTAGCTAGAGTAGCTCCATGCAGAGCATTGTAGACATAGAAATCTGCAAAATACATACGGATCTGAATATAACAGACCCGCTGACTAAACTTCTCTCACGAAGCAAAACATGATCACACCTTAGTACTCTTTGGGTGTTAATCACATGGCGATGTGAACTAGATTGTTGACTCTAGTAAACCCTTTTGGGTATTGGTCGCATGGCGATGAGAACTATGGGTGTTAGTCACATGGTGATGTGAACTATTGGTGTTAATCACATGGTGATGTGATCTAGATTATTGACTCTAGTGCAAGTGGGAGACTGAAGGAAATATGCCTAGAGGCAATAATAAAGTTATTATTTATTTCCTTATATCATGATAAATGTTTATTATTCATGCTAGAATTGTATTAACTGGAAACTTAGTACATGTGTGAATACATAGACAAAACAGAGTGTCCCTAGTATGCCTCTACTAGACTAGCTCATTGATCAAAGATGGTTATGTTTCCTAGCCATAGACATGAGTTGTCATTTGATCAACGGGTTCACATCATTAGGAGAATGATGTGATGGACAAGACCCATCCGTTAGCTTAGCAACTTGATCGTTTAGTTTTATTGCTATTGCTTTCTTCATGACTTATACATGTTCCTATGACTATGAGATTATGCAACTCCCGAATACCGGAGGAACACTTTGTGTGCTACCAAACGTCACAACGTAACTGGGTAATTATAAAGGTACTCTACAGGTGTCTCCAAAGGTACTTGTTGGGTTGGCGTATTTCGAGATTAGGATTTGTCACTCCGATTGTCGGAGAGGTATCTCTGGGCCCACTCGGTAATGCACATCACTATAATCCTTGCAAGCATTGCAGCTAATGAGTTAGTTGCGGGATGATGTATTACGGAACGAGTAAAGAGACTTGCCGGTAACGAGATTGAACTAGGTATTGAGATACCGACGATCGAATCTCGGGCTAGTAACATACCGATGACAAAGGGAACAACGTATGTTGTTATGCGGTTTGACCGATAAAGATCTTCGTAGAATATGTGGGAGCCAATATGAGCATCCAGGTTCCGCTATTGGTTATTGACCGGAGACGTGTCTCGGTCATGTCTACATAGTTCTCGAACCCGTAGGGTCCGCACGCTTAAGGTTTCGATGACAGTTTTATTATGAGTTTATGAGTTTTGATGTACCGAAGGAGTTCGGAGTCCCGGATGAGATCGGGGACATGACGAGGAGTCTCGAAATGGTCGAGACGTAAAAATCGATATATTGGACGACTATATTCGGACATCGGAAAGGTTCCGAGTGATTCGGGTATTTTCGGAGTACCGGGAGTTACGGGAATAGAGGAGAGAGGCCAAAAGGAAGGAGGCGCGTGGCCCCCTTCTGGTCCGAATTGGACAAGGGGTGCAGCCCCCTTTGCCTTCTCCCTCTCCCCCTCTTTCCTTCTCTCCTACTCCGTAAAGGAAAGGGGAATCCTACTATGACTTGGGAGTCCTAGTAGGAGTCCCCACACTTGGCGCGCCCCTTCTAGGGCCGGCCTCTCCCTCCCTCCTTTATATACGGGGGCAGGGGGGCACCTCTAGACAACAGTTGATCTCATGATCTCTTAGCCGTGTGCGGTGCCCCCCTCCACCACAGTTCTCCTCGATAATATTGTAGCGGTGCTTAGGCGAAGCCCTGCGACGGTAGAACATCAAAATCGTCACCACGCCGTCGTGCTGACGGAACTCTTCCTCGACACTCGGCTGGATCGGAGTTCGAGGGACGTCATCGAGCTGAACGTGTGCTAGAACTCGGAGGTGCCGTAGTTTCGGTGCTTGATCGGTCGGGCCGTGAAGACGTACGACTACATCAACCGCGTTGTTCTAACGCTTCCGCTTCCGGTCTATGAGGGTACGTAGACACACTCTTCCCTCTCGTTGCTATGCATCTGGTAGATAGATCTTGTGTGATCGTAGGAAAATTTTAAAATACTACGTTCCCCAACAGTGGCATCATGAGCCAGGTCTATGCGTAGATGATATGCACGAGTAGAACACAATGAGTTGTGGGCGATACTAGTCATCCTGCTTACCAGCATGTCATACTTTGCTTCGGCGGTAATGTGAGATGAAGCGGCCCAGACCGACATTACGCGTACGCTTACGCGAGGCTGGTTTCACCGTTACGAGCACTCGTTGCTTAAAGGTGACTGGCGGGTGTCTGTCTCTCTCACTTTAGCTGAAACAAGTGTGGCTACGCCCGGTCCTTGTGAAGGTTAAAACAACACATACTTGACGAAACATCGTTGTGGTTTTTCTATGCGTAGGTAAGAACGGTTCTTGCTAAGCCCATAGCAGCCACGTAAAACTTGCAACAACAAAGTAGAGGACGTCTAACTTGTTTTTGCAGGGCATGTTGTGATGTGATATGGTCAAGACATGATGAGTTATACGGTTTTGTATGAGATGATCATGATTTGTAATGTTATCGGCAACTGGCAGGAGCCATATGGTTGTCGCTTTATTGTATGAAATGCAATCGCCATGTAATTGATTTACTTTATCACTAAGCAGTAGCGATAGTCGTAGAAGCAATAGTTGGCGAGACGACAACGATGCTACGATGGAGATCAAGGTGTCGCGCCGGTGACGAAGGTGATCATGACGGTGCTTTGGAGATGGAGATCAAAAGCACAAGATGATGATGGCCATATCATGTCACATATTTTGATTGCATGTGATGTTTATCTTATTATGCTTCTTATTTTTGCTTAGAACGACGGTAGCATTATAAGATGATCCCTTACTAAATTTCAAGGTATAAGTGTTCTCCCTGAGTATGCACCGTTGCGAAAGTTCGTCGTGCCGAGACACCACATGATGATCGGGTGTGATAAGCTCTACGTTCAAATACAACGGGTGTAAGCCAGTTTTGCACACGCAGAATACTCGGGTTAAACTTGACGAGTCTAGCATATGCAGATATGGCCTCGGAACACTGGAGACCGAAAGGTCGAGCGTGAATCATATAGTAGATATGATCAACATAAGATGTTCACCATTGAAAACTACTCCATCTCACGTGATGATCGGACATGGTTTAGTTGATTTGGATCACGTGATCATTTAGATGACTAGAGGGATGTCTATCTAAGTGGGAGTTCTTAAGTAATATGATTAAATTGAACTTTAATTTATCATGAACTTAGTCCTGGTAGTATTAGCATATCTATGTTGTAGATCAATAGCTCACGATGTTGCTCCCCGTTAATTTTTTATATGTTCCTAGAGAAAACTAAGTTGAAAGATGTTAGTAGCAATGATGCGGACTAGGTCCGTGATCTGAGGATTATCCTCATTGCTGCACAGAAGAATTATGTCCTTGATGCACCGCTAGGTGACAGACCTATTGCAGGAGCAGATGTAGACGTTATGAACGTTTTGACAAAAGCTCGGTATGATGACTACTTGATAGTTTAAGTGCACCATGCTTTACGGCTTAGAACCGGGACTTCAAAAACGTTTTGAACGCCACGGAGCATATAAGATGTTCCAAGAGTTGAAATTAGTATTTCATACTCATGCCCGTGTCGAGAGGTATAAGACCTCTGACAGTACTTTGCCTACAAGATGGAGGAGAATAGCTCAACCAGTGAGCATGTGCTCAGATTGTCTGGGTACTACAATTACTTGAATCAAGTGGGAGTTAATCTTCCAGATAAGATAGTAATTGACAAAGTTCTCTAGTCACTATCATCGAGTTAGTAGAACTTCGTGATGAACTATAATATGCAAGGGATGACGAAGTTAATTCCTGATCTCTTCGCGATGCTGAAATCGGCGGAGGTAGAAATCAAGAAAGAGCATCAAGTGTTGATGGTTAATAAGACCACTTGTTTCAAGTAAAGGGCAAAGGGATAGAAGGGGAACTTGAAGAAGAATGACAAGCAAGTTGTCACTCCCATGAAGAAACCCAAAAGCTAAACTCAAGCTTGAAACTAAGTGCGTCTACTGCAAATGAAATGGTCACTGGAAGTGGAACTGCCCTAGATACTTGGCGGATAAGAAGGATGGCAAAGTGAACAAAGGTATATTTGATATACAGATTATTGATGTGTATTTTACTAGTGTTCATAGCAACCCCTCGGTATTTGATACTGGTTCAGTTGCTAAAGAGTAGTAACTCGAAATGGGAGTTGCATAATGAACAGAAACTAGTTAAAGGATAAAGTGATGATGTGTATTGGAAGTAGTTCCAAGATTGATATGATCATCATCGCACACTCCCTATACTTTCGGGATTAGTGTTGAACCTAAATAAGTGTTATTTGGTGTTTGTGTTGAGCATGAATATGATTTGATCATGTTTATTGCAATACGGTTATTCATGTAAGTTAGAGAATAATTGTTGTTCTGTTTACATGAATAAAACCTTCTATGGTCATACACCCAATGAAAATGGTTTGTTGGATCTCGATCGTGTGATACACATATTCATAATATTGAAGCCAAAAGGTGCAAGGTTAATAATGATAGTGCAAGTTATTTGTGGCACTGCCGTTTAGGTCATATTGGTGTAAAGCGCATGAAGAAACTCCATAGTGATGGACTTTTGGAATCACTTGATTATGAATCACTTGGTGCTTGCGAACCATGCCTCATGGACAAGATGACTAAAACTCCGTTCTCCAGAACTGTGGAGCGAGCAACAGAGTTGTTGGAAATCATACATACTGATGTATGCGGACCAATGAGTGTTGAAGCTCGCGGCGGGTATCGTTATTTTCTGACCTTCACTGATGATTTGAGCAGATATGGGTATATCTACTTAATCAAGCACAAGTCTGAAACATTTGAAAAGTTCAAAGAATTTCAGAGTGAAGTAGAGAATCATCGTAACAAGAAAATAAAGTTTCTACGATCTAATCGTGGAGGAGAATATTTGAGTTACGAGTTTGGTCTTCATTTGAAAAAATGTGGAATAGTTTCACAACTCACGCCATCCGGAACACCACAGCGTAATGGTGTGTCCGAACGTCATAACCGTACTTTATTAGATATGGTGCGATCGATGATGTCTCTTACCGATCTACAACTATCGCTTTTGGGGTTATGCATTAGAGACAGCTACATTCACGTTAAATAGGGCACCATCTAAATCCGTGGAGATGACATCGTATGAACTGTGGTTTGACGAGAAACCTAAGCTATCATTTCTCTAAGTTTGGGACTGCGATGCTTATGTGAAAAAGTTTCAACATGATAAGCTCGAACCCAAATCGGAGAAGTAAATCTTCATAGGATACCCAAAAGAAACTGTTGGGTACACCTTCTATCACAGATCCGAAGGCAAGGTCTTTGTTGCTAAGAGTGGATCCTTTCTAGAGAAGGAGTTTCTCTCGAAAGAAGTGAGTGGGAGGAAAGTAGAACTTGATGCGGTAATTGTACCTTCTCCCGAATTGGAAAGTGGAACATCACAGAAACTAGTTCCAATGATTCCTACACCAATTAGTGAGGAAGCTAATGATGATGATCATGAAACTTCAGATCAAGTTTCTGCTGAACTTCGTAGATCAACCAGAGTTCGTTCAGCACCAGAGTGGTACGGCAACCCGGTTCTGGAAGTCATGTTACTGGACCATGATGAACCTACGAACTATGAGGAAGCGATGATGAGCCCAGATTCCACGAAATGGCTTGAGGCCATGAAATCTGAGATGGGATCCATGCATGAGAACAAATTATGGACTTTGGTTGACTTGCCCGATGGTCGGCAAGCCATTGAAAATAAATGGATCTTTAAGAGGAAGACTGACGCCGATGGTAATGTTACTGTCTACAAAGCTCGACTTGTTGCGAAAGGTTTTCGACAAGTTCAAGGTGTTGTCTACGATGAGATTTTATCACCCGTAGCGATGCTTAAGTCTGTCCGAATCATGTTAGCAATTGCCACATTTTATGAAATCTGGCAAATGGATAACGAAACTGCGTTCTTTAATGGATTTATTAAAGAAGAGTTGTATATGATGCAACCAGAATGTTTTGTCAATCCTAAAGGTGCTAGCAAATTGTGCAAGCTCCAGCGATCCATCTATGGACTGGTGCAAGCATCTCGGAGTTGGAATATACGCTTTGATAAGTTGATCAAAGCATATAGATTTATACAGACTTGCGGTGAAGCCTGTATTTACAAGAAGTGAGTGGGAGCACTACAACCTTTCTGATAAAGTATATGTGAATGACATATTGTCGATCGGAAATGATGTAGAATTTTCTGGAAAGCATAAAGGAGTGTTTGAAAGGAGTTTTTCAAAGAAAGACCATGGTGAAGCTGCTTACAAATTGAGCATCAAGATCTATAGAGATAGATCAAGACGCTTGATAAGACTTTCGATAAGTACATACCTTGATAAGATTTTGAAGTAGTTCAAAATGTATCAGTCAAAGAAGGAGTTCTTGCCTGACTTGTAAGGTGTGAAGTTGAGTAAGACTCAAAGCCAGACCACGGCAGAAAAATATAGAGAGAATGAAAGTCATTCCCTATGCCTCAGCCATAGGTTCTATAAAGTATGCCATGCTGTGTACCAAACATTTTGTGTAACTTGCCATAAGTTTGACAAGGAGGTACAATAGTGATCCAGGAGTAGATCACTGTACAGCGGTCAAAATTATCCTTAGTAACTGGATGACTAAGGAAATGTTTCTCGATTATGGAGGTGATAAAGAGTTCGTCGTAAAGGGTTACGCTGATATAAGCTTTGACACTAAATCCAGATGACTCTAAGTATCAATCTGGACGCGTATTGAAAGTGGGAGCAATTAGCTAGAGTAGCTCCATGCAGAGCATTGTAGACATAGAAATCTGCAAAATACATACGGATCTGAATATAACAGACCCGCTGACTAAACTTCTCTCACGAAGCAAAACATGATCACACCTTAGTACTCTTTGGGTGTTAATCACATGGAGATGTGAACTAGATTGTTGACTCTAGTAAACCCTTTTGGGTATTGGTCGCATGGCGATGAGAACTATGGGTGTTAGTCACATGGTGATGTGAACTATTGGTGTTAATCACATGGTGATGTGATCTAGATTACTGACTCTAGTGCAAGTGGGAGACTGAAGGAAATATGCCCTAGAGGCAATAATAAAGTTATTATTTATTTCCTTATATCATGATAAATGTTTATTATTCATGCTAGAATTGTAATAACTAGAAACTTAGTACATGTGTGAATACATAGACAAAACAGAGTGTCCCTAGTATGCCTCTACTAGACTAGCTCATTGATCAAAGATGGTTATGTTTCCTAGCCATAGACATGAGTTGTCATTTGATCAACGGGTTCACATCATTAGGAGAATGATGTGATGGACAAGACCCATCCGTTAGCTTAGCAACTTGATCGTTTAGTTTTATTGCTATTGCTTTCTTCATGACTTATACATGTTCCTATGACTATGAGATTATGCAACTCCCGAATACCGGAGGAACACTTTGTGTGCTACCAAACGTCACAACGTAACTGGGTAATTATAAAGGTACTCTACAGGTGTCTCCAAAGGTACTTGTTGGGTTGGCGTATTTCGAGATTAGGATTTGTCACTCCGATTGTCGGAGAGGTATCTCTGGGCCCACTCGGTAATGCACATCACTATAATCCTTGCAAGCATTGCAGCTAATGAGTTAGTTGCGGGATGATGTATTACGGAACGAGTAAAGAGACTTGCCGGTAACGAGATTGAACTAGGTATTGAGATACCGACGATCGAATCTCGGGCTAGTAACATACCGATGACAAAGGGAACAACGTATGTTGTTATGCGGTTTGACCGATAAAGATCTTCGTAGAATATGTGGGAGCCAATATGAGCATCCAGGTTCCGCTATTGGTTATTGACCGGAGACGTGTCTCGGTCATGTCTACATAGTTCTCGAACCCGTAGGGTCCGCACGCTTAAGGTTTCGATGACAGTTTTATTATGAGTTTATGAGTTTTGATGTACCGAAGGAGTTCGGAGTCCCGGATGAGATCGGGGACATGACGAGGAGTCTCGAAATGGTCGAGACGTAAAAATCGATATATTGGACGACTATATTCGGACATCGGAAAGGTTCCGAGTGATTCGGGTATTTTCGGAGTACCGGGGAGTTACGGGAATAGAGGAGAGAGGCCAAAAGGAAGGAGGCGCGTGGCCCCCTTCTGGTCCGAATTGGACAAGGGGTGCAGCCCCCTTTTCCTTCTCCCTCTCCCCCTCTTTCCTTCTCTCCTACTCCGGAAAGGAAAGGGGAATCCTACTAGGACTTGGGAGTCCTAGTAGGACTCCCCACACTTGGCGCGCCCCTTCTAGGGCCGGCCTCTCCCTCCCTCCTTTATATACGGGGGCAGGGGGGCACCTCTAGACAACAGTTGATCTCATGATCTCTTAGCCGTGTGCGGTGCCCCCCTCCACCACAGTTCTCCTCGATAATATTGTAGCGGTGCTTAGGCGAAGCCCTGCGACGGTAGAACATCAAAATCGTCACCACGCCGTCGTGCTGACGGAACTCTTCCTCGACACTCGGCTGGATCGGAGTTCGAGGGACGTCATCGAGCTGAACGTGTGCTAGAACTCGGAGGTGCCGTAGTTTCGGTGCTTGATCGGTCGGGCCGTGAAGACGTACGACTACATCAACCGCGTTGTTCTAACGCTTCGGCTTCCAGTCTACGAGGGTACGTAGACACACTCTTCCCTCTCGTTGCTATGCATCTGGTAGATAGATCTTGCGTGATCGTAGGAAAATTTTAAAATACTACGTTCCCCAACAGTGTTATGTGCTATGCTTGGAGCGTCTTGCGCTTAGTTTCCTTTTTAGTTTTCTTTAGCTTTGCTTGCTGTTCATAACAAGTTAGAACCCAGCTTTCTTTGTGTGGGAGAGAAACACGCTCCACTTGAACCTAGAACACAACATAGGATTTTCATGCTTATCTTTGATGTGTGTGTTCTTTGTCTTTCCACAGCTGCTGTCATGTTTAGCTCTTAGTTTTCATGCTTTTCTTTTTAAAGATCTTTTCTTTAGTTGGTTGCTGAACTCTCTTGAGTTTTCATGTTTATCTTGTTAAGAGAGTTTGCCTGTTGCACTGAGTTGTGTGTCTTAACTTAAAGTAGGTAATTGAGGTTGCTATTTAATTTTAGTAGTAACTTGCAATAGTTTTGAGGTATTGCCATGAGTAATGCATGTTAGAACTTTTGGTGTCAAGAGCTCTAGCCTATTAGTGATAGATGTCGTATTTTGGGCAATCCGTGTTTATTTTCGAAAACCTACAAATAGTTGAGAACTTTAGCTACTAAATGGATCACTAATCTTTGGAGGGATCGAATATTAGAGTACACTCACGTACCATGAGCCGAGGATGCGCAAGGATAACCAAACCCCCATACACTCCTCCTCGGGGTACTTGTCTCTTTGTGAACCTCCTAATTAGATTAAGAGTTACCGATAATAAGTGCATGAGTTCTTCGGACTAATGTGAGTATTCGAAAGTTGACACTTCCACCAAGCCATATTTTCCTAGCCTCTTCGGTACCGTGCATTGCCCTTTCTCACCTCGAGAGTTGGCGCATACTTTGCCGGTGCATCCAAATCCTTGGCACGATACGCTCTGTCATCATAAGCCTCATTATATCCTTCCTCAAAACAGTCACCATACCTACCTATCAAGGCATTTCCATAGCCTTTCCGAGATACATTGCCATGCAACATCCATCTTTTCATGACTTGATCTTCATGTCATACATGCTTTTTGCTTGATCGATGAGCCGCATGCTAGTTGGGCCTTTCCCTAATCATTGCTACATGACGCGCTAGTATCATTGCATATCCTGCTACACAGGCAGAGGCATACATTTGCATACATCATGATAGTTTCATTTTCTTTATGTTGAGTACTTTTGTAAAGTGTGAAAGATCTTCTATACTTCTTGTAATATATAGAGTGTTGCCCCTAAAGTGAGGAAAAGATCCCAAAGAGGACAAAATCAAAAGATCCCAAAGAGGACAAATGAGAGTTAAATAGAAAGAGCCATTGAGGCCACAAAAAATAAAAAAAATAGAAAACAGAAAAAAGAAATAAAAAGAGAGAAGGGGGCACACTACTATTCCTTTTGAGAGATCCACACTCGTACTCCATCTTATACCTTGTACTCCATAGAGATTATCATTCATGCATATAGCTATGTGGGGACCTTCACACTATAGAACTTGGCTTGTATATTCCAATGATGAGCCTCCTCAAAAGAGCCCTAGGTCTTCTTGAGCAAGCAAGTTGGATGCACCCCCACTAGTTCCATTGGAGAGCTTACCTTAGCTCATATGTGCATCCGTTGCATGGCAATCCCTACTCCTGACATCATATCTATCATTTGGCTTTCTCTCGCCTATGATTGTCCTCATTGATGTGAGCATTTCACACCCTTTTTTGTCTTCCCCCTTCATCATTTTTCTCTTTTTGTCATCCTAAGTGTCGACTTTCTTGCTTACGCTCATCCATTGCATGACTGCTCAAAATATCGAAAGGGAGTGGATCATTTTGACTTGTACTTGGCTGACGGTCTGGGGATGAGTCAAGATAAGATTCCAAAGAAGATCAAGTGTGAAACTTTAGTAGATTAAGTTCTCAACAATACAAAAACTATGTTTTACTCTCTCGTATATCCCTATCCCCTTTCTTGCACGCAAACACCATTTGGAGACATTCGAGTCACGGACAGCGAGAGCACTTGCACCTTTATGTTCTTATGTTGCTTGTTACAATGCTAATATAGACTCTTGCTTGTTATGACTTGAATTGAATTACATGCCTTGATTGCTTTACTTAAAAAGTTCTTATATGGTTAGTAGCATGTCACCACAGAAATTATGCTTGTTATCATTTACCTACTCGAGGACGAGCAGGAATTAAGCTTGGGGATGTTGATACGTCCAAAACGTATCTATAATTTCTGCTTGCTCCATGCCTCTTTTGTGTGATATTGCTATGATATTTATGCACTTCCATACACTTTTGATCATATTTGGACTAACCTATTAACTCAGTGCACCACAGTGCCAGTTCCTGTTTTCTGCTGTTTTTCTATTTCAGGTTTCCCCCATATTAAAAGTGCTCCAAAAATTCCGGGAAAAATACAGGAAAAATCAGCGTACAGGAAGCTTCGAGAAAAACCAAAGCATGGCCAGAGGGGAGCCAGGGGTGGCCCAGGCGGCCACCCGGCGCGGCCCCACCCCTGGCCGCGCCAGGGGGGCGCCTGGGGCCCCGGCTCCGCTTCTGGTGACCCCCTTTCGCATATATATTCATCGCGTCCCTAAACCCTCGAGGACGGAACCCTTTTTTACGATCTCGCCTCTGTTCCGCCGCCGCCGCGCTTCCAAGATCGGGAGCATCAGGAGAACTCTTCCCGGCACCCTGTCGGAGGGGAGAACCACCACCGGGAGCTTCTCCACCACCATGGACGCTTCCCAGATGAGTCGTGAGTAGTCCACCTTGGACCATGGGTCCATGACCAGTAGCTATGTGATGTTCTCCTCCCCTCTTTGTTCTTCATGGTTTAGACCTCGTGAGCTGCCCTACATGATCGAGGCACATATGTAATCTTTATGCTATTGCTCTGCTGAGTTTGCTGGGATCCGATGGATTATGCGATTATGTTCAGATTGTGTGTGAGTAATATATTTGATTCACCTCTTTTATATTTATGTTCTTGAGTAATTCTTGCATGTTCTCCGTTGCTGTTTATTGCTTTGGCCGAGTAATAGGTAGTAACTCCAAGAGGGAGCGTTATGCTTGATTGTGGGTTCATGCCACCTGATGACTAGCTTGAGTGACAGAAACATGAGTCTATGGGATGTGCTGTTGCCACAAGGGGGAAAACAACGGTGCTTGTACTTGCGGGTGCAAGGATTGTTTACTTTACGCAAAGTTCTTTTAATGCAGTTGTCTGTTGCTTTGACTTTACACTTTGGGTGGGATTCGCAACTTAATACCAGCGAGATGTTCTGGATAGATATCTCAAGGTGGATGATTAGTAGTAGATGCAGATGGATTTCGGTCTACTTGCCTTGGCGTACCGCCCATGCTTTTGAGCCTCTACCTTTCTTTGCAGCATAGTTAGCATTGGTTTGCGCACGTAATCCTGTCAATTGCCTAGCTGTAATTTGTTTACCTCGCTTTGCTGTTTTATCGTATTTTGGGAGAGAGGCATCACTAGTGAACTTCATGGGACCCCGGTCCATATTACCACCACTGATCACACCCGCTATTTACTTCCTGTTCTTATTTCCTAGTTGCTGTCATACCTATCATTATTATCTCTTGTGTTTGATCCTTTGTAAACGACAAGGCCGGAGGGATTGACAACCTCTCTGTACTCATTGGGTGCAAAGTTATTTGTATCTGTGTGCAGGTCCTGTCAACTTCTAAGTTTCTGGCGCCGTTGACACCTTCTTGTCGACCCTCGGAGTCTCACGGGATTCGATCCTTGGTATCTTTGCCAAGGGAAACTTGCTGCTACGCTACATCTCAAACCTTCCACTTGGGGTAACCAACGAGGGGCGAGAAGCCATCAGATGCCTATTCGTTCGTCTCACATTCGTCCGGTGCTTCGTTCAAGCATTCTTTAATTAGTTCGCGATCTCTTCGTTCTCGTCATTCAAATTTCCTCAAGTGTTTTATTCTTCCCGGCGATTCATTCTCTTGTATTCACTCCTTTTTAATTCTTCTCAGTGGTTCGTTCCTTTTCTTCACTCGGCTTTAATTATTTACGGTGGTTCGCTCAAGAGTTCTTTTTCAGTGTTATCATAACAATCCATTCATTCGTTCTTCCAATCCTACCGGTGGTCCATGTAGACTTTCTCAAGTTGAGCTATATCTCTCCTTAATCTTTTCAACGCGAATAAGTGGTATGCAATCCATTGTTTCTCATCAATTTAATTGGTGGAGGATAAGCATAACATAATTCTTATTCTTTTATCAAGTTGATTAATCCCTTCCTTCGGAATTTGTTCTTGATGAATAAATTCTACTCCTAAGCGCCTTCACCTTTTCTTTCCGGAGTTCTTAGTTTCCTCGCCTTCTCGTCGGAACCCTCGTCTAATCATCGCAAGACTTTAATCTTATTCTTTTCATCCGTCATTTCTATATCATCATCTTTTTGTTACCGGAGTTCTTCATGGTGGTTCATCATGAGTTAATTCATTCTTCAAGTGTTCTTCAAAATTCTGATGGAGCAGCTCAAGCTTTATTCTTCTTGCATCCCGAAGTGCAAATAATCCTCCGTATTCTTTTGAAGTGGAGTTTTGCATTTCGTTCTTCTTCTCATCTATTCAATATTTGGTTGCGGCATAATTTCACCTCAAGTTTTGAGATGTTTTCATAAGTCCACATCAAGCTAATTCTTTTGTTGTTGAATTTCTGAACAACTCCATTCAAGCCTTTGTCTTGAAGATGCTATTTCAATTATTTCATGGTGAAATTTTTCACCTTCTTCTCGGTTCTTTCATTCCATCTTTTCAATTCTTCCGGAGGGATTGTCTTGTTCATTTTGTCATGCTTTGTTCCATCTTCTCAAGTTCTTGTTCTATTCCATTCATGTTCAACCAGTGTGCTATTTCTTTCAGTTTCAGCCGGAGTGCTGCCCAAATTCCTTCGTGGAGATTCCTTTCTATCTCTTATCAACCGGAGTGGTTTCGAATTCATTCTTGTTCCTTCAGCTCTTGTTTCGTGCCTTTCAACCTCCTTGATTCTCATCGTATAACTTGTTCCTCCTGTTTAACAAAGTCTTTGCAGCTTCGTTCATCTCCGTGGCATTCTTCCTTTCAAGTTGTTCAACCTCCCAAGGTTCTTTCGCTTCACTCTTTTGCCCTAGAAGAACTTTGTTCTTCCTTTTCCTCTTCCGTCTCGTTCCTAAGATCTCGGGACGAGATCTCTTGTTAGTAGGGGAGTGTTGTGACACCCCGACACCGATGCGCCAGGTGTCAACCAGTTATTCGTCGTCGTTGCCATGTCATCTGCTTGCGTGTTGCATCTTTGCCTTGTCATCGTGTGCATTGCATCAGCATGTTTTCAAACGTGCATCCGTCCGAGCCCCCTCGTCCTCTCCGTTGTACGTTCTGAGCCCACACACACTTGCACGTGCCCGCGGCACCTCCGAATATTTATTTTATAAGTGGCCGAAAAATGTTCTCGGAATGGGGTGAAACTTGGAATGTGGTCTTATTATAGCATAGGTAGACCGCCTGTCAAGTTTCGTCGCGTTCGGAGTCCGTTTGATAGCCCAATGGTTAACTGTGTTAACCACCGGAAGCCTTTCTCTTTTGGCCCAGCACCCCTTCACAACAGCCCACAAGCCCATCCTAATCCCCTCCATGCTCTCGGTCGTCGGATCAGGATCGCGTGGCCGAAAACCGCTCCTCATTTGGAGTCTCCTAGCTCCCTCTACCTATAAAACAGCCTCCTCCCCCGAATTTTCGGATGAAACCCTAGCCATCTTCTTCCTCGCGCAGCCGGACATGTCCGTCCCGCGCCGGACATGTCCGCCGGCCACATCACCGCAACCAATCACAGAGCGCCACCTCACCCGCGCCGCCGCCACGCCCAACCACACCGCGCCACGTCGCCTTCACCGCCTCCCACCGCGCCAGGCCCAGATCAGGCCCATCCCGGGCCAAACCGGGCCCGACCGGGCCCCGAGCGGCCGCTGCCGACGAGTTACCAGGGAACACCGCCGCCGCCATGGAACGCCGCCGCCGGAGGCCACTGCCTCGAGCTCCCACATCGCCGGCTATCCTCTGCCTCCTGCACTGCGATCTCCTCGCCGCCTGCTCCTCCCCTGCTCCAGCCGTCCCCACCGCCGGTTCCCTCCGGCCCGGATCCGGCCGGGTCCCTCGCCGCTACAGCCCCGGCCATCGCCGGCGGGCGCCGCCGCCCTTGACCCGATCCAGATCGGATCGGGAGGCATTGCACACAGCTCCGTCAACGCCCGCGTGGGCCGGCCCAGCCTGCCAGCCGCCGGCCCGCAGGCCACCTCCTCCCGTGGGCCCCGATCCAGCCGACCTCGTGGGCCGCCTCCCTCCGCTCCGGGCCTGCCTCACCTACACCACCTCTGCTTCCTGGGCCCGGCCCAATGGTGAACCTCGGCTAGTCCTTCGCCCCGTGCGTCGTTTAGTATATAGCGCTCGCTTTTGTTTTTCTGAAATATGGCTACGTCCTTTTCTGTCTTAATTTATATGCATCTTTGCACGGCTGTAACTTTTTGTGTGTATGTCCAAATTGAGTGAATGATATGTCAAAATGATCGTTGTGATATGCTCTTCATTTTGTTCCATTGTGGCATGCTTGTTTGAGTTCATCTTGATGCCCTTATCATCGTTGCAAGAGTGCTATATGTTTAAAACTGTTGTTAACTGTAAATTTGTTGCATGCTTCAGCATCAACATTGGTCCTCCTGTCCGCTCGGAGAAGCTCGCCGCCGCCGGCTGCATCCCCGCCGCCCATCGCCGCCCTAAACCAAACAAAGGTACTACCTTTCTCGACTTACCATGGCGAGGGCGACTTCACCACCACCGACTACTACATGATTTTCTTCGGCCTAATCCATGATTCCCTCTCTCCATCTGCAGATCTGACCCCTACCCATGGAGGAGGCGGAGAAGGCGGAAATCTTCCAGAGGAACACCAGGCCACGCCTGGACAACCATCCGGGTTCGACGGAAGAGGCGGCCGCCCTATTCACCGACGACCTCATCTTCGAGATCCTCTCCCGCCTCCCAGCTAGATCCGTCCATCGCTTCGAGAGCGTCTCCGTGCCCTGGTGCGACCTCATCACCGACCTTGCCAACCGCAAGAAGTTGCCCCAAGCCCTCGCCGGCTTCCTCTACATGTCCTTCCACAGCGTGCACCACCACCACTTCACCGGTGTCTCCGGTGGCGCTGCCCCGTTCGACCTTTCCCCCCCTTACCTGCAGCCAAACAAGTACAAGGACATGGAGCAGGTAGACGCCTGCAATGGCCTCCTTCTCTACCGCGGCTGCACCAAGGATTTGGTCACTTGGGATTGGACATAGGATGATTGTCGTTTTGTCGTGTGCAATCCTGCCACTGGGAGCTGGGTGGAGCTGCCCTCCATTGATGGCCTATTCTCACCCGCCACTTCTAGGCATTCCTGCAGTCGTGGGTATGTGGCTCCTCTGCGGCAGGATTGCACTACACAAATTGTTCCCGGTCATATGGATACGGAGGGGGTGCAAGATAAACCAAAACGTTCTTGGAAGAGGAAGATTTATCCTGCATCGGCAGATCATAGAAGTGCGAGAGTCAAATTCAAGAAAAAAAATTCCATGATGACAAATGAGACGGATCTTGCAGAGTTCTAGCTGACTAGGCTAAAAGAAGGTTCGTCGCGGAAGGGTCACTTGAACACAAACTATATTTCGTTGCCCTACTAGAAACGGGAAGGGACAACTTCACTTCGCAATTTTTCGGCACCTTATCAAGTGGCATAGACTTTGACTGGCACTGCTTACCCCCAAGGGGATGATCCGGAGGGATTTTACATGGGGTTAAGTGCGAAACTTTAGAGGTGATGAACATTGTTCAAGGAGATTATATCGTTAAGTTTTAGGTCAGATCAAAACTTGATGGATTCCCATGAAGCGGCGCAACCTGAATTTAAACCTGATTTCCTAGCGGACCATGCAAGGGTCGGTGGGTATGAAAGGTTACCGATCCTAGTGGATGGGGATTTCAATATAATTAGGGGAAGAGAAGAAAATAATAATGACAACTTCGATGGAAGATGATCATTCTGTTTAATACGATTATTGAGAGTCTTAATTTGAGGGGGATTGATCTTACTGGTAGATAGTTCGAAAGTGTATTCCTTGAAAAGATGCTTTCTGCTATTCAACCAGCGCCGAAATAGCTAAATTGTGGGTGTTCACCCGTTAAGCGCAGTAATGGACAGATTATGTTTCTTTTTCTACCTAACGAACGAATGGTCAGCAAGAACACTCAGAATGCATCCCACAAACATAGTATTGGCTTCTTGTAATTTTTCTCTAATCTTTGTCAGACATTCCCTCTGGAACAACAACACTGACGTGTAAAACATTCAGAGCAGTAAGCCAGAGCGCGGTCTCAACCTACCACCTGTTAAAGTGCACAACGGTAAACTTATCCGGCCTCAACGCATCAGCGAACCCGACCATTGTTAATTCAGGACTTTGCCTACAATTAGGTTTTCGGATTGATGGAATATTATGCAAGTTCATGATTAGTTTCAGTAAATAATTTGACTAGGACATAAACTAGCATGCAATAGTTCAGCAAACTAGAAGAGCAGCAAATCATGTACAGCAGCATCGCACACAAAATAGTAACTTCAAAGAGAGACATGAACAGATCACGAATTTACGTACTGTTCGGTAGTTGTTGCAGGAGCGCCGGTGTTGATGATGATATTGGCCGCGATCTGTTGATGACGACGATGGAGACGATGATAAGTAGCACCGCCCGACTTGGACGAAAGATGACCCGTGATGACAAACTTGAGCAGTCGTGCAGAGCGCTTCCCCAAAAACCTAATTAGTCCTCGCTCGATGCAGGATCGCAAAGTCGAACGGTTCCGGAGACCTGCTCTCCCACACACCAATGCACGTCAGCATTCATAATAGAGTAGACTACGGTGGCAGCGCAAGGTGTGGGACGAGGCAAAACCCTAGGTCTTTTCGGTGCCCGGTAGTAGTATATATATTAGGACCAGAGGTGGTATTGTGTCACGATTACAATCTTAAACCGACTTGGTTTAGTAGTATGTTTTCAATGTGTCTATGGCCCGGGTAGCAGTATATATATTTGGTGTGAGTTCTGTTTGGTATTTGACCCGGACAATCGGCACCCATTCATCAAGAGGTCAGTGACAAATGTTGTCAAGATGATGACTTCAGACTTACTGATGTATTACTTTATAAGGTCTTTGTGAATAATAAATAAAATGGTTGCATGCATAGCCAAATGCAGAAGTGGGGTTATCCTCCTTTAGAAAAACAATATTGCATGTGCTTTGTGCTGGCTACTTTGCTAGTTTGTTTAATAAAATGAGAGAGAGAGTGAGCAATTAGAAACGGCGGAGTTCCGACTTGATTGCTTGGTTTGAAAAGACTGCTTTGGTGGTCAGTCCATCCTCGTTGTCGCCAAGCGTGCCAACAATTAATGAAGTAGCAAGCATATGGGTTTGGCCAGTAGCGACGGCAAGACCCAAGCAGCCCACACTATGTGAACGAAATGGTGCTCACGCCACCGGCAGCGGGCCGGAATGCTCAGGCCTGGCACCGCCACTCGGTGTGGCAGACCCGAGAGACTGAGACAATGACTTCGATGAGCCCTTCACCGAGCTCCTTGTCATGTCAGTCTATTACTCTTTTTTTTAACACGATCGGACGCAAACGCTTGTATATATATGCGCATACACTCATCTTTATAAACACACACATATTATCTTTATGAGCATCTTCTAAGGACTGAGCTGGCATAGCAACGTGAGATTATACGAAGTCATGGTACGCACGTTGTTGTCGACGAGAACGTCTTCATCCACTGAATGCGGATCGTCGGAAATCCTGTAATAAATTCAGGATAAAGGCGAGCATCTGAACTTGAACCTTGATGGGCTCGGATAAAACTGTCCACCTAACCATCCAACCACATATTCATCCGCGTCTGTTCCTCGTTGTATATTACCGCCACGGCCCCTTGATCTGAAGGTCGCGCACATACAACTACTCTAATGCTTGGAAGAAGCAAATTGCTACCTCCATCATGGTTTAAAATGTTTATTATTGATGTCTTAACTGAATCAAATTTTTATAGAAAATTGTGGAACAAACTTTTTAAATTATTCGCGTTTATAGACAAAAAACACGAGCAACTATACTACTAAATCTGTATCACTAGTTATATCATGAACTATGCTTTCATAATGTATTTATTAGGTATTATATTTTGATTTTTTAGATCATATATTGTTATTTTTTTTATTTCATATATTTTGATAATTCTTATATATCAACATGATCAAATCTTATAAAAACTTACATAAGACGAGAAATACAGGCTTACAAACTCGGTGGAGGGAGTAATTAGTGTCCAACATTACTAGTAGTTCAAAATAATTATATTGTTTCCTAGGATTTGATTAGCCTATAATTTCTTTTTTGAGGATGTCAGCCTATAACAACCTGTATAGGAATGGCTCGGATTAAAATATATCTTTTGCTAACCACCATGTGATGCTGCCCAGGTTTTGATATTCTTAAAGTGGGATCTGCAGCCAAACGACTGAAACATCAAACTAGTTTAATTTGAACCGTCTTTTAACCAAGATGCTGTGCTATTGGAGTCATAACTCATTCAGACCAGCGGTTGACCTCATAGTCTTAATTTTGTCCTCACCGATCAAGACCAAAACTTAACGGATATTTGAACAGATCATCACACTCCATGTGTACCGACCGGCCAGCCCTATTATGTTACAACGTCAAGGATTCGTGCACATCCCTATTATGTTACAACGTCAAGAATTCGTGCTGCCCCTGCGTCTTGTCCCTGGGAATCGATCAATTAGCTAGCTCTCCGTCAAATAAAATTTGGGCTAGCCGCTTACTTTTTTTTAACTATTATCTATTCATCAAACATCATGACAGTACCCAGGGGCGGAGCCAGGATTTAGGTATAGGGGGGGCCAAGCCAAGTGGATAGAAAAAATTCAGTGCAAAAGATACTTATAAAGAACAAGGTTGAGAACTTGCACAACAATCTCATTAACAGTTTCAGTATGTCAAGAATTCGAACATACCGACTGAGAAAACGAATTAATTTTAATGGTGTTTGGAGTTGTTTTTTTCTCTTCACAGTTGACGAATTTCAGTTTTATAAGTAACCAACTTATGGAAAACAAATTAATCTTAATGGTGTTTGGCAGCTCCTTTTCTATTTATAGTTTAGGAATTTCAGTTTCAGAAATTAGCTATACTATATACAGTCAACATAGGAGAATTCTGCATCGCAAATAGGACATCTTACAAGATAATTTGCATCATGATAGTTTCTAGGGCACGTATGAGATATGAATTTTTGATAGCATCTCAAATCAACAAACAAAGCAAATAAAATCTGATGCATAATTTCAACACTAATACGAGATGGGAATTGAGATTTAAGAGAGATAAGTATAGTGGTAACCTACTAGTTCGTTAGCTGAATCAATGAAGTAGGCTGTATCTGAATCACCATACAAATCAGATCGTGAGCGGAGAGATCAGAGGCAGATGGGCAAACGACGGCGGCTGGGACACACACGACGGGCGGCAACGGTGCCTAATCTGACCCACGTAGATTTAATCACACATGAGGCACGAGAGAAAGCAGTTTCACAGCTCCAGGAGATTAGATCGGGGCTTCTTTGCTAATCTGAACGCTAGTGGGCTTTTATTATGAGCTTTTTTAATGCTTTTGAAGGGCACACGCTGAGATTAGGGGGGGCCAACAAGCCTGTACGTGTGATTTTATCTCTCGTCGTGGACACCGGTTCAAAGCATCGGTCGATGGTTGGGGGGGGGGGGGGCCTGGCCCCTGCTCGTCCCCCCTTGGCTCCGCCACTGACAGTACCAGAGCATAAAAAGCAATAGAACTTACATCCATGTTCATAGATCATCTAGTGACGATTATGAAGTACTGAAGGGAGCCAAAAACACACCGCCATCATCACCCCTTCTTACTGAAGTCGGGCGGAACTTATTATAGTGGGCAGTCAGAAAGTCTTCGTGTTAAGACCACATAAGACCAGTGCACCAAAACGGCAACCACCGTCTATGAAAATAAGTATAGATCGAAAAGACCCAACCCGCAGACACACGATTCAAGACTGGATTCAAACAAATCTACGGAAGACTAGCATCGACCGAATCCCCATGCTCAACAAATTACTATTAGAAAAATGCATACAAAGCTAAGACTAATCCCCATGCTCAATACATGCTGGCGAAAGAATGAAAGATGGAATTGACTCAACAATAAACGTAAATGTCGCGCAAAAAAAAAAACATAACGTAAATGACTTAACAATAAAGTTAAATAGATAGTCCCTTCATAGAGGGAAGAGGGATTAACATGCAGTAGAGCTCATTAGTTTAAAATGAAGATCAGTTTATTTTTAGATGTGTATTTTTTTTCTATCAATGACAAAAGTTTCCAATATATTCCATGATAACAACGTTAATAACAATTCTCATGCTTTTACACTCTCCCTCAACCATACTAACACAAACCATATCTTGTCGAATCACCGGACGAGGTCAAGTGTTGCTCGCCCCTCATCGGAGACGAGATCCGCTCCACCTCCCCAGTTCCAGATCCTTCGGCGGGCAAGCACAACAACAGAAATACACTTCCGTGACATTATAGCCGGAACAAATTTTTTTCTAAGATGGATGTGACACATTCATGACAATAATTATGACAAAAACATGTATCATCATAGATGTGGTTGGGCATGTGTTATGTCGACGTGTTCGATAGTCTTCTTGAAAGGAAACTTTCGGCGGTTGTTACAATCCAAGCAGAAAATAATATTAAAGCGCCTATAAATCTAATGGTTGAGGATTAGACCGAGACTTTGCTGGATCCGAGTCAGCTGAGATCTGGCAAAATCGACGCTCTAATTTGCGGTCATCGCTCCTCACTCTATGGAATAGCAAATCTGCTTAAAGGCTTCTACGTGCTCGTTGTCAAGAGCCACGAACAGATGGGCGCCACCCTTGGCAGCGCACGACGGCACCAAGATCATTACTCCATCGATGCGAAGATCCGGCGGCAGGAAGGCGCACGGCGGCCCGCCACCGAAGTCAAGGTTGTGAAAGCCAAACCCGAGCCAGCTATCCACCTCCAGGTCAGGGCAGAACGCCATGCCCAGCGTTGCCGCCGTGGATGCTAGTTTAACGTCGCGCTGCGCCTCCCCGAAGTCCACGAACGACTGGATGTACTCGTCATCTACGCACGCAACGGCGTCGCGGATGACGCCGACCACGGCGGGGTAGCTGGAGGATAGGAGATCGCGGACCCGCATCCTCGGGAACGCCCAGAGGACCATGTTTCCGAAGAAGTCCATGGGCACCGGTGGCTTAGCCCGGCCCCGGCAGTTTACGGCGACCCTCACCTGCGTGAAATCATCCGGGGCCAGGTCGCGCGCCGCCGTGACCTTCTTCCATGCGTGCGCAAGGAGGCACTGGAACCGGAACGTGCTGCATGGCGCACCCACACGGGCCTTGAGCTCGGCGACGAACTCGCCCGGGAAGTGCACCGCCAGTTTCTTGATCCTGCCCAAGGGGAGCACTCTGTAGGAGCGGCTGGAGCTGTGCTCGCCCTTGAACTCGATGCTTCCGTGATCGAACACCGGCAACGGCGGGCTGCGGGGGTTGTCGGTGGCCCCACGGTCGAGGAACGGCGACGGGAGGACAGCGGAGTTAGTGCGGACGGCGGTGGCCCAGGAGGTGGAGAAGCCGCTCATGGACTGGCCATCGGCAACCTGGTGGTGGCTGGCCATGCCGATCACAAGCCCGCCGCATGTGTAGAGTAAATTGCTCAAAACCACCACATTTGTGGCAAGGGTACTCCAAAACTACCGTTTTTGTTAAAAATTACAAAAAACCACCAACTCTGCGGCAAGTGGGTAACAGATCGCACTAATTCGAAACTGAACCGAGTATAACAGCAGAACTGACAGGTGGGACCCGTCTGTCGGGCTGATTTGGCATGTCTACGTGCATAATATGCTGAGGTGGAAGATGACCCACTAGTCAGCCTCTCATCTCTTTTTACTTCTTTTCTTCTTCCACGGTCAACGCCGTGCCCACCGGCCGCCGGCTCTGGTCTGCGGCGCGCGCCCGATCTGCCGTACTTGTGGCCGCGCCGCCCCCTGCAGCTTCCTCCGACGCCGCCTCTCCTCCACGCACCGGCCCCGGCCTGGCTTCCCCCGCGCGGCCGTGCCACAAACCCGCGCCGCCCTGCATCTACCTCCGATGCTGCCGGCCGTCAACGCCCCGGCCCCGGCCCAACTTCCCCTAGTCGCCTTCGATCTACCCGACGCCGCCGCCAGCACGCACGGCCGCTGAGGCGACGGGACGCCGCCGCTGCCATTGACCCGAGGCGACACCTGCGGGCTCCCTCCTGCGCGTGCTCATGTCGTAGCGGAGCAGCAGCTAGCCGGCCGTGAGGCTCCTCTCGTGCGTGTTGTGGCTCTGCAGCTAGCTAGCTGGCCGTGAGGGTCCTCCCGTGTGTGATGTGCCTCAGCAGCAACAAGCACATGCGCAGATGCGTTGCACCTGCACGCACGTGCATACCATTGCCGGCTCCTTCTCTCGTCTGCCGTTTCCGCGGCCAGTGCATCCTCGTCGTCTTGTAATCATGTCAGGGAGCTCCGCCTCGTCGTCCAGATCATCTCTACTGAGGGAATTGCGCTGAGCCGCCGTGAATCAAATGCACAATCGCCGTCTTCCCTAGCTCTGTACGTCGGCTACCTCGCCAGATTCGCCGCCGTCGCTGGACCCCGGCTCTTTCCGTCGCTTGCTCAGGTCTTCGTCGACCTCCCGAAGCTCCTGGAGTCACAGCCGATGAGTGCCTCATCCCTGAGCACACCTCCCTGCGATGGCCCGCTCCAGCCACGACCGCTCTCATTCCCGGCCACCTCGTGAGCCCATGTGTGCTGCGTGCGCGTGCTGCACCTTGGTCGTGCTTCCGCAAGCCCGGAGCGCCATGCGTGCGTCCCCAGGTGCTCGCTCGCGTGCTCCGGCGAGCAACCGGCGTGAGTTCAGAGGATGGCTCCGTCAACACCACGGGCGCTGCAGTTCCCATGCGGAGATGGGACTCGCCCAGGAAGCAGACTGGTCGGTTGGGGTAGAGCCGGTGAGGCGCTAAGAGATGGAGGCGAGGCGTGGGCAGGTGCATGGCGCGGTGGTTGCGGTCGACATGGTGCGGTGGTGGCCGGAGGAAGAAGAATAAAAGGGGGAAATAAGACATGTGGCTGACAGGTGGGGGCCCGTCCACCTCAGCGGGTCAACACATTGACTATGACTGATGTTCTCCACATCAGCCCGACAGACGGGACCCACCCGTCAGTTCTGTTGTTATACTCGGTTTAGTTTCGAATTAGTGCGATCTGTTACCCACTTGCCGCAGAGTTGGTGGTTTTTTGTAATTTTTAGGAAAAACGGTAGTTTTGGAGTATCCTTGCCACAAATGTGGTGGTTTTGAGCAATTTACTCGCATGTGTACCGCGTCAGCTGCACCTGGAAGACAGGCTCGTCCGCCTGTTCCTGCACACGACCAAGAACTGCGTGCTCAGCTTTGGTGTCAACATGGATCCTGTGCACCTTTGGAAAAGGAGAAATCTACTAGTACTACGGACGTACGTACCTTCTCCGCTTTTGGGTATAGCTCGGCGATATGGGCGGAGGCGTCGTGCGCCAACGCCGTAGCGACAGTAGCCTCAATGACGAGCACCCCGGCGTTGTTGAGGTGGAGGCACTTCCTTCCGTGGTCATCGACAGCGAACCTCCCCACCAGGTGGGGGAACCTTGCGACGGTGGCGAGGAGGCCGTCCTTGAGCGTGCCGTTGGTAGGCGCCGGCGTGCTCCATGCGAAGACCGTCGGGATGTACCCGTCGGTGGAGGCACGGTCGAAGACGGTGATGGGAACCATCTGGGCGCCGCCCCAAGCTGAGTCCGGTGAAGGCCTCAGCACTGCCTTTCGTGTGATCTCCACATTCACTACCATGGTTGGTTGGAACTTGGAAGCTTGCTAGATAACGAAGAATTATACTGGCATGGCATGTGATCCCCGTTCCTTTGTGAGTTTGCCGGTCCAATATATTGGCGTGTGCTTGCGTATGTATGTCGAGGAGATAAGTGTACATCGTAAGCTATTCCTCTACTTTAATTAGCGACTCTCAACTTCGAAACCAAAGTTTAGCTTATAGTCTTTCTTTTCTTTTTTTTTGACTCGGTTATTAAGCTATGGTTTTTATTCGTTTCAGTGGCCTACCCGCCTTCCATTATACTAGCAAAAGAGCCCGTGCGTTGCAACGGGGAAAAAATATCTTAATCTTCAATGGCCATGATCACATTTGTTGCACCACCGAGATACACTATCACTGTCAATTTCGTGAAATCATAAACAATTTTTTGAATTCATGGAGATTTTATTATTTTTGCAAGCATATATTTTTTAAAAAATATATATTTTTAACAATTTCCTTGAATCTGCGAACATTTGTAGGATGTAAGAACTTTGTTTTGGAAACCGGTGAAACAATTTTTAAAATTCATGAACACTTTTTTATTTAAAAACCATTTTTTTAAAGCATGAGCATTATCCGAATCAGGAAACATTTTATAAATAAATAAACTGCTTTGTAAGTCGCCAACTGTTTTTGATTTTTAGAATAATTTTTCATTCATGAACATTCTTTGAATTGACAAAATTTTGTTCAATTTTATTAACATTTTTTATTAAAACAACTTTTAAAAATCATGAACATTGTTTTATTTCCCAAACGTTTGTCTTCAAAATTTCAAATATTTTTAGGATAAGAAAACTTTTTTTTAAAAAGCACTTTTGAATCCACAAACATTTTTTATAACCTTGTGCAAGTACAACATGCCCAAAGATTATAACCTTCCCCAAATATTAACGTTTAAGTTTACATGTTGCAATATAGATCACCGGTATGAAATATAGAGGGATTGTGCGTCATTGATTAATATTGCACCATAAATAGTATTTAAAAATATTTGAAATGTAAAATAACACCGTATTCAAATTCTACATATTTTTCTAATCAAATTTCATATATAACATGTTTAAATTGGAGTTGCGGTTTGAAAGATACGGCTATTTGAAATGTAAAATAAGACCGTATTCAAATTCTACATATTTTTCTAATCAAATTTCATATATAACATGTTTAAATTGGAGTTGCGGTTTAAAAGATACGGATATTTAGAATAAAAAAATCAATAGACTGCGGGGTGATTAACGTATATATCAGGGGGTTCAAGTAAAACTGTAAAATAACTATTTGCTGCCAAAAAATATGTATCGCGGGTTAATTAGGATATAACTCAGGGGGTTTTGTGTAAAATGTGAAAAAAACGATTCGGACAGACTTAAAGGTGGAGTGCTGGTTAATTTTGAGAAAAGGAAGGGGGTTTTCTGCAAAAGAGGCGACGGACGGGCTGAAACCCAACTTTCTTTATTGGGTTTTTATCACTATTGCCACTAGTTGTGCCACACTACTCACTTTTGCCACTAAAAAAATTCACTACTCAAAAATGCCATTATTCCGTTAGAGTCACACTCAAAAATGCCATTTTCTCACGTTACCGTCAGTCAAAGGCTTGTTGACCGCGCTATGACCAAAATGCCCCTGGTTCGATTTCTTCCCCAAGTGTGGCCCCATATGTCAGGGGCAGGGAAATAATTTTTAGGATGTAAAAATAGACAGCAAAGGGGTTCGAACCTCAAATCTCTATGAGACGCACGCACGAGCTAGCCACTACACCCAAGGTCATTAGTTGACTAATGAATGGTAGATACTCTACATATCCTTACGTAATATCTAGGCATAGCTATTAACAAACCAAGTAATTAAACTCGAGTTGTACACGCAACAGCAGCAACAAATGGTTCTCTAAATGTCTCCAAAAAAATAGCATGACGACATGTACATAAGGTTGAAAACATTCAGCACACAAGCAAACATAATGTTCATTTCCTGAATTTTCAGCACACAAATGTCTCAGGTTCACAAACATACATTAAGGTCGAATAACATCCACTCGCTAGTTTGAAGTAAAAGGTCCAAATTCTCAACATAAGGTTCAATAAATAGGTCTAGGTTCACAATCTTATAAGGTCGCAATCACACAAATGTTCACATGTGCAGCCTTTTTTTGCTTCTTGTGTTTTGGGCGGGGCTGTCTGGCGATTTGTGTGCAACTCGGGTATGCATGGGAGATGCAACAGATCCACTTGTGGAACCTTCAGTTCTGGTTGAAGGTTCATCTTGCTTGTTCTTCCTTTTATTGGTTTTCTTCTCTGTTTTCTTCTTCACACTTTTCCTTGAGCTGTACAGAAGTTGGTCATGGTGCAAAAAAATGGAAATATAAAAGCATCAATTTTGTACAGAATATAGTCATAGCTTACATGTAATCAAATTCTTTAGGAAATGGAAAGTAAAATTAGTCTTTGACGACTCAGGTTTTAGGACAGAATGTTGAAAATGCATGAATGTAGTATGTAGCCATGGATGTTGAAATATAGAAAGCACGGGTTTTGGAGTTACCTCGCTGAACTTGCAACCCCAGATGGCTCAGGGTCGCCTTCTCCGGCCACAAAAGGGGCATCTCCAGCATGTAGGTCAGCCTCATCTTCTCCAAATGCTGGGTCAACTCGATTTTTGCAAATTCTCGCTATGTGGCCGAAGCCTCCGCAACGCTTGCACTTCCTTTTCCTAGGGCCAAGGCCAGCACCTTCAGCACTAGATCTGATTCTAGTCTTCCGTGGTCGTCCTTTTGGCCTCCTCAACACTGGAGCTTGTAGTTTGAAGCCAGGGTCAACAATGTCCCATTGTTGCTTGCCTACCATTGTAGGTATGTTGTCTGCATACGCAGCCTTGAATTTTGCAACGGAGTAGAACTCGTGTACATAAGGTTCAATTTCTGATACCGGACCTCTTAGTGAAGTAATAAAATAGAAAGCATGGATACATGGCAAACCCTTGACTTGCCATTGCCTACAGCTACATGTTTCCTTGGCTATGTCAACAGGGTACCTCCATTCCCTATTTTCTTTGTCGACTGCAGTAATTTCTGCCTCAACATCACTGCGTCTAACTACCTTCATCTTCAGTCCTGAAATGAACACCAAATATTAAACATTTAATTTAGTTCGCTATGATATTAATAGGTTGAAAGAGCACAAGATGGTTGTTTACCTTTGGATTTGGCATGTAGTGCCTTTGTCACACTTGGTATTATGAGATGGCCAAGCCATTTTTCTAATGCTATCCTCATCCGCAAATCAAACTTCTCCATTATCATCTGCCTAATCTTGTCCAACATGTCAACAATAAGAAGAGCCTTAATTTTCCTTACTTTGCTATTAAATGACTCTGCGAGGTTGTTATTGACGTAGTCAACCTTGCAGATTTCATTGAACTTGCTTCTATACCATATCTTTGTGTGGTGTTCAGCCATATATTTTTGAACACTCTTCTTAGCAAGGATCTGCTTCATATGCCAATTGTGCTTCCTAGAACTGTAAGTCAAGCTTGCTGGCCAAAGATTATCATCATGTGATGTTTATCTTATTATGCTTCTTATTTTGCTTAGAACGACGGTAGCATTATAAGATGATCCCTTACTAAATTTCAAGGTATAAGTGTTCTCCCTAAGTATGCACCGTTGCGAAAGTTCGTCGTGCCGAGACACCACGTGATGATCGGGTGTGATAAGCTCTACGTTCAAATACAATGGGTGTAAGCCAGTTTTGCACACGCAGAATACTCGGGTTAAACTTGACGAGCCTAGCATATGCAGATATGGCCTCGGAACACTGGAGACCGAAAGGTCGAGCGTGAATCATATAGTAGATATGATCAACATAAGATGTTCACCATTGATACTACTCCATCTCACGTGATGATCGGACATGGTTTAGTTGATTTGGATCATGTGATCATTTAGATGACTAGAGGGATGTCTATCTAAGTGGGAGTTCTTATGTAATATGATAAAATTGAACTTTAATTTATCATGAACTTAGTCCTGGTAGTATTAGCATATCTATGTTGTAGATCAATAGCTCGCGATGTTGCTCCACGTTTATTTTTTATATGTTCCTAGAGAAAACCAAGTTGAAAGATATTAGTAGCAATGATGCGGAATTGTTCCGTGATCTGAGGATTATCCTCATTGCTGCACAGAAGAATTATGTCCTTGATGCACCGCTAGGTGACAGACCTATTGCAGAAGCTGATACAGACGTTATGAACGTTTTGACAAAAGCTCGGTATGATGACTACTTGATAGTTTAAGTGCACCATGCTTTACGGCTTAGAACCGGGACTCCAAAAAACGTTTTGAACGCCACAGAGCATATAAGAAGTTCCAAGAGTTGAAATTAGTATTTCATACTCATGCCCGTGTCGAGAGGTATAAGACCTCTGACAGTACTTTTCCTACAAGATAGAGGAGAATAGCTCAACCAGCATGTGCTCAGATTGTCTGGGTACTACAATTACTTGAATCAAGTGGGAGTTAATCTTCCAGATAAGATAGTAATTGACAAAGTTCTCTAGTCACTATCACCAAGTTAGTAGAACTTCGTGATGAACTATAACATGCAAGGGATGACGAAAGGAATTCCCGAGCTCTTCGGGATGCTGAAGTCGGCGAAGGTAGAAATCATGAAAAAGCATCAAGTGTTGATGGTTAACAAGACCACTTGTTTCAAGTAAAGGGCAAAGGGATAGAAGGGGAACTTCAAGAAGAATGACAAGCAAGTTGTCACTCCCGTGAAGAAACCCAAAGCTAAAACTCAAGCCTGAAACTAAGTGCTTCTACTGCAAAGGAAATGGTCACTGGAAGTGGAACTGCCCTAGATACTTGGCGGATAAGAAGGATGGCAAAGTGAACAAAGGTATATTTTGATATACAGATTATTGATGTGTACTTTACTAGTGTTCATAGCAACCCCTGGGTATTTGATACCGGTTCAGTTGCTAAAATTAGTAACTCGAAACGAGAATTGCAGAATGTGTGTTGGAAGTGGTTCCAAGATTGATATGATCATCATCGCACACTCCCTATACTTTCGGGATTAGTGTAAAACCTAAATAAATGTTATTTGGCATTTGCGTTGAGCATGAATATGATTTGATCATATTTTTTGCAATACGGTTATTCATTTAAAGTCATAGAATAATTGTTATTCTGTTTACATGAATAAAACCTTCGATGGTCATACACCCAATGAAAATAGTTCGTTGGATCTCGATCGTGTGATACACATATTCATAATATTGAAGCCAAAAGATGCAAGGTTAATAATGATAGTGCAACTTATTTGTGGCACTGCCGTTTAGGTCATATTGGTGTAAAGCGCATGAAGAAACTCCATAGTGATGGAATTTTGGAATCACTTGGTACTTGCGAACCATGCCTCATGGGCAAGATGACTAAAACTCCGTTCTCCGGAACTGTGGAGCGAGCAACAGAGTTGTTGGAAATCATACATAATGATGTATGCGGACCAATAAGTGTTGAAGCTCGCGGCGGGTATCGTTATTTTCTGACCTTCACTGATGATTTGAGCAGATATGGGTATATCTACTTAATGAAGCACAAATCTGAAATATTTCAAAAGTTCAAAGAATTTCAGAGTGAAGTGGAGAATCATCGTAACAAGAAAATAAGAGTTTCTACGATATGATCGTAGAGGTAAAATATTTGAGTTAGCGAGTTTGGCCTTCAGTAAAAATAATGTGAAATAGTTTCACTACTCACGCCACATGGAACACCACAGTGTAATGGTGTGTCCGAACGTCATAACCGTACTTTATTAGATATGGTGCGATCGATGATGTCTTATACCGATCTACCACTATCGCTTTTGGGGTTATGCATTAGAGACAGCTACATTCACGTTAAATAGGGCACCATCTAAATCCGTGGAGATGACACCGTATGAACTATGGTTTGACGAGAAACCTAAGTTGTCATTTCTTTAAGTTTGGGACTGCGATGCTTATGTGAAAAAGTTTGAACATGATAAGCTCGAACCCAAATCGAAGAAGTAAATCTTCATAGGATACCCAAAAGAAACTGTTGGGTACACCTTCTATCATAGATCCGAAGGCAAGGTCTTTGTTGCTAAGAGTGGATACTTTCTAGATAAGGAGTTTCTCTCGAAAGAAGTGAGTGGGAGGAAAGTAGAACTTGATGAGGTAATTGTACCTTCTCCCGAATTGGAAGGTAGTACATCACAGAAACTAGTTCCAGTGATTCCTACACCAATTAGTGAGGAAGCTAATGATGATGATCATGAAACTTCAGATCAAGTTTCTGCTGCACTTCGTAGATCAACCAGAGTTCGTTCCGCACCAGAGTGGTTCGGCAACCCAGTTCTGGAAGTCATGTTACTAGACCATGATGAACCTACGAACTATGAGGAAGCGATGATGAGCCCAGATTCCGCAAAATGGCTTGAGGCCATGAAATCTGAGATGGGATCCATGGATGAGAACAAAGTGTGGACTTTGGTTGACTTGCCCGATGATCGGCAAGCCATCGAAAATAAATGGATCTTCAAGAGGAAGACTGACGCAGACGGTAATGTTACTGTTTACAAAGCTCGACTTGTTGCGAAAGGGTTTCGACAAGTTCAAGGAGTTGACCACGATGAGACTTTCTCACCCGTAGCGATGCTTAAGTCTGTCCGAATCATGTTAGCAATTGCCGCGTTTTATGATTATGAAATCTGGCAAATGGATGTCAAAACTGCATTCCTGAATGGATATCTTAAAGGAGAGTTGTATATGATGCAACCAGAAGGTTTTGTCGATCCTAAAGGTGCTAACAAAGTGCGCAAGCTCCAGCGATCCATCTATGGACTGGTGCAAGCATCTCAGAGTTGGAATATACGCTTTGATAAGTTGATCAAAGCATATAGTTTTATACAGACTTGCGGTGAAGCCTGTATTTACAAGAAAGTGAGTGGGAGCACTACACCATTTCTGATAAGTATATGTGAATGACATATTGTCGATCGGAAATGATGTAGAATTTTCTGGAAGCATAAATGAGTGTTTGAAAGGAGTTTTTCAAAGAAAGACCTTGCTGAAGCTGCTTACATATTGGGCATCAAGATCTATAGAGATAGATCAAGACGCTTGATAAGACTTTCGATGAGTACATACCTTGATAAGATTTTGAAGTAGTTCAAAATGGATCAGTCAAAGAAGGAGTTCTTGCCTGACTTGTAAGGTGTGAAGCTGAGTAAGACTCAAAGCCAGACCATGGAAGAAAAATATAGAGAGAATGAAAGTCATTCCCTATGCCTCAGCCATAGGTTCTATAAAGTATGCCATGCTGTGTACCAAACATGTTGTGTACCTTGCCATGAGTTTGACAGGGAGGTACAACAGTGATCCAGGAGTAGATCACTGGATAGCGGTCAAAATTATCCTTAGTAACGGGATGACTAAGGAAATGTTTCTCGATTATGGAGGTGATAAAGAGTTCGTCGTAAAGGGTTACGCCGATGCAAGCTTTGACACTAAATCTAGATGACTCTAAGTATCAATCTGGATGCGTATTGAAAGTGGGAGCAATTAGCTAGAGTAGCTCCATGCAGAGCGTTGTAGACACATAGAAATTTGCGAAATACATACGGATCTGAATGTGACAGACCCGTTGACTAAACTTCTCTCACGAAGCAAAACATGATCACACCTTAGTACTCTTTGGGTGTTAATCACATAGCGATGTGAACTAGATTATTGACTCTAGTAAACCCTTTGGGTGTTGGTCACATGGTGATGTGAACTATGGGTGATATTCACATAACGATGTGAACTATCGGTATTAAATCACATGGCGATGTGAGCTAGATTATTGACTCTAGCGCAAGTGGGAGACTGAAGCAAATATGCCCTAGAGGCAATAATAAAGTTGTTATTTTATATTTCCTTATATCATGATAAATTTTTATTATTCATGCTACAATTGTATTAACCGGAAACTTAGTACATGTGTGAATACATAGACAAAACAAAGTGTCCCTAGTATGCCTCTACTAGACTAGCTCATTGATCAAAGATGGTTATGTTTCCTAACCATAGACATGAGTTGTCATTTGATCAATGGGGTCACACCATTAGGAGAATGATGTGATGGACAAGACCCATCCGTTAGCTTAGCAACTTGATCGTTTAGTTTTATTGCTATTGCTTTCTTCATGACTTATACATGTTCCTATGACTATCAGATTATGCAACTCCCGAATACCGGAGGAACACTTTGTGTGCTACCAAACGTCACAACGTAACTGGGTGATTATAAAGGTGCTCTACAGGTGTCTCCGAAGGTACTTGTTGGGTTGGCGTATTTCGAGATTAGGATTTGTCACTCCGATTGTCGGAGAGGTATCTCTGGGCCCTCTCGGTAATGCACATCACTTAAGCCTTGCAAGCATTGCAACTAGTGAGTTAGTTGCGGGATGATGTATTACGGAACGAGTAAAGAGACTTGCCGGTAACGAGATTGAACTAGGTATTGAGATACCGACGATCGAATCTTGGGCAAGTAACATACCGATGACAAAGGGAACAATGTATGTTGTTATGCGGTTCGACCGATAAAGATCTTCGTAGAATATGTAGGAGCCAATATGGGCATCTAGGTTCCGCTATTGGTTATTGACCGGAGAGATGTCTCGGTCATGTCTACATAGTTCTCGAACCCGTAGGGTCCGCACGCTTAAACATTCGTTGATGATATAGTATTTAATGAGTTATGTATGTTGGTGACCGAATGTTATTCGGAGTCCCGGATGTGATCACGGACATGACGAGGAACTCTGGAATGGTCCGGAGATAAAGATTAATATATGGGATAATAGTGTTTGACCTCCGGAAGGGTTCCGGAATTCACCGGAAGGGGTTCCGGATGTTTCCCGAAGTGTTTGGGTACGAGAACACTTTATTTGGGCCAAAGGGGAAAGCCCACAAGGCTTTAGGAAAGTGCAAAAGGAAGTTTTGCGGAGACCAGAGGCTAGACGCCAGGAACCCTAGCGTCTAGGGGGTAGACGCCGGGAACCCTGGCGTCTAGCCCTGGAGTCCGAGTGGGACTCTTTCCTTTCGGGCAAAACCGACTTTGAGGAGGCTTTTGCTCCAAGTTTCGACCCCAGGGCTCAACATATAAATAGAGGGGTAGGGCTAGCACCCAAGACACATCAAGATACACCAAGCCGTGTGCCGGCTACCCTGACCCTCTAGTTTATCCTCCGTCTAGTTTCTGTAGTGCTTGGCGAAGCCCTGCAGAGATTGTTCTTCATCAACAACCGTGACCACGCCGTCGTGCTGCCGGAACTCATCTACTACTTCGCCCGTCTTGCTGGATCAAGAAGGCGAGGACGTCATCGAGCTGAACGTGTGCTGAACGCGGAGGTGCCGTACGTTCGGTACTAGATCGGGACGGATCGTGAAGGTGCACGACTACGTCAACCGCGTTGATAAACGCTTCCGCTTTCGGTCAACGAGGGTACGTAGACACACTCTCCCCTCTCGTTGCTATGCATCTAGTAGATAGATCTTGCGTGATCGTAGGAAAATTTTGAAAATACTACGTTCCCCAACATTTCGGTCTACTTGCCTTGGCGTACCGCCCATGCTTTTGAGCCTCTACCTTTCTTTGCAGCATAGTTAGCATTGGTTTGCGCACATAATCATGTCAATTGCCCAGCTTTAATTTGTTTACCTCGCTTTGCTATTTTATCGTCTTTTGGGAGAGAGACATCACTAGTGAACATCATGGGACCCCGGTCCATATTACCACCGCTGATCACACCTTCTATTTACTTCCTGTTTTTATTTCCTAGTTGCAGTCATAGCTATCATTATTATCTCTTGTGTTTGATCCTTTGTAAACAACAAGGCCGGAGGGATTGACAACCTCTCTGTACTCGTTGGGAGCAAAGTTATCTGTATCTGTGTGCAGGTCCTATCAACCGCTAAGTTTCTGGCGCCGTTGACACCTACTTGTCGACCCTCGGAGTCTCACGGGATTCGATCCTTGGTATCTTTGACAAGGGAAATTTGCCGCTACGCTACATCTCAACCTTCCACTTGGGGTAACCAACGAGGGGCGAGAAGCCATCAGTTGCTGTTAGGGAATAAATATTTCATCTGGCCTCTGATTAGATGTGGTTTCATGTTTTTTTAGTGTTTGTGCCAAGAAGAATCTTTGGGAAGTCTTGTGTGAAGTTTATATGATCTTGCTGTGAAAAACAGAATCGTTAGGGCTTGCTAAAGTAGTTGTGGGATTTTACTGGAGCGCGCTTTTTAGTTGATTATTTTTGCTGCTGATTGGTAGACAAATTGCACAAATTTACCAATTTAGTTTGAATATTTTGGAGTTCCAGAAGTAGGCGAACCCTGCAGATTACTACATACTGTTATGTCTTTGATAGATTCTGTTTTTCGTGTGTTGTTTGCTTATTCCGATGCATCTATGAGTAATATTGGAGGATATGAACCATAGAGAACTTGGAGTACAGTAGGTTTAACACCAATATAAGCAAAGAATGAATTCATTGCTATACCTTTGAGTAGTGGTTTGCTTTCTCATACTAACGGAGCTCACGAGAATTTTTGTCTAAGTTTTGTGTTGTGAAGTTTTCAAGTTTTGAGTATTGCTTTGATGGACTATGGAACAAGGAGTAGCAAATGCCTATGCTTGGGGATGCCCATGGCACCCCAAGTAAATTCAAGATAATCAAAAGCCTAAGCTTCGGGATGCCCCGGGAAGGCATCCCCTCTTTCGTCTTCATCCATCGGTAACTATACTTGGAGCTATATTTTTATTCGCAACATGATATGTGTTTTGCTTGGAGCGTCTTGTAAAATTTGAGTCTTTGCTTATTAGTTTGCCACAATCATCCTTGCTGGACACACCTATTTGGGAGAGTTAAATATGGCCTAGAAATTATTAGAACACTCTATGTGCTTCACTTATATCTTTTGAGTTGAATAGTTTTTCCTCTAGTGCTTCACTTATATCTTTTAGAGCATGGTGGTGGTAATATTTTGTAGAAATTGTTGAACTCTCATGCTTCACTTATATCTATTTGAGAGTCTATTAAGACAGCATGGTAAAGTGTTTAGGCTAAAGAAACTAGTCCTCACATGATAAACATCCAATGTCAATGTAGTAAAAAAAATCACACCAAGTGCATTGAATAGAAAGAGATGTTGGATGCTTGATAACTGTTTTGAGACATGAGGATAGTGATATAAGAGTCATGCTAGTGGAGTTATTATGAAATTGATAAATACTTGTGTTAATGTTAGTGATTCCCGTATCATGCACGTATGGTGAACTGCTATGTGACGAAGTTAGAGCATGAGGTATTTGTAGAGTGCCAGCCTTTGTGTGGAAGTCGGGGGCGCGTGATGGTTAACTCCTACCAACCTTCCCCCTAGGAGCATGCGTTGATTGCTTTGTTTTGATGACGCGTAGATTTTTGCAATACGTATATGAGTTCTTATGACAAATGTTGAGTCCATGGATTATACGCACTCTCACCCTTCCACCATTGCTAGCCTCTCTTGTACCGCGCAACTTTCGCCGGTACCATAAACCCACTATATATCCTTTCCCCAAAACAGCCATCATATTGCTCCTCAAAACAGCCACCATACCTACCTATCATGGCATTTCCATAGCCATTCCGAGATATATTGCCATGCAACTTTCCATCGTTCCGTTTATATGACACGCATCATATTGTCATATTGCCATGCATGATCATGTAGTTGACATCGTATTTGTGGCAAAGCCACCATGCATAACTTTTCATACATGCCACTCTTGTTTCATTGCACATACCGGTACACCGCCGGAGGCATTCATATAGAGTCATACTTTGTTGTTGTAGTATCGAGTTGTAATTTCGTGATTGTAATGAAAGTGTGATGATTATCATTATTAGAGCATTGTCCCATGGGAGGAAAGGCTGAATCTATAAAGCCCCTCCGCAAAAAAAGAAAGAAAAAAAAGGCAGACGAAAAACAGAAAGGCCCAAAAAAAGGGACAATTGCAACTATCTTTTTTCGCACTTGTGCTTCAAAGTAGCACCATGTTCTTCATTGTAGAGAGTCTCATGTTTAGTCACTTTCATATGCTAGTGGGAATTTTTCATTATAGAACTTGGCTTGTATCTTCCAATGATGGGCTTCCTCAAATGCCCTAGGTCTTCGTGAGCAAGCAAGTTGGATTCACACCCACTAGTTTCTTTTGTTGAGCTTTCATTCATATTTAGCTCTAGTGCATCCGTTGCATGGCAATCCCTACTCACTCACATTGATATCTATTGATGGGCATCTCAATTGCCCGTTGATACGCCTAGTCGATGTGAGACTATCTCCCTCCTTTTTGTCTTCTCCACAACCACCTCTATTCCACCCATAGTGCTATATCCATGGCTCACGCTAATGTATTGCGTGAAAGTTGAAAGGTTTGAAAAGATAGAGTATGAAAATAAATGCTTTGCTGAAATTGGGGTTGTGCATGATATGAATATTTGTGTGATGAAGAGGGAGCATGGCCAGACTATATGATTTTGTAGGGATAACTTTCTTTAGCCATAGTATTTTGAGAAGACATGATTGCTTTGTTAGTATTGCTTGAAGTATTGTTATTTCTTATGTCAATATAGACTTTTATCTTGAATCTTTCAGATCTGAACATTCATGCCACAATTAAGAGAATTACATTGAAAAACTATATTGGTTAGCATTCCACATCAAAAATTCTTTTTTATTATTTACCTACTCTAGGACGAGCAGGAATTAAGCTTGGGATGCTTGATACATCTCTGACGTATCTACAAATTTTTATTGTTCCATGCTATTATTTATGAAGTCTTGGATGTTTAATGGGCTTTATCATTCACTTTTATATCATTTTTGGGACTAACCTACTAGCCCAAAGGCCCAGTCCAGATTGCTGTATTTTTGCCTATTTCAGGGTTTTGCAGAAAAAGAATATCAAACGAAGTACAAACGGAATGAAACCTTCACGAGAGATATTTTTGGAGGAAATCACGCACAGGAAGCTTCAGGACCAAGTCAGAGGGCAGAGGGGCTGCCCTAGAGGGTGGGGGCGCGCCCCCTTCCCAGGGCACGCCCCACTACCTCGAGGCTACCTCGTGTGGCCCCGGTGCCCTCCTTCTTCCTATATATATCCACGTACCCCAGAAACTCCATACGCAGAGAGAAAACCCTAATTCCACCATCGTAGCTTCTGTTCCCATGGAGATCCCATCTTGGAGCCTGTTCCGGAGCTCCACCGGAGGGGGCTTCCATCACGGAGGCCTTCATCATCATCATCATCGCCCTCACCATGAGTTGTGAGTAGTTTACCACAGACCTTCGGGTCCATAGCTAGTATCTAGATGGCTTCTTCTCTCTCTCTGGATCTCAATACAAAGTTCCTCGGTCTTCGAGGAGATCTATTAGATGTAATCTCTTTTTGCGGTGTGTTTGTCGAGATCCGATGAATTGTCATATAAACGGGAAGATGCCTGCTCTGGAGGTTCAGATGCCGACTATGGTGGCTGCGCCTCCGCCGGCCCCTCCATGGCCTTCACCATCGATGGGTAACTGGCCCTATCAGTGGATGGTTCTTTCATGTCTTCTGATGGCGCAGCGGTAGCTGGCATGAAGGTATGGTTATTTTTTCGGCCTACAAAGTTTTACTCCCTCCGTCTCAAAATAAGTGACTCAAAGTACAAAGTTGAGTCATTTTTGAGTCACTTATTTTGGGATGGAGGGACTATTAAACTGTAATGATGTAGTGGAAGCCGAGCTCCCCAAGAGAATAGAATATGATGACCATAAACCTGACAGATGGTTATTTTTTGGCCTATAGGTAAGTAGAATAGAGTAGCAGCTCAATTAGCAAACTGTAGCGCACATAGTGTAATACTGCGGTGTGGTTGTCCCCTTGTATTGTGGATTTGGTGCCTCTTGATTAATTCTAACTCTTTGACTTCTGAAAAACTCCCATTTACCCCAAATAAAAAACTGGTAGTTGAATAGCCATCAGCAACAAAAGAACATGATATGGGGATCAAATGAGTTCAATGTTCATCGTTCCACAATAAATCATTCGAAAGGAAACAGATAGGATAACAACAACATAAATCATCCCATGATGTTAAAATGCAGCAACATCCGCGATGTGTGATAGGTCGGGCTCATGACGCCTAATGACAAGGCATTCGTAGGGCGAAAAAATCGCTTCCCGGTCAATTGGAAGCATATCACAAGGATGGCCAATCTTCCACTTAAGCTCCGCATGTATCCTGGGTGCATGGATGTGGAGTGGCTGCTACGGATCTGCCTAGCCAGCTAGTTGGTGGTGGTTCAATCGGCGTAGCATGAGGATGTTGGGGGCAGCTGCCCCAGGAGTTGGTTCACGTCGGTGGTAGAATGCTACGAATCGAGATGGCGGGTGGTTTGTTGGCAGCGGCATGACCTATAGTTCACATGGTTGCTGCACTTCAGTCGGATGGTGGGTCATGATTCAATGATGATGGGTTTGGTGAACTCCGAGTGAAAGCCAAACTCCGAGTTCGGATGACGCCGACAACAACGATGTCCTTCGACATCGTTGTCTTTCTTAGAGGCGTCATTGTGGAGCACCTTCATTTCCCTCGCTGCTTGGATCTCGAGCTCTCCGCATCCTCTGTATCCCCATGCCGCATGCATCCTCTTCTGTATCAATCGCATCGACCATATCACTCGAGCGAACTGTTTTTTTAACGACCACTCTTGACCCTTGGTTTGGTTAGATAAATGGAACGAGAAAATAGGCCTAGTTTACCAAAGACTCGGTTTCAGCTTCTGGAGCATCAACCCATTAGGATAGTTGGACCATTGATAAGAAGGTGAGTTGGAGGTCAGTATATACACCAGATCTCATGGCTAAAAACTTCCAAAAAATCGACAGCCAAAAATGAGAAGGTGTGAGAGGGCAGGAAACACAATTTTATTGTCCTAAATAAATAGCATCGGCGTCCTTGGCTTTACCAAGCGGTTTCCCTTGATGTAAAAAGGCAATCATTTTAAACAAGCAATCACATGACTGATTTTCCTCCACTGTCTAACAGATCATCAAGCTGGCATTACTGAATTATGATAAACTTCGAAGGACATCGCTAATCCTATTCACAAGTTCAGATATCTTGTCATTCCATCAGCATAACTGAGTGACATCGCAAGTCTGTCCTTTATTTTTTCCGATAAAGATCATATGTTTGTCTTCCGGCCGGCCTACTCTGTGCTGCAATGAAGCACCAATCCCAGTATGGAGAACAACATTCTTGCTGCTGCTCTGAAAATGAACACAAAAAATACTACTCTACTGCAAATGAAGCACCACTCCCAGTCTCGAGAACAACATTCTCGTTGCTGCTCTGAAAATCAACAAAATATTCTGCTGCTGTGAAACCACATATCTCACGCCCCTGTCGCAGTGGATTGCTATGCTGGTTGTGGATTTCCTGATCTAAATCGAAGAAAATCCACCACACACGCATGATCTATGCAGCACCCCCCTCCGGCCTAATCATCCCTAACCTAAACTCTCCCGACAAGCCCTTCCGCCCTCCAATCGCCGCGCCATTAGCCCAACCCACCCCAAGAGCGCCGCTCGTCAAGCCCCCGCATTCATACCCCTAGTTTTGTACCAAAACCTAGCATTTTAGCTCAATTTTGGGGCAGGTGTTAGGGTCTGTTTGGTTCCAAATAAGTCACCTAACTTATAAGTCGAAAAGTGGAAAAAGTGACTTATTTTGCCAAACGGACCCAACTTATAAGTCATAAGTTGCTCCACCCCAACTTAAAACTTATAAGTCACCCCTTTTGTGTGGGTCCTACAACCTTTTTAGATTTTGATTCCAAAAAACAGTATGGAAAGGTGTGGTCAGCTGACTTATAAGTCAGCTGACAACCAAACAGGCATGACTTATAAGTCACCGGTTTTAAGTCACCTGACTTATGAGTCAGGTGACTTATTGGAACCAAACAGGCCCTGAAAATACCTGAGGGTGGTGCCTCAGTTAATGCTCTCAATCGCTGCCATACGCGCCTCCACTTCCCGTTGTCGCCATGGCTTTGTCGTTCTGGATGCTCATCGCCGCATTGCCTCTCGCATCAGCTGGATCTAAGAGCTCTGCTTTGCTGTAGGTGAGGGTGAGGCACCACGTGGTTGCGATGTGGTCGAGCCAACGACACGGTCCCGACATACACGTGAGAGACTCCAGCGCCGCACGATCAAAACTGATCGGACAGCTCACCGGTAGCTTTGCGCTAGCCAGAAATCGATCGGTCTAAGTGAAAGTTTTCCTTTCTTTATTTGTCTTGAAAAGGTAAATTCTGAAAGTTGTGAATGCTTTACAAACATACCATTTTTATGTTTGTATATGTACGACTCTATCCAATCCAAGCATCCCCATTTCTTCTTCCTCGGTCTAGTCTAGAAATAAAAAAGGGTCCAACACCCGTGCTGTTATTCCCCACTATCCTCCGAAAAGGGAAGCGCCGCCGGTCGCATCCCTGTTAGCCGCCGGCGTCCGTCGCCGCCGTAAACCAAAAAAAGGTACTTTTCCCACTCTCCACATCAGGAGCACCACCAGCTGGTTGATTTTCCTCAGCCAGATCCATGATTTCCTCTCTCCATTTGCAGATCTGACCTGGCCGTGTCCCCTTCCTAGCCCATCTTCTTTCGCTCCATGGAGGAGGCGGAGAAGGGGGAGATCTTCAAGATGAACACCAAGCCGAACTCCATTAAGGAGGCGGAGAAGGGTGAGGTCTTGGATAAGAACACAAAGCCGAGGCCGGACGACCATCCGGAGGCGGCGGTGGAGGCGGGCGGCGTGTTCACCGATGACATCATCCTAGAGATCCTCTCCCGCCTCCCAGTCAGGTCCATCCGCCGCTTCAAGTGTGTCTCCATGTCATGGTGCGACCTCATAGCAAACCCTGCCAGCCACAAAAAGCTTCCCCAGACCCTTGCCGGCTTCCCACCACTTCGCCAGTGTCTCCGGGGATGGCGCAGCCCCGTTCGACCCTGCCCCCTTCACCGCAGTCGCCGGAAAACAGATTTAGTTTTACTGCAGGTCTCGCTTTTGATCCCGTGGTCTCATCCCATTTCTACATTCTTCACTTCGAGCAGACCTTTCAGGGATCTTACATCACAGCAGTGAACATCTACTCATCATGGACAAGAGCCTGGACTCGCAGGGATAGTGGGATGGTTGAGAAAGTGGCACTGTTCTATCTTACTAGATGTGTATTTGTCGGCGGTATGATGTACCTGATGGGCATTCATGAAGGCATTAACCCAGAGAATGTGCTGGTGGGTGTGGACATGCAGGTGAAAGTGTGGAAGATTATCCGCGTGCCGTACAGTTCAACGATTGGCACATTTGGAACATCGCAGGGGTGCTTAGACTTTGCTATAGCTTCTTCCATTGATGAGATTAAACTCTGGTGCCTCAAGGATTGTGACAATAAAGAATTGGTCCTGAAGAATATGGCCAGCATCGATAAGCTTACGAGCATGACTAGGAAGTGTTACAGTGTGGCTGAGATCCATCCAGATTGCGACACCATTTTCCTGGTTTCATGGGAAGGTGAAAGCTTGGCAGCGTACAATATGCAACATCAGAAAGTTGGTTGTATCCTTGATGTTGAGATCAACAATACACTAAGGCAGCGGTTTCTATCCTATGTTCCTCTATTTTCAGAGTCATTAGGAGATGCAGATGGGCAGTAGTGTTACCTTTAAACCACCCTTGTGCTTCCTCCAAAAATTGGATCTTCTATCGGCTGAAGTACTTGTTTGTGTACCTCTGAATCTGTTTGAATCATGCCGCCCAATTTTCTGGTGCTTGCACTCCTATTTGGTTGATTTCCAGTTCAGAGCAATGCCTGGTAAACCTACAGATTATGCATAATGTCATTTCCAAAGAACATTGTTACCCATGTTGTTGTTTACCTAGCACTGGTTGTTGTTCTGGATATGTATTAGTTCCATGGGGCTAAGTTATCACTGTAATCCGCCTTCTTGTCCATAACAATCAGTTATTATGGTTATCCCAAATCCTAGTGCAGATTGTCAACCTGCTAGTGTACTACTAAAAGTTTCAATCAGACCACCATTGAGCAAGTTCCTTTTATATATGTTTTCTATTGATAATGAATTCAGTAGAGCCTTGGTTCTGTTAATCCCAGAGAAATTGCATCAATGCCAGTAAAAAATACATTGGAAGCTTTCATGAAAAGTTTTCCTACTGGGTGTATGTGTGTTTCGTGCGTTTTTGTTGTTTCAGATGATAAACCGAAGGTACGTATCATATAAGCTTGTGTTTCGCATATCCAAATAGGATTTTGGCAGGTGCCACAGGAAATGTCATTTACTATTTCCGAAATGTAGTAACATATAGGCTTGTCTGTTGGTTTGGACGCTTAGCGTTGTGCTTCATGCTTCGGTGAAGAGGCATCAAAATTATCTTTTGGAAAAACTAAACAAATCATCATGTTTCTAGTGCTTCATGCTTCGGTGAATAGGCATCAAAATTATCTTTAGGAAAAACTAAACAAATCATCATGTTTCTAGTGCTTCATGCTTCGGTGAAGAGGCATCAAAATTATCTTTAGGAAAAACTAAACAAATCATCTTGTTTCTAGTGCTTCATGCTTCGGTGAAGAGGCAAAAAAGCTGCCTCAAGTGAATCATTCGTTCCATAGAGAGGAGGAAAATTGTCGAAGGTGGTTGCAGCTTCAGAACTGCATACTCTTGTATAATCGCCATGTCTGCTCTAATTTTGGGGGTGCAGTACAACAGTAGCAGTGTAGCAGAAGCAGATCGGACTATTTCAGAGGTTTCAATCCCAGTTTCTGTTTCTGAAGCTGCACAAGGTATGTGCGTACTAATAGGAAACAACAGCATTTGGTAGCTTCCTTTCTTCATGTCCTCTGTCTATTCTGCCAAAAACTGCATGTAATTAAGTATACTAATTAATGGTTAACAGTGGCCAAGCATGAACATAACATGTTTTCCATGTCGGCAGTGTCAAGAAATTTTTAGTTGTTGGGTTAGATCGATTCAATTTGCTGTTGTACATTAATCATGAGTCCTGAATGTGTAATCCTACTGTTAATTGTATGTTGGATGGTTTTCTTTTAGCTAGGACGTGTTCAGTTGAACAATTTATGGTGTGTATGCCAATATTTTCACACGATACATGTATATCTTATTCGATATCGCTGATTGGAGGGGACGCTAGGTTGTGAAATGGCATTAGCCTGCCAAAAACAACAATACATAGCACATTACATCACACGATACATGTATATCTTGTTTGCATCGAATGCCATTTATTTTAAAAAGCAGGAGTCATGCCTTCATATATGTAGTATGAAGTTGCATTCCTTTATATATTAGCCCTGCTAGCTTATAATTTTCCGACCTCATTTTGGTTCGTGAAAATATGGTGCGAGTAGTCCACTAATTATAGCAGCACCAACAATTACACTCATGTCTCAAATGCCATCAAGGTGTTCATCAATAGAAGCACCGACGTGAAAAAAAGCTCATTCACTCTCAATACATTTCAATGATAAATGGTTCCAAGACTTGCTCGTGAACTTTTCCCTAGAAAAAGAAGAAGCTGCCTCCTGCTATCTTAGCTCGCTCAAGCTACAAGTGGGCAACATATGCTAGGTGATCTCACTAAGCTGTGCCTTTCATCCCCTCATCAGGAGGTGAGCGCGGATATTCTTGCTACCCTGAGAAGAGTGCGCTGCTCTGAGAAGGTGATTTGCATCTCAACTGGACAAACTCTTCATCATAAAAGGTGCACTTGGAAGCCTGCGACGACTATGCATCATGGTTGAAGTCATGACTGAACTGGAAGTCCAAGAGGGAGCTCTGCCACTCCTCGAGTCACTCTAGCTGCTATGTAAGGATCTAAATGGCTTTTGCTGCACGACGATCCAGTCCCTGCGGCGTATTAAGGAGGTCACCCTCCATGATGGAGCGAACTATGAAACATAACGAAAGTAGAAGGAAGCAGCAAAAAAAAACACGCCAGACGCCCCAAGCTCTTCTTTGTTAAGACGGCAGAAGATGTTGATATGGGAAGTGAACCTGCAGACAATTCTGAGTGCCCTATGGTTCCAACTACTGCTACAACGCTATCAGTGATAATACCCCACGATGACATTCTATTCGATAGTCGGGTAATCAAGTGGCATGCATCTTATTTTGCTTAATTGTTGGTACTTTGGTTAATTGGTGTTGAGTTATATATACTACCTCTTCACGCATCTAAGTGACGTCTCTTATTGTGCAGCACAAATTGATTGTAATGATCTGCAACAAAATGATGATGAGAAAGAAGATACAGATAAAATTGATATCCTAGAGAATTTTGCTAGCAAGACTTGTCTGGACCCTCTAGTGGACGAGGAAAGTTTTGAACATGGAATGGGAGGAATGGTAGGTTTAGAGGATCAGCAGATGGAAGGTGTCACTCGGTCTACTGATCAGGCTGATCAAAATGTTTTATTTTTGGTGGTGGGTGAGAACAGAAGAAAGAGGGCAAGGTTGGACATTGGTGAAGACAATTCAATGGACAAGGTTGTTGATAGGGTGAAGCACAAGAACCCAAAAGGATGTCCAAGGTAATTTACAAGTTCCGAGTTTTCATTTGTCTTAAATTATTCCAATATTTCTCTTAGTGAGAATCACTAGTAAAAATGGGGTGCTGTTTGCAAGTAATATTCTTCAGGTAAATATATCTATTCAAGTGATATAAATTTATAAGCTGCTATATGTAGTGCTTTTATAGCTAGCAAGGAGAGGTCCAACAGTGTGCCTCTAAGTTTTGATTCTTTCTATGCCCTGTTTCAAAATATCTACGAAGTTAGTGCACACTGAATATTCAGCGGTGGCCTCTCGAGATGCCTTGCTACCACATCCAGCCGGCACAGCCCGGGTCGACCACCGTGGTCGCGACTTGCTCCACACCGAGCTCAAATTTGGCCTCAACCGGCTCAGATCTGGCAGCCCTGGCCGCGGCACACCTCCTCATATTGTTGTAGTTCGCCATCATCAAAAATCTCCTGCAAGCCATTGAGGTCTGGATATGTAGTTCACCGGCGAGCCGCTAGCGGTTAGAGTAGCACGGGCGTGCCGTTTGCTTTTCATTTTATTGTTTGTCCTTTGAGGTGGTCGCGGCCTCGGCAGATTCGTGTGACCCCCCCTATTCTGGTTGGTTGGCTGTAGCCCACACCCGGTTCCGGCGGCTGCTTTGTTGCAGGGTGCAGCCCCGCATAAGGGGTGTGCGCAACTCGTATGGTGGACTTTGAAGCCGCGGCGCACTCCGGTGGGGGCACTGGTGCACTCCTGTCCTGGTGTGGCAATCCTTCACATTTTGTTCTGGTTCGTGGGTGGCTCACCCTCGCGGCGGTGGGAACTGCCGTGTACAAAAAATAGAGACGCGATGACATTAACTTTGTCTATTGATGGGATTTTGTGGTTTAGTTTTGTTTTGTTTGTTCTCTTGAAGTGATGTTCTCTTCTGGGAGACGTCTACTGCTCGTTTTGTTGTGCGATTGGAGACGTCCAATGCTTGTTTTGTTATGTGATGGGATTATACATGTCTATATGTATGATTTCATTGCAGTTGGGCAGTGCATGCATGCGGTTTCATCGTGGTGCGCTTGCAGTCTCGTGCGTGGTCGCAGGAAGTACTTGTGGTTCAATCTGTAAAAACATTGATGCATTACACTTGCCTGGTCTCAGCAGTCACGACACATTCATAAAAAAAATGAGAAGAAAGGACAAAAAATAATAGTGCAGTTCATTAACCTCAACCATGCAAAACTCAAAAACGAGTTTGCAAAAACATGCAGTACACTAGCCTCAGCAATTTAGTTCATAGTTGTTTATAAAAAAAGTATGAAAAAGACAACAAAAAACTCATGCGGTTCACTACGGTAGTGTCACGATACACTTCCGGTAGTGTCGTGGTTCACTTTTGGTAGTGTCATCCGTTCATTGAATGTCAAAGATGTGAAGTGCAGGAAAAAAATATTACGGATACGACAAAAAAATGTGGTTCAATTCTCGATAGTGTTGCGGTTCACTTAAGCCCGACATGAAACACAGTCCACTTCCGGAAAATTAACGTCTGACAAAAGAAACCATGAAGTTCACTTCCCCGTCTAATGTAGTGCGGTGTGTTTTCTATATGACGCAATTGACGCTTCAATTTTGGTGTCGCAAAAAACAATGTTCGCATTTCAGTAAATGTAAAACTACTCTTAAACCGTAAGGAATTAGAAAGGGTGCTTTGCTTGCCATGGCCGGTGACCCGGAGCTATGGGGGTTGCGAATTCGTCGGCTCGGGG
>LR738712.1:826611943-826643843 GCA_902687465.1 Secale cereale | reverse complement strand
GGTTGGTAGTCGGGGCGGTGTCCCGGGATGTTTGGAGCAGCGTTCATGATTTGCGGGCGATCGTCTCATGTGGCAAGGGCTACAAAGGCGCCTGAGTTGTTTGCCGTTGTGGCTCGTGTGTGCAGGCAGGGAACGTCGAAGTGGCGGCTCTGGAGTCGGGGTGTGTAGTTGTTGCGGTTGTAGCCTTGGGTTGTGTAGTCGGTGAGGGTTCGTCGCTTGTGCTGTTTTTGGATCTGGTTTTCCTCATAAATTGGGCCACTTTATTAGCTTTTCGATCTGGTTTCCCTTATAAACTGGACCTACTCTGTTCTTCTATAATGCAATGCCAGAGCTCTTAGCCCTCTGATGAGGTTCCGTCAAAAGTCAGAAGTTTCATTGTTTCGTGCGTATTTGGTTTGAGATGTGCGCCATATGCTTGCTTTCTATGAACCTGAGTTGGCATATACCCTATGCAATTCAAAGAGTCAACTAGCCATCTTATTTTGAATGCATACAAATACTACATACATTAATATATTGTACAATTAATGATACTCCATTGCACAAGAGGGCGAACATGATGTATGCCTTCGGGTTAAACATTCAAAAAAAAACTCAACAAAACTCATTGATATTCTTAAACCAGTTGGCATTCAAGAATGAATTATTTTAATGATAGTGAATCAGATCGTATCCTGTAAACTATGAAACCTCTTGGAATGTGAGAATTGACTATTTTTTTGTGAGAGTGAATCAGATTGTGTCTCATATATCATGGGTTGGCGTGTACTATTTCGCTTGAGATGTGCATGACACGCTTAGCTACTTTCTATGCGAACCTGAGTTCTCATCTATGCTTTCAATTGAAAGAGTCAACTATACATCTTGCACGCATAAAAATACTACGCACAGTAGTATATGTTACAATTAATGAGACATAATGTGTTCCTTCGGGTTATAAACAAATACTCCGCACGGGTCATTGAGGTTCTTAAACCACTTGGCATGCGAGAATTCATTATTTCTTTGATAGCGAATCAGATCGTATCGTGCAAACTGTTAGACCTCTTGGCATGCGAGAACTGATTATTTGTATTACAGCGAATCAGATCGAATCTTGTAGTAGTATATCACTGTGTAGTGTGTATTTAACTTTAGATGTGCACCAGGCGCTTAATTACTTTCTGCACGAACCTGGCTTGGCATCCACACTAATCAACATAGAGTCAACTGCACATTTGATCGTGCACCCATATAAATAATATTACATCGATATATGCCACTCTTTGCACATGAGGTTGGTCGATCGTGGTAAACCCTGTATAAGCATAAATAGGCCTGGGCTCAACCCAGCCTCATAGCTAACTAAGCAGCTACGACGCTGGCGACCACCTGCGCTTGCCAAGCTGACTGTTGAGAGTATCAATGGCCACCGGTGCGACGCTTAAGAAGATGGCGGCCATCTGCACGATGGTCCTGTTGGCCGGGCAGCTGCAGATAATGGCCGCACCGTTGGACTGCCCCCTCGGCCCCCTCCGGGGCTTAGTCGACTCGGTTCTTCAGCCCCTGGCGGACCCATGTCCCCTCACCGGCGACGTCGCCAGGTGCGAGAAATGCAAGGCTGATTGTGCCAAAGATTGCCAGGACCCGTCCAACTGTCCTTCTGCCACTTGCTTGCATGGATGCGTGTAAAGCAAGTGAGCTCAGATGTCGTTTCTGTGTCTGTCCCCGATGGATGTAAACATGGTTTGATTTCCTCCATTTTTGTGTTACTATTTCAGATTTTCAGTTGTTCTCGTCTCTAGCTTAATTTTGCTTCTGCTGCAGCACTAGCCTTTCTTTAGAATAAATTAAAGACATTCGTGGTTTCGGTGAGTGGATGTATCCCCAATCTCTATATGTGTATTATGTTTGTTTTGCTGCATGGCATGGCTGGTGCGCATTTACGTTGTGTCAAATTAGGGCATCTCCAACGCCGATCTGCAAATTTTCTCCCACATCTGTTCGCGGATGGGGAGCCAATCCGCTTAGAAGGATGCAGGAGGCGGCCATCCAACACTAACCGCATATATTTCAAACACTTCTTCAACAAACTGGCCGGAATTCATGCAAACACGGCGGATTCTGATATAATCCGGAAGAGATTCATGCAAACAGGACGGATTTCATATGAACCTGATATGAACCTGACAAAATTCATTGCAGTTCGGACAAACTTACTAAAAGCGGAACTCGACAGACTCTAGAGATATAATACTTAAACTAATAGAGGTATATTAATAGCAAATGGCTGAGTCATCTTACTACTATTAAAAGACCAAACATGAGTTCCCCTACGTGCACCCACCTAAACGCACACAGGATAACCCCCTACGTCCGATCAGATCCATAAAATTACATCCAACAGTCCACGTTACATCAACAATATTACAATCAGATCAACTGCTCCAAACAATTGTTCTGCCGGCAGACTCCCCCGTTCACGTTGCTACACATCCCAAAGAAGGCAACTCAAGGGAATTAACCAATATACGTCCGCGATCAAAGCCGCCACCACGCCAGAAACCTCCAGGATCAACGACAGCATCACGCCACTAACATCGCCAGCTGCCCCGCCACCCTCGCCCCTGCTGTGCGGGATCCTCCTCGCCCCGCCATGCTGCCTACATCTCCTCGCCCCTGGTGGACGCGGCATCCTCTCCACCCGCTTTGCTGCCCTACCTCACCTCGCCCCGCCGCCTCGCCCTGACCGCGATGGCCTCGAGCCGGTGGTCATCCTCAGCCCGACTCACTGCCCCAGCTCCGGTGTCATCGCCCTGTGTGGCCAACATCTCGACCTGCCATTACACAGGTTAGATCAATTTAATCTGGACATCTTATACTTATAGTACATCATGAAAAACTGATATATGCTTTCTAATCTGATGCTTATAGTACATCATGAAAAACTGAGTTGACGAATCTGCACATCTTATACTTACAGTACATCATGAAAAACTGATATATGCTTTCTAATCTGATACTTAAGTACATCATGAAAAACTGAGTTGACGAAGGGATCAAAAGGTGTTTCACACAAAAGAAAAGTTGAGAAGACAATATGGCATCCTCTCAGCGTAGTGGGGTACGTACTCCCTTTCAGGACCTGACAAACAACAGCAGTTCAGGTAAATACATATATCACCTACTCTTACCTACTTAGGTCTTGTAAAGAAGGGAATAATGTGTCACTGCCTCGCAGTTCAAAAAGCAGATCCAAAAGAGTTGAAGAGACAGAGGGAAAGGGAGAGGTATGCATTAAACAGGGATGCAATATTAAAGAAAAGACAAGAGGCAAGGGATCGTAAGAAAGCTGCGGCTGCTATTCTAAATGAATTCAACACTCCATCTAACCCACCTGGGGACATGTCGCCTGGTTACTACAATTTCTCTGTTTGTTATCATACATTTCATGGATCACGATTAAAATCATGTTAATTAAGTGTTCTTCTGGTCAGGTTTTGCCACTATGGATAGGCCAAGTGCGCAGTCTGCTATTCTAAATGAAATCAACACTCCATCTAACCCACCTGGGGCCATGTCGCCTGGTTATTACATTTTCTCTGTTTGTTATCATACATTTCATGATTCACAATTAAAATCTTGTTAATTAAGTGTTCTTCTTGGCAGGTTTTACCACTATGGATAGGCCAAGTGTGCAGTCTGCTATTCTAAATAAAATTAACACTCCATCTAACCCACCTGGGGCCATGTCGATTGGTTATTACATTTTCTCTGTTTGTTGTCATACATTTCTGTAATCACAAGTAAAATCTTGTTAATTAAGTGTTCTTCTGGGCAGGTTATGCCACTATGGATAGGCCAAGTGCGCAGTCTTCTATTCTAAATGAAATCAACACTCCGGATAAGCCACCCGGGGCCATGTCGCATGGTTACTCCATTTTCTCAGTTTGTTAACATCATTTTATTAAACACAAGTAAAAACATGTCTTTAGTGTTCTTTTGACCAGGTTTTGACACTGTGGATAGTCCCAGTGCGCAGTCTGCTGTCACGCAGCAACGACACACACCAGCTGTGGAAGGTCATGTGTTCTCCTACATACAACCATAATATCGGCATTTGTGTGTCTAGAACTGACATTGTACATAAAATTATGATGCAGGCATACCTGTTGAGGTGATAAAGAGTGAGCAGACTCTACTACATGGTCCGAATTCATTAGGAACACCATATGCTGTTGTTTGTAACAAGGAAAATGACGATAATATCAACTCTGCCATTGGGTCCTCCCAGCTGACTGTTTTACGACCACCACTTCAATCCTACAGAGGCAGCAGTTCATATGGTAATCACATGTGGCTCATGTTAGCTACCATACATATTTCGAACAATTGTGGCTCATGTTGTCTTGTACCAAATTATCACTTATTATACAGAAGCAAAACAAGCACTTAAGAGGCAGAGGGAAAATGCCCGTTATGAGCAACATAAGCAAGTGATATTGCAAAATCTACGTGACAAACGGTGTCGAACCAAATCGTCATCAGTAGTCCTTACAACTGGACAACAAAATCAACCCGATACAGGTGATACCGTCTACATGAAACACTGTTTATCCAATCTTTGATTTCCTAACTGACAGTCACTTAATGTTTCTTTAGTTGATGAAGATTGTGATTGGCTACACACAAATGATACGTACCAGAGACAAAACTTTGGGACGAGTATGAGGCCAAACAACGTACTCACTGCGCCGTCATGTGGAAAGAATTCCGTCGACAAATATAATGGTGCTTGTATTGACTACTGCTTGGTTCATACCTTTAATTCATAGCTCATACAGACCCATTTATGCAAAATATGTTGTCAGGCAACGACCACAACGATGATGCATATGGAATACTGGAGCCCGATGGGAACACAAAAAATAATGATGGTGCACATTAACGCATCTATGGTTCTATGTTTAATTTTAAAAATCTTATACATTATTACCAACTAATATTTGTCTACCATATAGACTGCTTGGGAGACGAAAATCTTGTACAACATGAGCCTGATGAAGAAGCTAGGATGTTCGCCCACCAAGGTACCTTCTTGCCATCATGAGTTACCATATATAATATAATAGTGCCTTTTGTGCATGATAAATATTAATGAATATTCAAATTCTGTTCCAGATGTTGACTTTGTATCCTACCGAGATGAACGACGACACACTGATGGAACACCTACAAATGATCCTCATGATAGGGTTTACATTAACCTTCCCAAAAATCACCACGTCCTTAGGAAAGTTAGGGACTGCCTCCACTGTGGAGCATTGCAGTTTCAATATGAGGGACCTGCATTCTGTTGCAGAAAGGGGAAAATAGATTTATTTACTCCAGAAGTTCCAGACGAGATGAAACGGTTGTTCACAAGTCAAGATGATGACGATGCTAAATATTTTCGAGACAATATACGGTATTTCAACTCTCACTTCTCATTCACAAGTCTTGGAGTCACCCTTGATCGTCGAGTAAGCACTGCGGCAGGAACCGGCATATATACCTTTCGTGCATGTGGGGGTTTGTACCACGCTCTTGATGATCTGGTGCCGGCAGATAATGGACCAAGGCATTTCCAGCTCTATATTTATGATACAGATCATAACTTCGTGCACAGGGCTAAGAGGTCTCCAGATCTAAATATAGAGCTCATACGGAAAATTCTGGTAGTACTGGAGCACAACCCTTATGCACAGGCTTTCAAGAGCCTGGGGTCTGTTCCGAATCTAGATGAGTACAAGATCTCACTAAACACAGATATCAAGTTGGATCAACGTAGGTACAATGCCCCAACTACTTCTCAGGTGGCGGCGATATGGGTTGAAGGGAGCGACCCACAAAATTGTTTTGACAGAAGTGTTGTCGTGCATGGCAAAAAAAGAGACCGACCCATATATTAGAGCATACTATGGGTGCTACGACCCATTGTCATATCCATTATTTTTCCCACGTGGGGAGACTGGTTGGAATCGTTGGATGCCGTATGTTCAGGCCCCCGATGACACCACCCAATATCCAGTGCATAGTACTGGACCGCAAGAAAACCGGACCCCTGGTTTACATACAGGTATGACGTTCATTATTAGTTTGTTATATCTACTTACTATTTTTAAGAATATATAAAACCATTTCTCTTCATTCACCTATCAAACAGATGAAAACTTGATTACTGGAAGGGAGCAAGTTGGCAACTTTGTGCCAGATGAATACCGCGTCGCTGATTTACATACGGGTAAGATATTCATTATTATTTTATGATTACGTACTTACTGAATAAAAAAGCTTATGTCTTGGTTCACCTATAAACAGATGGTAATTTGATTAATCAAGACCATGCCAATGATCTACACGCAGGTAGCAGTCATCGTTGCTTATTGATCAAAGCAAATCTTATTTTGTCATTCAGTATGAGTCCAGCCAGTGTACTGCTAATAATGTTCAATATTTTAGATGATAACGAGGACAACCAAGATGAGGATTTTGGTGACAATGATGTCAATGCAACACAATCCAGGAAATTTGTTAGTGCGAGGGAGTACTACTGCTTCAAGCTACAGGTCAGGAAGAAGCTTTTTAACATCATCTTGTTTGGTGGGCGTCTTTTCCAACAGTGGGCTATTGACATGTACATCAAGATTGAGACTATGAGGCTGGACTGGTACTCAAAGCCAGAAAATCAAAAGGTTATACGAGCTGACCTCTACCAGGTATCATGCTTGTGTTTATTCCAATTCATCATAATACAACAACATTTTGAAAGCCTTTTGCATAAACTACTATACTATTACAGGGTCTTGTTGACACAATAGTTGCCGGTGAGTCACGCGGTGATCGGATTGGTAAGAGAATCGTGCTTCCACGTACGTTTCCTGGTGGTGATCGCGACATGCAGCGGAGGTTGCTGGATGCGATGGCAATAGTCCAACGGTGGGGTAAACCAGATTATTTTATCACGATGACTTGCAATCCCTATTGGGAGTAGATAACCAAAAATCTGATGCCTGGACAACTGCCACAGGACCGTCCAGACCTTGTGGCAAGAGTATACAAGGCTAAACAGCGAGATATGATGGACTTGCTAACTAAGGGTAAGCATTTCGGAGAAGTCGCAGCTTATGTACATGTCACTGAGTTTCAGAAACGAGGCCTCCCTCATGAGCATATACTTTTAATCATGAAAGCAAATAGCAAGTTAGCGACCCCAGATGATTATGATCGAGTGATATCCGCAGAGATACCTGACAAAGAGAAACACCCCGTTCTACATGAGCTGGTCATCAAACACATGCTGCACGGACCCTGTGGTGAGTTGAAAAAAAGTTGTCCTTGCATGATTGAGGGACAGTGTAGGTTTCATTATCCGCGAGATTTTTGTGATGCCACACAACAAGGGAAGGACTCTTATCCCATCTATCAGAGGAGGGACGACGGGCGTGGAGTTAGGATCAGAGGAGCAAATTTGGACAACAGATGGGTGGTCCCTTATAACCCTTGTTTGCTTATGCGATACAACTGCCACATTAATGTGGAAGCATGCTCGAGCATCAAGGCAGTCAAGTACTTGTTCAAGTACATCTATAAAGGCCATGATCGGGCGTCCTTTGCATTCGAGCAGGACATAATCAATGATGGTGGAATCATCAATGAAATCCGACAATACAGGGATGCACGCTATGTATCTCCTCCAGAAGCTATTTACATGATTTTTTGTTTCAAACTGTTTGGTGTCAGTCCATCGGTGCTGCAGCTCCAGCTTCATTTGCCGAACATGCATACAATTGCATTTAAAGCTGGTGAAAATCTAGAAGATGTTGTCGCTCGACCATCTTCATCCAGGTCCATGCTTACCGAGTACTTTGAGATGAACCGGAGCTCTCCGCAAGCACGGAAATTGTTGTACAGAGAGTTTCCAGAGCATTATAGATGGATAGCTGAAAAAAAAGTGGCAGAAGAGGAGAAATAACAGATCACAGATTGGAAGGCTTGTGTATGCACACCCTGCTGAAGGAGAGAGGTACTACTTGCGTGTGCTGCTAAGTCATGTCTGAGGTGCCACTTCATTTGATGATTTAAAAAAAGTCAATGGCAACCTATGCAATTCCTTCAGAGAGGCATGTGAGCACTTAGGCCTCATTGAGCACTTCATTTCACAGAAGCAGCCACATTTCAGATGCCTTGTGCCCTAAGAAGGTTGTTTGCGACTATATTGGTATTTTGTGAGGCAACAGAAATCCGACAATTGTGGGAGAAACATCTACCATCAGTGTGTGAGGACTACCGTCGTAATGAATCCAATGAGTCGGTACTTGAGCAGATGGTCCTTCGAGATATTAGGGATATGTTGCAATCCATGGGAAAGGATCTTAAAAGCTATGGACTTCCGGATCTTGTTGACCCTGATGGTCACCGCGGACAAACAACATCTAGAACTATTTAGTAGTTTGAACAATGAGCAGCTAGCTGGTTTCAATGACATAATGGACCATGTGGTGAACAAAAAAAGCCAGATATTCTTTGTTGATGGCCCCGGAGGCACTGGGAAGACGTCCATGTACAAGGCATTGCTTGCACAGGTGCGTTCCATGGGACAAATAGCAATCGCAACTGCTACATCTGGTATTGCAGCGTCGATAATGCCTGGAGGCCGGACAGCACACTCCCGGTTCAAAATTCCAATAAAGCTCATTGACAACAGTATGTGCAATTTCACAAAACAGAGTGGTACATCGGAGTTGCCTAGACAGGCGTCCTTTATAATTTGGGACGAAGTCGCTATGACAAAACATCAAGCAGTAGAGACGCTTGATAGATCACTACAGGATATAATGGAATGTTCTTTGCCGTTTGGAGGAAAGGTTGTCGTCTTTGGTGGTGATTTCAGGCAGGTCCTACCCGTTGTGACACGTGGAACAAGAGCACAAATCACGGATGCTACACTTCTAAGATCCTATCTTTGGGAGAAGACCAAAAAGATACGTCTCACGCGCAATATGCGGGCACATGCTGATCCTTGGTTCTCAGAATACCTCCTAAGGATAGGCAATGGAACTGAAGAGACAATTGGCGATTGAAGGAAATATGCCCAAGAGGCAATAATAAAGATGTTATTTGTATTTCCTTATATCATGATAAATGTCTTTTATTCATGCTAGAATTGTATTAACCGGAAACTTGATACATGTGTGAATACATAGACAAAACAGTATGTCCCTAGTATGCCTCTACTAGACTAGCTCATTGATCAAAGATGGTTTTGTTTCCTAGCCATAGACATGAGTTGTCATTTGATCAACGGGATCACATCATTAGGAGAATGATGTGATGGACAAGACCCATCCGTTAGCATAGCACTATGATCGTTTAGTTTTACTGCTATTGCTTTCTTCATAACTTATACATGTTCCTATGACTATGAGATTATGCAACTCCCGAATACCGTAGGAACACCTTGTGTGCTATCAAACGTCACAACGTAACTGGGTGATCATAAAGATGCTCTACAGGTGTCTCCGAAAGTATTCGTGGTGTTGGCATAGATCAAGATTAGGATTTGTCACTCCGAGTGTCGGAGAGGTATCTCTGGGCCCTCTCGGTAACACACATCACAATAAGCCTTGCAAGCAAAAGACTAATGAGTTAGTCACGAGATGATGTGTTACGAAACGAGTAAAGAGACTTGCCGGTAACGAGATTGAACTAGGTATGGAGATACTGACGATCGAATCTCGGGCAAGTAACATACCGATGACAAAAGGAACAACGTATGTTGTTATGCGGTTTTGACCGATAAAAGATCTTCGTAGAATATGTAGGAGCCAATATGAACATCCAGGTTCCGCTATTGGTTATTGACCGGAGATGAGTCTCGGTCATGTCTACATAGTTCTCGAACCCATAGGGTCCGCACGCTTAATGTTTGATGACGATCGGTATTATGAGTTTATGAGTTTTGATGTACCGAAGGTAGTTCGGAGTCCCGGATGAGATCACGGACATGACGAGGAGTCTCGGAATGTCCGAGACATAAAGATTGATATATTGGACGGCTATATTCGGACACCGGAAGTGTTCCGGAAAAGTTTCGGATTTAACGGGATTGCCGGAGGGGGTTACCGGAACCCCCTACGAAGGGGGATGGTCCATAGTGGGCCTTATGGAAAAGAGAGGGGCAGCCCATAGGGGCTGGCCGGCGCCCCACCTAAGGTTCCTAGTTGGACTAGGATTGAGGGGCGCCACCTCTCCCTCTTTTCCTTTCCCTCTCTTCCTTCTTTGGTAGTTCCTACTAGGAATAGGATTGCAATCCTATTCCTAGTAGGATTGCACCCCTAGCCGCACCATAGAAGGGCCGGCCGGTCTCCCCCCTTGCTCCTTTATATACGGGGGCAGGGGGCACCCAAACACACACAAGTTGAATTGTTCCAGCCGTGTGCGGTGCCCCCCTCCACAGAAACACACCTCGGTCATACCGTCGCAGTGCTTAGGCGAAGCCCTGTGCCGGTGAATACATCATATCCGTCACCACGCCGTCGTGCTGACGAAACTCTCCCGTGAAGCTCAACTGGATCAAGAGCTCGTGGGACGTCATCAAGCTGAACGTGTGCTGAACGGGGAGGTGCCGTACGTTCGGTGCTTGATCGGTTGAATCACGAAGAAGTTCGACTACATCAACCGCGTCACTTGACGCTTCCGCTTCCGGTGTACGAGGGTACGTAGACACACTCTTCCCTCTCGTTGCTATGCATCTGGTAGATAGATCTTGCGTGATTGTAGGAAAATTTTAAAATACTACGTTCCCCAACAGTGGCATCATGAGCCAGGTCTATGCGTAGATGATATGCACGAGTAGAACACAATGAGTTGTGGACGATACTAGTCATACTGCTTACCAGCATGTCATACTTTGCTTCGGCGGTATTGTGAGATGAAGCGGCCCGGACCGACATTACACGTACGCTTACGCGAGACTAGTTTCACAGTTACGAGCACTCGTTGCTTAAAGGTGACTGGCGGGTGTCTGTCTCTCTCACTTTAGCTGAATCAGGTGTGGCTACGCCCGGTCCTTGTGAAGGTTAAAACAGCACATACTTGACGAAACATCGTTGTGGTTTTGTATGCGTAGGTAAGAACGGTTCTTGCTAAGCCCGTAGCAGCCACGTAAAACTTGCAACAACAAAGTAGAGGACGTCTAACTTGTTTTTGCAAGGCATGTTGTGATGTGATATGGTCAAGACATGATGAGTTATACGGTTTTGTATGAGATGATCATGTTTTGTAATGTTATCGGCAACTGGCAGGAGCCATATGGTTGTCGCTTTATTGTATGAAATGCAATCGCCATGTAATTGCTTTACTTTATCACTAAGCGGTAGCGATAGTCGTAGAAGCAATAGTTGGCGAGACGACAACGATGCTACGATGGAGATCAAGGTGTCGCGCCGGTGACGAAGGTGATCATGACGGTGCTTTGGAGATGGAAATCAAAAGCACAAGATGATGATGGCCATATCATGTCACATATTTTGATTGCATGTGATGTTTATCTTATTATGCTTCTTATTTTTCTTAGAACGACGGTAGCATTATAAGATGATCCCTTACTAAATTTCAAGGTATAAGTGTTCTCCCTGAGTATGCACCGTTGCGAAAGTTCGTCGTGCCGAGACACAACGTGATGATCGGGTGTGATAAGCTCTACGTTCAAATACAACGGGTGTAAGCCAGTTTTGCACACGCAGAATACTCGGGTTAAACTTGACGAGCCTAGCATATGCAGATATGGCCTCGGAACACTGGAGACCGAAAGGTCGAGCGTGAATCATATAGTAGATATGATCAACATAAGATGTTCACCATTGAAACTACTCCATCTCACGTGATGATCGGACATGGTTTAGTTGATTTGGATCACGTGATCATTTAGATGACCGGAGGGATGTCTATCTAAGTGGGAGTTCTTTAATTAATATGATTAAATTGAACTTTAATTTATCATGAACTTAGTCCTCGTAGTATTAGCATATCTATGTTGTAGATCAATAGCTCGCGATGTTGCTCCCCATTTATTTTATATGTTCCTAGAGAAAACTAAGTTGAAAGATGTTAGTAGCAATGATGCGGAATTGTTCCATGATCTGAGGATTATCCTCATTGCTGCACAGAAGAATTATGTCCTTGATGCACCGCTAGGTGACAGACCTATTGCAGGAGCAGATGCAGACATTATGAACGTTTTGACAAAAGCTCGGTATGATGACTACTTGATAGTTTAAGTGCACCATGCTTTACGGCTTAGAACCGGGACATCAAAAACGGTTTGAACGCCACGGAGCATATAAGATGTTCCAAGAGTTGAAATTAGTATTTCATACTCATGCCCGTGTCGATAGGTATGAGACCTCTGACAGTACTTTGCCTACAAGATGGAGGAGAATAGCTCAACCAGTGAGCATGTGCTCAGATTGTCTGGGTAATGCAATTGCTTGAATCAAGTGGGAGTTAATCTTCCAGATAAGATAGTAATTGACAAAGTTCTCTAGTCACTATCACCAAATTAGTAGAACTTCGTGATGAACTATAATATGCAAGGGATGACGAAAGTAATTCCCGAGCTCTTCGCGATGCTGAAATCGGCGAAGGTAGAAATCAAGAAAGAGCATCAAGTGTTGATGGTTAATAAGACCACTTGTTTCAACTAAAGGGCAAAGGGATAGAAGGGGAACTTCAAAAGGAATGACAAGCAAGTTGTCACACCCGTGAAGAAACCCAAAGCTAAACTCAAGCCTGAAACTAAGTGCTTCTACTGCAAAGGAAAAGGTCACTGGAAGTGGAACTGCCCTAGATATTTGGTGGATAAGAAGGATGGCAAAGTGAACAAAGGTATATTTGATATACAGATTATTGATGTGTATCTTACTAGTGTTCATAGCAACCCCACGGTATTTGATACTGGTTCAGTTGCTAAAGAGTAGTAACTCGAAATGGGAGCTGCATAATGAACATAAACTAGTTAAAGGTGAAGTGACGATGTGTGTTGGAAGTGGTTCCAAGATTGATATGATCATCATCGCACACTCCCTATACTTTCGGGATTAGTGTTGAACCTAAATAAGTGTTATTTGGTGTTTGTGTTGAACATGGATATGATTTGATCTTGTTTATTGCAATACGGTTATTCATTTAAAGTCATAGAATAATTGTTATTCTGTTTACATGAATAAAGCCTTCGATGGTCATACACCCAATGAAAATAGTTTGTTGGATCTCGATTGTAGTGATACACATATTCATAATATTGAAACCAAAAGATGCAAGGTTAATAATGATAGTGCAACTTATTTGTGGCACTGCCGTTTAGGTCATATTGGTGTAAAACGCATGAAGAAACTCCATAGTGATGGACTTTTGGAATCACTTGATTATGAATCACTTGGTGCTTGCGAACCATGCCTCATGGGCAAGATGACTAAAAACTCCGTTCCCCGGAACTGTGGAGCGAGCAATAGATTTGTTGGAGATCATACATACAGATGTATGTGGACCAATGAGTGTTGAAGCTCGCGGCGGGTATCGTTATTTCCTGACCTTCACTGATGATTTGAGCAGATATGGGTATATCTACTTAATGAAGCACAAGTCTGAAACATTTGAAAAGTTCAAAGAATTTCAGAGTGAAGTGGAGAATCATCATAACAAGAAAATAAGAGTTTCTACGATATGATCGTAGAGGTAAAATATTTGAGTTAGCGAGTTTGGCCTTCAGTAAAAACAATGTGAAATAGTTTCACTACTCACGCCATCTGGAACACCATAGTGTAATGGTGTGTCCGAACATCATAACCGTACTTTATTAGATATGGTGCGATCGATGATGTCTCTTACCGATCTACTACTATCGCTTTTGGGTTTATGCATTAGAGAAAGCTACATTCACGTTAAATAGGGCACCATCTAAATCCGTGGAGATGACACCGTATGAACTGGGTTTGACGAGAAACCTAAACTGTCATTTCTTTAAGTTTGGCACTGCGATGCTTATGTGAAAAAGTTTCAACATGATAAGCTCGAACCCAAATCGGAGAAGTAAATCTTCATAGGATACCCAAAAAGAAACTGTTGGGTACACCTTCTATCACAGATCCTAAGGCAAGGTCTTTGTTGCTAAGAGTGGATCCTTTCTAGAGAAGGAGTTTCTCTCGAAAGAAGTGAGTGGGAGGAAAGTGGAACTTGATGAGGTAATTGTACCTTCTCCCGAATTGGAAGGCAGTACATCACAGAAACTAGTTCCAGTGATTCCTACACCAATTAGTGAGGAAGCTAATGATGATGATCATGAAACTTCAGATCAAGTTTCTGCTGAACTTCGTAGATCGACCAGAGTTCGTTCCGCACCAGAGTGGTACGGCAACCCAGCTCTGGAAGTCATGTTACTAGACCATGATGAACCTACGAACTATGAGGAAGCGATAATGAGCCCAGATTCCGCAAAATGGCTTGAGACCATGAAATCTGAGATGGGATCCATGTATGAGAACAAAGTGTGGACTTCGGTTGACTTTCCCGATGATCGGCAGGCCATCGAAAATAAATGGATCTTCAATAGGAAGACCGACGCAGACGGTAATGTTACTGTTTACAAAGCTCGACTTGTTGCGAAAGGGTTTCGACAAGTTCAAGGAGTTGACTACGATGAGACTTTCTCACCTGTAGCGATGCTTAAGTCTGTCCGAATCATGTTAGCAATTGCCGCATTTTATGATTATGAAATCTGGCAAATGGATGTCAAAACTGCATTCCTGAATGGATATCTCAAAGAAGAGTTGTATATGATGCAACCAGAAGGTTTTGTCGATCCAAAAAGGTGCTAACAAAATGTGCAAGCTCCAGCGATCCATCTATGGACTGGTGCAAGCATCTCGGAGTTGGAATATACGCTTTGATAAGTTGATCAAAGCATATAGATTTATACAGACTTACGGTGAAGCCTGTATTTACATGAAGTGAGTGGGACCACTACAACCTTTCTGATAAGTATATGTGAATGACATATTGTCGATCGGAAATGATGTAGAAATTTCTGGAAAGCATAAAGGAGTGTTTGAAAGGAGTTTTTCAAAGAAAGACCTTGGTGAAGCTGCTTACATATTGGGCATCAAGATCTATGGAGATAGACCAAGATGCTTGATAAGACTTCGATAAGTACATACCTTGATAAGATTTTGAAGTAGTTCAAAATAGATCAGTCAAAGAAGGAGTTCTTGCCTGAGTTGTAAGGTGTGAAGTTGAGTAAGACTCAAAGCCAGACCACGGCAGAAAAATATAGAGAGAATGAAAGTCATTCCCTATGCCTCAGCCATAGGTTCTATAAAGTATGCCATGCTGTGTACCAAACATGTTGTGTACCTTGCCATGAGTTGTCAAGGGGGTACAATAGTGATCCAGGAGTAGATCACTCTACAGCAGTCAAAATTATCCTTAGTAACTGGATGACTAAGGAAATGTTTCTCGATTATGGAGGTGATAAAGAGTTCGTCGTAAAGGGTTACGCTGATGCAAGCTTTGACACTAAATCCAGATGACTCTAAGTATCAATCTGGATGCGTATTGAAAGTGGGAGCAATTAGCTAGAGTAGCTCTATGCAGAGCATTGTAGACATAGAAATTTGCAAAATACATACGGATCTGAATGTGACAGACCCGTTGACTAAACTTCTCTCACAAGCAAAACATGATCACACCTTATTACTCTTGGGTATTAATCACATAGCGATGTGAACTAGATTATTGACTCTAGTAAACCCTTTGGGTGTTGGTCACATGGCGATGTGAACTATGGGTGTTATTCACATAACGATGTGAACTATCGGTATTAAATCACATGGCGATGTGAGCTAGATTATTGACTCTAGTGCAAGTGGGAGACTGAAGGAAATATGCCCTAGAGGCAATAATAAACATGTTATTTGTATTTCCTTATATAATGATAAATGTCTTTTATTCATGCTAGAATTGTATTAACCGGAAACTTGATACATGTGTGAATACATAGACAAAACAGTATGTCCCTAGTATGCCTCTACTAGACTAGCTCATTGATCAAAGATGGTTATGTTTCCTAGCCATAGACATGAGTTGTCATTTGATCAACGGGATCACATCATTAGGAGAATGATGTGATGGACAAGACCCATCCGTTAGCATAGCACTATGATCGTTTAGTTTTACTGCTATTGCTTTCTTCATAACTTATACATGTTCCTATGACTATGAGATTATGCAACTCCCGAATACCGTAGGAACACCTTGTATGCTATCAAACGTCACAACGTAACTGGGTGATCATAAAGATGCTCTACAGGTGTCTCCGAAAGTATTCGTGGTGTTGGCATAGATCAAGATTAGGATTTGTCACTCCGAGTGTCGGAGAGGTATCTCTGGGCCCTCTCGGTAACACACATCACAATAAGCCTTGCAAGCAAAAGACTAATGAGTTAGTCACGAGATGATGAGTTACGGAACGAGTAAAGAGACTTGCCGGTAACGAGATTGAACTAGGTATGGAGATACCGACCATCGAATCTCGGGCAAGTAACATACCGATGACAAAAGGAACAACGTATGTTGTTATGCGGTTTTGACCGATAAAAGATCTTCGTAGAATATGTAGGAGCCAATATGAACATCCAGGTTCCGCTATTGGTTATTGACCGGAGATGAGTCTCGGTCATGTCTACATAGTTCTCGAACCCGTAGGGTCCGCACGCTTAACGTTTGATGACGATCGGTATTATGAGTTTATGAGTTTTGATGTACCGAAGGTAGTTCGGAGTCCCGGATGAGATCACGGACATGACGAGGAGTCTCGGAATGTCCGAGACATAAAGATTGATATATTGGACGACTATATTCGGACACCGGAAGTGTTCCGGAAAAGTTTCGGATTTAACGGGATTGCCGGAGGGGGTTACCGGAACCCCCTACGAAGGGGGATGGTCCATAGTGGGCCTTATGGAAAAGAGAGAGGCAGCCCATAGGGGCTGGCCGGCGCCCCACCTAGGGTTCCTAGTTGGACTAGGATTGGGGGGCGCCACCTCTCCCTCTTTTCCTTTCCCTCTCTTCCTTCTTTGGTAGTTCCTACTAGGAATAGGATTGCAATCCTATTCCTAGTAGGATTGCACCCCTAGCCGCACCATAGAAGGGCCGGCCGGCCTCCCCCCTTGCTCCTTTATATACGGGGGCAGGGGGGCACCCAAACACACACAAGTTGAATTGTTCCAGCCGTGTGCGGTGCCCCCCTCCACAGAAACACACCTCGGTCATACCGTCGCAGTGCTTAGGCGAAGCCCTGCGCCGGTGAATACATCATATCCGTCACCACGCCGTCGTGCTGACGGAACTCTCCCGTGAAGCTCAACTGGATCAAGAGCTCATGGGACGTCATCAAGCTGAACGTGTGCTGAACGCGGAGGTGCCATACGTTCGGTGCTTGATCGGTTGAATCGCGAAGAAGTTCGCCTACATCAACCGCGTCACTTGACGCTTCCGCTTCCGGTCTACGAGGGTACGTAGACACACTCTTCCCTCTCGTTGCTATGCATCTGGTAGATAGATCTTGCGTGATCGTAGGAAAATTTTAAAATACTACGTTCCCCAACAGCGATGACTATGTCCGTCTCCCCGACGACATTGTCATTGGCTATACCGAGGATGAAAAAGCTATTAACATGCTCATTGAAGATGTCTTCCCATCTTTGCAGGCCAATGCTACATCGAGAGAGTACATGAGTGCACGTGCTATTCTTTCGACCAAGAACGATCATGTCGATGACCTGAACGACAAGATGATCTCTAGGTTTCCAGGCGACGAAAAGTTATACTATAGTTTTGACTCAATCGAGGATGACTTGCAGAATAATTACACAATTGATTTTTTGAACTCAATCACACCAAATGCTTGCCCCCGCATGTTTTGAAATTAAAGGTCAATTGTCCGGTCATTCTGCTCCGGAACCTCGACCCTCACAATGGTCTATGCAATGGAACACGGCTTATGATCAGAGCCTTCCAGGATAATGCAATTGATGCGGAGATTGTTGGTGGTCAGCATGCTGGAAAGAGGGTGTTTATACCTAGGATCCCTATGTCGCCCTCAGAGGACATCACACTTCCTTTCAAACTGAAGAGAAAACAGTTCCCCATCCGCCTGAGTTTTGCCATGACAATTAAGAAGGCACAGGGTCAGACCATCCCAAATGTCGGCATTTACCTTCCCGAGCCAGTATTCTCAAATGGGCAGCTATATGTTGCATTGTCAAGAGGAGTGTCGACAGAGACGACACGGATTTTGGCCAAGCCAAACAAGGATGTTGATAAATCCGGGAAAATCACCAAGAACATTGTCTACAGAGATGTTTTGGAGAGATGAGGCAGGTGCATTATTCCATTATTTCTTTCACCTACTATGTTCGCTTTCAAAACCAGCTTATGGAACTAGCTCATTACAAGCTTATCAACTTGTGTAGCCGTATTTCATGTCATGCACTAATCACTTCACAGTTTTTTTATTCAGGTTTGACAAATATTCTTGTTTACGAGAATTGAGGCTTTGCTGTGGTTACTGGTCTCCACATATGCAAGTTCTAAACCTATTTGGAAGAGAAGAAGATGGTAGAATGATGCTACGTCATGGTGTCAGATCATACATAATAAGGAACACTTTGTGCTGTATCCATTGCTATCTAAATTTTTCCTTCGGAATTATCTTCTGTTATAAACATGTTCTTGAATGCCTAAGTGAGACGCTCTATGATATATTTGTAACGAAAACTGCAAAAGACTAAGATTCATGGAATATATTGAAGTTAAAAGGCGTTATTACTACTATGTTGCAATTAGGACGTTCCCAGATCTATAGCACACGAACTCACGTGCTTTCTTTTTTCACAAAAAAATAAATCAAAAGAATATACCGTATATATTCATAAAAAAAGAATATAATTCATGTAACAGACTAAAATGGTGGATAACCACAGTGGGCGAGAATACCTCTTCCAACATGCATCAAACCATGTCTTTTGATATGCCTCCTATTGCGATTCCATTTTGTACTTCACCTCTTCACTGATCCCCCCCTTGGCTGGCTTGATGGATCATGTGATGAACCAAAAAAATCAGAACAACAAGTCATGATCTCCCGCAGTCGCAAGCTCATGTACAAGAAGGCAACCACCATACATCAGCTGAATTTCAAATGAAACAGAAAACTTAGTTTCTCAAATATTAAAAGGGTGTTCCTTTTCTGAATTAAGCCCACGGTTACAGAAGGAAGGTGGGCCAAACCCAATATTTATGCATATTAAAGATACTACGAAAATAACTCCAATAATTTTGTGTGAGTATAATATAAATAAAGCACAAGATAAGATTCTGGGGCCTCAGATAAATCCGGGGATGATAGCAATCAGGAGTCCCCAATTATCGCGATAGTAGTTTCCTTTCTCCCACGATTGCCTTATATTGCCTGATACCATTACTTTTCACCTCTCCTCCATCCTCTATCGTGATCTCTCAGCCGCATCCCAACATACCTCCACAACAAGTCTCTCCACTGAGCCGCACACATCTTCCCCTGGTGAAGCACCGTCCTCGTCCATGTCTGCTCCTCCGTGACCGGTGCCCCATGTGACTCAATCTCCAACCAGATCCGGTACTACTGTCCATGCTATCGAGACGGTAAAGACATATTATATCTCTGTTCTTTCTATGCAAGGTTTCCTATCTAAAAGTGTCAGACTTGGGTTCTTAGGATGACATCAACAAGGTAGCAAAGGATGAGGATATAGATAATATGCAGGTTGAAGAGGTGATAAAGAAAGACGAGGATACAAACTATGAGTCAGCACAGGTGATACAAGAAGACTCTACTATGGAGGATACAGAGAATATGCATATTGATGAGGTGATAACCGTACATGAGGATACATATCCCAAGTCCACAGAGGCAAGTTTTCTTTCCACATGTCATTACTATTCTAATTCTAACGCCACATAGCAGTTTGTAATTTTTTTATTAAATATCATATCAAAAGATATTCTATCTGTTATAATAGTATAATACCATGTGTTTCAGCTACCGAGAGATGATGAATCAAGTGAAATACTCAGCAATAATGAAGTGGAGGAAAATAATTGCACGGAGAGCCCAGAATATACTCCTATTCTTGAAGAAAACATAGCAAACACAGAGGCCAACGATTCTGAACATACAAATGTGACTTTCCTTTTCCAACTATTTCTTCCAAATTTATTTTAATTATATTATATCCTACATATGGGTAATTCTTTTAATATTGCTCTCAGAAATTATCCAACAACGAAACAAGTCAGCAAATGGTGGCAACTCCGGACGAGAAATTGGCACAAACACCCAGCACGGAAGGGCTTCAAACTATAGAGGACGAGCTAACAATGCCCGTGCATATAAAGAAACAAATACGACGGCATAACAAGCCTAAGAAGGCACAAGACTATGTTGTTTCTCCACAAGGCACATAACAAAACCTTTAATGTCCTTGTTGTTGGGGAACGTCGCATGGGAAACAAAAATTTTTCCTACGCTCACCAAGATCAATCTAGGAGATGCATCTACGAGGGGAGAGTTGGATCCCCATACCCTTGTAGATCGCTAAACGGAAGCGTTCAAGAACGCGGTTGATGGAGTCGTACTCGCCGCGATTCAGATCGCCGAAGATCCTAGCACCGAACGGACGGTGCCTCCGCGTTCTTCACACGTACAGCTCGGGGACGTCTCCTCCTTCTTGATCCAGCAAGGGGGAAGGAGAGGTTGATGGAGAAACCAGCAGCACGACGGCGTGGTGGAGATGGTGGTGGAGGATTCCAGCAGGGCTTCGCCAAGCACTGCGAACTCGAAGAAGATATTCGTGGGAGAGGGAGGGCAGCGCCGAGGCACGAACGTGTGTGGCTGCCCTCCCTCTGCCTCTCTTTATATAGGGGGGAGAGAGGGGAGGGGGCGCCCTAGGGTTACCCCCTAGGGGCGGCGGCCAAGGGGAGATGGGGGGGCGGCGGCCAGGGCTGCGGCCAGGGTTAGGGTTTCCCCCCCCAGGCGCCTTGCCCCCCAAGCCAGGGGGTGCGGCAGCCCTAGGGGGGCCCAGCCCCCTTGGCGCAGGTGGAGAGGGCCCAAGGGGGGCGCACAGCCCCTTGAGGGCTGTTGCGTCTCCCACCTATGGCCCATAGGGCCCGCAACACTTGCCGGGACCCCCCGAAGCCTCTTTCGGTCATCCGACGACTCCCCGATGCTCCCCGGAACACTTCCGGACTCCGATCACTCTCATCCTATATATCAATCTTCGTCCCCGGACCATTCCGGAGACCCTCGTCACGTCCGGGATCTCATCCGGGACTCCGAACAACCTTCGGTAACCATGCACTGTTCTCACTAACAACCCTAGCGTCACCGAACCTTAAGTGTGTAGACCCTGCGGGTTCGGAAACTATGCAGACATGACCGAGACACTCCCAGGCCAATAACCAATAGCGGGATCTGGATACCCATATTGGTTCCCACACGTTCCTCGATGATCTCATTGGATGAACCACGATGTCAAGGATTCAGGCAATCCCGTATACAGTTCCCTTTGTCTCGTCGGTATGTTACTTGCCCGAGATTCGATCGTCGGTATCTCTATACCTAGTTCAATCTCGTTACCGGCAAGTCTCTTTACTCGTTCCGTAATACATAATCCCGTGACCAACTACTTAGTCACTTTGAGCTCATTGAGATGACGTATTACCGAGTGGGCCCGGAGATACCTCTCCGTCACACGGAGTGACAAATCCCAGTCTTGATCCATGTCAACTCAACAGACACCTTCGGAGATACCTGTAGAGTACCTTTATAGTCACCCAGTTACGTTGCGACGTTTGGCACACACAAAGCACTCCTACGGTGTCAGTGAGTTACATGATCTCATGGTCATAGGAACTTATACTTGACATGCAGAAAACTTTAGCGATAACTGATACGATCAAAAGCTATGTTTAACGTTTGGGTCTCGTCCATCACATCATTCTCCTAATGATGTGATCCCGTTATCAAATGACAACTCATGTCTATGACCTGGAAACCGCGGTCATCTTTGATCAACGAGCTAGTCCTGAAGAGGCTTACTAGGGACACAAAGTTTGTCTATTTATCCACACATGTATTTAAGTTTCCAATCAATACAATTATAGCATGGATAATAAACGATTATCATGAACAAGGAAATATAATAATAACTCTTTTATTATTGCCTCTAGGGCATATTTCCAACAGTCTCCCACTTGCACTAGAGTCAATAATCTAGCATTACAAGGTAATGAATCTAACACCCATAGAGTCTTGGTGTTGATCATGCTTAGCCCATGGAAGAGGCTTAGTCAACGGATCTGCAACATTCAAATCCGTGTGTACTTTGCAAATGCTTATGTCCTCCTGCTTGACTGAATCGCGGATGGAATTGAAGCGTCGCTTTATGTGTCTGGTCCTCTTGTGAAACCTTGGTTCCTTGGCTAGAGCAATGGCACCAGTGTTGTCACAAAACAGAGTCATTGGGTTTAATGCACTAGGCACAACTCCAAGATCTGTCATGAACTCCTTCATCCAGACACCTTCCTTTGCCGCCTCCGAGGCAGCTATGTACTCCGCTTCGCATGTAGAATCGGCTACCACGCTTTGCTTGGAACTGCACCAGCTTACCGCTCCCCCGTTGAGAATATATACGTATCCAGTTTGAGACTTAGAGTCATCCGGATCAGTGTCAAAGCTTGCATCGACGTAACCCTTTACGACGAGCTCTTGATCACCTCCATAAACGAGAAACATTTCCTTAGTCCTTTTCAGGTACTTTAGGATATTCTTGACCGCTGTCCAGTGATCCATACCAGGATTACTTTGAAACCTTCCGGCCATACTTATGGCAAGGCTGACATCTGGTCTTGTGCACAGCATTGCATACATGATAGAGCCTATGGCTGAAGCATAGGGGACGACACTCATCTTTTCTCTATCTTCCACAGTCACTGGGCATTGAGTCTTACTCAACTTTGTACCTTGCAATACCGGCAAGAACCCCTTCTTGGATTGATCCATTTTGAACTTCTTCAAAACTTTATCAAGGTATGTACTTTGTGAAAGTCCTATCAAGCGTCTCGATCTATCTCTATAGATCTTGATGCCCAATATGAAAGCAGCTTCACCGAGGTCCTTCATCGAAAAACTCTTGTTCAAATACCCCTTCACGCTATCCAAAAATTCTATATTGTTTCCAATTAGCAATATGTCATCCACATATAATATTAGAAACGCTATAGAGCTCCCACTCACTTTCTTGTAAATACAAGCTTCTCCGTAAACTTGTACAAACCCAAACGCTTTGATCACCTCATCAAAGCGAAGATTCCAACTCCGAGACGCTTGCACCAGCCCATAAACTTTGTCAGCATTCTCTGGATCGACAAAACCTTCCGATTGTATCATATACAATTCTTCCTTAAGAAAACCGTTAAGGAACGCTGTTTTGACATCCATCTGCCAAATTTCATAATCGAAATATGCAGCTATTGCTAACATGATTCGGACGGATTTAAGCATCGCTACGGGTGAGAAAGTCTCATCGTAGTCAACTCCTTGAACTTGTGAAAAACCCTTTGCCACAAGTCGAGCTTTATACACGGTGACATTACCGTCAGCGTCCGTCTTCCTCTTAAAAATCCATTTATTCTGAATGGCCTTCCGCCCTTCAGGTAATACTTCCAAAGTCCATACTTTGTTTTCATACATGGATCCCATCTCGGATTTCATGGCCTCTAACCATTTGTCGGAATCCGGGCCCACCATCGCTTCTCCATAGCTCGTAGGTTCACTGTTGTCCAACAACATGACCTCCAAAACAGGGTTACCATACCACTCAGGTGCAGTGCGTACCCTTGTCGACCTACGAGGTTCGGTAGTAACTTGATCAGAAGCTTCTTGATCATCATCATTGGCTTCCTCTTCAACCGCTGCAGGCTCCACAAAAACATCTTTCTGTGCTGCGCTACTCTCTGGTTGAAGCAGAGGTTCAATAACCTCATCAAGTTCTACCTTCCTCCCACTCAATTCTTTCGAGAGAAACTCTTTCTCGAGAAAGGACCCGTTCTTAGCGACAAACACTTTGCCCTCGGATCTGAGATAGAAGGTGTACCCAACCGTCTCTTTTGGGTATCCTATGAAGACACATTTGTCCGCTTTGGTTTCGAGCTTTTCTGGCTGAAGCCTTTTGACATAAGCATCGCAACCCCAAACTTTGAGAAAAGACAACTTAGGTTTCTTACCAAACCATAGTTCGTACGGTGTTGTCTCAACGGACTTAGATGGAGCCCTATTTAAAGTGAATGTAGCTGTCTCTAATGCATATCCCCAGAACGATAGTGGCAAATCGGCAAGAGACATCATAGAACGCACCATATCTAATAGGGTTCGATTACGACGTTCGGACACACCATTACGCTGTGGTGTTCCAGGTGGCGTCAACTGTGAAACAATTCCACATTTTCTTAAGTGATTGCCAAACTCATAACTCAGATACTCTCCCCCTCGATCAGATCGTAGGAACTTGATCTTCTTGTTACGATGATTCTCAACTTCACTCTGAAATTGCTTGAACTTTTCAAACGTTTCAGACTTATGCTTCATCAAGTAAATATACCCATATCTACTTAAGTCGTCAGTGAAGGTGAGAAAATAACGATATCCACCGCGCGCCGTGACACTCATCGGGCCACACACATCAGTATGTATGATTTCCAATAAGTCACTTGCCCGTTCCATTGTTCCTGAAAACGGGGTCTTAGTCATCTTGCCCATGAGGCACGGCTCGCATGTGTCAAGTGATTCAAAATCAAGAGACTCCAAAAGTCCATCAGCATGGAGCTTCCTCACGCGTTTCACGCCGATATGACCCAGACGGCAGTGCCACAAGAAAGTGGTACTATCGTTATCAACTCTACATCTTTTGGCATCAATGTTATGAACATGTGTACCATCACTATCGAGATTCAATAAGAATAAACCCCTTACTTCGGGTGCATGACCATAAAAGATATTACCCATATAAATAGAACAACCTTTATTCTCTGATTTAAATGAGTAACCGTCTCGCATTAAACAAGATCCAGATATAATGTTCATGCTCAACGCAGGCACTAAATAACAATTATTCAGGTTCATAACTAATCCTGATGGTAATCGAAGAGCGAGCGTGCCGACGGCGATCACATCAACCTTGGAACCATTTCCCACGCGCATCGTCACTTCGTCCTTCGCCAGCCTCCGTTTATTCCGTAGTTCCTGTTTAGAGTTGCAAATGTGAGCAACCGAACCGGTATCAAATACCCAGGCACTACAACGAGAGTTGGTAAGGTACACATCAATAACATGTATATCACATATACCTTGCTTGTTGTTGTTGTTGGCCCCCTTCTTGTCTGCCAGATACTTGGGGCAGTTCCGCTTCCAGTGGCCGTTCCCCTTGCAATAGATACACTCAGTCTCTGGCTTGGGCCCAGCCTTGGGTTTCTTCACTGGATGAGCAACTGCCTTGCCACCCTTCTTAGAGTTACCCTTCTTGCCCTTGCCATTTTTCTTGAAACTGGTAGTTTTATTGACCATCAACACTTGATACTCCTTCTGGATGTCTGCCTCAGCGACTTTCAGCATTGAAAACAGCTCGGCGATGGATTTGTTCATCCCTTGCATGTTATACTGCTGCACGAAGCTCTTGTAGCTAGGTGGGAGTGACTGGAGAATTCTGTCAATGATAGCTTCCTCCGGGAACACAAGTCCCAGATTAGCTATGCGGGTATAGTACCCAGACATCTTCAGTAAGTGCTCACTGACAGACGAATTCTCCTCCATCTTGCAAGCAAAGAATTTATCGGTGGTCTCATACCTCTCGATCTTGGCATTCTTTTCAAAGATGAACTTCAACTCCTGGAACATCTCATATGCTCCATGACGTTCAAAACGCCTTTGAAGTCCTCCTTCCAAGCTATACAACATGGCACACTGCACTACTGAGTAGTCATCCGAACGCGACTGCCAGGCGTTCATAACGTCCACAGAGGCCGGAGCGGGGGGTTCACCTAGCGGTGCATTTAGGACATAAACCTTTTGGGCAGCTGTGAGGATGATCCTCAGATTGCGGAGCCAGTCCACAAAGTTGCTCCCATCATCTTTCAGCTTAGTTTTCTCTAGGAATGCATTAAAATTCAGGGGAGCTACTGCGCGAGCCATCTACAACAAAAGATTTGCAAAGACATCTTAGACTATTGTTCATGATAAGTGAGTTTTTAACTAATCAAATTACTTATAACTCCCACTCAAATTGACATCCCTCTGGTCATTCGAGCGTGGCATGATCCAAATGCACCAAACCAAGTCCGATCATCACGTGAGATGAGGTGGTGTCAATGGTGAACATCTTCATGTTGATCATATCTACTATATGACTCATGCTCGACCTTTCGGTCTTCCGTGTTCCGAGGCCATGTCTGTACATGCTAGGCTCGTCAAGTCTAACCCGAGTGTTCTGCATGTGCAAAACTGGCCTGCACCCGTTGTATGCGAACGTAGAGTCTATCACACCCGATCATCACGTGGTGCTTCGAAACGACGAACCTTCGCAACGGCGCACACTCGGGGGGAACACAATTTTTATCTTGAAATTTTAGTGAGGGACCATCTTATAATGCTACCGTCATCCTAAGCAAAATAAGATGCATAAAAGGATTAACATCACATGCAAATCATAAGTGACATGATATGGCCATCAACTCGTGCTTTTGATCTCCATCTCCAAAGCACCGGCATGATCTCCATCGTCACTGGCGTAACACCATGATCCCCATCATCATGATCTCCATCATCGTGTCGCCATCGGGGTTGTCGCGCGCCCACCATGCTCTTACTACTATTGCTACCGTTTAGCGATAAAGTAAAGCATTACATAGCGCTTAATGATTGACACGCAGGTCATACAAAAATTAAGGACAACCCTATGGCTCCTGCCGGTTGCCGTATACATCGACATGCAAGTCGATATTAACTATTACAACATGATCATCTCATACATCAAATATATCTCATCATGTCATTGGCCATATCATATCACATACATACCCTGCAAAAACAAGTTAGACGTCCTCTAATTTGTTGTTGCATGTTTTACGTGGCTGCTATGGGTATCTAGCAAGAACGCTTCTTACCTACGCAAAGCCACAACGGTGATATTTAAGTTGCTATTTAACCTTCTACAAGGACCGCCTTTGTCTATTCCGATTCAACTAAGATATGAGAGACAGACACCCGCCAGCCATCTTATGCAACAAAAGTCACATGTCTGTCGATGGAACCGGTCTCATGTACGTGGACATGTAAAGTTGGTCCGGGCCGCTTCATCCCATAATACCGCTGAATCAAGAAAGACCAAGGAGGGAAGCAATCTAAACATCAACGCCCACAAACCCCTTTGTGTTCTACTCGTGAAAGCATCTACGCAAGAACCTAGCTCATGATGCCACTGTTGGGGAACGTCGCATGGGAAACAAAAATTTTTCCTACGCTCACCAAGATCAATCTAGGAGATGCATCTACGAGGGGAGAGTTGGATCCACATACCCTTGTAGATCGCTAAACGGAAGCGTTCAAGAACGCGGTTGATGGAGTCGTACTCGCCGCGATTCAGATCGCCGAAGATCCTAGCACCGAACGGACGGTGCCTCCGCGTTCTTCACACGTACAGCTCGGGGACGTCTCCTCCTTCTTGATCCAGCAAGGGGGAAGGAGAGGTTGATGGAGAAACCAGCAGCACGACGGCGTGGTGGAGATGGTGGTGGAGGATTCCAGCAGGGCTTCGCCAAGCACTGCGAACTCGAAGAAGATATTCGTGGGAGAGGGAGGGCAGCGCCGAGGCACGAACGTGTGTGGCTGCCCTCCCTCTGCCTCTCTTTATATAGGGGGGAGAGAGGGGAGGGGCGCCCTAGGGTTACCCCCTAGGGGCGGCGGCCAAGGGGAGATAGGGGGGGGCGGCGGCCAGGGCTGCGGCCAGGGCTAGGGTTTCCCCCCCCAGGCGCCTTGCCCCCCAAGCCAGGGGGTGCGGCAGCCCTAGGGGGGCCCAGCCCCCTTGGCGCAGGTGGAGAGGGCCCAAGGGGGGCGCACAGCCCCTTGAGGGCTGTTGCGTCTCCCACCTATGGCCCATAGGGCCCGCAACACTTGCCGGGACCCCCCGAAGCCTCTTTCGGTCATCCGACGACTCCCCGATGCTCCCCGGAACACTTCCGGACTCCGATCACTCTCATCCTATATATCAATCTTCGTCCCCGGACCATTCCGGAGACCCTCGTCACGTCCGGGATCTCATCCGGGACTCCGAACAACCTTCGGTAACCATGCACTGTTCTCACTAACAACCCTAGCGTCACCGAACCTTAAGTGTGTAGACCCTGCGGGTTCGGAAACTATGCAGACATGACCGAGACACTCCCAGGCCAATAACCAATAGCGGGATCTGGATACCCATATTGGTTCCCACACGTTCCTCGATGATCTCATTGGATGAACCACGATGTCAAGGATTCAGGCAATCCCGTATACAGTTCCCTTTGTCTCGTCGGTATGTTACTTGCCCGAGATTCGATCGTCGGTATCTCTATACCTAGTTCAATCTCGTTACCGGCAAGTCTCTTTACTCGTTCCGTAATACATAATCCCGTGACCAACTACTTAGTCACTTTGAGCTCATTGAGATGACGTATTACCGAGTGGGCCCGGAGATACCTCTCCGTCACACGGAGTGACAAATCCCAGTCTTGATCCATGTCAACTCAACAGACACCTTCGGAGATACCTGTAGAGTACCTTTATAGTCACCCAGTTACGTTGCGACGTTTGGCACACACAAAGCACTCCTACGGTGTCAGTGAGTTACATGATCTCATGGTCATAGGAACTTATACTTGACATGCAGAAAACTTTAGCGATAACTGATACGATCAAAAGCTATGTTTAACGTTTGGGTCTCGTCCATCACATCATTCTCCTAATGATGTGATCCCGTTATCAAATGACAACTCATGTCTATGACCTGGAAACCGCGGTCATCTTTGATCAACGAGCTAGTCCTGAAGAGGCTTACTAGGGACACAAAGTTTGTCTATTTATCCACACATGTATTTAAGTTTCCAATCAATACAATTATAGCATGGATAATAAACGATTATCATGAACAAGGAAATATAATAATAACTCTTATATTATTGCCTCTAGGGCATATTTCCAACACTTGTACTGCTATATTATTGTTTTTTTGTTCATTATCATTAAATGTTATCATGGCCATCGTGACAGATTATGCCTGCACTGGCGATGATTTGTCCGTTATAGAAAAAATCAGAGCTGAACCAAGTAAAGAAAGAAATTTAGTGAGCATCAGCGATGCATTTCTGAAAAAAAGACATTTAGTATCTCTTCTATCTCCCAAAGAATGGGTTGGAGACGAAGTAAGTATATTAGGCCATGAAGATGCGGTTTGATTAGAAGTATGTGTCATCTTATATACCGTGTATACTTTTATTTGTAGGTTATAAATACGTACATAAATTGCATGATTTTCACGGAGCATCTACAAGTAAGGTGAGGTGGAAGTGTGTTCTTAGAGAATGCATGCATCTCTAAGATGATTAAGATCGGTAACTATGTACCCTCAGATGACATGGATGTTGCACCAGCATGGGTATTAAACAGAACCAAAGCGTATTTGGAAAACGATATGGTTAGTTTTACTTTTCTACATATTTCTATGAATTGCAGCGAGAACGACCGATTCGTCCACCTACGAGTACAACTAAAATAATCATTTTCTTCAGGTATACATACCAATAAACATGGACGAGGTTCACTGGTACCTATGTGTTATAAATGCCAGAAGAAAATGTGTTCAGGTGCTCGACTCGCTAGGCCCATACATGAGCCGCAAGGACCTCACTGATACGGTTAGTACTTAGTCCTACTCCCCCATCTTTTCTAAGAACCTTTTTTTTTCTTATTTCTCACTTGTGATGCTTATACTTTTTCCATTTGTTGGTACAACAGCTAGAAGGACTGGAGGATTTATTCAAATATGCATCCAAGCACAGGGAATTAAAATCCGATAAGTGGACTGATCTAGATGTTACAACATGGAAAAGAGAAGAATATATTAAGAGCAGTCTTCAGACGGATGGGTACGCCTCCTAATATAACTCAGAGCATTTATGCTTAAGAGGGCACATTTGGTATGTTATTATGTTTATTTTATCAATCATAGCATTCCTGAAGCACATTTGATCAAGAGATTTGGTATGCCAATGCAATGCTTTACCTTATTGTATGCCAATGCAATTGACACAACACCTCTCATGAGATCTGGCCTAAATAATGGAGCTCAAGGCGATACACTTCATTGGGCTGCATATAAAAAAATGCGTTACGATTTTCAAACTTTTCATATTCACTCATATGGCTAAATTGAGTAAGCAGTCATGCATTAACTTGTAGTATCACCTATGCTAGCAATATTACAGGAAAAGAAGCTGAGTGTGTACCTGTTATACTATTAGGCAACTGAGCATAGATCAAGTGTTTCTTTCATCATCATCATTTTATGATACTATTTTTTATTAATATTTTTGTTATTAAGCATAACAAAGTTTCTTTATCATCAAGGTCATCTTGTGGTCTCTGGATGTTAAATTACATGGAGTACTTCACGGGAGATAGTTTGTCCGACACTCCCGAACAGGTATATTTTGCATCGTAACATGGTACTAATTATTTTGTGTTGTATCATTATTTGAAAACTAAGTCTTATTACTACTTCACTTTAGGTTCACATGACAGATTTTAGAACAAAATTAGCTGTCATTTTAGTCGACTCGGAATTCAATGATGACGATATAAGAAACCGAGACTTGGATGATGATGATGAAACCAACACGGATCCCACGGATTGTATGATTGTCGAAAGACCTCCTAACAAACATAAAGCATCCAACTCATCGTCACAAGTTGAGCTCATCTCGCAATCATTTATCCTTTCGCCATCTGTCACCCCAACAAACGACGACTTAATAGATGAACTTTGCTTGTTCATCAGCATGGTCGATGATGTCCCGATGCTAGAGTAAGACACATTTTTTCAGTTCATTTTGTTCCTAATAAACTACTCCCTCCGTCCCAGGATGGAGGGAGTATTACTCTTGTATAATGACAGAATTCCAATTTCACAGGAGCGAATGGGTGAAAAGCTCTCAGCCTTACCCTATTAGTTTAAACTTGAGGCAATTAAAGAACATATTAAAAAATGATGAGTACATGGATGCTGATTGTTTTAACATGGCTGTGAGGATACTAGCGTGCCACGACGTCCAGCTTGCTAGAGACGTCCCAGTACACTATATGGATCTACGATTCTGTGTAAGTTATTTTAATCACGTTTTACATTTTGCCTCATTGTACTAATATTTTCTTACAATATTGTAGTCCATGTCCCACTATGCACGAGTCCCAAGTCATCGTGACGGTATGGACATTGCTATGTTGGCACAATTGTTTGATAGTTGGACTGACAACAATGAGTATAATATCTCAGAATGTGATATGGTAAGACTTAAATTCAAATTCATTGTTTATTTGGTCTTAATGATTGATGTACTTCTAAATGCATGTATCATTGTAGATTTTATTGCCTCGTGATATTCTTGGGTTATTTTTATTGTTTGTCTTGGACCAACATAAAAA
>LR738712.1:826589092-826609514 GCA_902687465.1 Secale cereale | reverse complement strand
GCCTTGCGTACGATATTTTTCCCGTACGATTTTGTACAACAAGACACAGGCCCGTTCCCAATGTTTGGGCCCACTACATCAGAACAGTCTGCTCGTACGTAAAATCATATGAAGTTTGATCGTACGTATAGCAGCGCTCTTATATAGCCTTGACGATGATAAGAAATGAAATAGTAGAAGTAAATGCACTGTATCTTATCAGCCGAGCTGCGTGAGCCGTTGGATGGCGATGCACTTGAACCGTAGCCGTTGGATAAGGTGCGTTTGGTTCCCGGAATAGCCCGCCATGGACAGGGATAGCCCGGTTTTAATGGGATACGAGGTGTTTGGTTTGTGGACGAGGAGGGATGTGGGCAGCCAGATTCCTAGAATATTCACTGAAAATCTGGCTCGGCACTTACGCGAGAAAGTCGCGGATATGGGTAGTCAACTCGCTGGCGAACCGTTTTCTCCTTCGCATCTCAGCCTCTCCCGAAACAGAAGCACCTCGAGCAACTCGCGTGCCTCTCCAACTCCTGAGGTGGCGGCTGCTGAGGATGGTTGATGCTGGCCCGGGCTTGTTGCTCGAGGAGAGAGCACGCGGACGAAGCTTGAGGAGGGCGACGTCTGAGTTGTGTGTGCCGTGATGTGAACGGATACTTTGTGTGCATGCTGCTGTGTACTATATATCGACGCATGGTGTGCGCTGCTGCGCGTACTGATTAATGGGTTGTGTTCTATACTTCTATTGCAACTTACTCACTAATCCTTTTCTCTTTTTGACATTCTGCTACAGAAGATTTCATTAACACATGTTGTTGTAATCTCATTAACTCAATAAAAAAGGTCATTATAACCTCTATCCATCACTTTATCCCTCGAAACCAAACACTTCATTTGACTATCCACAACCATATTTTATCCTTCAAACCAAACAAAATATGGTCTAATCTCCCCCACCCAACCAAACAAAAAAAAGGCTATCCATATCCAGCTGGTTGAGGATACCCATAGCCACCCTTTCCTATCCCTTGAACCAAACATATCCTAAGTGTTGCCCAGTTCCTGACAGTAGATACCCGACATTGCTCCCTAGTAAGCCTCGACTTGTCCTCATGGCGTTGGACTCTGGTGCGCCACTGCTCGCTTGTAGTCTTGAAATATTTGGGGAAAGAGTACTTGTTGTAATCCATGTCTTCCCAAGTTGCCTCCTCCGGTAACAATTTAGTCCACTGGATTAACCACTAAGCGACAGGAGCATTGTTTCTGGGTATCTGGCAGACATGGAGGACTGCTTCAGGTACTGTCTTCAGGGTGCGGTCCTCGTTCACAACTGGTAGGTTGGGGCTGGAAATTGCCTTGGGACCGAATGTTGCTTGAGTTAGCTGACGTGGAATACGGGGGTGAATGCGAACTGTATCTGACAACTGAAGTTTATATGCCACTTTGCCAGTTTGCTGGATGATCATAAAGGGTCCAAAATACTTGTGTTGCAGTTTCAAACAGCCCCTGATACCAAAACCAGGCAAACAGAGGGAGCCATCTTGAGATAGACAAAATCGTCCACATTGAATTGGCGTTCACTTCTCTTTAAATCATCATATCTTTTCATTCGGTTCTGCGCGCACTTGGAGGTTGTTTTTAAGGGCATCTCCAGCCGTTGGCCCTCCCAGGAGGGGCTAAAAATCGCCCCCCGAGGGCGCACCGGCGCTAAACCGCGCACTGGGGGCGTGATGCCCCCCAGTCGCAGCCCCCACGGTTATTTTAAAAGTTTAAATTCGGCGCAAACACGGCTCAAATTTAACGCAAACACGGGCGAGTTCGTTCAAATTTAAACATATTTTACAAAAAAGAGAAAAAAAACAAGCGCGGGCTACCCCCGCCGTCTCCCTCGCCGCCCGCCCACGCGGTTCTACATGCCGAGGAGGCTGTAGAACCGCGTGTAGTCACCGCCGTCGTCGCCGTCGTCATCCCCGCCCCCGCCTCCGCCATCCCTGCTGCATCCTTCCCCCGGTTGGCGCGGCGGGTTGGACGATCCGGGGGCGTCGTCGTCATCGCTATCGAGGACGACGACACAGTTCTCGTCCTCGCGCCCACGTTTGCGGGCGGCGATCTCCACCAGGGCCCGGCACTGCCGGACCATATCCTCGCGCAGGTAGTCGTCACGCGACCACCGCATGGTGTCCTCGTCGGAGAAGCCGCGCCGGGCTATCTCCTCGTACTCCGGGGGGAGGCCGGGCTCCGCCTTGGGCTCGACGAGGGCGCCGGAGCTGCGGGTACGCGCGCTGACAGGCGTGTCCTGGGGCTCCGGCTTCACGGGGCGGAGGTGGACGCAGGGAGAGCCGCCGGACGAGGAGGAGGACACCCCGGGCTCCATGCGCCTCGGCGTCCAGGAGCTTCCCCGGCGGCGTGAGAAGGACGAGGGAGCGGGGTACTGGAGTCGCGGCGTGTTGCCGCCCTCGATGTACTCGAGGACGGACTCCAACGTGCGCCCGGGCACGCCCCACCACCGGCGCCGGCCGTCGGCGTTGAACCTGCCGGAGGGCACAACGCCGTTGGTGGCCTCGAGCTGCTCGTCGTGCCGGCGGCGGAAGTAGGGCTCCTAGATTGGGCTGTCGGGGACGTAACGGGGCCCCTCCCTCGCAGCATGCGGTAGGGACGAGCGGATACGTGCGATCTCCGCACGCCGCGCCGCGCTGGTGGGTAGCGGGGGCACCGGCACGCCGCCGGCGCTGATCCTCCACGCCCCAGGCACCTGCATGTCCGGCGGGACTGGGTACTCGGCCTCGAAAAGGAGGCGAGCCTCGTCCTCGTGCAGATGACGGCGCCCAAATCCGTTCGTCGCCGCGCCGTCGCCTGGGAAATGCTCGGCCATGCTTCTCAACTGGGGACGGTGAGAGGAGGAAAGGGGGAGAAATGGGCGCGTTTGTGATACGTCCAAAACGTATCTATAATTTCTGCTTGCTCCATGCCACTTTTGGGTGATATTGCTATGATATTCATACACTTCCATACACTTTTGATCATATTTGGACTAACTTACTAATCCAGTGCACCCCAGTGCCAGTTTCTGTTTTCGGCTGTTTTTGTATTTCAGGTTTTCACATTACGAGAACTGTCAGGAAAAATCCAGAAAAAATATATAAAAAATCAGCGTTCCAGGAGCTACCGTGCGGCCAAAGTACAGCCGGGGGGGACCCACAGGGGCTCCAGGCGCCCTATGGGCGCGCCCCCCCCTGGGCTGCGCTGGGGGGGGGCCTGGGCCCCCCGAGGCTCCTCCGATGCCCCCCTTTGGCATATGTTTAAAGCGTCTCACAGAAACCCTGATTCCAGACCCCTTTTCTCCAGACGCGATTCCGATCTCCGCCGCCATCGCCATCAAGGTTCGGGGGACCAAAATTCCTGCGCCGGTACCCTGCCGGGACGGGGAAGTGCCCCCGGATTCATCTCCATCGACGTTGCTTCCTCCCTCCATGATGCGGGAGTAGTTCCTCCTCGGGGCTGAGGTTCTTACCAGTAGCTATGTGGTCAATTCTCTCTCCCATGATGTGATCTTCGTTGTGATCATAGGCTATGTTAATCTAGGGTGATCCCGTGATATTTCCCCGTCCTCTATGTATTGGATTGATGTACTCACTTGTCTTTATCTAGTATAATCCCCGAGACCAAGGTGACAGCGGTCTATTGGACATGGATTAGAAAAGTATTTTCATGAGTGATTTCCTCTCTTGTGTGTTGATTGAAGATTGAGAGTCTCTTGGTGCTTGTCTTTGACTATCCTTTAGATATGTTGTGGTGATTGTGGTACTCTCTTTGGATGGCTGCGGTGACATTGGGAAATCCTTAGATTGAGAACTACGAACTTTGAGGTGTGCTTTTGTAGCCCTACATAATTCTCGTCCTCTCTTGACCACGAAGGAATGACCTCCGAGTGTGTCCCCTTTGCATGTTTTATGGGAAATATCATGTGATTCGATTATGTTAATGTTGTTGGGAGTTGCCACTAGTGAAAGTATGAACCCTAGGCCTTGTTTCCACCATTGCAATACCATTTGTGTTCACGTTTACCACTTGTTTCCTTGCTGCACTTTTTATTACAGATTTATATTACATTATTTTGCCATCCATATCACTTGCCATTTAACATCTCTTCGCCGAACTAGTGCACCTATACATCTACCAAGTGTATTAGGTGTGTTGGGGACACAAGAGACTTCTTGTATCTTAGTTGCAGGGTTGCTTGAGAGAGACCATCTTCAACCTCTACTTCCCTGAGTTCGATAAACCTTAGGTCATCCACTTGAGGGAAATTTGCTGCTGTCCTACAAACCTCTGCGCTTGGAGGCCCAACATAGTCTACAAGAGTAGAAGCGTGTGTAGACATCAAGCTATTTCTGGCGCCGTTGCCGGGGAGGTGAGCGCTTGAAGGTATATCTTTAGATCTTGCAATTAACTCTTTTTGTTTCTTGTTTTTATTTCACTAGTTATGTTTATGGAAAACCTTGCTATTGGATCGTGACTTGCGGGGGGACGCCCCACACCTGTGGTGGTTGCTCCTCCTCCTACTGAAATTGTGCCCTATAAAATACCGCCTAGTATTATCGATCATGTTTTGGCTAATCGTTATGCAGGAGACAGACATCCCGATGAACACTTGCTATATCTGTCACAACTATGTTCATTATTTAAGCTTGCAGGTGTATCGAGGGAGTTTGTCATGAGGAAATTATTTGCCTTGTCACTGAAAGGAAAAGCATTGGAATGGTATAGGCTACTAAATGACTCTCACCTGCTGGAGTGGGAAGAGATCCAGTCTCTCTTTTACTCCAAGTTTTATCCTCTTCATGAAGTCCATAAGAATAGGAATTATGTTTATAATTTCTACCCTCATGATGGAGAGAGCATAGCTCAAGCTTGGGGGAGACTGAAAACGTTAATGCTAAAATGTCCTAACCATGGGCTCCCCAAAGATATTATTATTACTAACTTCTATGCGAGGCTCTCTCGACAGGATAAAGATTTGCTCGATGCTTCCTCTATGGGTTCTTTCACAAACAAAAAGATTGATGCTAAATGGGAACTCCTTGAAAGAATTCAACGCAACACTGAAGATTGGGAGATCGACAAAGGTAAAGAGTCAGGTATAATTTATGAGTATGATTGCATTAAGTCTTTTGTTGAAACTACAAGTTTTAATAAGTTTAGTGCTAAGTTTGGGCTTGATTCTCAACTCCTTGTTGATTTCCTCAAATCTTTTGCTTCACATCTTAATATGCCTAAGGAGGATTGGATCAAGCATCATAAACCTTTTAAAGAGACTTGCAAAGAAAATGAAATTGTTCATGATGAATGCAACATGCATGATCCAATTCCTAAAAATGAAGTTTTATATAAGCATGTTAATTTTTGTGGAGTGGATAGACCTTGTGAAAGGCCTATGATTGAAGAAGAGAAGTATTGTAAACAACATAAGCATGAAAGAACAATCACTTGGGTCAGAGATTTAAATGAAATTGCCAGAGAATTGTGTGACCTTTATCCTTTTACTTGTGAACTTTGCCATATAGAGGGTCACTTTAATTTTCAATGCATGGACTTTCAAAACATAACTGTTAACCGGTTGTGTGATGACATGATCACCTCTGATCTTTATGATGAGCTTATGTTATTTTTGATGTGTGAAGAGTTATCAGAAAAGACTTCTTGGCTGGATGATAATGCCATAGGAATAAAAACACTTTGCAAGATTGCCATCTCTATTGTGTTGTTAATTGCCATGAAAATGATTACATAAGTAAGATTAGAAAGGAGGGAACTTTACCAAAGTATAAAAATGTCTCTTATATTTCTGCTAATAAAAAGGAGAGTTTCTCCCAAGTTTCCCCTATTGTTTCTAATGATAAACCAGGATAACTGGAGAAGCTTCATCTCCAACCACTCCCTCCTACGGTTAAGAAGAAGAAAAAGAAGAGGAGGAGGAAGAGGAGCAAGAAAGAAGAAGAATGGGTATCAACCTGGCCTGAGCATATTCCTCCCATCAACTTTCATCCTAACGTTTGTAAGTTTAAAGAAGAAGGTGAAGTTTATTGCCTTAATTATCATCTTGATGATACGTCTGTAGGTACTATTGAAGATGATTTTGATTATGATATGCATGTTACTTATTGTGATTGGGAAAATGATGATAATGCTACTTATGATCTTGAAAATCTTTTTGTTACCAACTCTGAAAGTGATGATATGGGAAGCTCTAAGCTTGGGGATGATAGGATTGCAAATCCTATCCCCGCTAGTGATGTGATAATTGATAATTCTCTTGCTAGTAAGAATAAAGACAACATGTTTACAAATATAGTTGCTAGCAATGATAATGCTCTTCTCTACCATGATGATGTTATAACTCCAATCTATAGTGATTATAAAGGTACCTATGACATAAGGAGAAATTACCCTCATGAAACTTGTCATAATCATGAAGGCAATTACTCCCTTGTTGAAAACCACCCTCCTAATATACAACTAATCTATAGTGTTCAAGTTGTTTATGATAGTCCTACTCCCACTATTACCAATGGGAAAAATTATGCTTATGTGGGGAGTGAGAGTACCTTTTTGCAGGTGGATCATGGTAACAATGCTTTATGTGATGCTTATATTGTTGAGTTCATTCATGATGCCACTGAAATTTATAATGAGAGAGGGAGACTTGGTTCTAAATATCTTAATAATAAGAAGTTTCCTCTCTTTATGGTGAATATTTTGAAGTTATGCTTGTTTTGCCTTCCTATGCTAGTTGCTTTGTGCTTCAATGAATTATTCTATTGCAATATTCCTATGCATAGGAAGCATGTTAGGCTTAAATGTATTTGGCATTTGCTTCTTGATGCCCTTTTTTTTGTTCTTCAGCTCTTATTCTTACAAGAGCATCATTAAAGTCCTATGCCTAGCTTAAAGGCATAAAAGAAAGCGCTTTTGGGAGGCAGCCCACATGAATAAATTTTTATATTTTTCTTTTGTTGTGTCTTGATGTTGTTTACTACTGTAGCATCATCATTGTATCTTTGCTTTTCATATTTGTGCCAAGTATAGCCTCTGATTGCTAGAAAGTTCAAAAGTTGTGAGGTGCTGTCCAGGAAACAGATTATGTCCTTGGATAGAAAAATTCGTATAAAATCACCAGATCATCTTTTTGGTCTGAATTTTTTCGACAGCGTTCTCTATATAATTGTCTTTCGTGCATCTGTTCTGAGTTTTTTGATTTGAGTTGCAGAAGTATCCCGAACAGATCAATTACTACCTGCTGTTCTGTTTTTCACAGATTCTGTCCTGTTTTGCCTTTCCTTCACTTTGCAAATCAAGAGCTTGCTTTTTCTTTGCAAAAACCTTTTGGAAATCTTGAGAAACAGTAGAACTTCAAGAATATCCTTACTTCCAGCAAGGTATAATTATTTTATTAAGGGTACTAACCTCGCTAATCAGATTATGATGAGTTATGTATGAAGGGAGTTTTCAAGTGTGCGAGGGAAGATGATAAAAAGATTCAGGAGTGTCAAGCGCTCAAGCTTGGGGATGCCCCCGTGCACCCCCAAGAAATATTCAAGGAGACTCAAGCGTCTAAGCTTGGGGATGCCCCCGTGCATCCCCTTCTCCATCAACATTATCAGTTCGTCTTTCGTTCCACTATATTTTTATCACTTCATGTGTTATGTGCTATGCTTGGAGCGTCTTGCTTTCAGTTTTCTTTTTAGTTTTTCATAAGGAGTCGGAACTCAGCATTCTTTATGTGGGAGAGAAACACGCTCCACTTCTACCTAGAACACAACATAGAATTTTCATGTTTATCTTTGCTGTGTGTGTTCTTTGTCTTTTAATAGCTACTATCATGTTTAGCTTTTAGTATTCATGCTTATCTTTTCAAAGAGCTTTTGTTTAGTTGGTTGCTTGAACTCTCTTTAATTACCATGCTCACCTTATTAAGAGAGTTTGCTTCCGTTGCATTGGTTGATATGTCTATGATAAAGATGCTACGTGCATAATGGCGCTTAGTAGTTCATGTTTTCTTGTGGTTAGTCTCAAATAGCTGGGGGATTCCCAATGTGTTATTGGAGTACCAACTTGATTTGTTTGCCTATGATGTGGTATGGTTTAGTAATATCTTCCTTCAAGAATTTATTTTGATTGACTTGGCGTATGCTCACGCATATTTAAGACTGTAAAGAAAGTCTGTCAAGCCTTGATGATCTTTTATTTCTGAGTAGCGATATAACTTCCATGCCTGATTCAATGTTGCTTTGTTGCTCTGCATGATTATGACCGTCATTGCTCTCTTAGTTGGTCGCTCCCAGTCTTTTGCTAACCTCCACCTGTACTAAGCGGACTGACTGCATGTGCATCCAAATCCTTTAAACCAGTTATGCCATATGAGTCCACCATACCTTCCTATACATGGTATTTACCTGCCATTCCTAACGAAGACTTTTAAGTACCATCTCGAAATTATTCAAAAAAGCATTTCTATTTTGTGCCTCTGTTTTAGCTCATGAGGAAGTAGTAGTTAATTCATGATCTTTTTAAGTTGGACAAGCTTCACCCCGGGATTGCATGTATAATGTGCAAACCCATAATACGAGAAGGAACTGGCATTGAGTGCGCCCGGCTCAAAAAGATAATATAACAAACAAACCCTCCTTCACGCTTTGTTCATGAGAAATCAGAAAACTTTGGCAGTGATAAACAAAGGAGATTAAGAGGATGTGATCGTCCTCATTCGGGAGCCGTTCCTCGAAACTTGTCCATCTCAAGAAGTGATTGAGTTATCTTCTAGCATTCGTTGACGAAACATGCATGATCTAAAAAATAAATTATTACCTCTGTTTTAAAACCAAGAGCTCTGGTACATGTTTTGTCTTTGCTTCCGGCTACGGGTTTTCAACCTTGCCAACAAAAGCCACAGTTCGAGAGTCTCCACCTTCTTATTGAAGCACCAACTACTGAGAGCATGATTGTCAGTCTGAGTGTAATGTGCATTGTCCCAAAGTAGCATTGTCTTTTGCATGATTATGATATCGTTTATTTTGAAATCATTGTATCTAGTCATCACTTAAACCTTGGAGGTGCCCCTGCATTTATGTTTTGCTTCACTAAAGGGGGCAAGCTAGATATTACTTTATCATATTTGCACATCATGTTCATTGCAAATCTTTTTGATGTTTCAGTTTCATATTGTAAAACTTTCAGTCATTTGTGATTTTCTCATGAGGCAACTTAATTACTATAGAATCATTGTCTCAGAAAGCTTTTGTCATATGACTATGAATAAGTCCTATATGGTTAATAGCATGTCACCACATAAATTATTCTTGTTATCATTTACCTACTCGAGGACGAGCAGGAATTAAGCTTGGGGATGTTGATACGTCCAAAACGTATCTATAATTTCTGCTTGCTCCATGCCACTTTTGGGTGATATTGCTATGATATTCATACACTTCCATACACTTTTGATCATATTTGGACTAACTTACTAATCCAGTGCACCCCAGTGCCAGTTTCTGTTTTCGGCTGTTTTTGTATTTCAGGTTTTCACATTACGAGAACTGTCAGGAAAAATCCAGAAAAAATATATAAAAAATCAGCGTTCCAGGAGCTACCGTGCAGCCAAAGTACAGCCGGGGGGACCCACAGGGGCTCCAGGCGCCCTGTGGGCGCCCCCCCCCCCCCCCGGGCCGCGCCAGGGGGGCGCCTGGCCCCCCCGAGGCTCCTCTGATGCCCCCCTTTGGCATATATTTAAAGCGTCTCGCAGAAACCCTGATTCCAGACCCCTTTTCTCCAGACGCGATTCCGATCTCCGCCGCCATCTCCATCAAGCTTCGGGGGACCAGAATTCCTGCGCTGGCACCCTACCGGGACGGGGAAGTGCCCCCGGATTCATCTCCATCGACGTTGCTTCCTCCCTCCATGATGCGGGAGTAGTTCCTCCTCGGGGCTGAGGTTCTTACCAGTAGCTATGTGGTCAATTCTCTCTCCCATGATGTGATCTTCGTTGTGATCATAGGCTATGTTAATCTAGGGTGATCCCGTGATATTTCCCCTTCCTCTATGTATTGGATTGATGTACTCACTTGTCTTTATCTAGTATAATCCCCGAGACCAAGGTGACAGCGGTCTATTGGACATGGATTAGAAAAGTATTTTCATGAGTGATTTCCTCTCTTGTGTGTTGATTGAAGATTGAGAGTCTCTTGGTGCTTGTCTTTGTCTATCCTTTAGATATGTTGTGGTGATTGTGGTACTCTCTTTGGATGGCCGCGGTGACATTAGGAAATCCTTAGATTGAGAACTACGAACTTTGAGGTGTGCTTTTGTAGCCCTACATAATTCTCGTCCTCTCTTGACCACGAAGGAATGACCTCCGAGTGTGTCCCCTTTGCATGTTTTATGGGAAATATCATGTGATCCGATTATGTTAATGTTGTTGGGAGTTGCCACTAGTGAAAGTATGAACCCTAGGCCTTGTTTCCACCATTGCAATACCATTTGTGTTCACGTTTACCACTTGTTTCCTTGCTGCACTTTTTATTACAGATTTATATTACATTATTTTGCCATCCATATCACTTGCCATTTAACATCTCTTCGCCGAACTAGTGCACCTATACATCTACCAAGTGTATTAGGTGTGTTGGGGACACAAGAGACTTCTTGTATCTTAGTTGCAGGGTTGCTTGAGAGAGACCATCTTCAACCTCTACTTCCCTGAGTTCGATAAACCTTAGGTCACCCACTTGAGGGAAATTTGCTGCTGTCCTACAAACCTCTGCGCTTGGAGGCCCAACATAGTCTACAAGAGTAGAAGCGTGTGTAGACATCAGCTTGCGGTCGGCTTTTATAGGTGGAGGCGCCTCGTGGTAGGCTTGGACGGCGTGTTACGCGTGGCGTGATTACGTGGCGGCCGAGGGACGCGTCGCCCAGCCTTCACTGCGCCGCCCGTGAGGCATCAATGGAGGCTGAGCGGCGCGGCAGCACGCGCAGCTTTGGCTTTGATTCGCCGCGGGAAACGAGGCGATGAGGGCGACGAAGCGGCGAGAAGAGAGTCGAGTCGTTGATGCGGTGGGCCCGCGGCTCTTCGCGTCAAAAACGATTCGTCTGGCGCCCCCGAGCGACCCCAGCGCGCCGGGTTCGGGTTGGGTACGCCGGCGCCAATTTCGGCCCGAGCCGGCGAAAACTGGGCTCTTGGGGGCACGACTGGGCCGATTTTTTGGCGCCGGCGGACGAAAAAACGCCTGGGGGACTTCTTGGGGGCGCGGCTGGAGATGCTCTAAGCTTATCTTTCATGTGTTGTCTTGCTTCTAGAAAATCCACTGCATCTAGTTCAGAGGGATCAGGAGTTGCCATGTCATTAAGGAGAGGTGGTGGGAATCCACACATGGCCTAGAAAGAGGAAATTTTCAAAGCAGTATGATATGTAGTGCTGTACTAAAATTCTGCCATTGGTAACCAGGGTGCCCACTTCTTTTGTACTATAGCTGACATACATAGGTAAGTTTCTAGGCACTGATTGACGCATTCCATCTTCCCATCTGTTTGGGGATGGTAAGAAGAACTGTACCTGACCTTGATATAAAATGTAGTAAATATGTTTCTCTGAATTGAGCTTGTAAAGATTTCTATCTCTGCAGAGATAATGACCATTGGAGGACCACGTAATCTCATGATTGTATCTATGAATGCATTGGCAACATATTGGACTGTGTATGGATGTGACATAGCAATGAAGTGTGCATATTTTGTAAACCTATCCATGATGACCAATATCACTTCTTTCGTTCAAAGTTAGGCAAGCTTTCGATGAAGTCCATGCAGATGTGTGTCCATGCCATATCTGGTATTGGGAGTCGGTCCAATAGACAACGATTTGGGTGTTAGCGTGGAGGACAATGCTGTCGAACATATAAAGTTGGTTGTGAACAAAGATGTCGCTGCAACCAATGTTGTTGTCGAACTGCTAACAAGACATCGATTTTTTTAATCACATAGCGGAACTCTCAATGAAAGCACTAATGTCGGTATGAAAACCAGCTGATCTAAGGTAGGAGGCCCCGAGTTATGGATCTTGGATCAAATGGGTAAGAGGAGATGAGGGAAACAGTGCTTACCTAGGTTCGGGCCCTCTCGAAGAGGTAAAACTCTACTACTGGTTTGATTATATTGGTGGGGAAGTATCGGGTACAGAGTTGATCTACCTCGAGATCGTATGTTGTGTTGTAACCCTAAGGCGAGTAACTGTGATTGTCTCTATGGACTCAACACCTCAGCTTATATATATGTACTGAGGGTATCTAGGGATACACATGGTCGGTTGCCAACTTAGAATACATGCGCCAACTACTGGAGATGTCCTTGAAGTGTACGGCAAGTCTTAGACCATGTTTGTCTTCATCACGTTGAGTTCGAGGCTCCGAGAGTCCTTCCTGGTAGTGATGTTGGGCCATAAGCTCAGCCCAAGGACTGTGGGCCAACTAGGTTGGTACACCCTAGTCCAGGACACCGTCATCGACCACCCATAACGTGTACCACGAACTCCCCAAAATTTTCCTCGCCCTCGCTTCTATCATGATTATGCAGGTGCGCCTTCGGCCCCCACGATGAAAAGCAAATTTTGTCATAGAAGTAGGAGCCCATCACATCTATGATGATACATGTTTTTGTCATAATTTTGGTCATGAAAGTGTCACATCCATTACAGAAAATGTTTTCGTTCGGGTCATAATGCCATGGAAGTGTATTCTTGTTGTTGTGCTTGCCTACCCGAGCCTCTGGAACTCGGGAGGCATAGCGGATCTCGTCTCCGACGAGGGGCGAGCAGCACTTGACGTCGTTCGGTGATTCGGCAAGCTATGGTTTGTTTTAGTATGGTTGAGGGAGAGTGTAAAAGCATGAGAACCGTTGAGGGAGAGTGTAAAAGCATTGAAGGTATTGGAAACTTTTGTCGTAAACCATTGACAGAAAAAGTACACATCTCAAAATAAGTTGATCTTTGTTCTACTGCATGTTAATCTTTGCTTCCCTCTAAGAAGGGACTATCTATTTACTTTTATAGTTATGTCATTTAAGTTTATTGTTGAGTAAATTCCATCTTTCACTCTTGTGGCACCATGTATTGAGCATGGGGATTACTCTTAGCTTTGTATGCATTCTTCTCATAGTAATTTGTTGACCATGGGGATTCGGTCGAGGCTAGTCTTCCATAGATTTGTTCGAATCTAGTCTTGAATCATGTGTCTGCATGTTGGTTCCTTTCGATCTATATGTATGTTCATCAACGGCGGTTGCCGTTCTGGTGCACTGGTCCTATGTGGCCTTAACATGACGACTTTCCGACTGCCTACAACAATAAGTCTCGCCCGATTCTAGTGAGAAGGGGTGATGACGGCGGTATGTCTTCGACTCTCTTCAGTGCTTGTAGTCGTCGCCAGATGGTCTACGAACATGGATGTTAGTTCTATTGCTTTTTGTGTTTTTGTACTGTCATGATGTTTGATGAATACTAGATCTGTTCAAACATCTGTTCAAACGACAAGACGTGGGGGCAGCACGAATCCTTGACTTCGTAAGATAATAGGGCTGACCGCTCGGTACACATGCACTGTGAAGATCTGTTCAAACATCGGTTAATTTTTTATCTTGATCGGGGAGGATAAAACTAAGACTATGAGGTAAAATGCTGGTCTGAATTAAACTAGATTGATGTTTCAGTCGTTTGGCTCCAGATCCCACTTTAAGAATATCAAAACCATCGCAGGATCACATGGTGGTTATCAAAGGAGTAGTATGTTAATTCAAGTATTGCTATACTACACGTTATCATAGGCTGACATCCTCAAAAAAGAAATCATAGGGTGCATGACTAATCAAACCCTAGGGAACAATATAATTATTTTCAACTAGTAATGTTGGACACTAATTACTCCATCCACCGGGTTTGTAAGCCTTTATGTCTGGTCTTAAGTTGGTTTTTATAAGATTTGACCATGCATATATATAAGAATAACCAAAATATATGATCTAAAAAATCAAAATATAACACCCATAAATACATTATGAAAGCATACAGTTCATGATATAGGTAGCTAGTGATACAAATTTAATAGTGTGGCTGCTCGTATTTTTTGTCTATAAGCACCAATAATTTCAAAAGTTTGTTCCCACAATTTTCTTAAAAAAGTTTGATATAGTTAAGACATCATAACAAACATTATAAACCATGATGGAGGTGGCAATTTGTTTCCTCCAAGCATTAGGGTAGTTGTATTTACGCGACCTTCAGATATACAACAAGCAATCCTTGACTTCCAAGCATTAGGCAATTTGTTTCTTCCAAGCATTTGGTAATATACAACCAGGAACAGACTGACTTGACATCGAGATTGGTGACGAGGTCTCGGTCTTTCAGATCTGCACACCCACACCCCGTGGCGGTGCCAGGCCCATTTCGTTCACATACTGTAGCAATTACTGAATCTATCTAAAATCACTCAAAGGCAAATGCTATTGGCCACACCCATATGCTGGCACGTTACTTATTGGCGACATCGAGGATGGAGATGGACTGACCACCAAAACCGTCTGTTCAAACCGGGCAACCAAGTGGGAACTCTGCCGTTTCTAATTGCTCACTCTCTCCCATTTAATTAAAGCAACTAGCAAAGTGGCCAGCACATGCAATATTGGTAATTTCATGAGCAAATGAAATACTCCCTCCGTCCGGAAATACTCGTCATCAAAATGAACAAAAGGGGATGTATCTAAATGTATTTTAATTCTAGATACACCCCTTTTTGTCCATTTTGATGACAAGTATTTTGGGACGGAGGGAGTATTTACTATGGTACTACCTGGAAAGATATGGTATTTTATCTCGATGGTCGGTATTTTCCGATTATTGTGGAATTTTGTAGTGTATTTCTTTGGACCGTGATTGAGTAATAAAGAAAGGGTTTTTATCACTTTTGCCACTAGTTGTGCCACACTACTCACTTTTGCCACTAAAAAAAATCACTACTCAAAAATGCCACTGTTCCGTTAGAGAGACACTCAAAAATGCCATTTTCTCACGTTACCGTCAGTCAAAGGCTCGTTGACCGCGTCATATGACTGAAATGCCCCTGGTTCCATTACATGTGGGCTCATTTGTAAAGAGCAAAAGAAAAGAAATGGGGAGAGTGGGGATCGAACCCAAAACCTCCGACCAGGGCGGCTAATACACGCACGCGTACTACCATGTGGGAAGACGCACTTACCTGTCTATTATGGAGATCTTTGACGAGTAGTTCATTTTGCTTTACGTCACTGAGCTATCGATTGTACTAATCATATCGCGAGACTACTCGTTCTTTTCCCCTATCCATTAGCAGCCGCAGCCACAAATCACCGCCGCCGCCGCCGAACTCCTCCGTTCAAGTACGACCGGTCGCCGGCGCGCCTACACTCGCCGCATCTCCGACGCAGCCGCCGCCCGCCGAACTCCTCCATTCAGGTAGGACTGGTCGCCGGCGCGGCCTGCAGACCTCGGGCGCGCCTACACTCGACGCATCTCCGACGCCACCGCCGCCCGCCGAACTCCTCCATTCAGGTAGGACCGGTCGCCGGCGCGGCCTGCGGACCTCGGGCGCGCCTACACTCGCCGCATCTCCGACGCTGCTGCCGCCCGCCGGACTCCTCCATTCAGGTACGACCGGTCGCCGGCGCGGCCTGCGCAGCTCCCCCACACTCGCGCATCTCCGACGCCTCGCCCCCGCGCACCTCCACTCGCCGCAGCTCTGGTTTCCCTCCCGAGCAGCATCGCCACATGACTCCCATCTGACTCCTCTGTTCTGCCTCCGCCTGTGATTGCTTGAGCAGAGGTTGTTCCACGGCAATGACGACGGACAACTGCGCCGAATCAGAGGCTTGCCTCGGCCACCAGATAGTGCTAAGTGCTGATATTCCAGCAGGGTGAGTATGCTAATTATTAGGATGATGCATGTGTGTGTTCATAGTAGTATGTAGCGGTCAAATTAGTTGTGTATAATTCATAGTGACTAACTGCACACAATTTGGTTATTTGTTCATCTAGGATGGATGAGGAAATTGCTTGTATGTTGTCCGTTAGGATGGAAACAAGTCGTCTTAGTAGCGATGACCGCAAGCGATATGTTGGCGGCTTTGATTATCCTCTATTTGTCGAATCCAATATCACCTACAAAACATTGTTGTGCAAGTTGTGTGATACTTATCCCTGGGGGTGCCATGATTCTGTGGAGTTGAAGTACTACGAGAGGGAACACAATATATGGGTTGATGTTGCATGTGAGGATGATGCAGCTTTGATGTTTGGAAAGCATCAAGATTCAAAGAAAATATCTATGCTAATTGAGGTTCTTCAGAAATCCCTAACTCCTAGCATACCTAACCACAATGCACCTACACAGCCTTCTTATAGTAAGAGTCAACATAAGGGAGTCAGGCAATTGATGTTGATAATATAGTCAACATACAGGGAGTCGGGCAGTCTACTAGTTTTGATGATCCCAACAGAGACATAACCGATGATGCTATACCTGATGATGCTATACTCTCAGATAATGATGATGAGAGGGAGTATCCTGACTTAGTCAAGAAGTCTACGAAAGAAGATGATTCAACAGATATAGAAGAGGAAGATGATCCTCCGGCACTAGAATCCACTGACACTGAAGAGGAAGAAGAGAATAGAGACATGGGTTTAGTTGATGAGGAGAAAGAGGAGGAGGAGGAGGACAGACCTATTGTAGTGTATAATAAGGAGGATCCATCATTTCTAGAAGGATCGGCATTCCCCTCTTTGTTGGATTGCAAGAATGCACTGTCTACTTTTGCAATTAAAAGTGAATTTGACTATACAGTCCAAAAGAGTGATCCTAATAGGCTGAGAGTTTGTTGTGCATATAAGAGGTGTAAGTGGAGGATACATGGCTCTTATATGAGGAATAGCACAATATTTCAGGTATAACTTGCTAACATATAATTGATTTGTTTGTTGTGTCCTTTCTTTTGTGCAACTGACAGCAATACAATGTGACAAGTTCAAAATACTAGGAACATACTAGTTGATTTTGCTGTTTTTTAAATGTAGATCAAGGTGTGTCCTTTCTCTCATACATGCCCAACTAAGCTGAGAAGTGAGAAGTTCAAGCCGGCTAAGAGCAGGTGGGTTGCTGATGTTATCCTAGATTGGGTCAGAAAGAACCCAGACATTGGCCCTACTGCTCTTCAAGAGAAGATCGAGGAGAAGTATCACTTCACGGTGTCGTACATGCGTGTATCTCGTGGTAAGGAGAAAGCAATGGATATGATTAGTGGAAAATGGAAATATAGCTTCCATCTTCTCTATAGTTTCAAGGCTGAGGTGGAGAAGCGTTCTCCTGGTAGTGTAGTGGAAACAGACAAAGAGACTGTGAAGTACTCAATCAAAGGAAAAGTCAGGGAGAAGGAATGCTTTAGGAGAGTGTTTGTTTCATTCAAGGCATGTTGGCAAGGGTTTTTAGATGGGTGTCGACCATACTTGGCCGTGGATTCAACTGCACTAAACGGGAGATTTAAAGGGCAGCTAGCTTCTGCTTGTACCATTGATGGCCGTAATTGGCTTTACCCGGTTGCCTACGAGGTGATAGAGACAGAATCATCAGATAGTTGGGCTTGGTTTCTTCAAAATCTATGTAATCTTATTGGGCATCCTGAAGGACTAGTGATACACACCGACGCTTGCAAAGGTTTAGAGACAGCAGTAGAACAAGTGTGGCCTGGAGTGGAGCATAGGGAGTGTATGAGGCATCTTGTTGCAAATTTTGGGAAAAAATTCAAGGGGAAGGTCTATGATGATAATCTTTGGCCAGCAAGCTTGACTTACAGTTCTAGGAAGCACAATTGGCATATGAAGCAGATCCTTGCTAAGAAGAGTGTTCAAAAATATATGGCTGAACACCACACAAAGATATGGTATAGAAGCAAGTTCAATGAAATCTGCAAGGTTGACTACGTCAATAACAACCTCGCAGAGTCATTTAATAGCAAAGTCAGGAAAATTAAGGCTCTTCTTATTGTTGACATGTTGGACAAGATTAGGCAGATGATAATGGAGAAGTTTGATTTGCGGATGAGGATAGCATTAGAAAAATGGCTTGGCCATCTCATAATACCAAGTGTGACAAAGGCACTACATGCCAAATCCAAAGGTAAACAAACATCTTGTGCTCTTTCAACCTATTAATATCATAGCGAACTAAATTAAATGTTTAATATTTGGTGTTCTTTTCAGGACTGAAGATGAAGGTAGTTAGACGCAGTGATGTTGAGGCAGAAATTACTGCAGTCGACAAAGAAAATAGGGAATGGAGGTACCCTGTTGACATAGCCAAGGAAACATGTAGCTGTAGGCAATGGCAAGTCAAGGGTTTGCCATGTATCCATGCTCTCTATTTTATTACTTCACTAAGAGGTCCGGTATCAGAAATTGAACCTTATGTACATGAGTTCTACTCCGTTGCAAAATTCAAGGCTGCGTATGGAGACAACATACCTACAATGGTAGGCAAGCAACAATGGGACATTGTTGACCCTGGCTTCAAACTACAAGCTCCAGTGTTGAGGAGGCCAAAAGGACGACCACGGGAGACTAGAATCAGATCTAGTGCTGAAGGTGCTGGCCTTGGCCCTAGGAAAAGGAAGTGCAAGCGTTGCGGAGGCTTCGGCCACATAGCGAGAATTTGCAAAAATCCAGTTGACCCAGCATTTGGAGAAGATGAGGCTGACCTACATGCTGGAGATGCCCCTTTTGTGGCCGGAGAAGGCGACCCTGAGCCATCTGGGGTTGCAAGTTCAGCGAGGTAACTCCAAAACCTGTGCTTTCTATATTTCAACATCGATGGCTACATACTACATTCATGCATTTTCAACATTCTGTCCTAAAACCTGAGTCGTCAAAGACTAATTTTACTTTCCATTTCCTAAAGAATTTGATTACATGTAAGCTATGACTATATTCTGTACAAAATTGATGCTTTTATATTTCCATTTTTTTGCACCATGACCAACTTCTGTACAGCTCAAGGAAAAGTGTGAAGAAGAAAACAGAGAAGAAAACCAATAAAAGGAAGAACAAGCAAGATGAACCTTCAACCAGAACTGAAGGTTCCACAAGTGGATCTGTTGCATCTCCCATGCATACCCGAGTTGCACACAAATCGCCAGACAGCCCCGCCCAAAACACAAGAAGCAAAAAAAGGCTGCACATGTGAACATTTGTGTGATTGCGACCTTATAAGATTGTGAACCTGGACCTATTTATTGAACCTTATGTTGAGAATTTGGACCTTTTACTTCAAACTAGCGAGTGGATGTTATTCGACCTTAATGTATGTTTGTGAACCTGAGACATTTGTGTGCTGAAAATTCAGGAAATGAACATTATGTTTGCTTGTGTGCTGAATGTTTTCAACCTTATGTACATGTCGTCATGCTATTTTTTTTGGAGAAATTTAGAGAACCATTTGTTGCTGCTGTTGCGTGTACAACTCGAGTTTAATTACTTGGTTTGTTAATAGCTATGCCTAGATATTACATAAGGATATGTAGAGTATCTACCATTCATTAGTCAACTAATGACCTTGGGTGTAGTGGCTAGCTCGTGCATGCGGCTCACAGAGATCTGAGGTTCGAACCCCTTTGCTGTCTATTTTTACATCCTAAAAATTATTTCCCTGCCCCTGACATATGGGGCCACACTTGGGGAAGAAATCGAACCAGGGGCATTTTGGTCATATAGCGCCGTCAACAAGCCTTTGACTGACGGTAACGTGAGAAAATGGCATTTTTGAGTGTGACTCTAACGGAATAATGGCATTTTTGAGTAGTGAATTTTTTTAGTGGCAAAAGTGAGTAGTGTGGCACAACTAGTGGCAAAAGTGATAAAACCCATCAAAATATGTGACATGATATGGCCATCATCATCTTGTGCTTTTGATCTCCATCTCCAAAGCACCGTCATGATCACCTTTGTCACCGGCGCGACACCTTGATCTCCATCGTAGCATCGTTGTCGTCTCGCCAACTATTGCTTCTACGACTATCGCTACCGCTTAGTGATAAAGTAAAGCAATTACATGGCGATTGCATTTCATACAATAAAGCGACAACCATATGGCTCCTGCCAGTTGCCGATAACATTACAAAACATGATCATCTCATACAAAACCGTATAACTCATCATGTCTTGACCATATCACATCACAACATGCCCTGCAAAAACAAGTTAGACATCCTCTACTTTGTTGTTGCAAGTTTTACGTGGCTGCTACGGGCTTAGCAAGAACCGTTCTTACCTACGCATACAAAACCACAACGATGTTTCGTCAAGTATGTGCTGTTT
>LR738712.1:826571457-826589082 GCA_902687465.1 Secale cereale | reverse complement strand
ACAGACACCCGCCAGTCACCTTTAAGCAACGAGTGCTCATAACGGTGAAACCAGTCTCGCGTAAGCGTACGCGTAATGTCGGTCCGGGCCGCTTCATCTCACAATACCGCCGAAGCAAAGTATGACATGCTGGTAAGCAGTATGACTAGTATCGTCCACAACTCACTTGTGTTCTACTCGTGCATATCATCTACGCATAGACCTGGCTCATGATGCCACTGTTGGGGAACGTAGTATTTTCAAAATTTTCCTACGATCACGCAAGATCTATCTACTAGATGCATAGCAACGAGAGGGGAGAGTGTGTCTACGTACCCTCGTAGACCGAAAGCGGAAGCGTTTATCAACGCGGTTGATGTAGTCGTGCACCTTCACGATCCGTCCCGATCTAGTACCGAACGTACGGCACCTCCACGTTCAGCACACGTTCAGCTCGATAACGTCCTCGCCTTCTTGATCCAGCAAGACGGGCGAAGTAGTAGATGAGTTCCGGCAGCACGACGGCGTGGTGACGGTTGTTGATGAAGAACAATCTCTGCAGGGCTTCGCCAAGCACTACAGAAACTAGACGGAGGATAAACTAGAGGGTCAGGGTAGCCGGCACACGTCTTGGTGTATCTTGATATGTCTTGGGTGCTAGCCCTACCCCTCTATTTATATGTTGAGCCCTGGGGTCGAAACTTGGAGCAAAAGCCTCCTCAAAGTCGGTTTTGCCCGAAAGGAAAGAGTCCCACTCGGACTCCAGGGCTAGACGCCAGGGTTCCCGGCGTCTACCCCCTAGACGCCAGGGTTCCTGGCGTCTAGCCTCTGGTCTCCGCAAAACTTCCTTTTGCACTTTCCTAAAGCCTCGTGGGCTTTCCCCTTTGGCCCAAATAAAGTGTTCTCGTACCCAAACACTTCGGGAAACATCCGGAACCCCTTCCGGTGAATTCCGGAACCCTTCCGGAGGTCAAACACTATTATCCCATATATTAATCTTTATCTCCGGACCATTCCAGAGTTCCTCGTCATGTCCGTGATCACATCCGGGACTCCGAATAACATTCGGTCACCAACATACATAACTCATTAAATACTATATCGTTAACGAACGTTTAAGCGTGCGGACCCTACGGGTTCGAGAACTATGTAGACATGACCGAGACATCTCTCCGGTCAATAAGCAATAGCGGAACCTGGATGCCCATATTGGCTCCTACATATTCTACGAAGATCTTTATCGGTCGAACCGCATAACAACATACATTGTTCCCTTTGTCATCGGTATGTTACTTGCCCGAGATTCGATCGTCGGTATCTCAATACCTAGTTCAATCTCGTTACCGGCAAGTCTCTGTACTCGTTCCGTAATACATCATACCGCAACTAACTCACTAGTTGCAATGCTTGCAAGGCTTAAGTGATGTGCATTACCTAGAGGGCCCAGAGATACCTCTCTGACAATCGGAGTGACAAATCCTAATCTCGAAATACGCCAACCCAACAAGTACCTTCGGAGACACCTGTAGAGCACCTTTATAATCACCCAGTTACGTTGTGACGTTTGGTAGCACACAAAGTGTTCCTCCGGTATTCGGGAGCTGCATAATCTAATAGTCATAGGAACATGTATAAGTCATGAAGAAAGCAATAGCAATAAAACAAAACGATCAAGTTGCTAACCTAACGGATGGGTCTTGTCCATCACATCATTCTCCTAATGGTGTGACCCCATTGATCAAATGACAACTCATGTCTATGGTTAGGAAACATAACCATCTTTGATCAATGAGCTAGTCTAGTAGAGGCATACTAGGGACACTTTGTTTTGTCTATGTATTCACACATGTACTAAGTTTCCGGTTAATACAATTCTAGCATGAATAATAAACATTTATCATGATATAAGGAAATATAAAATAACAACTTTATTATTGCCTCTAGGGCATATTTCCTTCACGAAATCCATCTGCATCTACTACTAATCATCCACCTTGAGATATCTATCCAGAACATCTCGCTGGTATTAAGTTGCGAATCCCACCCAAAGTGTAAACTCAAAGCAACAGACAACTGCATTAAAAGAACTTTGCGTAAAGTAAAAAATCCTTGCACCCGCAAGTACAAGCACCGTTGTTTTCCCCCTTGTGGCAATAGCACATTCCCTAGATTCATGTTTCTGTCACTCAAGCTAGTCATCAGGGGGCATGAACCCACAATCAAGCATAACGCTCCCTCTTGGAGTTACTACCTACTACTTGGCCAAACCAATAAACAGCAACGGAGAACATGCAAGAATTACTCAAGAACAAAGATATAAAAGAGGTGAATCAAATATATTACTCAAACATAATCTGAACATAGTCTCATAATCCATCAGATCCCGGCAAACTCAGCAAAGCAACAGCAGAAAGATTACATATGTGCCTCGATCATTAGGGCAGCTCACGAGGTCTAAACCATGAAGAGCAAAGAGGGGAGGAGAACATCACATAGCTACTGATCATGGACCCATGGTCCAAGGTGGACTACTCATGACTCATCCGGGAAGCGTCCATGGTGGTGCAGAAGCTCCCGGTGGTGGTTCTCCCCTCCGGCAGGGTGCCGGGAAGAGTTCTCCTGATGCTCCCGATCTTGGAAGCGCTGCGGCGGCGGAACAGAGGCGAGATCGCGAAAAAGGGTTATGTCCTCGAGGGTTTCGGGACGAGAGGGATATATATGCGAAGGGGGGCAGCCAGAGGCGGAGCAGGGGCCCCAGGCGCCCCCCTGGCGCGGCCAGGGGTGGGGCCGCGCCAGATGGCCGCCTGGGCCTCCCCTGGCTCCCCTCTGGCCCCGCTTTGGTTCTTCGCGAAGCTTCCTGTACGCTGATTTTTCCTGTATTTTTCCCGGAATTTTTGGAGCACTTTTAATATGGGGGAAACCTGAAATAGAAAAACAGCAGAAAACAGGAACTGGCACTGTGGTGCACTGAGTTAATAGGTTAGTCCAAATATGATCAAAAGTGTATGGAAGTGCATCAATATCATAGCAATATCACACAAAAGAAGCATGGAGCAAGCAGAAATTATAGATATGTTTTGGACGTATCAACATCCCCAAGCTTAATTCTTGCTCGTCCTCAAGTAGGTAAATGATAACAAGCATAATTTCTGTGGTGACATGCTATCAACCATATAAGAACTTTTAAGTAAAGCAATCAAGGCATGTAATTCAATTCAAGTCATAACAAGCAAGAGTCTATATTAGCATTCTAACAAGCAACATAAGAACATAAAGGTGCAAGAGCTCTCGCTCTCCGTGACTCGAATGTCTCCAAATAGTGTTTGCGTGCAAGAAAGGGGATAGGGATATACGAGAGAGTAAAACATAGTTTTTGTATTGTTGAGAACTTAATCTACTAAAGTTTCACACTTGGTCTTCTTTGGAATCTTATCTTGACTCATCCCCAGACCTCTAGCCAGGTACAAGTCAAAATGATCCACTCCCTTTCGATAATTTGAGCACTCATGCAATGGATGAGCGTAAGCAAGAAAGTTGACACTTAGGATGGTAAAGAGAGAAAAATGATGAAGGAGGAAGACAAAAAAGGTGTGAAAGGCTCACATCAATGAGGACAATCATAGGCGAGAGAAAGCCAAATGATAGATATGATGTGAGGAGTAGGGATTGCCATGCAACGGATGCACATATGAGCTAAGGTAAGCTCTCCAATGGAACTAGTGGGGGTGCATCCAACTGGCTTGCTCAAGAAGACCTAGAGCTCTTTTGAGGAGGCTCATCATTGGAATATACAAGCCACGTTCTATAGTGTGAAGGTCCCCACATAGCTATACGCATGAATGATAATCTCTATGGAGTACAAGGTATAAGATGGAGTACGAGTGTGGATCTCTCAAAAGGAATAGTAGTGTGCCCCCTTCTCTCTTTTTATTTCTTTTTCTCTTTTTTCTATTTTTTTTATTTTTTTGTGGCCTCAATGGCTCTTTCTATTTAACTCTCATTTGTCCTCTTTGGGATCTTTTGATTTTGTCCTCTTTGGGATCTTTTGATTTTGTCCTCTTTGGGATCTTTTCCTCACTTTAGGGGCAACACTCTATATATTACAAGAAGTATAGAAGATCTTTCACACTTTACAAAAGTACTCAACATAAAGAAAATGAAACTATCATGATGTATGCAAATGTATGCCTCTGCCAGTGTAGCAGGATATGCAATGATACTAGCGCGTCATGTAGCAATGATTAGGGCAAGGCCCAACTAGCATGCGGCTCATCGATCAAGCAAAAAGCATGTATGACATGAAGATCAAGTCATGAGAAGATGGATGTTGCATGGCAATGTATCTCGGAAAGGCTATGGAAATGCCTTGATAGGTAGGTATGGTGGCTGTTTTGAGGATGGATATAATGAGGCTTATGATGACAGAGCGTATCGTGCCAAGGATTTGGATGCACCTGGCGAAGTATGCGCCAACTCTCGAGGTGAGAAAGGGCAATGCACGGTACCGAAGAGGCTAGAAAAATATGGCTAGGTGGAATTATCAACTTTTGAATACTCACATTAGTCCGAAGAACTCATGCACTTATTATCGGTAACTCTCAATCTAATTAGGAGGTTCACAAAGAGACAAGTACCCCGAGGAGGAGTGTATGGGGGTTTGGTTATCCTTGCGCATCCTCGACTCATCGTACGTGAGTGTACTCTAATATTCGATCCCTCCAAAGATTAGTGATCCATCTAGTAGCTAAAGTTCTCAACTATTTTGTAGGTTTTCGAAAATAAACACGGACTGCCCAAAATACGACATCTATCACTAATAGGCTAAAGCTCTTGACACCAAAAGTTCAGACATTACTCATGGAAATACCTCAAAACTATTGCAAGTTACTACTAAAATTAAATAGCAACCTCAATTACCTACTTTAAGTTAAGACACACAACTCAGTGCAACAGGCAAACTCTCTTAACAAGATAAACATGAAAACTCAAGAGAGTTCAGTAACCAACTAAACAAAAGCTCTTTAAAAAGAAAAGCATGAAAGCTAAGAGCTAAACATGACAGCAGCTATGGAAAGACAAAGAACACACACATCAAAGATAAGCATGAAAAATCCTATGTTGTGTTCTAGGTTGAAGTGGAGCGTGTTTCTCTCCCACACAAAGAAAGCTGGGTTCTAACTTGTTATGAACAGCAAGCAAATCTAAAGAAAACTAAAAAGGAAACTAAGAGCAAGACGCTCCAAGCATAGCACATAACGCATGAAGTGATAAAAAAATAGTGGAACGAAAGACGAACTGATAATTGTTGATGGAGAAGGGGATGCATGGGGGCATCCCCAAGCTTAGACGCTTGAGTCTTCTTGAATATTTCTAGGGGGTGCACGGGGGCATCCCCAAGCTTGAGCGTTTGACCTTCCTGAATCTTCTTTTATCATCTTCCCTCGCACACTTGAAAACTCCCTTCATACATAACTCATCATAATCTGATTAGCGAGGTTAGTACCCACAATAAAATAATTTTTCCCTACTGGAAATAAAAATAATCTTGAAGAGCTACTGTTTCTCAAGATTGCCAAAAGGTTTTTGCAAAGAAAAAGCAAGCTCAAGGTTTGCAAAACGAAGAAAAAGGCAAAACAGGACAGAATCTGTGAAAAACAGACCAGCAGGTAGTAAATAATTTTTTCGGGGCACTTCTGCAACTCAAATCAAAAAACTCAGAACAGACGCTCGAAAGCCAATTGTATAGAGCACGCTGTCAAAAAATTTCAGATCAAAAAGATGATCTGGTGATTTTATTCGAATTTTTCTGTCCAAGGACAGAATCTGTTTTCTGGACAGCACGTCACAACTTTTGAACTTTCTTGCAATCGGAGGCTAAACTTGGCACAAAGCTGAAAAGAAAAGATACAATGATGATGCTACTATAGTAACAAACATCAAGACACAACAAAAGCAAAATAAAACCTAATTCGTTGTGGGCTGCCTCCCAAAAGCGCTTTCTTTTATGCCTTTAAGCTAGGCATGATGCAAAAAGAGAAGATCAAGTTTTATCAAGAGTAAGAGAATAGCTAGCCCGTGTAACGGACTCAAAAGGCAACTTAATCTTCTTTCTAGGGAAGTGTTCCATCCCTTTCTTGAGAGGGAATTGGAATTTTATATTCCCCTCTTTCATGTCAATGATAGCACCAACGATGCGAAGAAAAGGACGTCCCAAAATAATTGGACAAGAAGGTTCACATTCAATATCCATAATAGTAAAATCAACGGGAACATAATTGTCATTGACAATGATAAGAACATCGTCGATCTTCCCCAAAGGTTTCTTTACGGAAGAATCAACAAGACGAACACCAAAAGAACAAGGATCAAAAGGTTTCAATTCAAGCATATCATACATTCTTTTGGGCATAACGGAGGTACTAGCTCCAACATCACATAAAGCATAGCAAGAGAAGTTATTCAACTTAATTTTAATCATAGGATCCCAAATATCTTCTAGCTTCCTAGGTATGGAGGCTTCTACCCTAAGCTTCTCCTCCCTAGCTTTGATGAGAGCATTAGTGATATGCTCCGTGAAGGCAAGATTAAGCGTGCTAGTGTGGGGATCTCTAGACATCTTGTGAAGAAAACCAATAACTTTAGAAAGGGTGCAATTATCAAAATCAAGGTCACTACTATCAAGTAAAGTGGTAGTGGTGTCCTTTAGGCTCACTTGTTTGGTAGCTTCTATGGTCATAGGAGTTTCTTCTTCTACGGTTGAGGTCATAGCATCACCATTAATAGGTCCAATGGGACTAGGAGTGCATTGGGTGCTAAGAGTTTGGATATCCTCAACAACTTGAATAGTAGCAACAGTGTGGTGGGTAGGAAGGCTCTTAATTCTATCTTCTTCCTCTTTTTCTCTAGCCCATCTCTTTTTAAGTTTAGCCATCATCCTAATGTTTTCATTAATTTGCACTTGAATAGCATTCATAGGAGTGGTCTTCCTCTCCTCAAGAGGAGAAGTTCTAATTTTAAGCAACTCTACCTCATGGGCTAAATTGTCTACCTTCGAAGAGAGATTATCTAGTTTTTCTAGTTTTTCTTCTACACTCTTATTGAAGGCCTTTTGGGTAGTGATGAAGTCTTTAAGCATAATATCTAGTTCAGAAGTGGAGTTCTTGGTGCTAGGATAAGCATTGTTGTTCCCATAGGAATTAGAGGGGAATGGTCTAGGGTTGCTACCAAAATTACTCCTATAAGCATTGTTATTGAAATTATTTCTAGAGATAAAGTTCACATCTACTTGATCTTGAGCAATCAAAGAATTTAAAGGAACATCATGAGGATCAATAGAAGATTGCTTGGAAAGTAGAGACATGATCAAGTCAACTTTTTCATTTAGGGAGGAAATCTCCTCGACAGAGTTTACCTTCCTACTTGTTGGAGCGCGTTCGGTGTGCCATTGGGAATAATTGGTCATCATCTTGTCGAGAAGCTTCGTGGCAGCACCAAGTGTAGTTGACATAAAGGTTCCTCCCGCGGCCGAATCTAACAAGTTCCGCGAGGTAAAGTTCAAGCCTGCATAAAAAGTTTGGATAACCATCCAAGTAGTCAAACCATGAGTAGGGCAGTTCTTGACAAGAGATTTCATGCGTTCCCAAGCTTGGGCAACGTGTTCATTATCCAATTGTTTAAAATTCATTATGTTACTCCTTAATTGGATAATTTTAGCAGGGGGTAGTACTTCCCAATAAAGGCATCCTTGCACTTGTCCCAAGAATCTATACTATTCCTAGGCAAGGATTGAAACCGGATTTTAGCTCCTCCTCTCAAGGAGAAAGGAAAAAGCTTAAGCTTAACAATATCACCATCTACTTCTTTGTACTTTTGCATATCACAGAGATCAACAAAATTATTTAAGTGCAAAGCAGCAGCATCTCCAGCACCGGAGAATTGATCTTTCATAACTAGGTTCAGTAAAGCAGGTTTAATCCCATAAGAAGGTGCTGAAGTAGCAGGTGTAGCAATAGGCGTGCAGATAAAGTCATTGTTGTTATGACTAGTGAAGTCACGCAACTTGGTGTTCTCAGTGGAACCCATAGCAGCAGCAAGCAAGATAACTATTTTTGTGATTTTTGGTAAGGGACACTAAAGCAAAAACTGAAAGGTAAACTAACAAGACTAAAAAGCAAAGATAAAAGATAGCGTGCAACTCCCCTATCTTGAAGAGTGGAGTCCCCGGCAACGGCGCCAGAAACTTGCTTGATGGCTTCTCGCCCCTCGTTGGTTACCCCAAGTGGAAGGTTGAGATGTAGCGTAGCGGCAAATTTCCCTTGGCAAAGATACCAAGGATCGAATCCCGTGAGACTCCGAGGGTCGACAAGTAGGTGTCAACGGCACCAGAAACTTAGCGGTTGACAAGACCTGCACACAGATACAGATAACTTTGCTCCCAACGAGTACAGAGAGGTTGTCAATCCCTCCGGCCTTATTGTTTACAAAGGATCAAACACAAGAGATAATAATGATAGCTATGACTACAGCTAGGAAATAAAAACAGGAAGTAAATAGAAGGTGTGATCAGCGGTAGTAATATGGACCGGGGTCCCATGATGTTCACTAGTGATGTCTCTCTCCCAAAAGACGATAAAATAGCAAAGCGAGGTAAACAAATTACAGCTGGGCAATTGACAGGATTATGTGCGCAAACCAATGCTAACTATGCTGCAAAGAAAGGTAGAGGCTCAAAAGCATGGGCGGTACGCCAAGGCAAGTAGACCGAAATCCATCTGCATCTACTACTAATCATCCACCTTGAGATATCTATCCAGAACATCTCGCTGGTATTAAGTTGCGAATCCCACCCAAAGTGTAAACTCAAAGCAACAGACAACTGCATTAAAAAAGAACTTTGCGTAAAGTAAACAATCCTTGCACCCCGCAAGTACACGCACCGTTGTTTTCCCCCTTGTGGCAACAGCACATCCCCTAGACTCATCTTTCTGTCACTCAAGCTAGTCATCAGGGGGCATGAACCCACAATCAAGCATAACGCTCCCTCTTGGAGTTACTACCTACTACTTGGCCAAAGCAATAAACAGCAACGGAGAACATGCAAGAATTACTCAAGAACAAAGATATAAAAGAGGTGAATCAAATATATTACTCAAACGCAATCTGAACATAGTCTCATAATCCATCGGATCCCCGCAAACTCAGCAAAGCAACAGAAGAAAGATTACATATGTGCCTCGATCATGTAGGGCAGCTCACGAGGTCTAAGCCATGAAGAGCAAAGAGGGGAGGAGAACATCACATAGCTACTGATCATGGACCCATGGTCCAAGGTGGACTACTCACGACTCATCCGGGAAGCGTCCATGGTGGTGGAGAAGCTCCCGGTGGTGGTTCTCCCCTCCGACAGGGTGCCGGGAAGACTTCTCCTGATGCTCCCGATCTTGGAAGCGCTGCGGCGGCAGAACAGAGGCGAGATCGCGAAAAAGGGTTCTGTCCTCGAGGGTTTCGGGACGAGAGGGATATATATGCGAAGGGGGGCAGCCAGAGGCGGAGCAGGGGCCCCAGGCGCCCCCCTGGCGCGGCCAGGGGTGGGGCCGCGCCAGGTGGCCGCCTGGGCCTCCCCTGGCTCCCCTCTGGCCCCGCTTTGGTTCTTCGCGAAGCTTCCTGTACGCTGATTTTTCCTGTATTTTTCTCGGGATTTTTGGAGCACTTTTAATATGGGGGAAACCTGAAATAGAAAAACAGCAGAAAACAGGAACTGACACTGTGGTGCACTGAGTTAATAGGTTAGTCCAAATATGATCAAAAGTGTATGGAAGTGCATCAATATCATAGCAATATCACACAAAAGAAGCATGGATCAATCAGAAATTATAGATACGTTTTGGACGTATCAGCAACAAAAATAAAAAACATAAAATTGGGTTGCCTCCCAACAAGCGCTATCATTTTACGCCCCTAGCTAGGCACGATACAAGATAGATCTAGGTATTGCCATCTTTGGAAGGCAATCCATAAGTGGCTCTCATGATAGATTCAGATGTTATTTGATTTTCTTTCTAGGAAAGTGTTCCATGCCCTTCCTTAAAGGAAATTGGAATCTAATATTTCCTTCCTTCATATCAATAATTGCACCAATCGTTCTAAGGAAAGGTCTACCAAGAATAATAGGACATGAAGGATTGCAATCTATATCAAGAACAATGAAATCTACGGGCACATAATTCCTATTGGCAACAATAAGAACATCATTAATTCTTCCCACATGTTTCTTAATAGTGGAATCTGCAAGATGCAAATTTAAAGAACAATCATCAAGCTCATGAAACCCTAGCAAATCACACAAAGTTTTTGTGATAGTGGAGACACTTGCACCCAAATCACACAAAGCATAGCATTCATGATCTTTTATTTTTATTTTTATAGTAGGTTCCCACTCATGATAAAGCTTTCTAGGTATAGAAACTTCCAACTCAAGTTTTTCTTCATGAGATTGCATCAAAGCATCAACTATATGTTTAGTGAAAGCTATGTTTTGACTATAAGCATGCGGAGAATTTAGCACGGATTGCAACAAGGAAATACGTACAATCAATCAAAGAGCAATTATCATAATTGAATCCCTTGAAATCCAAGGTAGCGGGTTCATCACTATGCAAAGTTTTAATCTCTTCGTTCCCACTTTTAGCAATTTTAGCATCAAGATCTAAAAACTCTGAATCATTGGGACACCTTAAAGCACAATCATCTCCAATCCTATTCTCATCAAGATTAATACTAGAAAACAAGGATCTAATAGGAGACACATCAATAACTTTCAGATCTTCATCTTTATTTTCATGATAACAAGAAGAACACGATTTAATATAATCTTCTCTTTTAGCACGCATTCTAGCGGTTCTTTCTTTGCATTCATCAATGGAAATTCTCATGGCTTTGAGAGACTCATTGATATCATGCTTAGGTGGGATAGATCTAAGTTTTAAAGAATCAACATCAAGAGTAATTCTATCCACACTTCTTGCCAATTCATCAACCTTAAGCAATTTCTCTTCAATCATAGCATTGAAATTCTTTTGCGAGATCATAAACTCCTTAACACTAGTTTCAAATTCAGAAGGCATCTTTCCATAAGAGTTGTTGTAGGAATTACCATAATTATTAGAGGAATTACTAGGAAAAGGCCTAGGATTAAAATTACCTCTATCGGCATTGTTACCAAAATTATTCCTACCAACAAAATTCACATCCAAAGATTCATTGTTATTCTCAATCAAAGTGGACAAAGGCATATCATTAGGATCAGAAGAAGCACTCTTAGCAGCAAACAATTTCATAAGTTCATCCATCTTTCCACTCAAAACACTAATTTCTTCGATAGGATGCAGTTTTTTACTAGTAGATCTTTCGGTGTGCCACTGAGAATAATTAACCATAATATTATCTAGGAGTTTAGTAGCTTCTCCTAAGGTGGTTTCCATGAAAGTGCCTCCGACGGCCGAATCTAAAAGATTTCTAGAAGCAAAATTCAAGCCACCATAAAAGTTCTAAATAACCATCCATAGATTCAAACCATGTGTAGGGCAATTACGTATCATCAATTTCATTCTCTCCCAAGCTTGTGCAACATGCTCATGATCTAGTTGCTTAAAATTCATAATATCGTTTCTAAGAGAGATGATCTTAGCAGGAGGGAAATACTTAGAGATAAAAGCATATTTGCACTTATTCCATAAATCAATACTATTTCTAGGCAAAGAGGAGAACCAAGTTTTAGCACGATCTCTAAGTGAAAATGGAAATAACTTCAATTTAAAAATATCGTTATCCGTATCCCTTTTCTTTTGCATATCACACAAATCAACAAAGTTGTTTAGATGGGTAACGGCATCTTCGCTAGGAAGGCCGAAGAATTGATCTTTCATGACAAGATTCAACAAAGCAGCATTGATCTCACAAGATTCAGAATCGATAATAGGAGCAATCGGAGTGCTAATAAAGTCATTGTTGTTGGTATTGGAGAAGTCACACAATTTGGTATTATTCTGAGCCATAGTGACAAGCAAGCAATCCAACACACACAAGCAAATAAGAAACAAGCGAATGATAAACACACGGCGGAAGAAGGGTGAATAAAACGGCAAGGGTGAAGAGGGGGAGAGGAAAACGAGAGGCAAATAAATGTAATGCGAAGGATAAGGGTTTGTGATAGGTACTTGGTATATGAATTTTGCGTAAGCCTCCCCGGCAACGGCGCCAGAAATTCTTCTTGCTACCTCTTGAGCTTGCGTTGTATTCCCTCGAAGAGGAAAGGGAGATGCAGCACACTAGCGTAAGTATTTCCCTCAGTTTTTGAGAACCAAGGTATCAATCTAGTAGGAGACCACGCGCGAGTCCCTCACACCTGCACAAACAAATAAGAACTTCGCAGCCAACACAATAAGGGGTTGTCAATCCCTTCACGGTCACTTACGAGAGTGAGATCTGATAGAGATGATAGTTTGTATTTTTGGTATTTTTGGTTTGATAAAACAGCAAAAAAAGCGGTAAAGGTAAAGTAGATGTAGATTGATATGTTGAAAATATATCCGGGGACCATAGTTTTCTCTAGTGGCTTCTCTCATGATAGCGATATTCTACGGTGGGTAAACAAATTACTATCGAGCAATTGATAGAAAAGCGAATAATTATGAGACTATCTAGGCATGATCATTGTATATACGCATCACGTCCGAGACAAGTAGACCGACTCCTGCCTGCATCTACTAGTATTACTCCACACATCGACCGCTATCCAGCATGCATCTAGTGTATTGAGTTCATAAGAACAGAGTAACGCCTTAAGCAAGATGACATGATGTAGAGGGATAAACTCAAGCAATATGATGTAAACCCCATCTTTTTATCCTCGATGGCAACAATACAATACGTGCCTTGCTGCCCCTACTGTCACTGGGAAAGGACACCGTAAGATTAAACCCAAAGCCAAGCACTTCTCCCATTGCAAGAACTATAGATCTAGTAGGCCAAACAAAACCAAAAATTCGAAGAGACTTGCAAGGATATTATGAGCACACATAAAAAGTTCAGAGAAGAACCAAATATCTTTCATAGATAACCTTGATCATAAACTCACAGTTCATCGGATCTCGACAAACACACCGCAAAAGGAGATTACATCGAATAAATCTCCTCGAAGACCGAGGAGAACTTTGTATTGAGATCCAGAGAGAGAGAAGAAGCCATATAGATACTAGCTATGGACCCGAAGGTCTGTGGTAAACTACTCACAACTCATGGTGAGGGCGTTGATGATGATGATGAAGGTCTCGGTGATGGATCCCCCTTCGGTGGAGCTCCGGAACAGGCTCCAAGATGGGATCTCCACGGGAACAGAAGCTACAGCGGTGGTATTAGGGTTTTCTCTCTGCGTATGGAGTTTCAGGGGTACGTGGATATATATAGGAAGAAGGAGGGCACCGGGGGCCACACGAGGCATCCTCGAGGCAGGGGGCGCGCCCCCACCCTCGAGGGCAGCCCCTCTGTCCTCTAACTTGGTCCTAAAGTTTCCCGTGCATGATTTCCTCCAAAAATATCTCTCGCGGAGGTTTCATTCCGTTTGGACTCCGTTTGATATTCTTTTTCTGCAAAACCCTGAAATAGGCAAAAAAACAACAAACTGGACTGGGCCTTTGGGTTAGTAGGTTAGTCCCAATAATGATATAGAAGTGAATGATAAAGCCCAGTAAACATCCAAGACTTCATAAATAATAGCATGGAACAATAAAAAATTATAGATACGTTGGAGATGTATCAAAGCTTCAGGAGTATATCGAAGCAGCGCGGGAAGGGACGTTCATTCCCGACAGAGAGAACGACGAGCTCACAATTGCCCTCGGGAATCCTGAGCACCCTAGACGGACACGAGGCACGCCAGGTTCCGTTTCGTGGAAGGCTGAGTTTCCCGACGCAGACGGTTACAAATGCCGGGAGAGGAAGAAGAAAGTGGATCAGAGCACTCTGCAGGCGCTGCACGCAAGGGTAAAAGCGCTAGAGGACGAACAAGAAGCAGTTCGCAGCAAGTGACCTGCCGAAGCTACCCCGCCATCTCAGCGGAGAAGCAGCGTGGCTTCCACCGAGCTGCCTCTGGAGCCTGTCTTCACGGCTCCTGCTAGCTACCCCGTGGATGCTATCACGGAGTCTCAACATTGCCACCTTATGATGCAATGGCAGCTATTCAAAGTCAAGGCGGTTGTCGGCTCTGTTTTACCTCCTGAACCCGAAGCAACTTTTCACTATCGTCTGATTCTAGAAGGATATGCTAGGGTGATGATGGATCAAATAATGCACGGGTTTGAGGAGCTCGAGCTTGACCACCCTACCGGTGAAGGGGAGACTCGGCCGGGTTCTTCTCTGAAGACTCGATGCCTATGGCGGAAGGACGTCATCAACCTTCCGAACTGGACGCCTCCGCCTCCTCCGGCGAGTCAGTGCACTCCGACTCCTCCTCCTCCGGCAAGGGATCAGGGCACTCCACCTCCTTCTCCGAGTGCTCAGGCGCGTGGCGGCACTCCGCCTCCATCTCTGGATGCTTCGGCGCGTCTGAGCAGCCCGCCTCCTCCTCCGCCTCGTCAACAAGGCGGGAAGAGAGTCGTCGCCGCTCCGGCTGCTACGGCGTGTGGTAGCACTCCGCCTCGTTCTCCGACTCGTAAGCAAGAAAAGAAGGCATCCGCAGCCGCTCAGACTGCTCCGGCGTCTAGCAGTACAACCAGAGGCAGGAGGAAATACAAATACGGTCCATCCCTCAAGCCTTTAGAGAAGTTAGCATACGAGAGGAACGACGAGGAAAACGCGGAGATCTCTAAGGCCGAAGTGAAGGACTTTTTTGCAAAGAAACCTCCACCTCCAAAGGAGAAGATAGATCCGGTGAGAGCGAAGCGCACTATTGATGCCCGGAAGAAACCACCACCGTCTCCGCAGAAAACCAACTATGAGCGCATTATTGAACAATCATATGTCGAAGCGGAGCGGTCGAGAAGTACTTGCAGTGTTCGGAGGTTAGCTCAACGAAAAACTGGGAAAAAAATTCCCCAGCTCGGCGAACAAGAGAACCAATCGTACCCCCCGCTCAAGGTGCCTAGCGACATCATCCCTAATCATCTGGGGATGGCGCCCGGTACCAATCTTGCAGATTACCTGGCCGATGATGTAGTGTTTGATATGTTAGAGGTGGAGAAACACAAATACCGGTACGGGAAGCCTCTCGTCAAAGATGTCACTACTCTAACCATGATGATGCGAAGATTCCATGAGTGGTACATGGATACCTGCAGAGACTCTGGTGGGAAGGATACTTTGATGCTGAAAGTTAAAGAGGAGCACGACCTCGTTGGACTTGAGGTGTTGTCTGTTCCATTTGAGGAGTTCTTTCAGTTTTTTAATCAAATGGTCCTCGATAAAACAGTCACTTGCTATTGTCTGTAAGTACTAATTGTGTCATTAAGTCTCTATATATAGCTAGCTCAGCTCTATCATTGCATGTATATGTAATTATCCTCACTATATTATGCAGATTGAAGATCGTCAAATGCAGAAAAGCTGATATATATGATATTGGGTTCATTAACACAAATCTCATAGATGATTATCAGGTTACATTTCATGCCAAAGAAGCCGAGGCCAACTTGCTACGATCGTTGGTAATAAATCAAAACAAAGATAAAATACTCTTTCCTTACAACTTCAAGTGAGTGTTACTGTCTTGTGCATATTCGGTTTCCCTTAATTATTACTCGAGGTTATAGTAATTAATGTAATTGATGAGTTATATGCATGCGTGCGCAGTTTCCACTATATTCTCCTAGAGATTCAGCTTGAGCAGGGACTAGTAACCGTCTTAGACTCGAGACGAAAAGATCCCGAGGACTATGCGGACATGTCTAAAATGCTCAACATGTAAGTTCAATCGATCATTATCGCACCATATCGGCAACTTTGTTCATTTCCTGATATAAAGTAATTGTTTTCTTTGTCTCGCATGGTTTGGAAATCATTCACCCAAAAAGTTCCGGCACTGCCGCGGGATCTGCGATGGATTTACCCGAAAGTAAGTACTACTAGCTAGCTAGTTCCGCGCATCTCCCGTTGACCCTAGCTCTACTTTCATCAATGCCATTTATAATGCTTCATTATCAGTTTGATTGACCTCTATTTCTCGTAAAGTGCCTGTGGCAGGAACCTGGGAATAATTACTGTGGATACTACGTCTGCGAGTTCATCTACAACGCGACAACCAAGAATAGGCGGGGCTACTCTAAAAGACAATTTGATATGCGTAAGCAAAAATACTCACAATTTTATTTTATTACCATCATTTCTGTTGAGTTTCATTCATATATATGTATTGACCCCCTTCTTCAAATTAGACGTGGCAGATGCGGAATGAACTCCTACCAGAAGATCGCATGCGAGCAATTTAAGAGGAATTGGCGGGATTCTTTCTTGACCACGTCATCAATAAAACTGGAGAATACCATGTGGAAGTTGAGTTAAGATGTTAGGGTATTAATTGTAAGAGATCTTACACATTGTATATATATGTAGCCAGTAGCGTGGGATAGATATACGAAAACTTGTTGTTCGACCAATCTCTTGGAGAATGAGAGAGGTTGATCATCACTTCTCTCTGTATATGTGACGATCTTCTGTACTTAATGGTTTTTTTCATTTGCTTACTAGCTAGCATGTCGAGTCCTCTCGATCTATACGTATAGTACGTAGTGTCGACCAAGCACGGAGATAAGAGAGGACACTTCTCTCTATTAGCTAGCTAACACAATATATGAAACCCTAAATTACCCCTACAAAACTCCCTCCCCCCTTTCAGAAAAAAACCCTAGCCCCTGAACTGCTGACGCGTGGAAGCTTATTTGTCCCGGTTGGTGCTACCAACCGGGACAAAAGGCCCCCCTGCCTGGGCAAGCCGCATTGGCCACGTGGAGGCCCATCTATCGCGGTTGGTATAAGAACCGGGACTAAAGGTCTAGGGCATTTGTATCGACCTCTTAATCCCGGTTCCCCAACCGAGACAAATGGCCCTTATGAACCGGGAAAAATGGCCCTTATTCTACTAGTGATATCATTATCATGCTTGATTATTATCTGATTGAATTATATTCTCATAAAGTGCATGGCGCAGAAACAGGGGACTAATTTATGTACATACTACGTTTGCGAGAACATTTGCATGATGACAGAAAGGCGCAGAGATAACAGACAACTTCGGGTATGTAACCACTATTCACAATGTTTTTATCATGATCAAATATATATACGCATAACTAATATATTCAGATTGATCTCTTTCTTTAGAGATGATAGAGATGCGGGATAGGTTCCTACCAGAGAACCGGGTACGATCAATTCAAATGAAATTGGCGGGATTTTTAGTAAAGGAGGTCATATCTGAAAGCGGAGAATGTCATTCCACCTAATGACTGCATGTAATGATCGGCAAATTGTAGGAAAAATTGCATATACCGAATTGTGTGTGTATATATATATATATATATATATATATATATATATATATATATATATATATATATATATATATATATATATATATATATATATATATATATATAT
>LR738712.1:826540755-826571146 GCA_902687465.1 Secale cereale | reverse complement strand
GATTAGAGGAAATAGTTTCTTTGTGGCATTTTTCTAGAATATGGGAGCATACGTTCCATGCATGGTTAGGTCGTAGTGCTCTACTTGAGCTATAGGAATATATGCTACCTGCGGGCTTTAGTGAAGTAGCATGGCAGCCGTTTTAGATTTGTTCATCAAAATAAACATGAGTTATTTATGTGATAAGATAATCTACAAACCTTCTATGGTATATTAATATATTATTCATTGCAAAATTAATGTTAAATTTTCAATCATATAGATTGTGTTCATGTCAAACATAATATTAATCGATATATATTGCCAAATGAATATAGTGTATTATTTACTTAGGAAATTAGACAGATATGTCATTATGTTGTGAAAGTAAAAATACATGACTTGTTTCAATAATTTTCATTGTAGGACATGTTAAACTAAAACAATACCTTGGATGGTAGTACAAGGTACCAATTCGGACAAAACAATAAACATTCACCAACTAAAACTAATATTTCAAATAGGTGAACAATATATTTAGGGAACACACTCTGCTACATGTAATTTTACGGAGAAAATGGGCTTCATTTTTTACTACACAGTTGCATTTTTAACTACATTTTTAATTATGCGGGTTTGAATGGTTCTCCATCTTTCTGTTGGTAGCACTCATATGGTATGAATCTTTGCAAAGTGTGTTAAATAGAGATAGAGAAGACTCATTTAATCATATTGTAGCAGCCGTGATGTTTGCACTGATGATTTTGTGGTTACATAATAATTAAGCATTGTCAAATAATACATCGATGTGCGACTAATGTCTTCATAGGTTCATGTCTTCCTGTTGGTAGCACTCGTAAGGTATTTAAGTTATCAAGTATCGTACATGCCATCATAACAATGGAGATGATTCTTTAGAAATTATCTAGCAGTTGCACATATTGGGGGTTACTTGTTGAAATCTCTGGAAAGACTTATATTTGGGAACGGAGGGAGTAAGTGGATACACTTGATTATTAGGAAAAAATGAATCAATATCATTATATATATATTTCTAAAAAACCTTCAGTACTTATTTTTTTTATTTATTGGCAACATAATTATATAAGCAAAATGACTATCACAATATTGTGTATATATCAATGTTTTGTTTAAATGCACCTTCAGAAATATATCAACGATAAAATATTGTGTATTATGGAAAAAAAGTTAAAAAAATTAAGAGTATAATAAAGCCAAAACATGAGATTATATAAAAATACTTAAGGCTTGCCACACAGTAAGGATGATGCCCTCACAAAATACACCTATAGAAATAGGTCAATGCCTATCATATTGTATATTATGCAGTAAAGTGGATAAATAATAATAATAATAAATGTTAACATGAGATAAAAAGGTCGTTGCCCTCACATTTGCGAGGGCCACCCCTGCTAGTTATATATAAAGATCAGGAGCGCCGTAATCATCTGCCGCTTTTCACTTCTCAGGCAGGGGCAGGCTACGAAACTATGACGGGAATACACTGCTAGAAACTATGACTGAAGGGCAGTTTGGGTGCATCAGCAAGGCCTCCTTGAACGCGTCCTCGGTATCCTTATTATTGCAGACGCCATACACTTTGATCTCCTGGAGCTGTAACAAGTGCTCCATGCCGACTGGTACAGTGCTACCCCAGTGGGACATCCAGAGTTTTCGTAAACTGGGCATAGCACCTGCCTCGAATCCCAGGTATGCCGTAGTGTCTCTCCTAGACCAGAAACTTAGGAACTCCAGAACTGGGAATAGCCCCGTGCCTAGCATAGCTCTTTCATCCAAGATTTCAAATGCATTGAGTTCGAGGTGTATGAGGGAGGGAAGCTCTCCAAGAAGACGAACCTCCTCATTTGATGTCTCTTTAACATACAGGTTGAGGAAGCGCAGACAGTGGAGACCACACAACCATTTTGGAACTCTCCAAAACCGCCAGGAAGGCAATCCCAGCCACTCAATATGTTGAAAAGGATTGGATAATGAGCCCAGCTGCTGGCTATCCTCACGCTCAACATGCTTGCAAGAGATGAACAGAGATTTAAGGTTATAGAGCTTTCCAATGGAGCAAGCCAAAACATCAACTTTTGGCAACCCAAAACTATAACCTATTGACATACGCAGTTCCCTCAGATTGATCAGCTCGCTGAGACCCATAAAACACTTCGGCGATTTCATGTCAAGCCCTCGTAGGGTGTGCAGTGATTTCATATTCTCGATACCTTCAGGCATCTCTGTCCAATCTGGAAGAACCAGACAGGACAGGCGGGGCAAATGAACTATATCTGAAGGGATGCTCTGTCTCAGTCCGCAATTAGCTATGTTCAGCGTCTCCAAGTAAACAAGCTCACCAAGTTCAGTAGGGAGCTCTATGTGGTGAGATCTAACCATCAGATACATCAGCAGAAACAATTGGCTGACAGCGGTGAGGTCAAGTTTCTCCAACTCGTTAAAAATGATTAGCACCCTGACGTACTTGAACCACAAGAGAGGAAGTATAGTTTTCTTGAACAGTAATGATCGAACTTGTGACAGCCTAGCAGCAATAGTCGTGTCATATGTTGCTCCACCAACAGCCATGGAGCTCAGGGATAATCGGCGAACCTTGTATTTGCAGTGATGCAGCAGTCTTGCCATGTCCTCAGAATTGTATGGCACACTTATAAAATTATCTTCTACACACTTGCTTAGGATCAAATCAAGCATCATGTCGTGTATTGTGCAAGACAGAACCTCTCCATGCTCAGTTTCTGACGGCTGAATCATGCTTCTATTGACGAGCTCATTGAAATAACTCCTGCCAACATCCTCCAAATCTGACCCATGCAAACTGTTGACGAAGCCTTCAGCTATCCATTGTTTAATCAGGTCATCTCGCCATATGATGTGGTCCTCAGGATACATACCGAGGTACAAAAAACATCTTCGGAGATGAAGAGGAAGATGCGTGTAGCTAAGGTTTAATATATTATTCATCTCTTTCAATGAAGGATTTGTGGAGGAATGGGCACTCAAAGAATTCCTTATGTTCTCCCAGTTTTTCCTTAATCCCCGTTGAGTAGCTAATAGGCTAGCTGTAGTGATAATTGCAAGCTGCAATCCACCACACTTCTTCAGGATTTCAGCCCCGACGTCTTCAAGATAGCGTGGACAAACAACTTCGGGCCCAAATACCCTATCGAAGAATAACTTTCTTGAGTTCTGATCACTGAGGGGCTTCATTGTGTAAACGCACTCACGGTTATTGTGACACGCCATACCAGCCACATCTTCCACTCGTGTGGTTACAATTATTCTACTCCCATTTCCATTTTCTGGAAAAGCACAACTAATAGTATTCCATACTGATTGATCCCACAAGTCATCCACTACAATAAGGTACCTGTTGAAATGTTCGCATGTGGTTATTTTGTAGCAGGATATGACTACGTTGAAGACAGAAGCATACAAAATAAAAACAAACTTGATGTAAGCAAATCTATTGCTCGGATGGTTGGTCCCTCCCTGTCTCTCCATCTCTCTCCCTCTCCCTCTCTCCCTCACAAGACTCTTTCGATAAACATCTTAGCAATTTTTTTACAGTGTGTGAAAAAAGTACAATACTTCAATCAATTTAAAGAAACATTATAGAATAGCACCCTTTGATCAGAGATATGAGCATGAGGCTTCAAGAAAACTTGTATTTTCAGAATTATATGAAGCAGTAAAGAAACCAAAAATCCGTTGGTATTTGAATCCGAGTACCCGTGAAAAAGGCAGAGTTTCTGCTCCAACGTGTTTTTGTAATTTTGAATCTATATCACAAACGTAAAAACAAGAAAAAAGTCAAACTTCCCGCATGCATGCACAAACAAGCATAACCAGAACATGCACTGACCAATTACTTGCTATTTCAAATTTAAGATAGTAGCCATTGCAAATGACTATAAAACGTAAGTAATTACCTTTTATCTGTGAGATACTTCCTTAGCTCTTCAATGATGTCGTCCAACCCGCAATCGTGGGAAGAGATATTTATCCCAAGTTTCAATTGTAGGCGATTGAGAAGCACTCTCAAATCAGGCCTCTGCGAAACTGAAAAGAATGCCACACAATCAAAATGCCCTTTGATCTTGTCAAACACCTGTTTGGCAAGTGTAGTTTTACCCAGGCCTCCAAAACCAACAACGGACACAACCTTTAGTTTTTTCTGAGTATTCATTAACCAACCGATAACCTCTTCTCTAGGGCCTTCAATGCCCACAAGGTTGGCCGCCTCCTGGTAGACCGCTCGCAGGCGAGCGTCAACAGCCACAGGGCCAAAACTAGGCTTGCACTCATCAATCTTGTAACTCTCACGTCGAGCATTTGCTTCTACCGCAAGAGTCCTAAGGTCTTCCATCTGGTTGGAAATTCGATGATGCTCGCACAACCTCTTGTGAAGTTCATCAGCCCCCCAGAAAAATCCTACCTCAACATCCCCACCCCCGAATTGGCGGATGAAGTCATCAATGCAATTTTCCATGTCGTAGGAAATCTCCCTGAGATCATGCCTCCAATTTTTTACTCCTGGAGCTAGCTCATTCATGAGGTCCGGCAGCTCAAGAGCAGCGTGTATGGCGCTCAACTCCTTCTCAAGGAACGACGCCTGCTTCCTTACCTCTTTGCGCTTATTGTACTCATCGTTGATGAAAGTGGTAAGCTTGCCACTAAGGGTGCTCATTACCCCGGTCGCCACACTCACGGTTGATGCCCTCCTCTTCTTCTGTTGGCTCACTTTGCCATCTTCCTGCTCCACCTCCAGCGATGATGGTTGCAGTTGGAATGGTGCAACATACTCATCCATCAACTTTAACTCATCCACAGGCTTGGAGAAGCTTATCTGCAAAAAAATGACAACAAGATTAGGAGAAATCACTAAATACTTAAATAGCACATATTGTACTCGCCGCCCATGAATGTAGTAAGCTTGCCACCGAGGGTGCTCGTCACCCCAGTAGGCAAACTCATGGTTGATGCCTTTCTTCTTCTCCTGTCTCACCTTGCCATCCTCCTTTTCCACGTCCAGTGCCGATGGTTGCAGTTGGGACGGTGTGATAGAATTATCCATCATCTTACCACTAGCAACAGAATTAGCCATCAACTTCAGCTCACCCGCTAGCTTGGAGAAGCTTATCTGCAACAAAAATGAAAACACGGTTAGGAGAAATCACTAAATAAGGCTTACTGTACTCGTTACCCATGAACGTGGTAAGCTTGCCATGGAGGATGCTCATCACCCTAGTCTCCACACTCACATTTGATGCCTTTCTCTTCCTGTCCTGGCTCAATTTGCCATCGTCCTGCTCCACCTCCAACGTTGATGGTGGCAGTTTGGATGGTCCAGCAGCAGAACCATCCATTAATTTCAACTCATCCGCCAGCTTGGAGGCAATGCTTATCTGCAATAAAAATGAAACAAAAATGGCCATGACACATCACTAAACAATTACTGGTAGATCATATACATTTACTATTGAATGATTTTACCTGCCCTTCTGTTTTTTTACCTACATCACCTGTGACAGACCAATTTGAAATTTCCACGTCACCCAGTATTACACGGATGATAAACCATGTAGCTGGCCTGCTCCCTGGGTAATAGTTTGTACATTCTATCCCTATCTCGGCACATGTCTTTACTTGTTCCAGTGATGTATGACTATTTGATGTCCCAAACATGTCCGTCCAGCTTTCAACTACCTGCAATTTGATAACAATGGTTAGTTATAAAGATGGACGACATGCATTCAGAATAGAAAAAACACCCAGCAGTATTGATTTAGGATTAGAGACCAAATGTGAGGATACCTATCACAAACAATTTCGAATTTCTCACTTGATTAATTTTGGTGTTATTAATCATTCGATGCACATAATGACTTTAGAAATAAAAACCATCTTTATTTATTATATTTTTGATGTGGAATATCATTACAAAGACAACATTCAAATCTTGTCATTTGCAAATTATAATGTTAACTAGATACTCTCATTGAATATACGGGTTGCACTTTTTTCCAACAAAATTGTGGTTTCTGCTAAACAGGTTGTCTATAGTTTTTCTGTTGTTGAAACCTCACATACAATATAATTACCTCCTTAACACTGGAGCTCTCCTTATGTCCCGTAAGGATCTCCATTACAATAACGCCCAAACTATATATGTCTGTCTTGAAGGTGATTTCTCCATTATTTAAGAATTCTGGTGCCATATATCCCCTACATAAAAATTGGTGCAGTTTGTTCGATTGGTGAATAAAGTGTATGCAGCAAAGCTGGTAGATGACTGATAAAAACATCAAGTTCACAAATACAATTGCTAGCCTACATTGTCCCAAGCTTGTGATCAGTAATAGCCCGACTCTGGCTTCCACTTAAGCGCCGTGATAGACCGAAATCCGCAATTCTGGGCACCATGTTATCATCCAATAGTACATTCTGAGGTTTTAAGTCCATGTGAATAATATGCTGTTGGTGAAGATAATGTACACCCTCACAGATACCCTTGATTATTTGGTAACGTGTTGTCCATTGAAGTCCACAAGATGCATCTGCGAAGAGTATACAATATAACAAACAGTTAGTACTATATGCGGTAAATAAGCAGTCCAAAGAAACAAAAAAGGGCCTTCGAGAATAATTGCCCGATTTTGAAAGTTAATAAATATCTGTTCTGAGGCAAGAAGGATGAGAAATCACAATATACCCAAACCGAAGAGTGCATGTTCTGTAGCAGTATAAGAACAGAGCTGAAAACTACTCCCTCCGTAAACTAATATATTTTAGTGTTTAGATCACTAAAATAGTGATCTAAATGCTCTTATATTAGTTTACAGAGGTAGTACCATTTATGCAAAAGGAATTAACAAAGCTCGGAAGAGTGGCAAACAATAAATACTTTGGACTGCAGCTGGTATACATTTGCTACCACTATAGTAGAAATACAAGGAAAGCTATAAGGCTAATCTGATTTTACCGGAGAGATAGTCAGCAAGGCACCCTTTGGGCATGTACTCGAAGCAGAGCAGCCTATGCCGAACATCTGCCAAGACACGCTTCCCGTCATATGGCATCAGTACTTGCTGCGTCTCAGAGCAGTACCCGAGAAATCGCACGGTATTCTTGTGCTTGACCCCCGCGAGACAGGTGACCTCGCCCTCGAAATTCTTGTCCAGGATGTCGTACCTCTCGAAGAGCTGCTTCACAGCAACAGTGCGACCACTTGGAAGCACTCCCTGGAGCTCACATAGAATCAGTGTCAGCTAGATTGTCTTTGGTTAATTCAGTTCAGCCTTCAGGGTCTGCTTGCTTACCTTGTAAACAGCTCCGAACCCGCCCCTGCCGATGTCCTGAGCTTCAGAGAAATTTCCTGTGATGGAGCTGAGCAGCGAGAAAGGTATATTGAGTTGACTGGATCCGCCGTTTCATTGAGCAACACTTTCTCCAGAGCAGCAAGTTGGCTGCCTTGGCCGCCGTCCGTCATCTCGCTTGTGGAAGTTAGGTGTTATTGTTCTCCTGAGGCATAAAATTACGTGCAAATAAGAAGAAACAGCAATTGCAGAAAAAAAAATTACTAGTATATCTATCTGAAGTCGACTTTGATCTAAAAATTCTGAAAGAGATGGACGGACTTGTTCTCTTGATTATATAGCAACAAAAAAGGAGAAGCTATGTGAAAGAAATTACAGCCGATTATGTAGCACTAACTAACCAAAAACCAGGGGACGTGTCCCCATTTATCACCACCTTCTTGGCTTACGGTAGGTACCTTTCTCTGCCGGGGGAAGCAGCGCCGGGCCGGAGGTTGCGGTCGGATGGGCCGGAGAAAAACTTGACGGGAAGGGTGGAGGTGGCGCCCTCGCCGGAGGATTACTTGACAGGGAGGGTGGGAGGGGGCAAGGTGGGGAAAGGCCGTGCCGACAATGGAATGGAACGGAGGACGAGCAGAGCAGGCTTGACCTGGATGGAGTCTGTGGGCGGAGACTCACTGGAGAAAGAAACCACGCACTACTCCACTACCTTTCCATCGTGCGCGTGAATCAAATGCTTTTGGAATTGTTATTTACTCTTCTTCAGGTGCATCTTATCTTAACGGCATCTTCAATGTGGACCAACCAACCACCCGCTTCTGTCCGGACTGCGCTGTCTAGATCCGGGAGCCATCCAACGTCGGTCTGTATCGGTCCATGGGGCAGTCCAGGCATGATTCTCCCGCAAAACAGAGACAAAAATGGAAGAGATTTGCAGGAGTGCGGCCATGCGAAATATAGGAATCCGACACTCTAGGCTCATCCAAAACCCTTTCCGGACCCCGCGACTCCATCCTTCTCATTTTCTTTCCTTCCTTCTTTCTCTTACTTTCGCCGCCGCTCCACCACCCCAGCCACCATGCCACAACCCTACTGATACTCTGCATCTCCGTCACGTTAGCAGGCCTCCACCCTGCTTCTCATCCGTCTCCGTTCAACCCCTATCCTCCGCCCGCCCTGCCAGCAGGTACCATCCGCTACTGCTATTCTTATCATGCCCGGCAACTGTTCGATGAATCGCCGAAGCTAAAAACAGTTGTCCCTTCTTCTTTCTAGCAATGTATTTCGAGTTGAAGTACATATACGAGCAGTATGTTGAGTCATCTGACGGCTCGTCAGACGAGGAGGAGTACTCCGATGAGACGGCGATGATGCACGCGGTCCTTGAAGACACGGAGCACACGCATAAGCATGTTCTCAATTTCAAGCGCTCGACCAAGGGTCGTCGAGTGCTCAGCTGCAACAGGACGCGCGACCATTTGACACTGATGGACGACTACTTTGCCCCCGATGCACTATTCGCTAGCCATTCTAGTCCGCGTTTTTGGGTGCACAAGACTGTCTTCGATCATTTGTACCATGGCTTCCGGTCCTACGATGACTACTTCATCCTGAAGAAGGACGACGTGGGAACAATTGGCTTCTCTGATGCCAGAAGTGTGCGGCCGCACTCCGGATGCTTGCATATGGCACGACGTTGATTCGTGGTCCGCTTTGCAACTGCCAAGGTCGACGTGTTCGGACCTCAATACCTGAGAGAACCAACTGTGGCAGACATCAAGAGGCTCCTGGCAATCTCAGAAGCAAGAGGGTGCCCATGTTTGCTTGGATACACTGACTGCATGCATTGGAAATGGAAGAACTGGCCGAAGGCTTTACAAGGGCAATATCAGGGTCATGTTAAGAAGCCCATCATCATTGTTGAAGCAATTGCATCACAAAATCTTTGAATTTGGCATGCTTTCTTTGGCATGCCCGGGTCTCACAACGACATCAATGTGTTGCAACGATCGTCGTTGTTTGCGAGGCTGACTGAAGGAAAAGCTCCTCCTTGCCACTATACTGTCAATGAACATGAGTACAACATGGGCTACTATCTGGTTGACAGTATCTATCCTACATGAGCTATCTTTGTCAGCACCATCTCAAACCTAGTTGGCCAAAAAAGGCTCACTTTGCCCAAAGACAAGAAGCAGCTAAAAAGAATGTCGAGAGGGAATTTGGAGTACTGCAGGCCCGTTTTGTAGTTGTTCGTGGACCTGCTAAACAAGGTCATTCATGAATCTAACTTCCAGCACCCTCAAGCAACTCAAAGTTTAATTGGCAGGTTCATCAAAGACCTGGACATCATTAGAGACAATCAGAGAAGCTCGGTTACAAGTGTTGTTTTACCGTAGCATGTTCAGCAAAGGCCAAAAAAGCGACCCTTGGGATTTTGTGAGATACATGTCGATGCAGGAGTTTTAGCAGGAAGAGGAGGCTCAGCTGCGGCAGTCTGCAGAGTTGAGGGGGAAACTATAAGGGGAGTTCGGCACTATTTGTCGAAGGAGTTCTTGATCCGGCCACCCTAGAAGTTGTAGCTTGCTGGGAGGCTCTCTATCTCTCTCTCTTGCAGAGGACTTAGGCATCCAAAACTTTGTTGTGGCTTCAGGCTGTTAGCAAGTCGTATCAGATATCAACAAGAGCGCATGGAGGACATATGGAGCAATTATCACTGAAATAAACTTTAAGGCATCTATCTTTTATTGTAACTTTTCTTTTGAGAGTCGTGTTGTTAATTATGAAGCACGTAGCTTAGCCAAGTTTTCACTTTCAAGATGTCCGGCTCGCCACGTTTGGTTGGCGCACCCCACGACCAAAGATGTATCCCAGACCATGTGGACTTTGATGAATAAACTTGGTTTCACCCCTAACAAAACTATTAATTGTAGAACTGCAGATGAGGATGGAGGTCCTATTTGACGACATGTGCGCCCAGGACACACGAATGCACACGCCCCGGCGCGCGCCTTGTTGGGCCGACCCATGCACGGGGCAGGGCGCCCCACTTTTTTTCGTTTTCATTTTTACTTTTCCTTTTTATTTTCTGTTTTTCTTTTATTCAATATTAAATAATTCGACATTACAAAATGTCCTAAATTGCAAAAAATGAATTATGAATTGTGAAAAACAGTTATTGAATTGAAAAATGTTCATGATTTCAAAAGAATGATTTTTTTGAATTTTAATGAACATTTTTCATTTTGATTACAAATTATTTAATAATTATAAACATTTTTTTCTATTTCATGAACAAGTTTTGAATTCGATGAATATTTTTTTGAACTTGATGAACAAAATTTGTATATTCAAGAACATTTATTAAAAAATGATGAACAAGTTTTTTATTTCATGAATTTTTTTCCTTTGATGAACAATTCTTTATTGGCATTTTTTTAATAATGATGATTTTTTTTGTATTTCATTAACGAATTTTGAATTCGATGAACGTATTTTGAACTTGATGAAAAAAATGTATTCAATATTTTTTTTTTGAAAAATGGATGAACAAATTTTGAGTTTGATGAACATTTTTAACATGATGAATAAATTTTGAATATGTTGTTTTTCAATTCGATGAATAAATTTTGAATTCTGATGTACATGTTTTCAATCCGATGAACAAATTATTGAATTCAATGAAACTTTTATGAATTGCTAAACATTTTTTTACATTGATGAACATTTCTTGAATTTGAGGAATAAAAACATATTTTTTTATTTGAAAAAGAAAATTCGCGAAAAAGGAAAAAAAATTAAAGAAAAAGGAAAAAAGTAAAATAGAGAAAAACCGAAAGAGGAAACCGGAAATTGGGCCGGCTCATACGAACGGCCGAAGCGCAATGGGGTGCACGCCAGGTCACTCGTCACAGGCGACCTGCGCGCGGAATGGAAAGGGCATTTCCTATTTGGCGGTGCAGGCGCCGGTTACAACTGTTTCTGCAAACCGGCGCCTGCAGCGCGTTAGCTGGGCTCGGCCCATTACTGTTAGCAACCTGCACCGCTGGTGTACCGATAAATTCCAAAAATTCTGACAGCCAAAGGATCGAACTCCCGACCCAAACGTTCCAAAGGACACGCGACAACAACCAGACCACTAACTCACTTCTTGATTACTTCTTCGTTCCTCTATTTATTTGTTCGCCAATCTGTTTTATTCTTTCTTTTCTACTACGTACTTCTTTTCCTTTTTCTTTTATTTTTCCTCAAATGCGCGGTTTTCCAGTTCATGAACTTTTCTTCCAAACCGATGCACTTTTTTTCAAATACAATGAACTTATTTTAGATCTGCTAATTTTTTTTCAAATTGAATGAACTTTTATCAAAATCGTTGAACATTTTTCAAATCCGACGAACTTTTTTTTTCAAAATCGATGAACTTTTTCAGAATTGGTGAACTTTTTTCAAATTCGATGAACTTTTTTCAAAAGTTGATGAATTTTTTTAAAAAATTGATGAACTTTTTTGAAATTTAACAAACTGTTTTTCATTAAAGAAAATAGACATTTTCCAAATTGTATTCTAAGTTGTATAGTAAATGGTTGAATAATAAATAGCGTGGCTGCATTAGTTCTAAAACAATTCGCATTGCTTTTATTCACTAGAGTTCAGGTGGTCTAGTGATTAAGCTAAGCAGCGAGAGGGTGGTGTGGCGCGAGATCGATTCCCATGGCGCATATTTCTGGCGTGGTTTTTTCGCGACCGTATCTCTTCCTGGGCCGCGCTTAAAACGCCCACAGAGGGCGCGCTGTATGCGCCATTTCTATGTTCGGGCACCTACAGCGCCGAATAGGACCTCCCCATGGAAAGGGCTTCGGCCTAGGCCTGGTTGGCGTGTGTTAGTTGTTCTCCTCTTCCCCGTCTCTCTACATTGTTCATCTTCCTCCTTATCTCCACAATTCCTCTGAGTTGTCCCTTGTAGTCGAGTTGTAATCAACGATTCCCACAGTGGGTGGCTCACTCCATGACTGAAGTGCCAAAGTCCAATCATCATATATTTCCACAGTGTTTGTTTGCATGTATAGTTTAGAGTTATCTTTGTGGGTGGATCAGTGGGGCAGAGAGTAGTCTAGCTTAAAGATCATGTACACTAATGCTGACATAAACCCCATGCCCTATCACATTTATTTTCCTTTGTTTTCTCACGCGAAATATTGTAGCGCGCGAGTTGAGTTTGTTGCTGCACCCGAGTCTAGCACCGTTGTGGGCTATGGGGGTGATCCTTGAGTTGTACGATGGTATGATTCACACGAGACCCATGATCACTGACCTCTTAGTTGTTTTTGTTAGTGTTTGTTAGTTACAAATTAGCAACGAGAAGAAGCAGAAAAAGCTGCGAAAGTTTGAGCAGAACAGAGCACTGGTGTCTTCTTCCTCGAGTTAACTCTCTCTTGTATGTGTTCGTTGGAAGAAACACCCCGGGTGCACGATTGACACTAGAGCCCCTGGACGGTCATGGGGAAGAGTAATATTGGCTCGCCGTCGTGCTCCCGCCATGTCTTGCCTTTCAAGACTAAAAAGGACACCTTTGGTGACGACAAGGCCCCGTGCGCGCTTGGTGATGGCATCGACAAATATACCAGCCGTGAGTTGACGACGCCACAGCTACTAAGGAAGGAGGTCGGCTCTACACGAAGAACACAACATTATAGAAAACTAAAATCCTAATGTTTGGTAGAATTAAATTTTAACATTTTGGAATGACACCCCATTGGGAACAAGTCCATTGTCCTTGTGACCAAAGGTTAGGGCTGTTTTGTTAACCCCCGGACTACCTTGCCAATTGAGGGCATGCAAAAATTTTGGTGAAGGATTCTGCCGCCGCTGCCAAGCCAACGTATGGACACAAAAAGTGAAGAGGTTGTGTATTGGCGATCAAAAAATTGGCAGGGTAAACAAAAGCTGGCATCAATCCAAACCCCCTCCCAGGCTCGTGGTCAACGCCAAAATATCAGCATGGCAGCTCTTGCCTGCCATCCAAACAGCCTCTTACTCCCTCCGTTCCAAAATAGATAACTCAACTTTATACTAACTTTAGTACAAAGTACAAAGTTGGGTCATCTATTTTGGAACGGAGAGAGTATATAGGAGTACCCCTCAACTCTCCCCAGCTTTGACCCTGGTTTTGTGCCCAAGTGGAGCCACATCAACCAGACAGATCGACATGGGCCCACATGTCACCTCTCCCTTTAGACGAGGCTAACCATCGGCGGCGGCGCCCACCAACGCAGCAAGTCGCCGGCCGATCCCACCTCGCTGCTCTGCGGCCCATCGAGGAGAGCGAGAAGGCCCTCGGCTCAACCTTCGCCCTCGCCCGAACCAGCGAGGGAAGCTTACCCGGCTGACCACGGCCTCTCTCCGTCGACGCATTTCGCACACGCGATGGGCACAAGTATGGCCTCCGACGCCTCCGCAGGGCCGCGCTCGATGTACCGCCGGCGGGATCGAGCTCATACCCTCAGCCAGCTCCGTCCACCTCTGGCCCACCCCCACCCGGACCACGGCAGTCTTGGACGCTGATGATTTTGGTAATTAGGTACGAATCTGCCATTTGTTGTTCTAATTCCACTAGGCCGCCGCGATCCCGCCGCGCTGAGGAGGCCGCCGTGATCCCGCCGCGCTGAGGCCGTCGTGATCCCGCCGCGCTGAGGAGGCCGCCGCGATCCCGCCACACTGAGGAGGCCGCCGCGCTCCCACCACGCTGATCCCGTCGTGATCTCGCCGCGCTGTGGCCGTCGCGATCGCGCCACCGTTCGTCGTCTTAATGCGGTTGTCCACTCATCGACGCCTGACTCTGGCGCCCGGGTGGGCTAAGCCGGCGCCGGAAGGATCTGGATCCCGTTTCTCGTGTCTTCGCGACCAGGATGGAGACGACGACTCCGCTGCCACCGGGACATCTGACACATCCCGCAGGCGTAAGACTGACGAGGAGCTCGCGGCAGAGTTCTGGGCGGATATAGGCTTTCCTACGCCGGCATCTAGAGTTTGGGAGCGCCCGTCTTCGCGGCGCGGTTCTGCCCTGCCGCCCTGTGATCTGGAGACTACCGGCCAATCGTCCTCGCCGGGGTCTCGATCGCTGGGATTGCCGGCGGCTGCTCGCCATCTCGGGAGGGCACAGGCTGCCCCAAAACCTTTGGTGAGGCCATGGATCGGGCCACTTCCTCCCCCAGAACATCTCCACCTCGCACCCTGGGCGATGCCCTGCCTCTGGCCGGCTTGGCGAGGGTGACGGCGCTAACGCAGCCTGCGACGTCGATCACGCCGTCGTCTGGGGAGTCGCCACGTGTGTCGCCGCGCTCGATGGGCCTGGGCCCGAATCCTACCTCTGGTACGTCGCATCCTAACCGTTCGTTAAGCATGGTTAATCTAAACCGTTGGCTCTATCATATGTGGAACAGAGACAGGCCTCGATCCAACCCTACCCTCCCTCGTTCCTTCCTGGCCGCCGTCTGCTCGGGCATGACTCATGACGCTCAACCTCCGCCAGGCTCCGGGGTGCCTCGCCCTATGGCCGCCGCGCCGAACCCTGCTGCGGCTTCCTCGTCGGGAGGTGCCCCCGGTTTCGCGCCAGGGGTATATACTCCTGCCTTGCCTTCCTCCACGAGCACCATGCCGAATCCTCATCAAGCTTCAGCGCCGGGACAGCAACTTCAGCCCGTGTACCAGATGCCCCAGCAGATCTTTCGTCAGCAGCCGATGTACCACGCGCCGCCGGGGTATATGCAACAGATGGCGCCGGGGTACCATTATCAACCAACCGGAGCTCCACTGCAGCAGAACCTAGGCCCCAATGTGGCCCAGCCAATGGCTTTCAATGCCGGCCTGGCGAACCCGGCGACCGGAGCTCAGCCTGGAGCTATCCGGCCAAGGAAACCGAAGGGAGGCAAAGGCAACAGGCCTAAGAACCGGGCTGGAGTCGCTCCAGCCATCGCTGCTCCTCAAGCTCTCCCGTTTCAAGCTGTGCAAGGTGCTACGGCTTCGGTTCCTGGGGCGTTTGTGAACTCTGCCCCTCCATTGGCTCCGCCTCAACAGCATCAAGACGCGGCTCAGCTTGCACCAGCGCCCGGGGTGAACTCGATACCGACCAAACTGTGGTGTACTAAGTGTCAGTCGGCAGGGCATGTGGCTTCAGACTGTGTTACTCAGCAGTTTTGCTTCATCTGCAACAAAGCTAACCACCCGATGACTGCTAGGCGGTGCCCAGCCCTCAAGATGCCAAAGCCGGCGGCGATGCTCTGTGGCTATGGGACTGAGAGCATGGCCTTCTTTCAGATGCCTGACAACGTTTGCAGGGCAGACCTCGCACCTCAACCCTCTCCAACGGACATCGTCACAATTTCGGGAGGCTCTATCTCTTCTAGCATTGTGGAGGCAGAGGTGGCTAAGATTGCTCAATATCAGCAACAATGGACGTGGGAGGCTATTCCGCATGGCCAGAATGCCTTTATCATGTCGTTTCCTAGCGACGAGGTGCTTCTGAGAGTTTCTGGTTTCACGGTCTTCATCAAATCGCACAATGTCACTATGGAGTTCAAGGCTTGTCATTCCGAGGATATTCCGAATCGCTTTGAGCTTCTTCCAGTTTGGGTGCATGTGCACGGAGTTCCCCACGCACTCCGGCATTTCTTGGGTCTCTGGGCGGTCAGCTCCGTCATTGGCGCCACTCTTGACGTCGACCTCTTATGCTTGCACCGTCGAGGTATCGTAAGGATTCAGGTCGGAGTGCTAAACCTTGATGCTTTTAAGATGAGTCCTGTTAACTCCCTCACGTCAGATGTGGTTGTTCATAAGAAGGGCTATGAATTCCGGTACACCCTGGAAGATGATAATTTCCGTGTGGATCCTGACTTTGTGCCTCGTGTGTGGGAACATGGCGATGATATGGATGGGGACAGGGAGTTCGATCGAGAGGACAACTCGGGGGCTGCTGATATGAGTAAGAGGCCGAAAGCTTCTGCGGCGACCGCCAATACGGCGGCATCCTCCTCCTCGGGAGGTGTGGTCCCGATGCAAACAGCCGCCTCCGTGCCTGCTTCTGCCACCGCTCCACCATGCTTCTCCTCGCGTCGTTCGGTGGGGGAGCCTCCGACGGCTACGGACCTCGAGCCGTCCCGCCCCTCCCCTCTGCCTGCTGGCTCTGCTTCGCCTCCACCCCTCCATCCGGTGGATTTGACCGTGGCTGCTGTTCGGACCCGGGAGGAGGGGTCGGCGATGACCTGGTAGCTGGGGTCACCGGCGGCTGATGCTGCTGTTCACCCCTCGACACCGTCATCTTCCTCTTCACGATCTTCAGGTCGACGGGGCGTTATTTTCTCTCCGGCGGTGCGTGCTGACCATGAGTCGGCGTTGGCGGCGCTTCGGGCGATGTCTTCGGTGCAGTCGTCACAGGAGCAGGCCGCTACCCCGATGGCTGCCCCCGTGAGCGAGCTGCAGCCCTCGTGGTCACCTCCTGCGTCGCCAGGGCTGGCGCTGACTCAAGCGTCGCCATTGGGGGACGAGGGGGCTGCGCTTGCTGCCCATGGGCTGGAGGGCGGGACGCGGGGCTCTTCGACTACCGCTGTTTCGACGGAGATGTCTACTCCTCCTTTTCGGACATCTGGGAGGCGGGCCGCTTCGGAGCTGTCTTCTACGCCTAGACGTAGCGGTCGCCATGTCGTGGGGGCTGATGGAGCCTCCGCCACCGACGAGGATTCCTTGCAGAGGGCCATGCGCAGAACGGCATCGCGGAACCTCGACTTTGATGGTACGTCTTCTTGCAAATCTTTTCTATCTTTCGATAAAGCCAAAATGTCTTCAAATATTGCTAGTCTTGGCATATCTTTGGGTAAAAATGATTCAGTAGTTGATTTCTCGGTTAAAGCCCCTAAGCAAATGGAGGTCGACCGGTTTACGGTTGCTCCTAAAACGCTTCTTACGAGGGATCCTTTAGTTTCAGATGAGGAGGATGAGGAGTCCGATGCCAACCCTGGAGGCAGACTCCTCTCTCATCTGGTTAACGATACTACAGAGGTGGACTTTGAAGATACCATGCGTGACACGATGCTTTATGAGCTCGTTGCATCGGTACGTAAGAATAAGTCTAACTCTGGCAGTAAAAAGGATCGCCCTAAGAAGAAGTCCAAAGCATCCAAACGTAACAAAGTTTCCCCATGAAAGGAATGTTTTGGAATAGCAGAGGTCTTGGGGACTTGGCTAAGTACAAACATATTTCCGATTGCGTTAGAGATCATGCCCTCGACTTCGTGGCAATCTCTGAGTGCAGTAAGCGTGACTTTCCATCGCGTGATTTGGACCATTTTTCATGTGGCAAAGATTTCGAGTGGCATATCTTGCCGCCTTCAGGGAGATCCGGAGGTATCCTTTTAGGTATACACTCTACTTACTTGGAAATTCTGTCAGCTTCTAAGGAGGAGTATCATATCAAATTCCACCTGAGAAATAAGTCTGATAACTTCATTTGGAGCCTGGCTGCCGTATATGGAGCCGCTCAAGATGAATTCAAAGCGGCTTTCCTAAAAGAACTGGTCAACACCTGCAGATAAAACCCTCATCCTATGTTACTTGGGGGGGGGGGACTTCAATATTCTGCGGTTTAGGCAAGATAAAAACAATGATAGGTTTGACACTCGATGGCCGTTTCTTTTTAACGCGGTCATTGACAGTCTTGATTTGAGGGAACTCTCCCTCTCGGGGCGTCAATTTACCTGGGCCAACAATAGATCTAACCCGACCTTCGAAAAACTAGATCGGGTGCTAGTCACTACAGACTGGGAATTTAAATACCCTCTAGCATCAGTAAGAGCTTTGGAGCGAATTGAGGCCTTATCGGACCATGCTCCTTTGCTTACTGATTTTGGCCAACCGGCTTCCACGTCGAACCGCCATCAATTTAAATTTGAACTGGGGTGGCTCACGAGAGAGGGCTTCTCGGAGTTGGTCAAAAAGGTGTGGTTACGCCCGGTACGTGGTGACACACCGATTCAGCGGTGGAATAACCGCATTCGGGCGTTGCGTCAATTCCTTCGTGGCTGGGCTAAGCATACCACCGGGATTTATAAGAAAGAAAAGATGCGACTATCAACCCTGATAGACTCCTTAGATAAAACAGCGGAGGTGAGGCTTTTATCTGCGGACGAGATTGAACAAAAAAGTCATCTCAATGAGCAGCTAGCCCGCCTTTTACGCGAAGAGGAGATCAAATGGTACCAACGGTGCAAGTCTGACTCGTTGGTACTTGGTGATGATAACACGAAGTACTTCCAAATGTTAGCCAATGGCAGACATAGAAAGAAACGTATTTTCACCTTGGATTAGGATGAGGGCCGCATTGAGGGGGACGGTCCGCTCAAGGACTTTATCAAAAAATACTATAAAGACTTGTTTGGTCCGCCCTCGGAAACTACGCTGGAGTTGGATGAGTCTCTCTGTCATGACATTCAGCAAGTTTCGGCGGCGGAAAACGAATTCCTAACCTCTGCTTTCACTGAGGACGAAATTCGGTCGGCGGTTTTCCAAATGGATCTTAATAAATCTCCGGGACTGGATGGTTTTCCGGCGGAATTTTATCAATTTTTTTGGGATATGCTAAAGTCTGATCTAGTTCAATTGTTCAATGATCTGCATGCTCATAGACTAGACATTTCCAGATTAAACTTTGGTGAAATTATTCTTTTACCAAAGATAAAGGATGCCAATCGGATTCAACAGTACAGACCGATTTGCTTACTAAACATGAGCTTTAAGATTTTCACCAAGGTCGCGACTAACCGTCTGAATGGGGTCGCAGAACACGTAGTGAAACCTTCTCAGACAGCTTTCATGCAAGGACGGAACATCTTAGATGGTGTGGCCGTTCTCCATGAAACAGTTCATGAGTTTCACCGTAAAAAGTTGAACGGTGTCATCTTTAAGATTGACTTCGAGAAAGCTTACGATAAGGTGAAGTGGCCTTTTTTGCTACAAACTCTTCGCATGAAAGGTTTTTTTGACACTTGGTGCCGATGGGTCGAGAGTTTTGTGTCTGGAGGTAGTGTGGCTATTAAAGTCAACGATGACGTAGGCAATTATTTCCAGACACGAAAGGGGCTTCGTCAAGGCGACCCCGCATCTCCTATCCTTTTCAACATCGTGGCTGATATGCTAGTTACTCTCATCGAGAGGGCCAAACTAGCTGGACAAATCTCCGGGGTCATTCCTCACCTTGTAGAAGGTGGCCTATCAATTTTGCAGTATGCGGATGACACTATCCTGTTTTTGGATCACGATCTTGAAAAGGCCAGAAACCTCAAATTGGTATTATGTGCTTTTGAGGAGCTCTCGGGCCTGAAGATAAACTTTCATAAAAGTGAACTATTCTGTTTTGGCGAAGCCGCAGAAAACTCACAAGATTATGCGGAGATCTTTGGATGCCATCTAGGCCAATTTCCGATTAGATATCTAGGTATTCCTATTCATTATCGGCGTTTGACTATCGCTGAATGGAAGCATGTTGAAGAAAGACTGGAGAAACGGTTGGCGAGCTGGAAGGCCAAACTCCTGTCGTATGGGGGCCGACTAGTTCTTATCAATTCGGTTCTTACCAACATGGTTCTTTATATGCTGTCTTTTTTTCATCTGCCAAAAGGTGTTCTCCAAAGCCTTGATTATTTTAGATCAATGTTTTTTTGGCAGAGCGAAAATGAAAAAAAGAAATATCGCTTGGCTAGGTGGAATATTATTTGTCGGCCTAAAAGTCAAGGGGGCCTCGGAATCCAGGATCTTGAGATAAAAAACATTTCATTGCTCAGCAAATGGGTATATAGATTACTCACTGAGGATGGCGTTTGGCAGGAGATCATTCGTAATAAATATGTTGGGTCCAAAGCAATCTCCCAGGTTTACTGGAAACCAGGTGACTCTCATTTTTGGAGTGGGGTTATGAAAGCTAAGGAATTTTTCTTCCAATTTGGCACCTTCTCGGTCCGGGACGGTTCCCAGATTCGATTCTGGGAAGACACCTGGCTAGGCACTACTCCTCTAAATGTGCAATACCCAAGCTTATATCGAATAGTTAGACATAAGTTTGTCACGATTAAGCAGGTATTGGGGCAAGTAAACCCGGATATTTCTTTTCGCAGAACGATTTCTGGACCTCGATTGAACGCATGGAACGATCTGCTGACTCGTTTGGAAGCTGTCCAACTGTCGGCCGAATCGGATATTTTTAAATGGAATCTGCATCTCAATGGAAGATTTTCAGTTAAATCCATGTACGATGCACTGGTTCATAACGAGGTCCCATCGGATAATAGAAAATTGTGGAAGCTTAAGATTCCTCTAAGAGTGAAGATTTTCCTTTGGTTTCTCAACAAAGGGGTTATCTTAACTAGGGATAATTTAGCTCGCCGAAACTGGCAAGGCAGCAAAAAATGTGTCTTTTGCAATCATAATGAGTCCATTAAACACCTATTTTTTGATTGCAAGTTCGCTAGATCGGTATGGGCAATAGTCCAAGTTGCTTCGAATTTATACCCTCCACGCAGCGTACGGAATATGTTCGGAAACTGGCTGCGGGGAATAGATAAACAATTTTCTAAGCACATTCTTGCGGGAGCGGCTGCCTTATGCTGGGCGTTGTGGCTAACCAGGAATGACATTGTTTTTAACCATAAAAGTGTTTCTTCTCCCATGCAGGTAATTCATATATGCTCGCGATGGCTCCGTATGTGGTCTATCCTGCAGAGGCCGGAGGACAGAGACTTTTTTATGATAGCTTCTACCCGGTTGGAGTGCTCGGCCAGGGACATTTTCTATCCCCATGGATGGCGGTGTGACCTTCGGATAGGCCCGGCATCACCTTAGGCCTCTTTTATCCTTTTCGCTACTTCTGGCGTCCCGCCTTCTTTGTTTTTGTTTTTCGGATTTGGAACTGTGGTTGTGTGCATCTAGTTATGCAGAGGCCGGGTTATCTTTGATGCGGTTGTATCAACTCGATATTTCAATTCAACGAAAAGTCCTTTATCGAAAAAAAAATTCCACTAGGTTGGTTCAGGAACTAATAACCCTGCACTGCAATTTTCAGCATACCAGGCTCAAATTGTCGCGACTCGGCAGGAGCATCGGTGTTCAATGTCAAGTCTGCACACTGCCCCATCTCAAAAAGAAAGAAAAAAAGTCTGCACACTGCCGAGCAAATAGCGCGTTGCAAGTATGGTCCAATTTCATTATGATTACCAATTAGTGTGCGGGCTCGACATAGTTTTTGCTTATCATCGTTTGAGCCTTACCTAACAGCTTGTTTGATGTTAGCTCCTACTTCAAATTTGTGTCCTCGGAGTACTTCAAACAGCTCCGAGCAAGGATTAGTCGCATGGCAACGCTGGATGGCGCACAAGGAGGGGCGTGCCAGCGCCGTGGGAGAACCTTCGCTGTCTCCCACGGCGCCAAGAGAACCATAGTGTTCTCCCACGGCGAAGGAACATCGATGTCCTCCTATGCGTGCCAGCACAAGGAGGGGTGTGCAGGAGGAACATCGATGTCTCCGATGCTGCTTGGGGTAACTCCTGTCCGGCAGTTGCAGCCGACTTCCCGTCTGAAACTTCGCCCATTGCTGATGACCAGCACACGTAAGCAGATTATTTTGTAACCACTTCTAAATTTGAATTGAGCATCTTGTATAGGCCAAAAAACCATCTGCCAAACCACACATCACTGATTTTTATCCTCTGTAAGCATCATCAAATGTGACTAGAGCAACAAAACTAACTATATATGGGATCAGGGACCATTGGTCCTATACTCCTATACCCCATACATTCCACCAGACGCCAAAATGATAATTTGGTCTAGGCCCCCGCTGGCATATATGACCAGCATGGTATGTATCTGTGAGGAATATTACTATATGTACTGTTCTAATAATTTATTTCAGAATGAAGTGATTTCTAAATTTGTAATACCATCACAAGACACCATATTTCTTTTCTCTAATTCCCCAGACAGATCAAGCGATGCAACGTGCTATGTATAGTTGTTTTTGGCAGGGTAATGCCATTTCACAACCTAGTATCCCCTCCAATCAGTGATATAAAATAAGATATACACCATGAAATTTTCAACTAAACAAGTCCTAGCTAAAAGAAGAACCATTCAACATACAATTAAAAGTAGCATTACACATTCAGGACTCATGATTAATGTACAACAGCAAATTGAATCGATCTAACCCAACAACTAAAAATTTCTTGACACTTCCAACATGGAAAACATGTTATGTTCATGCTTGGCCACTGCTAACCATTAATTAGTATACTTAATTACATGCCGTTTTTGGCAGAATAGACAGAGGACATGAAGAAAGGAAGCTACCAAATTTTGCTGTTCGTAACTAGTACGCACATACCTTGGGCAGCATCAGAAACAGAAACTGGGATTGAAACCTCTGAAATAGTCCGATCTGCTTCTGCTACACTGCTACTGCTGTACTGCACCCCCAAAATTAGAGCAGACATGGAGATTATACAAGAGTATGCAGTTCGGAAGCTGCAACATGATGATTCGTTTCAGGCAGCTTTTTTGCCTCTTCACCGAACCATGAAGCACTGGCAACATGATGATTTGTTTAGTTTTTCCTAAAGATAATTTTCACAACCTTGTATGTTTCCATGGTTGTGCAGTAACAGCATTATACTGACATTATGATTTTCATTTTTGACTGAATTTTGGAGTCTGGCGATGTACACAGCGATTTCTCTTCGTTCCACGTATAGTTCGATGCATACAGCCACAAGGCACATCGACACCGCAATACCAGGGCTTCAATATATATGGCTTCTGAGAGCGCACAACGCTAAGCGTCCAAACCAACAGACAAGCCTATATGTTACTACATTACTAAAATAGTAAATGACATGTCCTGGAACCTGCCAAAATCCTATTTGGATATGTGAAACACAAGCTTATATGATAGGTACCTTCGGTTTATCATCTGAAACAACAAAAACGGACGAAACACACATACATCCAGTAGGAAAACTTTTCATGAAAGCTTCCAATGCTATTTTTTTACTGGCACTGATGCAATTTCTCTGGGATTAACAGAACCAAGGCTCTACTGAATTCATTAGCTACAGATAACAAATATAAAAGGAACTTGCTCAAAGGCCGTCTGATTGAAACTTTTAGTAGTACACTAGCACGTTGACAGTCTGCACTAGGATTTGGGGTAATGATAATAACTGATTGTTATGGACAAGAAGGCGAATTACAGTGATAACTTAGCCCCATGGAACTAATACATATCCAGAACAACAACCAGTGCTATGTAAACAAGAACATGGTTAACAATGTTCTTCGAAAATGACATTATGCTTAATCTATAGGTTTACCAGGCATTGCTCTGAACTAGGAATCAGCCAAACAGGAGAGCAAGCACCAACAAATTAGGCGGCATGATTCAAGCTGATTCAGAGGTACACAAACACGTACTTCAGCCGACGAAAGATCCAATTTTTGGAGGAAGCACAAGGGTGGTTTAAAGGTAACACTACTGCCCATCTGCATCTGCTAATGACTCTGAAAACAGAGGAACATAGGATAGAAACTGCTGCTGTAGTGTATTATTGATCTCAACATCAAGGATACAACCAACTTTCTGATGTTGCATATTGTACGCTGCCAAGGTATTACCTTCCCATGAAACCAGGAAAATGGTGTCGCAATCTGGATGAATCTCAGCCACACTGTAACACTTCCTAGTCATGCTCGTAAGCTTATCGATGCTGGCGGTATTCTTCAGGACCAATTCTTTACTGTCACAATCCTTGAGGCACCAGAGTTCAATCTCATCAATGGAAGAAGCTATAGCATAGTGTAAGCACCCCTGCGATGTTCCAAACGTGCCAACTGTTGAACTGTACGGCACACGGATAATCTTCCACACTTTCACCTCCATGTCCACACCCACCAGCACATTCTCTGGGTTAATGCCTTTATGAATGCCCATCAGGTACATCATACCGCCGACAAATACACATCTAGTAAGATAGAACAGCGCCACTTTGTCAACCATCCCACTATCCCTGCGAGTCCAGGCTCTTGTCCGTGATGAGTAGATGTTCACTGCTGTGATGTATGATCCCTGAAAGGTCTGCTCGAAGTGAAGAACGTAGAAATGGGATGAGACCGCGGGATCAAAAGCCAGACCTGCAATACAGCTAAATCTGTTTTCCGGCGACTGCGGTGAAGGGGGCAGCTCCACCCACCTCTCGGTGATGGGATTGCACACGACAAAACGGAAGTTGTCCTCTGCCCAATTCCAAGTGATAATCTTCTTGTTGCTGCCACGGTAGAGAAGGAGGCCATTGCAGGCGTCCTCCTGGGCCATGTCCTTGTACTTGTTAGGTCGCAGGTAAGGGAGGCAAGGGTTGAACGGGGCTGCACCGCCGGAGACACTAGCAAAGTGGTGGTGATGCCCCCTGTCGTCGGTGGTGAAGTAAAGGAAGCCAGCAAGGGTCTGGGGGAGCTTCTTGCGGTTGGCAGGGTCGGCGATGAGGTCGCGCCAGGACACGGAGACGCACTTGAAGCGGTGAACGGATCTGGCCGGGAGGCGGTAGAGGATCTCTATGATGATGTCGTCGGTGAATAATAGGCTGGCCGCCTCCGTCGTCTCCCCCGGATGGCTATCCGGGCTCAACTTGGTGTTCCTCTCATAGACCTCACTCTTCTCCGCCTCCTTCATGGAGGTTGGCTTGGTGTCCATCTTGAAGATCTCCCCCTTCTCCGCCTCCTCCATGGAGCGGAAGAGGAAGGGCTAGGCACCGCAGGGGACATGGTGAGGTCAGATCTGCAGATGGAGAGAAGAAATCATGGATCTGGCTGAGGAAAATCAACCCGGTGGTGGTGCTTCTGCTGTGGGGAGTGGGAGAATTACCTTTGTTTGTTTTACGGCGGCGTCGGGCGCCGGCGGCTAACGGGGATGCGACCGGCGGCGCTTCCCTTCTCACAGATAGTGGGGAACAACAGCACGGACGCTAAACCTTTTTTTCTCGGCCAGAGGAAGAGGAAATGGGGACGCTTGGATTGGATAGAGTCGTACAACTTGGGCGTGTGATATGTGGTTTAACAGCAGCAGAATATTGTGTTCATTTTCAGAGCAGCAACAAGAACATTGTTTTCCGGACTGGGAGTGGTGCTTCATTTGCAGCAGACTAGTGTTTATTTTTGGTTCATTTTCAGAGCAGCAGCAAGAATGTTCTTCTCCATACTGGGATTAGGACATATGATCTTTATCGGAAAAAAGAAAGGACATACTTGTGACGTCATTCAGTTATGCTGATGGAATGACAAGATATCTGAATTTGTGAACAGGATTAGGGATGTCCTTTGAAGTTTATCATATTTCAGTAATGCCAGCTTGATGATCAGTGGAGGAAAATCATTCATCTGATTGCTCGTTTAAAATGCTTGCCTTTTTACATCAGTGGAAGCCGCTTGGTAAAGACAAGGACGCTGATGCTATTTATTTAGGACAATAAAATTGTCTTTTCTGCCGTCTCACTCCCTCTCATTTTTGGCTGTCGATTTTTCTGATTTGGGAGTTTTTACCCGTGGGATCTGGTGTATACAGTGACTCACTTTTTTATTAGTTTCCAAAAAAACTCACCTTTTTATTATTGGTCCAACTGTCCTAATGGGTTGAGGCTCCAGAAGCCGAAACCGAGCCTTTGGTAAACTAGGCCTATTTTCTCGGCCCATTTATCTAACCCAACCGAGGGTCCAGAGTGGTCGTTAAAAAAAAACAGTTTGCTCGAGTGATCCAGTCGATGCAATTGATACAGAACAGGATGCATGCGGCATGGTGATTCAGAGGATGCGGAGAGCTCGAGATCCAAGCGGCGATGGAAATGAAGGGGATCCACAATGACGCCTCTAACAAAGACAATGATGTGGAAGAACATCGTTGTTGTCGGCATCGCCCGAAGCCCGAACTAGTGAGTTAGGCTTCCACCCGGAGCTCACCGAACCCATCGTCGTTCAATCATGCCCCACCATCGACTGAACTGCAGCAACCACGTGAACTGGAGGTCACGCCGCTGCCAACAAACCACCCGGCACCCGCCATCTCGATTCGTAGCATTCTACCACCGGCATGAACCAACTCCTGGAGCCGCTGCCCCCAACATCCTCATGCCATGCCGATTGAAGAACCACCAACTGGCCGGCTAGGCAGATCCGTAGCAGCCACTCCACATCCATGCACCCATGATACATGTGTTGCTGACGTAGAAGATTGACCGTCCTTGTGATATGCTTCCAATTGGCCGGGAAGCGATTTCTCGCCCTACGTATGCCTTGTCATTACGCGTCATGTACCCGACATATCACGCATCGCCGATGTTGCTGCATTTTAACTTCATGGGATAATTTATGTTGTTGTTGTCCTGTTTGTTTCCTTTAGGATGAGTTATTGTGGAATGATGAACATCGAACTCATTTGACCCCCATATCTCTTGTTCTTCTGTTGCTGATGGTTATTCAACTACCAGTTTTTTTGTGTGTGTGGGGTAAATGGGAGTTTTTCAAAAGTCAAAGAGTTAGAATCAACAGGCACCAAATCCTCAATACAAGGGGATATGGTTAAGGCACACCGCCCTATTACACTCTGTGCGGCTATAGTTTGCTGATTGATCTGCTTCTCTATTCTATTATCTGTAGGCCGAAAAAATAACCATCTGTTAGGCTTATGGTCCTCTTATTCTATTCTCTTAGGGGGCTCGGCTTCCACTGCCTCATTAAAGTTAAATAGAACTTTGTAGGCCGAAAAAATAACCATATTGTCAGGCTTTCTCAGAATCATGCCAGCCTCAGAAGACATGAAAGAACCATCCACTAATAGGGCCAGTTACCCATTGGTGGTGAAGGCCACGGAGGGGCCGGCGGAGGCGCATCCACCACAGTTGGTATCCGAACACTTACATGCTACCTGTGTTCCCGCACCAAATATATGTGCCAACTTTCTCAACAAAGATATTCACCGCTAGTGTACACTAAATTACAGGGGAGACAAATTTAGCTAGACTGTCTAGAACCAAGCAAGTAAAAAAACACATAATAAAGCCTGCAAAAAATTCAGAGAGTCTGCTGCAGAGTCCAATAATAAAGCCTGATGATTCTGTTTTTGTTTTCAGAGAACAACTGATTTTCTTCTGCCGAAATATTCAAAGAGTCTCCATGTTCTTCCCAGGCACCTGAACAGAGGAGGTCTGCCTGCGACAAGTTTGCCATATATACGATCACAAAGATTATGTATGTGTCCACTGATAAATGAATGGGTCAGCTCTTTATGAGTAATCAACAGTTACATGCATCTGATTCAGTCCATGCAAGTTTAAAATAAATACATCATCAGTTTGGAAGCAGCTTGGATATTTTCTTGGAATTAAATGGCATTCTTGAATGATTCAACACGACTGTTTTCAGTTCATGTTGTCCATTCTCATTCCAGAGTCTTAAAACTAACCCATTCAAGAATCAGGAATCGTCGCATCACGAATATACGGAGACAACGCTGGTTGAGCCACTCAAACAGGGTAGCAACACAGCCAAATCAATGAACACAGCGGACACCAAGAGGCCTTGTTTTTTCTGGTCATTCAGCCGTGTTGACACGCAAATACCCTGCATGTCCATGAAGCCGCATCTCTATAAAATTGCTGTTACCACTGTAAGTAAAACTCTGCTGTACTGATTTCTTTCACCTGCACGCTGCTATTTGTACAAGAGTACGTACTCCAATTTTATTTTATATTGCCATTGATGCAATTTCTCTGTGACTAACAGATTAAAAGCTCTAGTGAATTCACTAGAAACAGCAACACACATAAAACGTACTTGCTCAAAGGCAGTGTTTTACCAAAATACTGAATGAATAAGGTCAACTAGACATCACACCAGTAACCAGTCTGATTGAACCTTTTAGTACACAAGCAGGTTGACAACCTGCGGTAGGACTTAGGATAACCATAATAACTGATTGTTAGAGAAAGGAAGACTGATTATAGTATAATTTAGCCACATGGGCGCGGTGGATGTCGGCAAGGGTCGGCGGGAGGGCTTCGGTTTTTTATCGTTTCTTTCAGTTTTTTTAGGGTTTGTGTCCTGCTCAGGAAGACGAGACTGTTAGAAGGGAGAGAGAGGTTTGATGGAATAGTTGTTGTATAGCTTGAGCCTCGTGGGCATATATATAGGAGTACAATGATCTACTTGGAGTACAAGGCAAGGTAGAATAATATCCTACGCTATCCTAACTTTCCTAATAATCACGATACTCAATATCCCCCCGCAGTCACAACGGTAGTGACGCAGACGGTGAGACTGGAGAAGAATCCGAAGGCAAGCCGACGGACACCCCCCCACAGTCGTAACGGTCGTTGCATCGCGAAAGTCGTGGCTGGAGTGGAAGCCAACAAGGTTGCTCAAGCAAGGCGGTAGCCCTTTGTGCCGTTTGTCGTGGTAGCCGAGAGCGTAGGTGGTGTAGCCGTTGTCGAGGTTGCCGTGCGAAGAATGCCCTGGTCGATGTCGAGTCGGGGTAGCAGGTGTCGAGGAAGTAGCCGTGGAGCCGCAGGCGCAAGGAGGCGCCGAGTAAGTCATGGTGATGGGCCTCGAACCCCTCGTTGGATTACCCCAAGTGGAAGGTGTAAGATGCAGTAAGTAGAAGTGTTTTCCCCTAGCAAAGATGCCAAGGATCGAATCCCCAGAGACTCATAGGTTCAACAGGTAGGTGTCAACTGCTAACGGCGCAATTAGCAATCAACGTGGACCTGCACACAGATACAAATAACTTTGCTCCCAACGAGTACAGAGAGGTTGTCAATCTCCCCGGCCTTGTAGTTCACAAAGAGTTAAAAGCAATATGATAGTAGTGATAGATAGTAATTTGCAATAGTAAATAAAACAGCGGAAAGTAAAATAGTGTATGTGATCAATGATAGTAATATGGACCGGAGTCACATGATGTTCACTAGTGATGTCTCTCTCCCAAAAGACGATAAAACAGCTATGTGAGGTAACAAATTACAGCTGGGCAATTGACAGGACCACGAACGCAAACCAATGCTGACTACATTGCAAGAAAGGTTGAGGTTCAAAGCATGGGCGGTACGCCAAAGTAAGTAGACCGAAATCCATCTGCATCTACTATTAATCATCCACCTTGAGATATCTATCCAGAACATCTCGCTGGTATTAAGTTGCGAGTCCCACCCATAGTGTAAACTCAATGCAACAGACAACTGCATTAAAAGAACTTTGCGTAAAGTAAACAATCCTTGCACCCGCGGGCACAAGCACCGTTGTTTTCCCCCTTGTGGCAACAGCACATCCCCTAGACTCATGTTTCTGTCACTCAAGCTAGTCATCGAGGGGCATGAACCCACAATCGAGCATAACGTTCCCTCTTGGAGTCACTACTTACTACTTGGCCAAAGCAATAAATAACAACGGAGAACATGCAAGAATTACTTATGAACTAAAATATAAAAGAGGTGAATCAAATATATTACTCAAGATCAATCTGAACATAATCTCATAATCCATCGGATCCCAGCAAACTCAACATAGCAACAACACAAGGATTACATAGGTGCCTCGATCATGTAGGGCAGCTCACGAGGACTAATTAGTGAAGCACAAGAACGGGAGGAGAACATCACATAGCTACTGGTCATGGACTCATGGTCCAAGGGAGACTACTCACGAGTCATCCGGGAGGCGTCCATGGTGGTGGAGAAGCTCCCGGTGGTGATCCCCCCCTCCGGCAGGGTGCCGGGAAGAGTTCTCCTGGTGCTCCTGATCTTGGAAGCGGCGGCGGCGGCGGAACAGAGATGGGATCGCGAAAAGAAGTCCTGTTTCAAGGGTTACGGGGGACCCTTTAAATATCTGCCAAAGTAGGGCACCGGGGGGCTCTCGGGGTGCCGAGGCGCCACCCCGGCGCGGCCCAGGGGGGGCGCGCCCACAGGGCGCCTGGGGCCCCTGTG
>LR738712.1:826524874-826540597 GCA_902687465.1 Secale cereale | reverse complement strand
CCCCCCCCCCCCCAGGCTCCCCTTCGGAAGCAGTGTCGTTCCCGATATGCTGATTTTTTATATATTTTTTCTGTATTTTTCTGGGCAGTTCTCGAAACGTGAAAACCTGAAATACAAAAACAGCCGAAAACAGAAACTAGCACTGGGGTGCACTGGATTAGTAAGTTGGTCCAAATATGATCAAAAATGTATGGAAGTGTATGAATATCATAGCAATATCACCCAAAAGTGACATGGAGCAAGCAGAAATTATAGGTACGTTTTGGACGTATCAACATCCCCAAGCTTAATTCCTGCTTGTCCTCGAGTAGGTAAATGATAACAAGAATAATTTCTGTGGTGACATGCTATTAACCATATAAGACTTTCTCATAGTCATATGACAAATGCTTACTGAGACAATGATTCTAAAGTAATTAAGTTGTCTCAAGAGAAAATCACAAATGACTGAAAGTTTTACAACATGAAACCGAAACATCAAAAAGATTTGCAATGAACATGATGTGCAAATATGATCAAGTGATATCTAGCTTGCCCCCTTTAGTGATGCAAAACATAAGTGCAGGGGCACCTTCAAGGTTTAAGTGATGACTAGATACAATCATTTCAGAATAAACGATGTCACAATCATGCAAAAGACAATGCTACTTTGGGACAATGCACATTACACTCAGAATGACAATCATGCTCTCAGTAGTTAGTGCTTGAAGTGCTAGAGCTTTTTATTTTGAAACATGGAAGCAATTGTGTCAACGGTAGTAGTACTTCGTATGTGTCATGTATAAAACATCTTATAAGTTGCAAGCCTCATGCATCGAATACCAATAGTGCTCGCTCCTTGTCCTAATTAGCTCGGATCCCCATGGGTTATCATTGCATTCCATATGTTTTAACCAAGTGTCACAAAGGGGTACCTCTATGCCACCTGTACAAAGGTCCAAGGAGATAGATCGCATTTGATTTCTCGTTTTTGATAAATCTCAACTTGAGGACATCCATACCGGGACAACATAGAAAATAGATGATGGACTCCTCTTAATGCATAAGCATATTCTCATAAGAGATTGAGGATTAAGGTCCAAGCTAAAACTTCCACCATGAGGCATGGCTTTGGTTGGCGGCCCAATGTTCTTCTCTAACAATATGCATATTAATTCAACCCACGGTAAATCACCCTTACTTCAGACAAGGCGAACATGCATAGCAACTCACATGATATTCAACAAAAGTGTGACAGTTGATGGCGTCCCCAGAAACATGGTTACCGCTCAGCAAGCAACTCATAAGAAATAAGATACATAAGCAACATATTCTTTACCACAATAGTTTTTAGGCTACTTTCCCATGAGCTATGTATTGCATGGTTAATTTGCTTAGTGCAGGTGGAGGTTAGCAAAAGACTGGGAGCGACCAACTAAGAGAGCAATGACGGTCATAATCATGCAGAGCGACAAAGCAATATTGAATCAGGCATGGTAGTTATATCGCTACTTAGAAACAAAAGATCATCAAGGCTTGACAGACTTTCTTTACAGTCTTGAATATGCGTGAGCATACGCCAAGTCAATCAAAATAAATTCTCGAAGGAAGATATTACTAAAACATACCACATCATAGGCAAACAAACCAAGTTGGTACTCCAATAACACATTGGGAACCCCCCAGCTATCTGAGATTAACCATAAGAAAACCTGAACTACTAAGCACCATCATGAAAGTAGCATATTTATCATAGACATATTAACCCATGCAACGGAAGCAAACTCTCTTAATAAGGTGAGCATGGTAATTAAAAAGAGTTCAAGCAACCAACTAAATAAAAGCTCTTTGAAGAGATAAGCATGAATACTAAGAGCAGAGCACGATAGTAACTATTTAAAAGACAAAGAACACACACAACATAGATAGACATGAAAATTCTATGTAATGTTCTAGGTAGAGGTGGAGCATGTTTCCCTCCCACATAAAGGAATGCTGGGTTCCGACTCGTTATGAAAAACTAAAAAGAAAACTAAAAGCAAGACGCTCCAAGCATAGCACATAACACATGAAGTGATAAAAATATAGCGGAACGAAAGACGAACTGATAATGTTGATGGAGAAGGGGATGCACGGGGCATCCCCAAGCTTAGACGCTTGAGTCTCCTTGAATATTTCTTGGGGGTGCACGGGGGCATCCCCAAGCTTGAGCGCTTGACACTCCTGAATCTTTTTATCATCTTCCCTCGCACACTTGAAAACTCCCTTCATACATAACTCATTCATAATCTGATTAGCGAGGTTAGTACCCTTAATAAAATAATTATACCTTGCTGGAAATAAGGATATTCTTGAAGTTCTACTGTTTCTCAAGATTGCCAAAAGGTTTTTGCAAAGAAAAAGCAAGTTCTTAATTTGCAAAGTGAAGGTAAGGCGAAACAGGACAGAATATGTGAAAGACAGAACAGCAGGCAGTAATTGACCTGTTCGGTATACTTCTGCAACTCAAATCAAAAAACTCAGAACTGCCGCACGAAATACAATTATATAGAGAACGCTGTCGAAAAAATTCAGACCAAAAAGATGATCTGGTGATTTTATACGATTTTTTCTATCCAAGGACAGAATCTGTTTCCTGGACAGCACCTCACAACTTTTGAACTTTCTAGCAATGAGAGGCTATACTTGGCACAAATCTGAAAAGTAAAGATACAATGATGATGCTACAGCAGTAAACAACATCAAGACACAACAAAAGCAAAATTTTTATTCATGTGGGCTGCCTCCCAAAAGCGCTTTCTTTTATGCCTTTAAGCTAGGCATAATGCAAAGATCAAGTTTTATCAAGAGTAAAAGAATAACTAGCCCGTACAACGGACTCAAAAGGTAACTTGACCTTCTTACGAGGGAAGTGTTCCATCCCTTTCTTGAGAGGAAACTGAAATTTAATATTACCCTCTTTCATGTCAATGACAGCACCAACAGTGCGCAAAAAGGGACGTCCCAAAATAATTGGACAAGAAGGATCACATTCAATATCCATAATAGTGAAATCAACGGGCACATAATTATCATTGACAACAATAAGAACATCGTCGATCCTCCCCAAAGGTTTCTTTATGGAAGAATCAACGAGACAAACACCAAAAGAAGAAGAATCATAAGGTTGCAATTTAAGCATATCATATATTCTTTTGGGCATAACAGAGGTACTAGCACCAACATCACATAATGCATAACAAGAGAAGTCATTCAAATTAATTTTTATCATAGGATCCCAACCATCCTCTAGCTTTCTAGGTATGGAGGCTTCTACTCTAAGTTTCTCCTCCCTAGCTTTGATGAGAGCATTGGTGATATGCTCTGTGAAGGCAAGGTTAAGCGTGCTAGTGCGGGGATCTCTAGACATTTTGTGAAGGAAATCAATAACTTCGGTAAGAGTGCAATTATCAAAATCAAGGTCACGAGCATCAAGTAAGGTAGTAGTGGTGTCCTTAAGGCTCACCTGTTTGGTAGTTTCTATAGCATCACCATTAATAGGTCCATTGGGACCAGGAGTACATTGGGTGCTAAGAGTGTGAACATTCTCAATAACTTGGATAGTAGCAACAGTGTGGTGGGTAGGAAGGCTCTTAATTCTTTCCTCTTCCTCCCTTTCTCTAGCCCATCTTTCTTTAAGCTTAGCAATCATCCTAATGTTTTCATTAATTTGTAATTGAGTAGCATTAATAGGGATGACTTCCTTCTCCTTAAGAGAAGAAGTTTCAATTTTCAGCAATTTTAACTCATTGGCTAAGTGGTCTACCTTGAAAGAAAGATCATCTAGTTTATGTAGTTTCTCTTCTACATTCTTATTAAAGGCTTTTTGGGTAGTGATGAAATCTCTAAGCATAGTCTCTAGTTCAGTGTTAGAGTTCTTGGTACTAGGATAAGCATTGTTGTTCCCATAAGAGTTAGAGGGGAACGGTCTAGAATTGTTACCAAAGTTACTCCTATAAGCATTGTTGTTGAAATTATTTCTAGAGACAAAGTTAACATCTACTTGTTCTTGAGCAATCAAAGAATTTAAAGGGACATCATGAGGATCAACAGTAGATTGCTTCGAAAGTAGAGACATGATCAAGTCAACTTTTTCATTAAGGGAGGAAATCTCCTCGACAAAGTTTACCTTCCTACCCGTTGGAGCGCGTTCGGTGTGCCATTGGGAATAGTTGGTCATCATCTCATCGAGAAGCTTTGTGGCAGCACCAAGTGTAGTTGACATAAAAGTTCCTCCCGCGGCCGAATCTAACAAGTTCCGCGAGGTAAAGTTCAAGCCTGCATAAAAAGTTTGGATAACCATCCAAGTAGTCAAACCGTGAGTAGGGCAGTTCTTGATAAGAGACTTCATACGTTCCCAAGCTTGGGCAACATGTTCATTATCCAATTGTTTAAAATTCATGATATTACTTCTAAGTTGGATAATTTTAGCAGGTGGATAGTATTTTCCAATAAAAGCATCTTTGCACTTGTCCTATGAATCTATGCTATTTCTAGGCAAAGACTGAAACCAAATTTTAGCTCCTCCTCTCAAAGAGAAAGGAAAAAGCTTAAGCTTAACAATATTACCATCTATTTCTTGGTACTTTTGCATATCACAAAGTTCTACAAAGTTGTTCAAGTGTAAAGCAGCATCCTCTCCAGCACCGTAGAATTGTTCTCTCATGACCAAGTTAAGTAAAGCAGGTTTAATTTCATATGAAGGTGCTGAAGTGACAGGTGTAGTGATAGGTGTGCTGATAAAGTCATCGTTGTTGTGACTAGTGAAGTCACACAACTTGGTGTTCTCGGTGGAATCCATAGTAGCAAGCAACATAACTATTTTTGTGATTTTCGATAAAAGGAACTAAAGCAAAAAAATGAAAGGTAAACTAACAAGACTAATAAGCAAAGGTAAAAGATAGCATGCAACTCCCCTATCCTGAAGAGTGGAGTCCCCGGCAACGGTGCCAGAAAATACTCCTTGATGGGCCTCGAACCCCTCGTTGGATTACCCCAAGTGGAAGGTGTAAGATGCAGTAAGTAGAAGTGTTTTCCCCTAGCAAAGATGCCAAGGATCGAATCCCCAGAGACTCCTAGGTTCAACAGGTAGGTGTCAACTGCTAACGGCGCAATTAGCAATCAACATGGACCTGCACACAGATACAAATAACTTTGTTCCCAACGAGTACAGAGAGGTTGTCAATCTCTCTGGCCTTGTAGTTCACAAAGAGTTAAAAGCAATATGATAGTAGTGATAGATAGTAATTTGCAATAGTAAATAAAACAGCGGAAAGTAAAATAGTGTATGTGATCAATGATAGTAATATGGACCGGAGTCACATGATGTTCACTAGTGATGTCTCTCTCCCAAAAGACGATAAAACAGCTATGTGAGGTAACAAATTACAGCTGGGCAATTGACAGGACCACGAACGCAAACCAATGCTGACTACATTGCAAGAAAGGCTGAGGTTCAAAGCATGGGCGGTACGCCAAAGTAAGTAGACCGAAATCCATCTGCATCTACTACTAATCATCCACCTTGAGATATCTATCCAGAACATCTCGCTGGTATTAAGTTGCGAGTCCCACCCATAGTGTAAACTCAATGCAACAGACAACTGCATTAAAAGAACTTTGCGTAATGTAAACAATCCTTGCATCTGCGGGCACAAGCACCGTTGTTTTCCCCCTTGTGGCAACAGCACATCCCCTAGACTCATGTTTCTGTCACTCAAGCTAGTCATCGAGGGGCATGAACCCACAATCGAGCATAACGTTCCCTCTTGGAGTCACTACTTACTACTTGGCCAAAGCAATAAATAACAACGGAGAACATGCAAGAATTACTTATGAACTAAAATATAAAAGAGGTGAATCAAATATATTACTCAAGATCAATCTGAACATAATCTCATAATCCATCGGATCCCAGCAAACTCAACATAGCAACAACACAAGGATTACATAGGTGCCTCGATCATGTAGGGCAGCTCACGAGGACTAATTAGTGAAGCACAAGAACGGGAGGAGAACATCACATAGCTACTGGTCATGGACTCATGGTCCAAGGGAGACTACTCACGAGTCATCCGGGAGGCGTCCATGGTGGTGGAGAAGCTCCCGGTGGTGATCCTCCCCTCCGGCAGGGTGCCGGGAAGAGTTCTCCTGGTGCTCCCGATCTTGGAAGTGGCGGCGGCGGCGGAACAGAGATGGGATCGCGAAAAGAAGTCCTGTTTCAAGGGTCACGGGGGACCCTTTAAATATCTGCCAAAGTAGGGCACCGGGGGGCTCTTGGGGTGCCGAGGCGCCCCCCCGACGCGGCCCAGGGGGGGGGGCGCCCACAGGGCGCCTGGGGCTCCTGTGGCCTCCCCAGGCCCCCCTTCGGAAGCAGTGTCGTTCCCGATACGCTGAATTTTTATATATTTTTTCCGTATTTTTCTGGGCAGTTCTCGAAACGTGAAAACCTGAAATACAAAAACAGCCGAAAACAGAAACTGGCACTGGGGTGCACTGGATTAGTAAGTTAGTCCAAATATGATCAAAAGTGTATGGAAGTGTATGAATATCATAGCAATATCACCCAAAAGTGGCATGGAGCAAGCAGAAATTATAGATACGTTTTGGACGTATCACATGGGCACAGTGGTGTCGAAGTAGTGGTGCGCCGGGAAGAAGACGGTGTTGACGATGCATCGCGGCGGGTTTGCCAAGCCCGGGGACACGTCGTGGACGAAGGCACGCATCGGTATTGCCAGCACCGGGCATGCGTAGACGGACGAAGACGAAGTTGACGAAGCGCCGACCAGGCTTGCCAGGACCGGGGACACGTCATGGATGAAGGCACGCATCGGTGTTGCCAGCATCGGGCATGCATAGACGAGGGACCTGCACGAGCTGTACGCCATGTCAGAGAAGTCGGAGGGGCCAGCAAAGAAGAACTCGATGACGATTGCGGCGTCCATCGGCGCGGGGCCGACGTCACCGACAATGGTTGGAGTAGACGAAGTGGTCGGGGTAGATGACGGCGACGCTGGCGACGGGCTGGTGCTTGGACGAAGACGAAGGGGGTGGACGGGCGACGGCAGCGGCTACAAAGGTAGCGGCGGCGACGGCCAAAGAAGAGCGGCGGCGGCGGCCTGACGGCGGCAGCGGCGGCTAGGTTAGGAGTGCGGCGGCGGTGCTCGAAGTAGGCGAAGAACCCTGACAGCGTGACGAAGATCGACACAGACGGTGACGCTCTCGCGCCAAGGGAGATGGCGCGGCGTGTATCACGGGAAGTCAACGCGCGGTGACGGCGGAGTGGACCGCGGGCCGCGGCGCTACGGCCCGAAGGGGCGACGCAGCGGCGGCAGGCGGGTCGGGGCGACGACGGGAAGACCTCGGGGAGGCGGCGGGGACCGCGGGCCGCGACGCTGCGGCCCGAAGGGGTGACGCAACGGCGGTCCGCGAGTTGGTGCAACCGCGGGGACGGCCTCGGGGCGGTGGCGGGGGCCGCGTATCGCAGCACTACGGCCCGAAGGGGCGACGCAGTGGCGAAGCACGAGTCGATGCAGCCGCGAGGAGAACCACGGGGGCGGCGACGCTGCGGCCCGACGGGGCGACGGGGCGGCGACGCTGCGGCCCGACGGGGCGACGCAGCGGCAGCCCGATGCTCGATCGGCGGAGAGGCGCGCAGTACTCGGGACGATCTTCACGGGACCTGCAGAGGCGCGCGTGACCGACGGGCCAGATCGAACGCGCAGTGTAAATGAGGCGGATCGCGGCGGTGAGCGGGTGATCAAGCCGATCGCGCGTGAGGTCGGGGACGCCGCTCGGTGGAGGAGTGATGGCGGAGTCCGGGATGAGGCCGGCGACGACGGACGGCGTGGGACTTCGTGCGACTGGCACCCGGGCAGCGAGGCCCGAGCAACCAACGTAGTAGCGGCGCCCGAGCTGAGACAATCGACGAGCCTGACGCCGCCGGAGACGAGGCCGGCGAGGTAGACCGCAGGGCCGCCGTGCAGACACGACGGAGGCAGGTGGTGTGGATCGATGGACGGGCCGGCGCGCGAGCGACGACTATGATTGGTCGTCGCATGGCGCGAGGCCGCCGGGTCGGGGCGATGCAGGTGTCCCGGTCGGAGCAGGGCGGTGACGGCCGGCGCAGGGCGACGGGCGGACCGACGCGCGGACGGTGGCTGGCCCGGACGGGCCGCCTCGGCGCGCGTGGCCGCCGTGTCGGAGGAGCGGCCGGCTGGTCGCGTCGGGATTGGAGTAGAGGCGCATGGGGTCACCGGCGGTGTCGGGCGACGCAAACCGATCAAGATTAGATCGGAAAACCAAAAAGAAAAACGCCGATCAAAACGACCGGAGAGAGAGCAAAAAACCTGGAGCAAGGGCTCGGGAAAAAGACTCTCTAGGGCAGCCGGCCAACACGGCCGGCGGACGAACCCTAGGTAAGGGTGGCGCGGCCCCTGGCGGCGGTCATGGAGGCCGACCGCCCCGGGGGCGGCGCGCGGGTGCGGAAGCGGTGGCGGCTAGGGTTTAGGATCGACTTGCGATAGATACCATGTTAGAAGGGAGAGAGAGGTTTGGTGGAATAGTTGTTGTATTGCTTGAGCCTCGTGGGCATATATATAGGAGTACAATGATCTACTTGAAGTACAAGGCAAGGTAGAATAATATCCTACGTTATCCTAACTTTCCTAATAATCACGATACTCAACAGAGACGACGGCGGTTTCCTGAAGATGGAATAAAAGTCTCCCCGCCTAGCCCCTGTTCCAGCGGTGCGTCTAGGATCGTCCGTGGGCGTGTGGATGTGTGTCTCCGGCGGATCTATCTTTGGTGGATTTGCTCAGATCTCGTCGTTGTTCATGTACATTCGTGTGTTTTCCGATTGGATCTTTCTGTTCTACGTTATTTTTCATTTGCGGCGGTTGCTGTTCTGGTGTGCTAGTCCTACGGAGTCTTAGCACGACGATTTCCCGACTGTCTACTATAACAAGTTGTGCCCGACTCCGGCGATGGAGGGGCGATGACGGCAATGCGCCTTCGGCTCGCTTCAGTGATGGTAGTCGTCGCTAGATGGTCTACGGATCTTGATGTAATTTCTATTGTTTCTGGTATTCGTTGTATTATCATGATTGAAGATGAATAGATCGGAAATTTCCTGGCAAGGAGTGGCGTGCCGGTGAGGTGGGAGAACTCAGGTGTCCGGGAGGCACTCCGATGCATGTCCATCGATGTCTCTGATGCTGCTCGGCGTAATTCCTGTCCGGCAGTTGCAGCCGACTTCCCGTCAGAAACTCTGCCCATTGCTGTTGACCAGCACGAAGGTTCTAACTTCTAACAGGTTCTTTTTTCTGAAGTAGGATTCTAACAATTGTGTCTCGAGCCTGATGCAACTGTTAGAATCAGAAGGCACATGATGATCTTGCGGGACAATCAATCACACCAAAACGATAGTGAGATTTGTCAACGACGTCCCTTTGACACGCCTACATCCACGGGGTTTTTGTTCCCATCAATTTTCATTTCCCCCTTCACTAGAACGATTTCCCCCTTCTTATACTTCCTATGTAAATTAATATAAGACGCTTTAGATCATTACTTTAGTGACCTAAAAATGTCTTATATTTTTTTTTACAGAGGGAGTACTTATCAAGGGTTTTGGGGATAACTCGTAATTTCTAGCTATTGTGCGTTCTGCAACTCCTTTGGAAATGGATTAGATTCAGCTGGGTGCCTTAATTTATAATTTTATCTGTAGCATGGCAACTCTGAAGATTCTGGCTGCTGCCTGTGCCAAGATGTATAATTTAATTCTTGTACACAAGATAAGAGTTCGTGCAATGATATCTGCTGCTCTCAAATAAATTCCAAATATTATTATCTGCCAGTCTTTACATGAAAATAGCCTTTGTTCTATCATATATAGTTGTTCCATCGCCTGTCTATATTTGGTACGTAAATTAGATTCAGTAGGATCATAGAAACAACGGAGATACATCTACATCATCTGTCTAATATTAGTAAAATATAATTACGGCGATCATACAAACAGTAGAGCTCTCCTAGCATTTACTAGCAACAATATGCTCTACTACATTCCCTCTTTTCGGACAATGTTCAAAAACTTGACGATGTAACTTGACGATCTGAAACATACTCTCTCGCAGGAAAAGTATGTTGCACAACAACTTGACGATGTAACTTTGCATCAAAAGGCATTCTATGATAACAAACAAACATCACTAGGGCTTAGATGAATCAGTGATATGGAAGGCATTTCTGCTTTCACCAACAACATTCTACTAAACTCACCAACCATGAAGAGTTGCTTAAATGATGAAATCATGTTTAATACCATTGCCTTCATGCTGATACAAGACTGCTTGCTTGCTTTATAAATCATATATTACCTATAATTAAGGGATCTCATAACTTTCTCCCGAGCTATCATGCTACCATGCAATGGAATATATAATGCTATGTGTACGTAAGTCTCTATTGAATTGGTTCTAAATCACTATCACTCGCATGGTTTGAATGCACGGCTTGCTCTCGCTTTTTGCGCCATCGGCGCAACGGGTCATCTAGTATGGGAAAAGTTGGTGCTCAACCAACCGATCTTTTGTCTGACGTCCGCCGCGTCCTACGTCTTCCACACATCATCATGGGTCCATACACGGAATCTCTCCCTCGTCCTTATCTTCACTGAAACGCTAGCCACATACTCCATTCTTGCAACTGGGCACCAGTTTCAAAAGCCAGATCACAACAAGAGGTCTGTTGCAGACCCACCAGGAAGGAACCATACGAGGGAGGGCAATGCAGACGACACAACCTCCGCCGGTGGTGGCCTCTTGACCATGGCGGGGCGGCTGGGCTGGAGCAGTCGCCTTGGAAGCCACCCAGGCGTCGACGGTAAGAGCCATGCCGCCTCTGCCACGGCGTGATCTAGACCGGAGGTCCCTGTTGCAGAAGTTTCTTCGAAACCGTCGAGTCGACCTCGTGTAGCGGAAGCCGCCCATGCCCGTCAGGCCACGCGGACGCACGCGGGACGAGTTTCTGCAACAATAGCGACGACAACAACGATGGTGCGCTGCGACATCCTTTCATTAGTAAAATAATCTACAACATCATCCATGTTGCAGAAGTTCTTTCCGCACATCATCTCTGTTGCAAAAAGATGAAGCTGGAAAAAAAACTTTGTTACAAATATTTCTGCAACATGAGCTTTGTTACAAAGGCTTCTACAACACCGTCTTTGTTGCAGTAGTGAGGACGGAGCTGGGTCGTTGGATAACGTCGGATCTAACAGTTGTCGAGCGGACGAATCTTTTTAAAAGATCCGCCGGTCAACGCGTAGCACAACCCTAGATATATAGTATTCTAATTTATTTTTTTGAGGGGAAGGCCATCATGGCTATCTTTATTAATTATTTAAATCACGCTTACATCGTTTGCTAAACTAAAAAGTGACTAAACGCAGAAGTAGCCGGTCGAGATTTCAGGTACAAGCGCAGTCATTTTGATGGTCAATCGAAACCGTGCTACCATATGACGATTCAACTGAGATGGTAGATCACATCTTGGAAAACGTGTCAGCCAATGCCGGGCACATGAGCTTGCCCATCTCGTTAACGAACTTGTCCATGGTGGGGCCAGGCATGCACACGGGGACTGCGATACCCTCCTCGCCCATGGCGTTCCTTATGGCAATGAAGAAGCTGGCGACGCCTGGTATGGTGACGACTCCGCCCTTCGCCGGACCGGCATACACCGGCTTGCCCCAGCCGAAGTCAAGATCGCGGAATCCAAACTTGGTCACGTCCGACACGAGGTAGCCGCGCGCCACTGCAAAGTGTGGCCGTCCGCGTTGTGCCATGAGCGCTGCCACGGAGAGGATGTATTCCACATCCACCTCCCGCTTCGCCTTCATCACCAGCTCCACGGCGTAGCTCACAGGGTTGGCGAGCAAGTTACCAGCAGTGGAGATGGCGACCGGGGAAGCGAAAGCATTGCCATAGTAGCCGATGGGGATGATAGTGTTGTTTTTGCCACGGATGTTGACGATACATATCATCCTCATTTCTTCATCGGCACGGGGGGCCAGAGCTGCCGTGCGGCACCTCCACAGGCACCCCGTGATGACCTCGAAGTTGGTAGCTTTGCGACTGAGAGCCGGTGGAAGGTGGGATCGGATGGCGGAGATCTCCCGCCACCCAATGAAGAAGGAGTGGTGCACCATGAATTCAAAGGGCACAATGGCGCCATTCATGTCCATCACATCATCGTACTCACGGTGCGCAAAGCGCGGTGGCAGTAGTACACCATCGTTCAGCAGCGGCGCCTGCAGCAGCTCACGCCCCCACACCGGCTGCACTGTTGGCGCCGGCGCACCCCGAGCCAGCTCCGCGACAGCACCCAGGAGCTGCACTATCCCCGCCCCATCTGCCATCGTGTGCTGTATCCTCACAGCCATGACGAAGCCTCCGCAAGCGAGCCGTGTCACCTGCATGCATGCAGGAGGCTCAGTATTGGATGACACATTATATAGTTAGGGTACATTTTAGATGGTTTTTAAAAGTCTCAGCCGATTCTGAAAAGTGCATTTTTTTTCCCGTTTATAATCCAGTGCACTTTTTTGTGAAAAGTATCGACTGTTTTCTTTAGGTTTACCAAAGCCGAAAGTTGACGAAAGCATACCTGGAAAAGGAGGAGCGGGCAGTCGAGGATACCAGAGGAGCCGGGGACGTCGAATAGGAGCTCATCGAGGCATGGGAAGGGCGGCCCCAGAGCCGCATCAAACTGGTCAAGGCGAACGTCGGCGTCAGCCTCGACGAACAGCACGCCCTCGCCGGTGCAGTCGACGGCGAGCTTGCGGCCCTCGAGCTCCCTCAGCCGCCCCGCGAACGGGTAGTAGTGCACGAGCACCGCCGCTATGGCGCCGCGTAGTACAGGCGCAGGGTCGTCGTCACGGCCGTCATGGTGCCGGAAGAAGTGGATGACGGGGAGCTGGAAGCGGAGCCCGTCCTGGTCGTCGATGTCGGAGAGCCTCTTCAGCTCTCGCGGTGTAGGTGCCGCGGGCGGCACCAGCACCGCAAGCTTCCTCCTCACGGTGAACTCCAACGCTGACGAGCTGACCATGCCTATGCACTTGTGAGTATGTATGGGGAGGTAAAAAGGAAGGTGATAATACACACATGTGTGATCGATCAGCTCCTGCTATTTGTAGGTATATATATAGTGAGTACCAAACAGCCGCATGCACACACAGCAACTTAACATCCTGTGCTAAATCCCGATTCAAATTTATGTCGTCCTACAAAAATCTTATCTTTTACACTTTTCTTTGCATGTTTTCTTCTCTTATTTTTCCTTCTTCTTGGGTTAGGTTTGGATGCGAAGCTACTGTTGCTTCCCGGAAAAGAAAAAAGGGTATCCTTGAAACCTTTTTCACACTCAACATACAACATTATATGTGACATGCAAATTTTTGATATAGTTAAGCCATTAAGTGTATTTTCAGGCATTTAATTGATACAATTAAAAAAATCACTATGAAATTGGTTGAAAATCTTATTATTGTTCTTTAGTGTATATTTAGGCCATACAAAAGGAAATAAATGGAGAGCCAAACAACAGTGGGCAAGACTCAACCACCAACGTATAGCTTAGTGGTTACTTAATTATCAAAATTCAAACTAATTCAAAGAACACCAAACTTGGCATGGTGTCAAGATTTCACCCATGGAGCCTATGGTAATTTTTCTAAATATTCGACAAGTTTTCACATCTACTTCTGACAAAACCAATCATATATTAAAAAACTAGGTTTCAAGAGGGAGCGAGTATGGGTTGTTCCGTTGTCCTTCAAATGTTTTCCACACTAAACACATGTCATTACACATATCATGTCAAAATTATGTATTTACCAGTGTGTGTTTGCTATATTTAATCTATTAAAGTGCATTTCTAGTCATTTAATGGATATGATTCAATTTCAAATGAAGCCTGAAAATTATATTACTTGTCAAGGTATCATGGTATCATCCATAGATGTTGTGGCATAAATTTCAGAATATTTGGCAAAAGTTTTCATGTAGACTACTTACGAAACAGATCAACTCCAAGGCAGAAATGAACGAGATTTGCATGTGAATCGACCGCTACTTCGCCAGTTGGCTTTGAAACTATGTTCACACTCAAAATAAACTGTTACATGTGACCTGTCAAAATTTGACTTTTTTTTGGGTCAGTTTGCTATACGTAAGTCATTAAGTGCATGCATTTAAACTACAGAAAATATTAAGTCAGTTCAAAAATTATGCAAACTCCTAGATAACAATTTATAGGTACTATACTGGATGTAAAAAAAATGAATTGTGCCATGTAACATTAAATTTTTATTGGGTATACTAGTTATATTTGTGCAAGTTATATCAAAGGACTTTGCCGAGTGTAACCCATATGTAATGTGATCCATCCTCATTTAGCTATTTATTTGGTAGCACATATTATCAACTATGACGGCTTCTTTGTCACCGTAAAGGAATTAGCAGACTCGATGAAGTCTACTGGCATGCTAAATGATAGGGCCAGCAAAGTAGGCATAAATGCCATCTACAAGTAGTTGCTAGCCTCATCAAGGAAGGTTATCATGGCACTGAGAGTTAGGGTAAGAAAACACATAAACAAGTTGCTTTCAGAACGAGACTAAATATGAAGACCATCTTTTGTTATACATAGAAAATGTAGACACAAATGCAAAAGTTTGAAACTATCGGTGCCGAAGTCTGGCAAAATTCAGCAAGAGTATGCACCTTGACCTCAAAGACATGGTAATCATTTTCTTGGCATGTTCATTTTTTTAAATAGTAAGAAGGGGGAAAAGTATCGTCATGACTCATGGTGCCCTATCTAATACCACAAATAATTTAGGTCATGACATTAGTTATATAGTCCAAGGCGTCAACAATGCGCCAAACCACTACTGGCTATTCAACGTGAATATCAGGGAGAAGAGGCTCGAAGTTCTCGACCCATTAAGATCGTACTCCCTCCATTCCCTTATACAAGGCCACTATGAAAAATACAATTTGCATCTATACAAGGCCACTAACTATAATTGAGGCAAGAATTAATGATGTTTTCTCGTACTACCAACTTTTTTCGTACTTGCATGCATGTAGTCATAATGACACTGTCTACTTTCTTCTAATTTCTGCCTTGCATGCATGTGGATGTATTAATGATCCCAGTAAACGAAAACAAAAGTGGACTTGCAAAATAGTCATTAAATTTTACCTTGGCACCTGTAATTTGAGTTTGTGGCCTTGTATAAGGGAATGGAGGGATTAGAAGAGAAGAACCACTACTAGGGAAAACCTTATTCACATAACCTTACCAGCAGCGCGGTCTAAAATAGGGCGCTACTGCTACTTTGCAGTAGCGCGCGAGGAAAAACAACGCTACTGATCTCCTAGTAGCAGTAGCGCGTCTCCACTAAAAGGCGCTACTACTATAGTTGGCAGAAGGTTGGCGCCAGACTAGTTATAGTAGTAGTGCGTTTCGTGAAAGCGCGCTGCTGCTATAGTACGTAGCAGTAGCGCTTTTTGGCATCCCGCGCTGCTGCTAAAACCACCTTATCCTATGCGCCCCGGCCGTCCTGCCCGTTTCCCTCTCCCTCACCACACACTCTCCGTCACCATCGCCTGTCGCCGCCGCCCGCAC
>LR738712.1:826450159-826523874 GCA_902687465.1 Secale cereale | reverse complement strand
GGGACCGAGAGGCCGAAGGTCGAGGGGTCGAGGGTCGTCGAGGGACCGAGAGGCCGAAGGGCGAGGGGTCGAGAGGTTGCCTAGCAGTCGGGGGTCTAGGGTTGTGGATCGCCGAGCAGTCGGGGGTCAAAGTATTGAAGAATTCCATGACTTCATCATTTGCCAGAAGTAACCGGGGCATTTTGGTACAAAGTTATGCAAAGATATTTTGGAACGGAGTTCCTGATATTTTGGAACGGAGTTCCTGGTACAAAGTTCGACGAAATAACGGAGGGATTTGAGGAGCTCCAGCTTGACCACCCTACCGGTGAAGGGGAGACTCGGCTGGGTTCTTCACTGAAGACTCCATGCCTATGGCGGAAGGACCTAATCAACATTCTGAACTGGACGCCTCCGCCTCCTCCTCCTCCTCCGACGAGTCAGGGCACTCCGCCTCCTCCACCGCCTCCTCCTCCGGCGAGTGACCATCAGGGCACTCCGGCTCCTTCTCCGGCGAGTGACCATCAGGGCACTCCGGCTCCTTCTCCGGCGCGTGGCGGCACACCGCCTCCTTCGCCGCCGGCGCGTGGCGGCACTCCGCCTCCTTCGCCGCCGGCGCGCCCGAGCAGACAGCCAGCTCCTCCTTCGCCTAATCAGCAAGGGCGGAAGAGACCTGCCGCCGCTCCGGCTGCTCCTGCTCCGGCGCCTAAGCAAGTAAAAAAGACAGCCGCTTCGTCTGGTCCGGGGACGTCTACCAGTACAGCCAGAGGCGGGAGGCGATGCAGATTCGGTCCTTCTCTCACGCCTCTAGAGAAGTTGCCGTACGAGAGGTCCGACGAGGAAAACACGAAGATCGCTGAAGGCGAAGTGAAGGACTTTTTTGAAGGGTTGAAAGCACAGAGACATCCACCTCCAGAGGAGAAGATAGATGCGGTGAAAGCAAAGCGCACTCTTGCTGCCCTGAAGCAACCAGCGAAAAGTAAGCCGAAGGGCAACTATGACTGCATTATTCAAAAGACATTTCAAGATGCCAAGCGGTCCGGAAGTACAAAAAGTGATCAGAGGTTAGCAGAAGGGCGAGCTGGGAAACAAATTGCCCAGCTCGGCGAACAAGCGAACCAATCGTGCCCCCCGCTCAAGGTGTCTAGCGACATGGTCGCTAATGATCCGAGGATGGTGCCCGGTTATACCAATCTTGCAGATTACGCGTCCGACGATGTACACTATGATTTCATGGACGTGCAGATAGAAAGATACGAGTACAAAAAGCCTCTCGTAAAAAATGAAAGATCTCTATCAACGAATATGCGAAGATTGCATGATTGGTACATGAAAATCTGCAGAGAGTCTGGGGGGATGAATAACTTGTATTTGAGAGTTAAACCGGAGCATGACCTCGTTGGAATTGACCTGTTGCCTGTTCCATTTGAGGAGTTCTATCAATTTTTCAATCAATTGGCCCTCGATAAAACAACGATCACCTGCTACTGTCTATAAGTAGTACTACTTCTGTCATTAAGTCTCTCTATATAGCTGATCTTCATTGCATGTATTTATAATTATCCTCACTATATTATGCAGATTGAAGATCGTCGAATTGAAGAAAAGACAAGTAGGTGATATTGGGTTTATTAACACATACCTCATAGATGCAACCGAGGTTAAATTGCGTCCCGGCGATACCGAGACCAACTTGCTACGATCGTTGGTGGTAAATGAAAACAAAGATATAATACTCTTTCCTTACAACTTCAAGTGAGTGTTAATGTCTTGTGCATATTTGGTTTCCCTTATATATATCAGTCAAGTTTATAGTGATGTAATGATCTCATGCATTCGTGCGCAGCTTCCACTATATTCTCTTAGAGATTAAGCTTGAGAAGGGAATAGTAACTGTCTTCGACTCTAAACGTAAAGATCCCGAGGAGTATGCGGACATGACTCAAATGCTAGCCATGTAATAAGTTAAATCGATCAATATTATCCACCATGCATATATATCAGCAACTTCATTTCTGATATCAACTAATTGTTTCCTTTGTCTGGCAGGGCTTGGAAAACATTCAGCAAAAAAGCTCCGGGACTGCCGAAGAAGCTACAATTTAGATACCCGAAAGTAAGTACTATATAGTAGCATGTTCCGCGCGCGCATCTCCTATATCTTGATTCAAGCGCTAGCTAGTTTCATCAATACCAATTTGGCATTCTTGCTTATCAGTTTGATTGAGCTCTATTTCTTGTAAAGTGGTTGTGGCAGGAACCCGGGAATGATTATTGTGGATACTACATTTGCGAGTCCATCCGCCACACGACCTGTGAGCGGGGCTACACTGATGAACAATTTAAAGTGCGTAAGCAATCAATAATATTCACAAATTTATAGCATCATTTCATGTATTGACCCCCTACTTCAAATTAGATGTTTTGGATGCGGGATGAACTCCTAACACCAGATCGTCTGCGAGCAATTCAAGAGGAATTGGCGGCATTCTTCCTTGAACACGTGATCGCTGAAGACGGAGAATACTATGTGGACCCTGCATCCATGTGTTAGGAGATTATTTTTGTAAGAGATAATTATTGTATATATGTGCCCGGTAGTGTCGGATAGATATACGAGAACTTGTTGTTCGACCAATCTCTCGGAGAAGGAGAGGTGGTCGATATTATTACTTCTCTCTGTATGCATATATATATATATGTTGATTATATATACGAGATCTTCTGTTCCTTTGTTTGCTTAGTAGCTAGCAGCTAGCTAGCTAGCTAGCGTGACTCTAGTCCATATATATACGTATGTGTAGTATGTAGCGTCGACCAAAAGCACGGACATAAGAGAGAACACTTCTCTCTATTAATTAGCTAGCTAACACAATATATCAAACACCTAAATTAACCCCCAAAACCTAAAACCCCCCCTCCCCTTTCAAAAAAAAAAAACAAAAACCACAGCTACAGAAATGCTGACACGTGCATGCCTTTTGGTCCCGGTTGGTACCACCAACCGGGACTAAAGCCCCTCCTGCCTGGACTCGGTGCACAGGCCACGTGGACACCCTTTTGCCCCGGTTCTGGATTGAACCGGGACTAAAGGGTCAGAGCATTAGTACCGACCCTGTTGCCCCGGTTCCAGAACCGGGGCTAAAAGGCCAAATGAACCGGGGCTAAATCCCCTTTATCTACTAGTGAGTTAATAAAGTATTTGCCCCTGCCTCATCCCCGCAGTCGTCCCCATCGCCGCCCCCTTAAGACCTCTAGTTGAGAATAGCCAAATCTCCACGTTGTTGATATAGATGATAATGTGTTGTAAATGTCGATGATGAAAATGCTAGTGCTAGCCGCCATATCATTGATGTCGATGATGATGCATTCTGAATATAGAGGATATCTTGGTGTTCTCGTTTGCCATGTACCTCCGAGTGGCCTATGTTTTGCCGGAGTGTTGATTCATTTCCGTTCCAGCAAATTTCAGGCGCTCGATATGTCCTGTCTTTAGCAAAGGTCATACCGATTTTTTTCATGAATTTTAGCATGATTTATGCTAAAATGTAGGACATATCGAGTGCTTGTGATTTACCAGAATGGGAATTCAATGATATTTCCGCAAAACATAGGGCATATTTTCTATGTCATTGCTCAATATATCGAACAGGTTGACTTTAGGTCTGTTTCGGCTACTTGTGTATCTTTCAGTGAGGGAGAGTGTCCACCATATATATATGAGAGAGGAAGAATCCCGACTGTTGTCGTGCGGGTCACTTCTCCTTTGTTTCCTTGTGCTAGATATTTGCAATGCACTAGGGAAAATGAGGAGTAGCGACCATCAACGACGGTCGAAATGTGAGAGTGGAAGAATCCCGACTATATATGTGAGATAAGAGTTTAGGAAGGAAGACTCGACAGACCTAAAGTCATCCCGTTGGATATTGAGTAATAGTGATCTCTGTGTCGAGTTTCCTGGTAGTTGCCTTCGATTGATTTTCAATCAAAGTTTCAACTATGAACATAGGAAATGTCTGGTGATGAAAGGGAATTCGTTATGTGCGAATACTGCGAAGACAAGCGCGGCCTGTGCGACAGGCCTCACCTAGTTGGTGGTAGGCGTTTCAGCATCATGTTGGATGAGACCTTCGAAGTGGATACAGTAAATCACAACGACAACTCTTTTTTCGTAATTAAGCATGACTTCTACTTCTTTTGCTTCAACTTATAATTTTAATTTTTTATAACTCTACTAGCGTATCCCCTGCCATGCAAGAATGTATGTCTTGGATAAGACTGGTTTCAGTACTATGGAAAGTATGGAGGTAAAGAGAGTTCACTTGAGGACGGAGCATGGTTATACTTTTGTCGTAAAATTATACAATGCAGACACCTACTCCTATTTTGAATACAAAAATTGGAGAGCACAATGCAAGGCTTATGCATTTGAGCCTAATATGCTTATCACCTTTGATATTCGTCCAGAAGATGAAATTGAAGGTAATATCGACATTTGGGTCGATGTTCAGACGCCTCCAGTTCTACCATTATGTGAGTTTCTCAACCATATTTATTAAGTAATTTATATTGTTTATTTAAAAATAGTTGACAACTAATTTCTATTGACAGCTTATTTCCATTCAAGCAAACATGTCCGGCGCTTGGTAGACAACACCTACTACGTACTGTCCCGGGGCAAAACTAAACTGCGAGGAGATAAGTCATTATGTTTCATGGCTTGAGAATCTTGATACTGTCAAGACAGGTTATTTTCCTGGACTTCCTATTAGTACTCAACACGTGCGACCACTAGCGTGCGTATTGAACTATGGTCACATCTATTTAGGAAACATGGTAAGATTTTTACTATTTGTCATCAGTGCATCTTTTGCATACATTATTTTGTAAGCTAAACTTCATTGTCAAGTATGTTACCACGATGTTCTTCAACAGGGACTCCCGATGAATGTTGTGCCTCATTGGATCGAGACTAAAGGTCGCATGACAATGGTTAGCTTACGGTCAAGATATCATGTATTGCACATGAGTGCATTCATGGTTTCTCGAAGCGAGCAAGTCTTAATAGTCAAAGACTGGAGCAAAATTGTGAAGGATCGCAACGGAGAAGTACTAGGGGGCAGCAATCAGAAGCTCAACACACAATTAGGAGACAAGTTCATTTGCATTCTCCAATATGATGAAGAAGGAGTGCTACACATGTTTTATGCTATTTTACCTGAGAGAGAGCAGCAGGAGTGATTAGCTAGCTAGAATGAGTTTGAAAATGATGATGATATGTTACACTATGACTATGATGATTAAATAGCTAGTGGTGATGGTAATGACTATGATGATTATTATTAGCTAGTGTTGGTGGTGATTAGATAGCTACCTATGACTATAATGATTAAATAATGTTGGTGGTAATAACTATGATGATTATTAGCTAGTGTTTTTGGTGATGATATGATGCAAGAGTTTTTATATTAATATGATGATGATGTTGATCATGATTATCATGATGATTTGTTATTAGCTAGTGTTGATGGAAGGAACACGGATTAGATTCACGTGGATGGGTCAAAAGTGAACAAATTAAAGTTGAATTAGTAGGATCATCGTCCTAATTCAATTTTTGATTCATCCAAATGAATCTAATCCATGTTTCTTCCACACAATGATATATTAATTCATCATGGACATAATGACATAAGAACCTCTTAATTGGTACAGTATCAAAATTTGTATAACGGCGTATAAATACGCTAAAAAATGAAAAACACTATACTAGTAGCGCTGGATAGAAAGTACGCTACTACTCCCTCCTTTCCGATTTACTCGTCGTGATTTTTGAACTAAAACCACGACGAGTAAATTAGAACCGAGGGAGTACTAGTTAGATTAGCAGCGGCATGACTTTACTAAAAACGATGCGGCTATTATCAGCAGCGCGTTTCTACAAAGAGCGCTACTGCTACCCATGTATAGCAGTAGCGTGGGCCCACCCGCGGTACTGATACAAGTTAGCTATAGCGTCGTATCAGTAGCGCGAGTGCCCCGCGCTACCGATACACTGAAAACCCACGCTACTGCTAGATTTTTTCCTAGTGGTGAACCTAGATGAACTACAAGAACAACCCGTGATGATTTCAAGATGCTTTGCGAGAAAAACTACACTAAAAGCAGCATCCCTAACTACCACATCACTGACATTGATGTTTTGAAACAAGAAACCACTTAAGAGAAAGACAACCCCATCACACAATTTACACACTGCCTTTTTTTTGTCGCGACAAAATTAAATACACCTCTTAGCCACCGAGCCACAACCAACATTTGACTACATTAACAACCAACTTTATCTAAACCACCAGCTAACTACGCACAAGCCAACTGTCAACTCCCACCACACCACCAGTTAATATTACGCGGGTACTAGCAAAGTTTGCATACTTAAAATTCGTACTTGCAGTACATCCATCTTAAACAATCTCAACCGAAACCTTTCAAAAACAACTATCAAGTTGCAAGCATTATTGCTTTAACTTCTTTCTTAGCCATATCTTTCAATACATGTTAAAGTGCCTGCGATTGGTGCACACCCTGCAGAGCATAGCTTCCAGTCTCAAGGCTCAGCTGTCAGTGTGTGTGCCATCTACGGAGCGGCTGGCCAGTCCAGGTACGCCGCATCTGCACAGATGGATGACAGCCGCAAGTGAGCAATGCTACACGTACAAACAATTTACAGGCTTTTACAGGAAGGGTTAACCTTGATTGGTCAATAGGTGAGCGGGGCGGCCCACCCCCCTTAAAATCAGGGGGGGAGAGGTTTGTGATTGGTTGTTAGATGGAAAGAGCGTGTAAAAGCTTGTAAATCTTTGTATGTCTAGCATTTTTGGCCGCAAGTAGCTCAACATTTACATTCTTTCTAGGACCCTAGTAAGTAACAGTACGAGTAACGCGGACAGAATTGGTTACAGGAAGCGTACGGGCTGATGTGGAGAAATATCAGGGGTTAGTTTAGATTTATGGTGGCCCACAGTGGAAATCAGGGTGGGGCAGAGGATTAATAGGAAGGGGACACATACGTCCGTAGGTCTAGTATTTTCGGTAACAGTACCTTTGGTGTACTGTAGCAGGTACTATACTTTGAATTGCAGCATTTTCAACCATCCATGGACTCGACAAATAGTTCACGTTGCATCATGGTCCTTTGATTAATAATTTCAATCCGGGTACACTATATAGTACTCCCTCCGTAAACTAATATAAGAGCGTTTAGGTCACTATTTTAGTAATCTAAACGTTCTTATATTAGTTTACAGAGGGAGTACTTCCTCCGTTCGGAATTACTTGTCTCAAAGATGGATGTATCTAGAACTAAAATACGTCTAGATACATCCATTTCTGCGACAAGTAATTCCGAACGGAGGAAGTACTCATTACAGAGGGAGTACTATAGAAATAAGCATCAGCGGACAACCAACTAAGCAGCAACCAACAACCAATTTCCACCACACTAAGCATCAGCTAACAAGGGGAAGTAAAACTTTTCTGCGGGATTCGAACCCCAGCCCTAGCCAGTTAAGACAGACAAGATCTGTGTCCAAACCGAAGAAAAGAAAATATATGTAGTAATCGAAATGCTCTTATATTTTTTTTACAGAGAGTATCCTACTTCCTCCGTCCGAAAATACTTGCCATCAAAATGGATAAAAAGGAATGTATCTAGAACTAAAATACATCTAGATACGAACTAAAATACATCTAGATACATCTCCTTTCTCTATTTTGATGACAAGTATTTCCGGACGGAGGGAGTATTATATTGTGTCTATGGTCGCTGCTTGCATGTGTGGCATGCTCTGTGCGCTGTGTGTGTGCCTTTTTGTTTCCTTTTCACAATTTTATGTTGGTAGGTGTTATGCTTGTGCTGACGTACGTGCATGTGTTCACACTCCCAGCTTGTGTGCGTGCCTTGGTGTTTAGTGTGTACTAATGTTTGGGCGTCATCCTGTGGCATCGCTTGAGAGAAAGTTGTGCGCATGCTTTTATTTAAAAAAATACATTGAGTTCTCGCCTCTGTCTAAAAAACATCTAAAAAATTCTCACCTTCATCTAAAATAGGTAAAAAAGAAAACAATTACCACCGCAGCCTACCAGTGCCATTTTGCATAACCCTTCATTCAAAAAATACCAGAGGTCCTCACCTCCATCTAAAAAAATTAAAAAATAATCCACACCTTCATTTAAAAAAAACAAAAGATTTCTCACTACGGCCAACCAGCTTGCGCCATGTGGCATAGCTGGTTGGCCGCCCTTTATGCGTAGCTTAATGGATTTAATGCGTGGTACTCACTCCATTCCAAAATAGATGATCTAACTGTGTATAACTTTGTAAAGTTAGTATAAAGTTGGGTCATCTATTTTGGAACGGAGGAAGTATGTGTCACACAGTTTTTTGCCTCCAGAAAATAGTTTTTGCTCTCATCTTTTTCCGCCTTGCTTTGTACTCCCTCTCGGAATTACTTGTCTCGGAAATGGATGTATCTAGAATTAAAATACGTCTAGATACATCCTTTTCTGCGACAAGTAATTCCGAACGGAGGGAGTAATTCTGAAGGGATTTCTAAGATCTACTAATTTGTGTTCTACACACTTTTTTGCACTGGATTACGTATAATTAACATGACAATTTTTTTCTCCAACAAAAAGGGGTTGCCAATTCTACTCTCAAAGGAGCTTCTCCAACTACGGAAGGGATCAACTGCCGCTCCACCTGCTCTGCTCTAGGAGGTGCCTTCTTCCGTGCGTAGGAGATAGCCTTGGCCATGGACTGCGTTGTTCCAACAAATTACAGTTAAGATTCAAATGAGAGTTTGAACAGTTAGTCTGTTTCTTGCAGTTACTGCCATCTTTCCCTTTGTTAACACTGCAGAATAAGGCAAAGCTTTTGCCGACGCTTCAAAAAGATATATATTCACATACATGAACAAACAGATTGGACAAGCTTTCACTTGACGAGATTCTGTCTAGAAGTTTGAAAAAAACGAGAGAATAAAGATTCACTTTCAGAATTACAAGGTTGTACAGTTTCCCGTCCAATCCCACTTGTGTACACAGGCGTAAAGTGTTGACTACTTAACCTAGAAATTAACACGACACCAAGGGGTTTATGTTAGGTAAGCAATCACAGTATGTACTAGACAAAATGTAGCCTGAATCTTTGAAGGCAAGGCTTTACAAGGGTAATATCAAGGTCATGTTAAGAAGTCGACCATCATTCTTGAAGTAGTTGCATCGCAGAATCTTTGAATTTGGCATGCCCGGGTGTCACAATGCCATCAATGTGCTGCAACGATCGCCGTTGTTTGCGAGGCTGGCTGAAGGAAAAGCTCCTCATTACCACTATACTGTCAATAGACATGAGTACAACATGGGCTACTATCTGGTTGACGGTATCTATCCTCCATGGCCTACCTTTGTCAGCACCATCACAAACCTAGTTGGCCAGAAAAAGGCTCACTGTGCCCAAAAATAAGAAGCAACTAAAAAGGGTGTCGAGAAAGCATTTGGAGTTCTGCAGGCCCGTTTTGTAGTTGTTCATGGACCTGCTAAACAAGGCCATTCATGAGTCTATCTTCCAGAGCCCTCAAGCAACTCGAAGTTTCATTGGCAGGTTTACCGAAGACCTAGGCATCATTAGGGACAATCAGAGAAGCTCGGTTACAAGTGTTGTTTTACTGTAGCGTGTTTAGCAAAGGCCAAAAAAGCCACCCTTGGGATTTTGCAAGATACATGTTGTTGCAGGAGTTTAGCAGGAAGAGGAGGCTCAGCAGTGGCAGTCTGCAGAGTTGAGGGGGGAAACTATAAGGGGAGTTCGACACTAGTTGTCGAAGGAGTTCTTGATCCAGCCACCCTATAAGCTGTAGCTTGCCAAGAGGCTATCTCTCTTGCAGAGGACTTGGGCATCCAAAACCTTGTTGTGGCTTCGGTCTGTTAGCAAGTCGTATCAGATATCAACAAGAGCTCACATGGGACATATGGAGCAATTATCACTGAAATAAACCTTAAGGCATCGACCTTTTATTGTAACTTTTCTTTTTAGAGTCGTGCTATTAATTATGAAGCACATACCTTAGCCAAATTTTCACTTTCGAGAGGTCTGGGTCGCCGCGTTTGATTTCGGGCACCCCACGATCAAAGATGTATCCCACACCATGTGGACTTTGATGAATAAACTTGGTTTCACCCCTAAAAAAACTATTAAAAGGAGAAATGGCCGAGGAGGAGGGTGGTCGGATGGAAAGGGAGGTCCTATTTGGTGACCTGTGCACCCAGGACGCCACAATGCACATGCCCCCGCGCGTGCCTTGTTTGGTCGACCCATGTGCGGGGAGGGACGCCCCCATTTTTTCGTTTTCATTTTTACTTTTCCTTTATATTTTCTATTTTTCTTTTATTCTATGTTAAATAATTCCGCATTACAAAAATGTTCTAAATTGCAAAAAAATGAATTGTCAATTGTCAAAAACAGTTATTGAATTGAAAAATGTTCACGATTTCAAAAGAACCATTTTTTGTATTTTAATGAAGATTTTTTATTTTGATGAAAAATTATTTAATAATGATGAACATTTTTTGTATTTCATGAACAAATTTTGAATTCGATGAACATTTTTTGAACTTGATGAACACATTTTTTATTCAAGAACATTTATAAATAATGGATGATTTGTTTTGAATTTAATGAATTTCTTTATATTTTTGAACAATTTTTTTATAATTGTTTTATTTCATGAACAAATTTTGAATTCGATGAACATATTTTTACGATGAAAAAAATTGAATTTAAGTTTTTTTTTTGAAAAAATGGGTGACAAATTTTGAGTTTGATTACCATTGTTTAAAATATGAATTTTTTTAATATGATGATTTGTTTAATTCGATGAACAAATTTTGAATTCTGATGTACATTTTTTAAATCTGATGAACAAAAAAAATTGAATTCAAGTTTTTTTTAATTGATGAACATTTGTTGAATTCGAGGAACAAAAAATGTTTGGAATTTAAAAAAAGAAAAGTCACAAAAAGAAAAAAAAACAAAGAAAAAATAAAAAAAAAAGAGAAAAACCTGAAGAATAAAACCAACAAATGGGCCGGCCCATACGAACACATACCGAATACGAAACCCCAGATGGAAAGGGCTTTAGCCTAGGCTTGGTTGGCGTGTGTTAGTTGTTCTTATCTTCCCCGTCTCTCTACATTGCTCATCTTCCTCCTTGATCTCCACAATTTCTCAGAGCTTTCCCTTGTAATCAAGTTGTAACCAACGATTCTCTTGTTAAAGGAGTCCATATAGTATTTGGTACCAAACATTAAAGGGAGGAGACGTGATGCCTCATCTTGACTTTTTTTGAGGCATGGTGTAAGACATTGTCGGGAGTAACCGATCCTTTGAATGTTGAGTTGGTATCGCCTCGTCGTGTCGTCTTCTCGCGTGCACCATTGCAGTTTCTTGCTAGCACCCGCTAGCCTCCATGCCTACCCTACAATTAGTAGTTTGTCGCCTCCTCTCTAATCTGGAACAACAATTGGTATCACATCCTTATATTTAGAGTAAAAGTAGGTTGGCAACCCGTAGTCCGTCAGGCTTGCCGCTTGCCCACTCTCCATGACTGAAGTGCCAAAGTACGTTTGTCATATATTGCCGCAGTGTTTTTTTTTTTTTGCCGCAGTGTTTGTTTGCATGTGTAGTTTAGAGTTATCTTTGTGGGAGGGATTAATAGGGCAGAGAGTAGTCTAGCTTAAAGATCATGTACACTAATGTTGACATAAACCCCATGCCCTGACATGGTATACTAGCATGAGAAATCAAATTATTAAAAGGAAAGCAACAAGAAAAGCTGTCCACAAAATGCAAGAACAAATATTATTGTCAACAACATGAAATTAATATGGTGTTATATATAACTGAATGAAGGATGATTTTGTTTTGCCGAAGCAACATAAGCGACGGCTACTTGAAACATCAAATGCCAACCTGATACTCAAAGCAAACCTAAGTACTTTCCTGACTCTCGAGTAAGACTGACCCACCTTGCAAAGACGGGTACTGCAGACAAAACAATGCCATAATCAGGGATCTGCCAAGTGCCAACCGATGCACCAATGACTCCCATCCACTTCTTCGATCGAAAACCTCAATTTCCATTAGAGACAGCAACTGCGAGCCCAGGTACTGTTTGTTTTGTAGGCCTCAATTCTGCAAACCAGTCAATGACTATAACCATTATGACAAGAGAAAAACAGATAGTAGGATATTCTAAAGTAAACAGAGCATTTGTAGATTTCCATATGGTTCAAACTAAAGCAACATCTCCAACAACCATCAAATTTCTAATATTTTCAATGAACTTCAGAACCCAACTGCACAGACAGTTAAAGGAAACAGGAATAGCCTGAATATTCAGTGTGCACCAACTTCACAGATATTTAGAAACATGGCATAGAAAGAATCAGAACTCAGAGGCACACTGTTGGACTTCTCCTTGCTAGGTATAAAAGCACTACATCTTGCAGCTTATAAATCTCTATCACTTGAATAGATTTATTTACCTGAAGAATATTACTTGCAAACATCACCTGGTTTTACTAGTTATTTCACTAAGAGAAATATTGAAAGAATTTAAGACAGATGGAAACTCGGAACTTGTAAATTACCTTGGACATCCTCCGGGTTCTTGTGCTTCAGCCTATCAACAACCTTATCCATTAGATGTTTGTATCTTCTAGGATATCAATTTTATATGTATCTTCTTTCTCATCGTTATTCTGTTGCAGATCATCACAATCAATTTGTGCTGCACAATAAAAGAGGCCACTTAGATGCGTGAAGAGGTAGTATATATAACTCAACTCCAATTAACCAAAGTACCAACTATTAAGCAAAATAAGATGCATGACACTTGATTGCTAGACTGTCCAATACAAATGGCTTCGTGGGGTGTTATCACTGATAGCCTTGTAGCAGTAGTTGAAACCACAGGGCTCTCAGAATTGTCTGAGGTTCATTTCCCATATCAACATCTTCTGCCGTCTTAACAAATAAGAGCTTGGGGGCGTCTGGGGTGTTTTTTTTGCTGCTTCCTTCCACTTTTGTTTTGTTTTGTTTCATAGTTCACTCCATCATGGAGGGTGACCTCGTTAATACGCCGCATGGACTGGATCGTCGTGCAGCAAAAGCCATTTAGATCCTTACATAGCAGCTGGAGTGATTCGAGGAGTGGCAGAGCTCCCTCTTGGACTTCCAGTTCAGTCATGACTTCAACCACGATGCATAGTCGTCGCAGGCTTCCAAGTTCACCTTTTATGATGAAGAGTTTGTCCAGTTGAGATGCAAATCACCTTCACTTACGCCAAGCAGCGCACTCTTCTCAGGGCAGCAAGAATATCCGCGCTCAGCTGCTGATGAGGGGATGAAAGGCACAGCTTAGTGAGACCACCTAGCATGTTAAAAAATGGAGGCAGGCTGCATATGTTGCCCCCTTGTAGCTTGAGCGAGCTAAGATAGCAGGAGGAAGCTTCTTCTTTTTCTAGGGACAAGTTCACGAGCAAGTCTTGGAACCATTTATCATTGAAATGTATTGAGAGTGAATGAGTTTTTTTTCATGTCGGTGCTTCTATTGATGAACCCCTTGATGGCATTTGAGACATGAGTGTAATTGTTGGTCCTGCTGTTGCTGTCACTGGAATTGGGATCCGTGCTATTATTAGTGGACTGCTCGCGCCATATTTTCACCTTCGTCAAGTTCTTCATATGCTCCATGAGCTGTGCAAATCCTTTGCTCTTGTTGTTGTCCACAACAAATCATGCTACTGTTTCCAATTTGCTATTATCTGAGAACCAGGTTTGCAGCTAATGCATTTTCCGGCTTCCTATACCTTGTTGGAGCTTGACTTCCCAATCTGATAAATCAGGCATGGCAGGTCCATCACTTGTGTGGGCAGAATCTCTATCTTGGTTCTTCTGACATCCACTGTTTCCAAAAGTTGAAGCTTCTTGATTTCTTTGGGGAGAACTGTAACCTTAATAGTGGCCCCAAGGCTTAGGTACCTGAGCAGCAACATGTTGCTGCATATCTCAGAAACTAGTTCTTTATTCAGTTGATCTTGAGGTGTGGTTTTTGAAGCAGTTGATCTTGAGGTTTGCGATAAAAGGTAACATGTCTACTTCAATTCATTCAGTTGATACCTAGACAGCATCATAAGGCAGGTCGACACAATTGATATATAAAGTTGCATTTTCACAAACCAAAATGAGGTCGGAAAATTATAAGCTAGCAGGGCTAATATATAAAGGTATGCAACTTCATACTACATATATGAAGGCATAACTCCTGCTTTTTAAAATAAATGGTGTTCGATGCAAACAAGATATACATGTATCGTGTGATGTAACGTGTTATGTATAGTTTTTTTTTTGGCAGGCTAATGCCATTTCACAACCTAGTATCCCCTCCAATCAGCGATATCGAATAAGATATACATGTATTGTTTGAAAATATTGGCATACACACCATAAATTGTTCAACTGAACAAGTCCTGCGAAAATATGTTTTAGAACACCTGCACCCAGGCCCATCTATCCGAGCCATCCATTTTTTGCATCGCGATTCGTGCAAACACATTTCTCTTTTTTGTTTCTCTCTCATAGAACATGTGTTGAACTTCAAACTTCCACAGCATTGCAAAGATTTGTATCTAGAATCTAGTATAAAACTTTCAGACTTTTTCATCCAATATAAATATATGAAATACGATTTTTTTGATTAAAAAAATCTTATTTTTAAACTTTATGTCGGACCAAAAAATATGAAAGTTTTATCTCACGTTCTAGTTAGGAAGCTTTGTTGTGCTGCAAAGTTTTAGATTCAAGACATGTTCCATATGAGAGAAACAAAAAAGAGAAATTTATATGTAAAATGTTAGTTGTGTTGCACAGATCTCAAAGCAATAATGAAGAGCTAAGATAGATGGGCCTGGGTGTAGGTGTTCCAAAAATCTGCGTCCACAACTCCTAGCTAAAAGAAAAACCATCCAACATACAATTAACAGTAGCATTACACATTCAGGACTCATGATTAATGTACAACAACAAATTGAATCGATCTAACCCAACAACTAAAAATTTCTTGACACTGCCGACATGGAAAACATGTTATGTTCATGCTAGGCCACTGTTAACCATTAATTAGTATACTTAATTACATGCAGTTTTCGGCAGAATAGACATGGGCATGAAGAAAGGAAGCTACCAAATGCTGTTGTTTCTTACTAGTACGCACATACATTGTGCAGCTTCAGAAACAGAAACTGGGATTGAAACCTCTGAAATAGTTCGATCTGCTTCTGCTACACTGCTACTGCTGTACTGCACCCCCAAATTAGAGCAGACATGGAGATTATACAAGAGTATGCAGTTCTGAAGCTGCAACCACCCTTCGACAATTTTCCTCCTCTCTATGGAACGAATGATTCACTTTAGGCAGCTTTTTTGCCTCTTCACCGAACCATGAAGCACTGGCAACATGATGATTTGTTTAGTTTTTCCTAAAGATATTTTTCACAACCTTGTATGTTTATACTGACATTATGATTTTGGTTTTTGATAGAATATTGGAGTCTGGCGATGTACACAGCGATTTCTCTTCCTTCCACGTATAGTTCGATGCATACAGCCACAAGGCACATCCACACCGCAATACCATGGCTTCAATATATATGGCTTCTGAGAGCGCACAATGCTAAGCATCCAAACCAACAGACAAGTCTATATGTTACTACATTCCTAAAATAGTAAATGACATGTCATGGCACCTGCCAAAATCCTATTTGGATACGTGAAACACAAGCTTATATGAAAAAATTTAGTAGTACACTAGCAGGTTGATGCAATTTTTCCTTCGGTTTATCATCTGAAACAACAATAATGGACGAAACACACATACACCCAGTAGGAAAACTTTTCATGAAAGCTTCCAATGTTTTTTTTACTGGCATTGATGCAATTTCTCTGGGATTAACAGAACCAAGGCTCTACTGAATTCATTATCAACAGAAAACATATATAAAAGGAACTTGCTCAAAGGCAGTCTGATTGCAATTTTTAGTAGTACACTAGCAGGTTGACAATCTACACTAGGATTTGGGATAACCATAATAACTGATTGTTATGGACAAGAAGGCGGATTACAGTGATAAATTAGCCCCATGGAACTAATACATATCCAGAACAACAACCAGTGCTAGGTAAACAAGAACATGGGTAACAATGTTCTTCGGAAATGACATTGGGCATAATCTGTAGGTTTACCAGGCATTGCTCTAAACTGGAAATCAACCAAATAGGAGTGCAAGCACCAGAAAATTCGGCGGCATGATTCAAGCAGATTCAGAGGTACACAAACAAGTACTTCAGCCGATAGAAGATCCAATTTTTGGAGGAAGTACAAGGGTGGTTTAAAGGTCACACTACTGCCCATCTGCATCTGCTAATGACTCTGAAAATAGAGGAACATATGACAGAAACTGCCGTCGTTATCTATTGTTTATCTCAACATTAAGGATACAACCAACTTTCTGATGTTGCATATTGTACGCTGCAAGGTATCACCTCCCAATGAAACCAGGAAAATGGTGTCGCAATCTGGATGAATCTCAGCCACATTGTACCACTTCATAGTCATGCGCGTAAGCTTATCGATGCTAGAGGTATTCTTCAGGACCAATTCTTTACTGTTACAATCCTTGAGGCACCAGAGTTCAATCTTATCAAAGGAAGAAGTTATAGCAAAGTGTAAGCACCCCTGAGATGATGCAAACATGCCAACTCTTGAACTGTACGGCATGCGGATAATCTTCCACACTTTCACCTCCATGTCCACCCCCACCAGCACATTCTCTTTGTTGATGCCTTTATGGATGCCATTCAGGTACATCATACCGCCGAAAAATACACGTCTACTAAGGCAGAACAGTGCCACTTTCTCCACTATCCCACTATCCCTGCGAGTCCAGGCTCCTGTCTGTGATGAGTAGATGTTCACTGCTGTGATGTAAGATCCCTGAAAGGTCTGCTCAAAGTGAAGAACGTAGAAATGGGATGAGACCACGGGATCAAAAGCGAGACCTGCATTACAACTTAATCTGTTTTCCGGCGACTGCGGTGAAGGGGGCAGCTCCACCCACCTCCCGGTCATTGGGTTGCACACGACAAAACGGAAGTTGTCCTCTGCCCAATTCCAAGCGATAATCTTCTTGTTGCTGCCGCGGTAGAGAAGGAGGCCATTGCAGGCATCCACCTGGGCCATGTCCTTGAACTTGTTAGGCTGTAGGTAAGGGAGGGCAGGGTCGAACTGGGCTGCGCCGTCCCCGGAGACGCTGGCGAAGTGGTGGCGATGCCCGGTATTGTCGTTGGTCATGTAGAGGAAGCCGGCGAGGGTCTGGGGAAGCTTTTTGCGGTTGGCAGGGTCTACTATGAGGTCGCACCATGACATGGAGACACACTTGAAGCGGCGGACGGACCTGATCGGGAGGCGGGACAGTATCTCTAGGATGATGATGTCATCGGTGAACACACCATCCGCCTCCACCGTCGCCTCCGTATGGTCGTCCGGCCTCGGCTTGGTGTTCCTATCTAAGACCTCACCCTTCCCCGCCTCCTTCATGGAGTTCAGCTTGGTGTTCATCTTGAAAATCTCCCCCTTTCTCCGCCTCCTCAATGGAGCGAGAGAATATGGGCTAGGAAGAGGACACGACCAGGTCAGATCTGCAAATGGAGAGAGGAAATCATGGATTTGGCTGAGGAAAATCAACCCGGTGGTGGTGCTCCTGATGTGGAGAGTGGGAAAAGTACCTTTTTTTGGTTTACGGCGGCGACGGACGCCGGCGGCTAACAGGGGTGCGACCGGCTGTTGGAAATATGAGAAATTCACCAAGTGATTTTATTAACAGAAATACTAGATAAAGCATGACTAATATAACAGTAATAAATCAAGTCATGCGATCTGACAAAGAGAAGGTAAATAGCATCTCCATATATAGAACTAGTTGCATATATGAAGTAGAATCTAACATATTTAGAGCAAGCACTAGAACAAAGAACATTGACAGTGTTTCTAACAGAAAGAGCATGAACACATACGGGCCAGAGAATAGAACAAGATAAACTAGAGAGATCATGGAGACATGCGAAGCACTAGCCGAAGCCCCGGTCTTGGGTGCGATATCCTCGCCGGCCATGTCGTCGAAGAGGTTGTCGACGTCGGGGAAGAAGTCGTCGTCGGGGAAGTAGTCGTCGGCGACCGAATCGTCCATGGTGAAACAGCCAGTAGTCGCGCCGAGCGCTCCCCAAAAACCTTATCACCCTTCTCCCGTACATGACTCAAAATGTGTGGTTTCGGAGGCCTATTGTCCCGACCCGCGGTGCACGTCGCAAGCCGGGATGGGGAAGATCATAGCAGCAGCTCAGAGATTGGAACTTGGGGCGAGAGGAGGAAGAAGTTCTAGTGCGCCTCTCTGGGAGGAGCGACCTCCCTTTTATAGGCACAAGAGAAAGAGGCGAGAGGCTCCGCCGGGAGCTGAATAGAGCGAGGGAGACGAAACAAACATGCAGCAGCCGAAGAGGCGCGTCGTTCATTCAATGTCCACTACAGAAAACGTTCGTATACCCGTCGTGCGTGGCAAAAATTAGACATCGGCTCAGCTCATTCCCGCAAACCGTGGCGCGGCGCGGCGCGGCGCGGCGCGGCGGGCTGCGGAGAAGGAGCGTGCGTGTATGTCCCTCTTGTTCTCATGCTCGTACAAGTGGAGAAAGAGCCTCCCTTATAAAGAGGTGCAACTCCGTGTAAACTAGCAATGTTGGACTACACTTTAGTAGTGCCCCTTGCCTTGCACGAATGGGCTAAGTGGGCCTCTAGGATTTATTAGGAATTTCTGAAATTAATATTGGGCTGGGCCATAATAGACTAAAATTCCAGCAATCCCCCACCAGATCCCAGAGGCACACATAATTTGTCATTGGTTCCAAAACACTGTTTTATATACTGGTACTGCAGTGGAGACTGTTAAGTTAAACTTCCACTTAGAACTCTGTGCTACACTAGTAAGCAACTTGAACAGTGGACTGGGCCTTGAACTGCAAATTTTCTGCGAATCTAGGTTCACACAAAGCCTTGACCGATACTTGGCTACCGTGGGTCTTCCCCACGGGTGGAGCTTATGCGTCATACTCCGTGACCTTTCATGAGTTTACTAGAGAGAACCCTACTCTCATAGATTGCGACATTTGACAATCAGACTCATATAGGTGGGTTCTTCAAAAGATATTCTGCAGGACAACATCTCTGCTTACAAGAGCCACTTAGAACACATTAAGATATACATCAACCCGCCATGCAGATTTAGGAGAGTATTGCATCTTCGTGGAGTAGTATTGATAGTAAGGATACTCTCGTCATAGTTGACCAACAGCTTGTCTTCCATATCCAATTCACGGGATCTCCGATCACAAAGACTAAGTTACCACTGTGAACAACTCATATTATGGGTCTCATACCCATCTCCCTCGATGCATTATCTATCACATTTCGTGATAGACCCTTAGTAAACGGATCTGCCAGATGTTTAGACGTTTGGATATAATCCAATGCAATTACTCCGGAGTTTTTCATTTTTCTGACAGACTTTAACCTTCTCTGAACGTGTCTTGATGACTTCATGTTATCATTTGAGCTGCTCACTTTCGTGATCACAGTTTGATTGTCGCAGTTCATAAGGATACTCGTTACATGTTTCTTAACTACCGGCAAGTCATTCAAGAGCCGACGAAGCCAATCCGCTTCGACCGTAGTTGTATCTAGTGCTGTGAGCTCTGCTTCCATTGTTGACCTCGTTAAGATGGTTTGCTTGCAAGACTTCCAAGAAACAACGCCACCTCCATGAGTGAATACATATCCGCTCGTGGCCTTTATCTCATCAGCATCTGAGATCTAGTTTGAGTCACTATACCCTTCAAGCACCTTTGGATGCCCGGCGTGTATGTCCCTCTTGTTCTCATGCTCGTACAAGTGGAGAAAGAGCCTCCCTTATAAAGAGGTGCAACTCCGTGTAAACTAGCAATGTGGGACTACACTTTAGTAGTGCCCCTTGCCTTGCACGAATGGGCTAAGTGGGCCTCTAGGATTTATTAGGAATTTCTGAAATTAATATTGGGCTGGGCCATAATAGACTAAAATTCCAGCAATCCCCCACCAGATCCCAGAGGCACACATAATTTGTCTTTGGTTCCAAAACACTGTTTTATATACTGGTACTGCAGTGGAGACTGTTAAGTTGAACTTCCACTTAGAACTCTGTGCTACACTAGTAAGCAACTTGAACAGTGGACTGGGCCTTGAACTGCAAATTTTCTGCGAATCTAGGTTCACACAAAGCCTTGACCGATACTTGGCTACCGTGGGTCTTCCCCACGGGTGGAGCTTATGCGTCATACTCCGTGACCTTTCATGAGTTTACTAGAGAGAACCCTACTCTCATAGATTGCGACGTTTGACAATCAGACTCATATAGGTGGGTTCTTCAAAAGATATTCTGCAGGACAACATCTCTGCTTACAAGAGCCACTTAAACACATTAAGATATACATCAACCCGCCATGCAGATTTAGGAGAGTATTGCATCTTCGTGGAGTAGTATTGATAGTAAGGATACTCTCGTCACAGTTGACCAACAGCTTGTCTTCCATATCCAATTCACAGGATCTCCGATCACAAAGACTAAGTTACCACTGTGAACAACTCATATTGTGGGCCTCATACCCATCTCCCTCGATGCATTATCTATCACATTTCGTGATAGACCCTTAGTAAACGGATCTGCCAGATGTTTAGACGTTTGGATATAATCCAATGCAATTACTCCGGAGTTTTCATTTTTCTGACAGACTTTAACCTTCTCTGAACGTGTCTTGATGACTTCATGTTATCATTTGAGCTGCTCACTTTCGTGATCACAGTTTGATTGTCGCAGTTCATAAGGATACTCGGTACAGGTTTCTCAACTACCGGCAAGTCATTCAAGAGCCGACGAAGCCAATCCGCTTCGACCGTAGTTGTATCTAGTGCTGTGAGCTCTGCTTCCATTGTTGACCTCGTTAAGATGGTTTGCTTGCAAGACTTCCAAGAAACAACGCCACCTCCATGAGTGAATACATATCCGCTCGTGGCCTTTATCTCATCAGCATCTGAGATCTAGTTTGAGTCACTATACCCTTCAAGCACCTTTGGGTGCCCGGTGTAGTGAATTCCATAGTTTGTAGTGCCTTTCAAATAACGCAAAACTCTCTCTACAGCTTTCCAATGCACATCTCCTGGTTTTGAGACAAACCGACTCAGTTTGCTAACAGCAAAAGAGATGTCAGGTCTTGTAGCACTTGCTAAGTACATAAGTGAGCAAATAATCTGAGAATATTTCAATTGATCTCTAGAAATTCCTCGATTCTTTCGAAGTAGCACGCTGGCATCATATGGTGTTGGAGAGGGCTTGCGGTCACTATAGCCAAAGCGACTCAAGATCTTTTCCACATAGTGAGATTGAAGCAAAGTAATCCCACCATCATCGTCTCTCAACAACTTGATGTTCAGAATGACATCAGCCACTCCTAATTCCTTCATCTCAAAACAACGAGATAGGAAATCCTTGATCTCCTTAATAACATTCAAATTTGTTCCGAAAATCAGTATGTCATCAACATACAAGCAAAGGATAACTCCCTCGCCCCCACCATGGAGATAGTACACACATTTGTCAGCTTCGTTCACAACAAAGCCTGCAGCTATTAAAGTTCTTTCAAACTTCTCATGCCACTGCTTTTGTGCTTGCTTGAGTCCATACATAGACTTCAGCAACTTGCACACTTTTCCTTCCTGACCATCTATTACAAACCCATCTGGTTGTTCCATATAAATTTCCTCATCCAACTCTCCATTTAGGAAAGCAGTCTTAACATCCATTTGATGAACGAGAAGACCATGTGAGGCGGCTAGTGAAAGTAGGACTCGAATAGTGGTCAATCACGCCACGTGTGAGTAGGTATCAAAGAAGTCATCACCTTCCTTTTGGGTATAACCCTTAGCCACGAGCCGTGCCTTGTACTTTTCGATAGTACCATCAGGCCTGAGCTTCTTCTTGAATACCCATTTGCACCCTATAGGTTTGCACCCATAAGGACGATCGGTTATCTCCCAAGTTTCATTCGCTAAGATGGAATCCATCTCACTATGAACCGCTTCCTTCCAGTAGTCAGCATCTTCAGATGCATAGGCTTCTGAAATAGAACTGGGAGTGTCATCTATTAGATAGACAAGAAAATCATCACCAAAGGACTTTGCAGTCCTCTGTCTCTTGCTCCTAGTAAGAGCTTCATTGTTTTCCTCCACGGGTTTGTCAAAGTGTTCCATCGAAATGGTAGGTTCAGTAATTGTAACTGATTCTTGATTCGATGAACTAGGCATCTCATGAGTAGATGAGGTAGCCATATCCTTCACGGGAAAGATATCTTCAAAGAAAGTCGCATCATTCGATTCCATGATTGTACCGACATGCATGTCAGATACCTCAGATTTTACAACCAAAAATCTATATCCAATGCTTCGGAAAGCATATCCCAGGAAAACACAATCCAAAGTGATTGGTCCAAATTTGCGCTTCTTTAAGATTGGCACATTGACTTTCGTCAAACAACCCCGGGTTCGTAGATAAGAGAGTTTTAACCTTTCCTTCTCCCATTCCTCGAGTAGAGTTATCTCTTTGTTCTTTGTGGGAACTCGGTTTCGGACATGACATGAAGTGAATATCGCCTCCCCCACCATGCCTTGGATAGACCCGATGTATCTAACATGGCATTAACCAAATCAGTTAGAGTACGGTTCTTTCTTTCGGCCACCCCATTTGACTGAGGTGAATAGGCAGGCGTCCTCTCATGGATTATACCATGTTCCGCACAAAAATCATCAAATTCATTGGAAAAATACTCTCCACCACGTCGGACCTAAGCCTCTTGATCTTACGATCAAGTTGGTTTTCCACTTTAGCTTTATAGATCGTGAAAAAGTTCAAAGCCTCATCCTTAGATTTCAGAAGATACACGTGACAGTATCTAGTGGAGTCATCAATTAACGTCATGAAATATTTATTTCCACCTTTTGTCAAAACACCATTCATTTCACATAGATCTGAATGTATGAGCTCTAGTGGTGCAAGATTTCTCGTTTTCGCAGTCGTGTGAGACTTACGAGGTTGCTTCGCTTGCACACAAACTTGACACTTAGATCCCTTGATGGTGGTGAAACTAGGGATTAAGTTTAATTTGGCTAGTCGCAACATGCAACCAAAGTTAACATGACACAAATGTGAATGCCACGCATTTGATTCACTATTGTTGCAAACATGATTAACAACTTTATTGCAAACATCTGACAAGGATAAACGAAACAGGCCTCCTGACTCACAGCCTTTGCCAAAAAACGTTCCATACTTGGATATTACAAATTTATTCGACTCAAAAACAAGCTTGTAGCCATCTCTACATAACAGAGATCCGCTAACAAGATTCTTATTGACGGAGGGGACATAATGCACGTTCTTCAGCCGCACGATCTTTCCCGAAGTAAACTTCAGATCGACCGTGCCAACACCACGAACAGAAGCACTTGAACCGTTTCCCATCAGCACGGTTCAAGTCCCTGCAGTCTGATAAGACGAAAACATGGAAATATCACCGCATACATGCACATTAGCACCCGTGTCAATCAACCAATCAGGAGAATGACATACTGAAAGAATAGTGGGAAATATACCATACCCATCATCCTTCATGTCAATGTCTCCAATGAAAACATTGACGGTCTTGCCGCCTTTCCGAAGATGACGCTTGTCATAGCGATTAGGGCAACTAGGAGCCCAATGATCAGGATCTCCACACACATGGCATACACCTTTCTTCTTGTCATTCTTCTTCTTGAAGTTGGTGTGTTGCATAGTGTCGTGGAATTAGCACAGCAGATGTCCGGTTTAACGGACTTGATGATGGAACCATCGCACGGGTTAGCTTGAAGGGGTTCATAGCACACAAAGGACACAGAGAGTTTATACTAGTTCGGCCCCTTCGATGAAGGTAAAAGCCTACGTCTAGTTGGTTTGGTATTGCTTGGGCGTCGGTTTACAGGGAGCGGATCGCTTGCCTGTAGTCTCGACGGGTTGATTCTTGCTTGTCCCTGAACCGTCGCCGGGTCGTCCCTTTATATAGAGGTGACGCCTGGTCCGATTTACAGAGTCCCGAGGCCGGCTCATATTTGTGTCCGCCTCGGTCTCTGCCCTTTCTTCCTTATCTCTCAAGTTACATCGCTTGGCGGTTTACAAACCATAGTTCTATACATGGGCCCTAAGATTTTATGGGCCGTAGCCTTTACTAAATATTACAACCAAGTATAGTATAACTAAGCCGGTTTACACTAGCCGGTTCATACCTGCTAGTCATATCCCTGACATTAGGCCCCAGAATGATTTGAACTTGTTCATATCAATCTCCCTTGTCTTTTTATAATTTTCTTCTGTGTCTTCTCACTTTTGTAAACCGGCCCTGACGTCATCTTCGAGATTCACTAAATCTGACCGTGACATCATCTCCGCATTTAACGCTGCGAGCTGTACTGTAGCTTTGTTTAATGGTTATCCGAAAATCGAGGCGTCAAAAAGGATCTTTATCCGATCTTTGCCCCCTTGAATCCCGCACCTGTCGCTTCACATCTGTCCTTCGCTTATAAATACCGCCGTCCCCCTTCGTTCTTTCTTCTTCTCGCCTCTTCTTCCTCCGTCTGCCGCCCGAGCTTCAAGACGCCATTGACGCCCGAGCTTGAAGCGCCGCCGTTGCCTCGCCGAGTCAAAACCTCCCTGGCCGCTGCATCAACCTGATCCGACCAGAGAACTCCGCCGCTGTCCTCCATTGTTCAGGTACATCCTTCCTTCCTCGTTATAGATTTGCATCCTCTAGGGTTCTTCCCTGTTCTTCCACCATTAGGGCTCTCAACGAAAGCTTCATCTTGTTCCTCTTAAACACTCACTTCGTAGAAAGTTTTTGACCTTTATGCCCAGTTAATAGATCTTCCACTAGTATTTGCTTTAGATCCCGCCATTTATACTTATCCTGTAGATTCATCTGCTCCGCATAAGACCCTTGCGTTTCTTCCCGTACTTTCTTGCACTTAATTTTCTTTTCTTTGCGTGCCCAGATCTGTTCCACTTTAGCCGTTTACAAAGAAACTGTTTCTTCTCCTTTGTAGATCCATTAGGTATACTCCGGTTTAAACTGTTATGCCCTGTTCCTGAATTTTTTTTGAAGTTGAACGCGACGGTTTAGCTGTTCCTCTTTTACTGTCGTGAACCGGTAATGACATAGCTCCCTGTTATTGCCGGTTTAACCATACCATTAGTCCTCTGTTTAAACCGTTGCGTAACTTTCATAGATATTTTCCGGTTTATACTGCTGTACCCGCATAATCCGTTTTTTGCACTTTATCTTTTTCAGTACTTGTCCTCCTGTTGCTATGGCCAAGCAGTTTGTCTCTTGTGATTGGGTTCCTTCCATCATCACGGAAGAAGACTTGGTCAAAATTTCTGAAATTGGTACCTTAGGCCCTCAGTCTGTTTTAAAGTGGCGGGCTCCGGGGAATGAATGCCCTCCTACTCCCAGGCCCGGGGAGGTTATTGTGTTCTTTGACCACATATCTCGAGGCTTCTCTCCCCCCGGTTCAAAGTTTTTCCGGGACGTTCTTGCTGCCTTCCAACTCCACCCTCAGGATATTGGGCCCAACTCTATTTCAAATATCTATGACTTCCAAGTGTTTTCGGAGGTGTATCTGCAAGAAGAACCGTCTGTCGATCTGTTCCGGGACTTCTTTCACCTGAACCGGCGCACAGAGTTCACCAGCGGACCACATCAGGAGCTCGGCGGTGTTAGTATCCAGAAAAGGAGAGACGCTGTCTTTCCTCACGCCGCTTTACACACGCATCCAAAGGAGTGGAACAAGTCATGGTTTTATTGCGTTGACACTTCTCCTGAAGGGGAGAACCCTTTGCCGGGTTATCGTGAGCACCGTATTCCGGAGAATCATCCTCTACCACAACGACTCAGCTCTGTCGAGCGGACCCGGTTTGCATCACATCTCTCCAGGTTAAAAACTTTCATGGCCAATGGCTTGACTGGAACTGACTTTATGCGCTGCTGGTTGTCTTGGAGCATCCTTCCCTTGAGCCGGCGATCACAGCTGATGTGCCAGTATTCTGGTAAACCGGACGATCCTCTACGGTTTACCAAGGAAAAATTATCTGAATCGGAGGTTATTGAATCGGCTAAAAAGATGCTCAACGTCTCCTTAGCAGACTGCAGCAAAGTCGGGCTAGCACCATATTATAAGAAGAATAAACTGCCTGCGGTAAGTTTTGCTTTATCCTGTGTTTGTAATCCATTTATTTAAACCGTCCTTTCAACTGTCTTTCCTTCTTTTAAGTAGGCTGATGATCCTTTCTGGAAGAGAAAACCTCAGGAGAAAACCGGCAAACAAGCATGCCGTAAGACCTTTGCTAACAAGAAAAGAAAGGCAGCTCTTGACTCCAGCTCTCACGCCGAGGATGATGATCCGGATTCCGAGGTATGAATTAATCCTGTTTGAATTTTGCTTTCTTGTACTCATATCTGTATCTAACGACAACTTTCCACATGAATTGGCTGAAGGTGATAATCCGGCCGAAGTTGAGGTAACTATCCTTTCTTCTGATTCAGAACCTCTTCCACAAAAAAGTCGTCGGACCGTCCGGAAATACCAGTTTTCTCACCCTTATGCTCAATTGGATCCTAATTTTATTTTGAAGAAGCAACAACATGAAGCTCTTCGCCGGACCACTCGCCATAGTTGCCTGGCAGTGGAATCATCCGGGATTTCTTTAACTCCGGCTCGGAAACGCCGTGCTGAGGTGATACTTTCTCCGACTCTTCTTCATCCCAAGGCCGGGCTTATCCGAAAACCTCTTAAACCGTCTGACCCTGATTATCAGGAAACTCCACTGTCTTCTTCTGGTGAATCGACTGCCACACAGCTTCCCCCATTGAAAACTGTCCCAGGGTAAATCTTTTTAACATTTCCGGTTTATGATTCCCTTTTTGCTTTATAATGTTAACTCATTTTGCAAACTTTTTTCAGCAAGCCAAAGCCTAGCAAGAAACCCAAGGCAAACAAACCTCCTGCTGAGACCTCTGCAGATGATCCGGCGAATGATCCGGCAACGACCGTTCCTCCAGAAGGCGAGCCCATAGCTCCTCTTGAAGATCCTGCGCCTACGGATCACCTCTCAGTACCCGAAAATCCCACTGCTGAAGATGCCCACAATTCGCCAAGTCCTGCCCGGGTCAACTCTCCTCAAATTAATCCGGCATCTCCCAATCCGGCTCACACTGCGACTCCAATTGCACCTGCTTCTCCAGAAGTTGTAGTGACTGGGGCTGCATTCATTGCTCCAGCTGAGCCCACCGTTTTAGCCAAGCATACGGCTAAAACGGAGAAGCTATATAAGGAGAGGGGCAAATGGAGTACTGAAGTATCCAATCTTGCAGACATGAGCGCCCAAGAAATCTATTCTGGGTACCTAAACCGGCTCCACAGCAGCCGAGACTATGAAGCGAGTTTGGTTAACTTAATGAAGGAGAAATATGAGGTAATCCTTTTCTTCTGATTTTGCACCTTTGATATGCTTCTATCCCATAACAGCCCCCAAGTTCCGGGTTAGCTGCGTGTTGAAGGTGAACCGGAACTTTATAGTTTGAACAATTGATCTTTACATTAGCCCCCAAGTATCAAGTAGATAACTTGTTTATGTATTTGATACTTGTAAAAATTTCTGCTGATACTTCAATCATCCATTAGCCCCCAAGTGTCAAGTAGACAACTTGTTTGTGTGCTTGAGACTTGTAACTTTGAATTGCTGTTGTTTATTGCTTCAACTGCCATTAGCCCCCAAGTGTCAAGTAGACAACTTGTTTGTGTGCTTGAGACTTGTCTGATTTTTGCTTCTTGTCACTTGATTGTGCTTGCAGGCTGACTTAAACCGGAACGCTGATGAGATTAATGAACTTCGGAGCCGTCTTCCTGAGACAGAATCTGCCGCTTCGAAAGCTAAGAAAGAGCTTCAGGTAAGTTTAAAGACTGCTGAAGATCTGAAGAAATTCTTTGAAGAAGAGCGGACCACTTTTGAGGTTCAAAAGAAAGATATGGAGAAAAGGGTTCAGGACGCTGAAGGGGCGCTTAATCCGGTTATAGAAGAGTTAACCGGTTTAAAGCAGCTGATTGAGTTGATGACCTCTGCAATCTTTGGTAAGTATAATCTGAACTCCTGCTTTATCCTTGTAATCTTCCATCTGTGCCGGTTTAACCGTAATATCTATATACAGGGCGCCATGTCTCCCATCTTGGGGATGACCTACGGAAGAAGCTTAAAGCATGTTACACCTTGGTCGAGCAGCTGTATTCCGGCGCTCAGAGGATCATTAGTGCAACATCTTTCGGTAAACCGGCCCCTACAACCATCCAAGACACACTGAAAAAATTGTCTGTTTTGCCGGTTCGTCTTGAAGAAGTTAAAAAATCTGCTGCCCGAGGTGGTGCCCTTCTGGCCCTTACCAGGGCTAAGGCCTGGGTCCCGGATCTTGATCCGGAAGAAGCTTTAACTGGATTTCCTGACACAAAATACGACGGTTCCGCTTTTACCGCAAAGGATCTCTACGCCTTGACGAAGGAGATGCGCCCCCTCGCCAGCAAGCTTGCAGCTGAATCCGATTTATCCAGGTATCATCCGGGGTACGACTTGCAAAACGAACGGGTGGAGCGGCCGGTTTATGACATCGTCAATTTAGTCCCGCCGGTTCGTCCCCATACCTTCGCTCCAGATATCGAACCTTCTGAACTTATCAACGAAGAGATGTATTTCCGGGCTTTGACGAAGATTGACTGTCGTGTGCCGGACTTCCAACCGCTTCAAGAAGACGAAGATATTCCGGATCAAGGTGATGGCCAGCCGTCTCAGCAAGGAGGAGCATAATTCAGAATTTATTGTTGTAATCGCAGTCTCTATTTTGCCAAACAATCTTTTTAATCCGTCAGGCTTGCTATGCCTTGTAATAGGATAGCTGAAACTTGATCTGCTTTAATCCGGATATTCTGTTTTTCTTGTGTGAAATATTTGTCAATCTAAATGTTGTCTGATGTGGCTTATCTTGCATATCCTCTGCTCCTGCAGAAATAATACTGAAAATATGTCCTAGTGGTTTACCACTGGACGGATTAAATTGTTCTCGCAAAACGTCAACTAAGTACATAGTCATACCAGAAATAAAGTTATACCTGAGATTATATATGCTCAATACTCTTAATCCGGTAGGACTTTACACACTCTTGATGAAGACCTTCATGGATCCAATTAGAAACCCGGGTTTTGATGATAGACTCCGGTTCATCTTGTTCTGAAAAATTTTGTTCAGAAAATTGTGGCTTATTGCCTGATAGATGCTCCGGGTTATAATGAACACCGGTTTATTCATGCTGGTATTCATGACCCAGACTTTTCACTGTATAGATATGTGGTCAGCTTCTGTAGCTGTTCCACTCCGGTTTAAAGGGTTATAAAACACAAACACCAAAAAATGCAAATTTTGCAAATAAGACCATGTAGTCGAGGCTTTTTAAGAGCTGCCAGGCTCAAAGCAAGGTTCAGCAGATCAATGGGATGTGGATTATCCATCTTTCCCAGGGGGCCTAGCCAATCACTGAATGTGGATTATCCATCTTTTCAGAGGGCCGATAGAACCGCAAATAAAAAACTGAGCCAATCACTGGATGTGGATTATCCATCTTTCCAGAGGGCCTAGCCAATCACTGAATGTGGATTATCCATCTTTTCAGAGGGCCGATAGAACCGCACGTAAAAAAATTGAGCCAATCACTGGATGTGGATTATCCATCTTTCCAGAGGGCCTAGCCAATCACTGAATGTGGATTATCCATCTTTTCAGAGGGCCGATAGAACCGCACGTAAAAAATTGAGCCAATCACAGGATGTGGATTATCCATCTTTCCAGAGGGCCTAGCCAATCACTGAATGTGGATTATCCATCTTTTCAGAGGGCCTCCATGGTTCCTCCTGAACCGGTGGGTAAATATAAACCAATCACTGAATGTGGATTATCCATCTTTTCAGAGGGTCTCCATGGTTCCTCCGAACCGGTGGGTAAATCGTGAAGTGTCCTTTCTTTGAACTGGATGTGATCTCATGTTCTTTAGAGAGTTTTACTGCTTCCTTGTATACTCTGCAAAAAAATCAACTTTAAACCGGCCAATATGTTGAAATATCTGATAAAAAACTTGCGTAGTTGTCCTCACAAGATATTTGTATGTGGAAAAAGGGCTGAGCCCCCGGTTTACCAAGGGTGCCGGTTTATTCATTAATCATAATATATACATAGGATACAATGGAGTTCGTAGCTCAAGTATAGTATGGCCGTAAATGGGCGATGTTCCATGGCCTCTTCGTCTCCTCTTCTGATGTCCGTGAGTCCTTGTGTTCTCGAACATCCACCAAGTAATATGAACGGTTGTGTAGATTCTTACTGACCACAAAGGGCCCTTCCCAAGGTGGGGATAGTTTGTGCATATCTTTTTGATCTTGGATGAGCCGAAGTACCAAGTCGCCCTCCTGGAACATCCTTGTTCTGATCCGGCGGCTATGATATCTGCGTAAGTCTTGTTGATAAATTGCAGATCGTGCCGCAGCTATATCACGCTCTTCATCTAGCCGGTCTAAACTGTCTTGCCTTGCTCTCTCGTTGGCTGCTTCAACATAAGCCGTCACCCTTGGTGAATCATGACGTATATCGCTCGGAAGGACTGCTTCAGCACCATAGACCATGAAGAAAGGTGTGTAACCTGTAGACCGGTTTGGTGTAGTGTTGATACTCCAAAGAACAGATGGCAACTCCTCAACCCAACATCATGGGGTTCTCTGCAAAGGTGTCATAAGCCGGGGTTTGATACCTCGCAAAATCTCCTGATTTGCCCTTTCAGCCTGACCAGTGGATTGGGGGTGGGCCACAGAAGACACGTCCAAGCGAATATGTTCTCGTTGATAGAATTCTTCCATCTCACCCTGAGATAAATTGGTGCCATTGTCTGTGATGATGCTGTGTGGAAAGCCAAACCGGAAAATTACTTTTTTGATGAATTTGACTGCCTTCGCCGCATCACACTTGCTTATAGGTTCCGCTTCAACGCACTTTGTAAACTTATCTACTGCTACTAGTAGATGAGTTTTCTGATCTTGGGATCGCTTGAAGGGTCCAACCATATCAAGCCCCCAAGTCGCAAACGGCCAAGTTATTGGTATCATCCGGAGTTCCTGCGCCGGAACCAGAGCACGCCTCAAAAATTTCTGACAAGCATCACACTTCCGGACCAAATCTGCCGCATCTGCATGAGCAGTTAACCAATAGAAACCATGCCGGAATGCTTTAGCCACCAATGATTTTGAACCGGCGTGATGACCACAATCCCCTTCATGGATCTCGCGAAGGATCTCACAACCTTCCTCAGCTGACACACATCGCTGAAATACTCCAGAAGTACTGCGATGATGAAGCTCTCCGTTTGCAATTGTCATGGACTTAGAACGCCGGATTATTTGTCGTGCTTCTTCTTCATCGTCCGGTAACTCCCCTCGGCTCAGATATGCCAAATAAGGCAGCGTCCAATCTGGAATAACATGAAGCGCTGCAACTAACTGTGCCTCCGGATCAGGAACAGCTAGGTCTTCCTCCGATGGTATCTGAACCGAAGGACTGTGCAATTCATCCAAAAAAGTGTTTGGTGGCACCGGTTTACGTTGAGAACCCAGCCGGCTTAGAGCGTCGGCCGCTTCGTTCCTTCGCCGGTCTATATGATCCACCTGATATCCTTTGAAGTATCCTGCAACTGCTTCAACCTCTCGTCTATAAGCTGCCATGAGGGGATCTCTTGAATCCCACTTTCCTGAAACTTGCTGTGCCACCAAATCTGAGTCGCCAAAGCACTTAACTCGGCTCAAGTTCATCTCCTTTGCCAGCCGCAAACCATGAAGTAATGCTTCATATTCTGCTGCATTATTAGTACAAGGAAACAGTAGGCGGAGGACGTAACAAAATTTATCACCTCGGGGGGAAGTTAAGACAACTCCAGCCCCCGAGCCCTCCAATTGTCTTGAACCGTCAAAGTGAATCGTCCAGTAAGTAAGATCCGGCTTCTCCTCAGGAGTTTGCAAGTCTGTCCAATCATTGATGAAATCCACCAATGCCTGAGATTTTATAGCGGTGCGTGGCACATACTTCAACTCATGTGGGCTGAGCTCTATGGCCCACTTCGCCACCCTACCTGTAGCCTCCCTGTTCTGGATTATGTCCCCCAACGGTGCTGAACTAACCACAGTTATTGGATGACCTTGGAAATAGTGCTTCAACTTCCGGTTTGCCATGAACACACCATATACCAACTTCTGCCAATGAGGGTACCTCTGCTTGGACTCAAGGAGTACTTCACTCACGTAGTAAACCGGGTATTCCTTCCCTGTTTCCTTGCGCTCAACTACGATTGCGATGCTGACTGCCCGTGCATTGGCAGCGACGTATAACAGCAATGGCTCCTTGTCAATACGAGCAGCTAGAATCGGCGGCTTTGCCAATTGCCGCTTCAGATCCTCAAACGCAGCGTTTGCCTCATCATTCCATATAAACCGGTCTGTTTTCCTCAGCATCTGGTAAAGTGGAATCGCCTTCTCTCCCAAACGGCTGATGAACCGGCTTAATGCTGTGATCCGGCTAGCTATACGCTGAACATCATTGATGCAAACCGGTTTCGTCAAAGATGTGATGGCCTTGATCTTCTCTGGATTAGCTTCTATTCCTCTGTTTGAGACCAAGAATCCCAGTAGTTTACCTGCCGGAACACCAAAAGCACACTTCTCCGGATTAAGCATCATCTTATAAGCTCGAAGATTATCAAAAGTTTCCTTAAGATCCTCTATCATTGTTTCTTCCTTCCTTGACTTGACCACAATGTCATCCACATAGGCATGAACATTCCTCCCTATCTGCCCTTTTAGACAATTCTGAACGCAACGCTGATAAGTTGCTTGTGCACTTTTAAGCCCGAAAGGCATAGATACATAGCAAAAAGCACCAAAAGGGGTTATGAAAGCTGTCTTCTCTTGGTATTTAACTGCCATATTGATCTGGTGATACCCTGAATATGCATCCAAAAAGCTTAGCCGCTCACATCCCGCTGTGGCATCGATGATTTGATCAATGCGAGGGAGAGCAAAAGGATCAGTTGGGCAAGCCTTGTTGAGGTCTGTGTAGTCCACACACATTCTCCACTTCCCATTCTTCTTTAACACCAGCACCGGATTAGCCAACCACTCCGGATGAAAAACATCCACTATGAATCCTGCGGCCAAAAGCCTGGCCACTTCTTCTCCTATAGCCTTGCGCCTCTCCTCATTGAAGCGGCGCAGATACTGCTTGACCGGTTTAAACTTCGGATCAATATTAAGACTGTGCTCAGCGAGTTCCCTCGGTATACCTGGCATGTCAGAAGGTTTCCATGCAAAGATATCCCGGTTCTCACGGATGAACTCGATGAACGCGCTTTCCTATTTGGGATCAAGGTTAGCGCTGATAGTGAACTGCTTAGACGAATCTCCAGGCACAAAATCAACTTGCTTGGTCTCCTCTGCTGATTTAAACTTCAACGCCGGATCATGCTCTGTGGTTGGCTTCTTCAGCGGAGTCATATCTGCCGGATCAACATTATCCTTATAAAATTTCAACTCTTCCGTGGCACATACTGCTTCTGCATAGGCTGCATCTCCCTCTTCACATTCCACTGCTATCTTGCGACTTCCATGAACCGTGATCGTGCCCTTATGACCCGGCATTTTAAGCTGCAAATAAACATAACACGGCCTAGCCATAAACTTAGCATAAACCGTCCTCCCAAACAGAGCGTGATAAGGGCTTTTGATTTTGACGACTTCGAAAGTTATCATCTCCGACCTGGAATCATTCTCATCTCCAAAAGTAACTTCCAAGTCAATCTTTCCAACCGGATAAGCCGACTTACCTGGGACCACTCCATGAAACACTGTGTTTGATTGCCTTAACTTCTTATCCGTCAGACCCATACGGCGGAAAGTCTCATAGTACAAGATATTGATACTGCTACCACCGTCCATGAGAACCTTAGTGAATTTGTAACCTCCCACCTGGGGTGCCACCACCAAGGCTAAATGGCCCGGATTATCCACCCGCATCGGGTGATCTTCTCTACTCCACACGATGGGCTGCTCTGATCAGCGCAGAAATTGCGGTGTTGCCGGTTCAACTGCGTTAACAGCTCGCTTCAAAACCTTTTGATCTCGCTTACACAGACTTGTGGTAAAGACATGATATTGCCCACTGCTCAATTCCTTTGGATTACTCTGATATCCGGATTGCGGCTGCTGTTGCTGACGCTGCTGATTCCCCTGATTATTGTAATTCCCTTGGCCATGTTGCTGATTGCTTTGGTTATTATAACCACCTTGATGATTCGACTGATTGCCCTGGTTATTATAACTCCCTTGATGATTTTGATTACCGGCCCGGTTTTGATAACCATTGTTATTGCCCCTATACCCTGATCCGGAGCTGTTCCCCTGATGACCCGGACCATAAAATCCAGGACCTGAATCGCTATTTGGAGGCCTGTCATGAGGATTAAAGCGGCCCGCCATTGCCTTCATAAGGGGCCTGCACTCTCTTATGGTGTGCTTTGCCGGTCGATTTCTCGCGCTATGCTTCGGACAAGGCCGATCTAACTCTTGGTCCCAGGTAAGAGTTCCTCCGCTGGTTTGTGAAGGTGGGTTTCCCAGGCTACGCTGAAAATCCCCTTGAACTTGAGTGTTGGCCACGGAGTTAGAGCCACCCTCTGCCTTCCGTTTGCCCAAAAAACTCGTAGCAGCCGGATTAACTTGCGCCGGTTTACCAGACTTGCTAACCTTCCCCGTCTTGTCTCCTTCAGCTTCTGGATACTTGGTATTATCAGAGTCCCCATATTTTACCAAGGCACTCATGAGAGTTCCCATATCATTACAATCCCTTTTAAGCCGTCCGAGCTTTAACTTTAAAGATTCAAACCGGCAATTGTTTTCCAAAGTCACTATCGCCGTACTAGGATTGATACTATTCGAAGAGTGCAAGATCTCCGCTACTCTCCGCACCCAAGCAGCCGTAGACTCCTGCTCTCCTTGTACACAAGCTGCTAGATCCACCACTGACATCGGCTGCTTACATGTATCCTTGAAGTTTTTGATAAACTGGCTGCGCAGTTCCCCCCATGACCCGATAGAGTTCGGGGGCAAACCCTTCAGCCAAGTCCTGGCCGTACCCTCAAGCATCATAGTAAAATACTTTGCACAAGCCGATTCATCCACGTCCAGCATCTCCATGGCCATCTCATAACTTTCAACCCAAGCTTCTGGAGCTAAATCTGCTGTGTTTAGGTACCTTGCGGGGCCCCTTAAAATCTTTAGGCAGCTTGACACCCCATAAAGCGGGGATAAGACATTGCACCCCAAAAGAACTCGTCGTAGCTCCTGTTTCTGTTGTAGCTGTGTGAATCGGCGTCGTTTGACGAACCTCCTCCCGGGCTCCTGACCGAACCTGGTTTGCATCCGGAGCTGGTGCTGCTGCGCCTGCCGGATTATCCTGTCTGCGCTGATGCCGCCTGCGTTCACTGCTAGATACTTCGGGTTCCTCCCAATGCCTAGTGTAACTCTGGCTGGGACGTGGTGTTGAATGTAGCCTTTCCCTGCTATGAGAGTATGCTTGCTGCTGTATCAACGCCGTATTAAGCAGCTCCTTGACCCTGCGCGCCTCCAATGCCTCCGGAGACGTCTCCTCCACGGGTAAAGCGGCCAAACGTGCAGCAGCTGCAGCGATGTTATCCAAAGGGTTTGAATAATGACCTGGAGGGGTGGGCATGTAAGGTGCCGACGTGATCCGACGATCCTGCTCTACGGTGGGCTGCTGAACCGGCTCCTCCCTGGCTGGGGGTGCCCTCCGGTTTGAAGCCGGATTATTACTAGTCCCAGCCCCAGGTGTCCTGAACAGATTCGTTGCTTCATAAACCGGCGGTAGACGAGACTGGTACTTTCGTCCCCTTACTCCTTCCATAGAAGCTTGCTCCATCCTTAGGTAAAAAGCCTGATCATCCAGCTCCGCTTGTCTCACCGCTATCATCTCTCTCTCTGCCTTCAGATCCTCCTTTAACTGATCAATCCGGCCTTTCAACTGAAGGAGCTCTGCATCATGATGCGCCTTGTCTGCTGGAGCTACTGTTTCCACCGCTTTAGCTGTGAACTCCTCGATCAAGGTGGATAGAACTTCAGTAGGTGAGAGGGCCGGGCCGCTCCCCCCTACACCAGCTTCCGCTGTCGTCCCGTTCACTGGGGGCTGTGAACCGGCCATAAAGACAGCCACCCGGTTTGGCGGGCCGAAGGGGTCCGGAATACTATTTCCATCGGACTCGCCCTCAGACCGGCCGTCCTGCAACTGATATAGAGACTCAGTTTCTCCGGATGAAGATTCGTCGTCTGAGTAGACAACTGTTGCACCATCGGATTCCGACCCGTCCTCGGTTCGAACTCCGTGGATTGCTCCAACGAACACGTGCTTCATGGCGGGCTGAACCCGGGCCGATCTCGCACGCTGAGCCGGCCCGACGATGTTGGGGAAGATGTCCGGCTCAGGTCCCGGTTCGCCGATTTTGCCAATGAAGACTTGGATGCCGCCGAAGGGAACCCGGTACCCGTATTCGATTGAATCGGCCTCCGGTCCCCAACCTGCGTCATCGATGTAGATCCGGCCGCGGCGACTCTTGGTCATCCGGCCGACCACGTAACCCTTGAGCCCTTCAAAGCTGCCCTTCAAGAACTCGAAACCATCGTGCGGAGGCCCCACGGTGGGCGCCAACTATCATAAATGTTGCAATATTGAAGAAATCCGGTTTGTTCATCCCAATCACTATGAAACTGAATATTCCATATTATGTAGCCCCCAAGTGCCGGGTCATTATGTAATAATGAGCAGGGACTTTGTATATACTTCATTGAAAATAGCATTGTATAATCTTGAAGAAATCCGGATCATTCATCCCAATCACTATGAAACTGAATATTCCATATTTATATAGCCCCCAAGTGCCGGGTTATTATGCAATAATGAGCAGGGACTTTGTAGATATAATCATTGAAGACAACATTATATGATGTAACTTCCATCGTGGGGTTTGAACCCACGTCCACAAGGTTAAGAGCTTTGTGCTTTACCAACTGAGCAGTGGACCCTTCAATATAATGAATGAATACTTGTGTACCTTGAATTGTTGACAGGAGCAATTGGTAGCCCCCAAGTTCCGGTTTAGCTACATTTAGAAGGTGAACCGGTACTTCCAGATGAAGCAAATGATCTTTCCATTAGCCCCCAAGTGTCAAGTAGACAACTTGCTTGTGTGCTTGAGACTTGTGTATTTGATGTAATCTTAATTTGAATAATGTAGCCCCCAAGTGCCGGGTTGTAAGCCTGCAGCAACTCGGGACTATTCCTTTGTAGAATAAATCACTTCCATCGTTGAAATAATATCCATTGCGCTTTAAAGCGACTTTGAAGACCTCAATCATAATATTGATAACCATAATAGGAATCCAGCCATGTTTGGCTATTGAAGAATATAATCCGGTTTGAAGACCGGTTCCAATGATGTTTGATCACAATCGGGCCGGATTTAATAAACACCGGTCATTATTTTATCTCATATTGGTGACTTATAGTCAAAACCAGGCCGGTTTAATGAACACTGTTCATTATCTTACCTGCTTCTGCATAAAACAACGCTAAAAGATGTCCTGGCGGTTTACCACCGGACGGATTATATTGCTCACAAAATATATAAAACAAGTGTCTGTTTATATCAGAAATAACTTCATACCTGCGATTAAGTATGCTTGATATTCTTAATCCGGCGAACTTTGCAGTTTTCTGAAGGAGCCTTTGATGGACCCAATAATAATTCCGGGTTTGATAAAAGACACCGGTTTATATCACGCTGAAACTTTGTCCAGAAATTTGTAACTTATACTTGGCTTGTTGCCTGATAGATAATCCGGGTTATAATGAACACCGGTTTATTTATGCTGGTATTCATGACCCAGACTTTTCACTGTATAGATATGTGGTCAGCTTCTGTAGCTGTTCCACTCCGGTTTAAAGGGTTATAAAACACAAACACCAAAAGACGCAAATTTTGCAAATAAGACCATGTAGTCGAGGCTTTTTAAGAGCTGCCAGGCTCAAAGCAAGGTTCAGCCAATCAATGGGATATGGATTATTCATCTTTCCCAGAGGGCCTAGCCAATCACTGAATGTGGATTATCCATCTTTTCAGAGGGCCGATAGAACCGCAAATAAAAAATTGAGCCAATCACTGGATGTGGATTATCCATCTTTCCAGAGGGCCTAGCCAATCACTGAATGTGGATTATCCATCTTTTCAGAGGGCCTCCATGGTTCCTCGAACCGGTGGGTAAATATAAACCAATCATTGAATGTAGATTATCCATCTTTTCAGAGGGTCTCCATGGTTCCTCGAACCGGTGGGTAAATATAAACCAATCACTGAATGTGGATTATCCATCTTTTCAGAGGGTCTCCATGGTTCCTCGAACCGGTGGGTAAATATAAACCAATCACTGGATGTGGATTATCCATCTTTCCAGAGGGCCTCCATGGTTCCTCGAACCTGTGGGTAAATATAAATCAATCACTGGATGGATTATCATCCAGAGGGTTTCCATGAAACGTCCTCTTTGAGCCGGATGTGACCTCCTGTTCTTCAGGGAGTTTTTATTGCTTTTGAGTATATTCTGCAAAATCAGATAGACTGATCAAAGCATCTTATTTTCTTAATGAAAAATGATATATAACAAGAGAAATAATACTGTAGATGGATATCACCTGAGTGAATTTGAACCGGTATGTTTGAATAGACCAGATCACAGGTTGGACAGTAGAACGACCGTAGTATCAAAGGTGGCTCAGACAGTTAAACCGGTTGTGGGGTTGTAAACCGGCGAAAATGAGCAAGTTGTCCTCCGTGTTATAAACCGGTGCTGATTTGCTTGAAGAACATATGGGTCGGCCGTCACCGACGGGCTAATCGCTTTCCTTGTTGTGAGCCGGCATAGTCGTGAGAGATGGCCAAGGCGTTATAAACCGGCGCTTGAATCCATGGAATGACGACGATCACTTGTGTCAAATAATGTTTGGTGTGCCTCCACCTCCGTGGTATAATACCATTTGTAAGGAATAATTTTTCTGCATATAAAACACAGTAGGGCGAGGAATTTTTGCTCGGATGAATTAATATGTATTTAAAATAAATAGGAAAGATATCACCTGATCCGCCCGGACAGCAGATGAGTCGGCAGCGGCATTGTAAGCTGGCGCGTGCGGGTGATTTAATTGTAGACGCGGACAGCGTCGTGTTAATGTGGACCGGACCGTAAAAATGGCGGCGTGCGCTCGTCCATTGGCGAGGGAGTCGGTCGTGGTGTTGGAGCCCGGCGCGCGCGGGTGCGGACTGATGAGTCGGCCGCGGCAGTGGTAGCCGGCGCAGGCACGAGACTTGACCACGACATTTAATCCGGTGCGAGCCTCATATTTATGATGTCGTTTTTGTAGTAGACTTTGTCCTGCATAAATAATACTGAAAGACAAAGTAATTGTTTCCAGAAGAATTAATACGTGCTAAAAATACTAAGAATAGATAGCACCTGAGAACTCTCGGGTGTCAAATATGTATTAAAAAATAGCCTCCGAGCCTCCACGTGATGAGTAGTACTAGTGGTACTACTAGTAGCAATTCATGGGAACTTGTAACTTCAATGGGAGACGTACTAGACCTTTGTCTTCACGTCTAGAAAAATCATCAAAGGCTGCAGCAGCTTTTCGGCCAGATGTGACCCTGATTGATTTGTCCACTTAAGCGCTGCAGGTTTTTTTTTTCTTTTTTTTTTCACGTACAGACCACAGCTGCGGCTCGGATTTAGCGGACGCCTGTTTGCACACACGTGCGCGTGGAGTTGAGCAGAGGCAAGCGAGGCCGATCCAGGTTGGAAACAGCTGTGATCATTACGGCTTGTTGCAGGAACATCCAAGGATAAACCGGAGTCTGTCCCCTCCTTTGTCGTGTATCACTTTTCCTTCCATATTTCCTTTAAACAATCTGTACTGGTTTGACTCGGAGTATTAGTAGTAGACTAGTATTGACTACCAATTAGCTTGATACGCTTTGCTTTGAGGTTCTGATGCGGCAGCTGCAAGGCCCCGTCAACTTGAAGCGAGGGAAAAGGCGAGCGACGCAGGCGGCAGGCCAGTGCAGATGGGACGGGTCGCGAGCAGAGTCCGAACCTATCCATCGTCCGTATCCGGGTCGTGGCTGCTCTGGATTTTTTTTCTTTTTTCTTTGAGGCGTAATCCAACCAGCAGATGATCGTTGCCTTGTATACACACATTGCCTTACGTAGGAAATCGGTAACCCTTCTGATTTGAACATATAGCATGGATCCAATCTTCTCTTCAATTCTTCTTCGTCTGATTAACCGCGAGCTTCTCGATCCCAAGGAGTACGCCCTCCAAGAACTCAACACCACTGTGCGCGGGCCCCACGGTGGGTGCCAACTGTCGTGGAATTAGCACGGCAGATATCCGGTTTAGCGGACTTGATGATGGAACCATCGCACGGGTTAGCTTGAAGGGGTTCATAGCACACAAAGGACACAGAGAGTTTATACTAGTTCGGCCCCTTCGATGAAGGTAAAAGCCTACGTCTAGTTGGTTTGGTATTGCTTGGGCGTCGGTTTACAGGGAGCGGATCGCTTGCCTGTAGTCTCGACGGGTTGATTCTTGCTTGTCCCTGAACCGTCGCCGGGTTGTCCCTTTATATAGAGGTGACGCCTGGTCCGGTTTACAGAGTCCCGAGGCCGGCTCATATTTGTGTCCGCCTCGGTCTCTGTCCTTTCTTCCTTATCTCTCAAGTTACATCGCTTGGCGGTTTAAAAACCATAGTTCTATACATGGGCCCTAAGATTTTATGGGCCGTAGCCTTTACTAAATATTACAACCAAGTATAGTATAACTAAGCCGGTTTACACTAGCCGGTTCATACCTGCTAGTCATATCCCTGACACATAGCCTTGTTCTTCCCATCAAACTTTGCTTTACCATCAAACTTGCCCTTGTTCTTGAACTTGTGGGACTGGAAGTTTTTCTTTTGTACCAAATTGGCACTAGATCCTCCCTCAATAGTTCGAGCACGTGTGTCCTTTGCTCTCGCCTTTTCTTCCACATCAAGAGTACCAATGAGATCCGGAACGGAAAACTCCTGTCTCTTATGCTTCAGTAAGGTAGCAAAGTTTTCTCCACGAAGGAGGAAGTTTAGTGATGATACCCCCGACAACAAACTTGTCCGGCAGCATGCAATTGAAGTGCTCAAGTTCTCTAGCAAATGACTGTATCTCATGAGCTTACTCAACCACGGAGCGCTCTTCAGTCATCCTGTAATCATAGAATTTCTCCATGATGTACAGCTCAGTGCCGGCATCCGAGACCCCAAACTTGGCCTCGAGTGCGTCCCACATATCTTTTCCATTATCAATTGATGCATAAGCATCAACAATGTTCTCACCAAGAACACTCAAGAGAGCAGCCCTAAACAGGGTATCCATTTTCAGAAAAGCTTGTTCCTGTTGAGCATCATAATGTCCTTCAAGTTTGCCAAGAGTGGTGTCATAGCAACTCATGGTTTGAAACCATAAGACTGCTCTCACGTGCCACCTCTTATAGTGGATACCCTCTAACACATGAGGTCTCATGGAAGCAGCAAAACCACTTGGGGTAAATTGCCTATAATAAGGTTTTTGGATTGTTGGAAATATGAGCAATTTACCAAGTGATTTTATTAACATAAATACTAGATAAAGCATGACTAATATAACAGTAATAGAGCAAGTCATGCGATCTGACAAAGAGAAGGTAAATAGCATCTCCATATATAGAACTAGTTGCATATATGAAGTAGGACCTAACATATTTAGAGCAAGCACTAGAACAAAGAACACTGATAGTGTTTCTAAGAGAAAGAGCATGAACACATACGGGCCAGAGAATAGAACAAGATAAACTAGAGAGATCATGGAGACATACGAAGCAGCAGCCGAAGCCCCGGTCTTGGGTGTGATGTCCTCGCCGGCCATGTCGTCGAAGAGGTTGTCGACGTCGGGGAAGATGTCGTCGGCGACCGGATCGTCCGTGATGAAACAACCAGTAGTCGTGCCGAGTGCTCCCCAAAAACCTTATCACCCTTCTCCCGTACAGGATGGGGAAGATCGTAGCAGCAGCTCAGAGATTGGAACTTGGGGCGAGATGTTGGGGAACGTAGTATTTTAAAATTTTCCTACGATCACGCAAGATCTATCTACCAGATGCATAGCAACGAGAGGGAAGAGTGTGTCTACGTACCCTCGTAGACCGGAAGCGGAAGCGTCAAGTGACGCGGTTGATGTAGTCGAACTTCTTCGCGATTCAACCGATCAAGCACCGAACGTACGGCACCTCCGCGTTCAGCACACGTTCAGCTTGATGACGTCCCACGAGCTCTTGATCCAGTTGAGCTTCACGGGAGAGTTTCGTCAGCACGACGGCGTGGTGACGGATATGATGTATTCACCGGCGCAGGGCTTCGCCTAAGCACCGCGACGGTATGACCGACGTGTGTTTTTGTGGAGGGGGGCACCGCACACGGCTGGAACAATTCAACTTGTGTCTTTGGGTGCCCCCCTGCCCCCGTATATAAAGGAGCAAGGGGGGAGGCCGGCCGGCCCTCCTATGGTGCGGCTAGGGGTGCAATCCTACTAGGAATAGGATTGCAATCCTATTCCTAGTAGGAACTACCAAAGAAGGAAGAGAGGGAAAGGAAAAGAAGGAGAGGTGGCGCCCCCCAATCCTAGTCCAACTAGGAACCCTAGGTGGGGCGCCGGCCAGCCCCTATGGGCTGCCTCTCTCTTTTCCATAAGGCCCACTATGGACCATCCCCCCTCGTAGGGGGTTCCGGTAACCCCCTCCGGCAATCCCGTTAAATCCGAAACTTTTCCGGAACACTTCCGGTGTCCGAATATAGTCGTCCAATATATCAATCTTTATGTCTCGGACATTCCGAGACTCCTCGTCATGTCCGTGATCTCATACGGGACTCCGAACTACCTTCGGTACATCAAAACTCATAAACTCATAATACCGATCGTCATCAAACTTTAAGCGTGCGGACCCTACGGGTTCGAGAACTATGTAGACATGACCGAGACTCATCTCCGGTCAATAACCAATAGCGGAACCTGGATGTTCATATTGGCTCCTACATATTCTACGAAGATCTTTTATCGGTCAAAACCGCATAACAATATACGTTGTTCCTTTTGTCATCGGTATGTTACTTGCCCGAGATTCGATCGTCGGTATCTCTATACCTAGTTCAATCTCGTTACCGGCAAGTCTCTTTACTCGTTCCGTAACACATCATCTCGTGACTAACTCATTAGTCTTTTGCTTGCAAGGCTTATTGTGATGTGTGTTACCGAGAGGGCCCAAAGATACCTCTCCGACACTCGGAGTGACAAATCCTAATCTTGATCTATGCCAACACCACGAATACTTTCGGAGACACCTGTAGAGCATCTTTATGATCACCCAGTTACGTTGTGACGTTTGATGGCACACAAGGTGTTCCTACGGTATTCGGGAGTTGCATAATCTCATAGTCATAGGAACATGTATAAGTCATGAAGAAAGCAATAGCGGTAAAACTAAACGATCATAGTGCTACGCTAACGGATGGGTCTTGTCCATCACATCATTCTTCTAATGATGTGATCCCGTTGATCAAATGACAACTCATGTCTATGGCTAGGAAACGTAACCATCTTTGATCAATGAGCTAGTCTAGTAGAGGCATACTAGGGACACTCTGTTTTGTCTATGTATTCACACATGTACTAAGTTTCCGGTTAATACAATTCTAGCATGAATAATAAACATTTATCATGATATAAAGAAATATAAATAACAACTTTATGATTGCCTCTAGGGCATATTTCCTTCACGAGAGGAGGAAGAAGTTCTGGTGCGCCTCTCTGGGAGGAGCGACCTCCCTTTTATAGGCGCAAGAGAAGGAGGCGAGAGGCTCCGCCGGGAGCTAAAGAGAGCGAGGAAGATGACCGACCATTCGTATACCCGTCTTGCATGTCCCTCTTGTTCTCATGCTCGTACAAGTGGAGAAAGAGTCTCCCTTATAAAGAGGTCCAACTCCCTGTAAACTAGCAATGTGGGACTAAACTTTAGTAGTGCCCCTTGCCTTGCACGAACGGGCTAAGTGGGCCTCTAGGATTTATTAGGAATTTCTGAAATTAATATTGGGCTAGGCCATAATAGACTAAAATTCCATCACCGGCGGCGCTTCCCTTTTCGGAGGATAGTGGGGAATAACAACATGGGTGTTGGGGCCTTTTTATTTCTAGACTAGACTAGAGGAAGAAGAAATGGCGATGCTTGGATTGGATAGAGTCGTACATATACAAACATAGAAATGGTATGTTTGTAAAGCATTCACAACTTTCAGAATTTACCTTTTCAAAACAAATAAAGAAAGGAAAACTTTCACTTAGACCGACCGATTTCTGGCTAGCGCAAAGCTCCCGGTGAGCTGTCCGATCAGGTTTGATCGTGCGGCGCTGTAGTCTCTCACGTGTCTGTCGGGACCGTGTCATTGGCTCGACCACATCGCAACCACGTGGTGCCTCACCCTCACCTACAGCAAAGCAGAGGTGTCAGATCCAGCTGATGCGAGAGGCAATGCGGCGATGAGCATCCAGAACGGCAAAGCTATGGCGACAACGGGAAGTGGAGGCGCGCATGGAGGCGATTGAGAGCATTAACTGAGGCACCACACTCAGGTATTTTAACACCTGCCCCAAAATCGAGCTGAAATGCTAGGTTTCGGTACAAAACTAGGGACACTCTGTTTTGTCTATGTATTCACACATGTACTAAGTTTCCGGTTAATACAATTCTAGCATGAATAATAAACATTTATCATGATATAAGGAAATATAAATAACAACTTTATTATTGCCTCTAGGGCATATTTCCTTCAGTCTCCCACTTGCACTAGAGTCAATAATCTAGCTCACATCGCCATGTGATTTAATACCGATAGTTCACATCGTTATGTGAATAACACCCATAGTTCACATCGCCATGTGACCAACACCCAAAGGGTTTACTAGAGTCAATAATCTAGTTCACATCGCTATGTGATTAATACCCAAGAGTAATAAGGTGTGATCATGTTTTCCTTGTGAGAGAAGTTTAGTCAACGGGTCTGTCACATTCAGATCCGTATGTATTTCGCAAATTTCTATGTCTACAATGCTCTGCATAGAGCTACTCTAGCTAATTGCTCCCACTTTCAATACGCATCCAGATTGATACTTAGAGTCATCTGGATTTAGTGTCAAAGCTTGCATCGGCGTAACCCTTTACGACGAACTCTTTATCACCTCCATAATCGAGAAACATTTCCTTAGTCATCCAGTTACAAAGGATAATTTTGACCGCTGTACAGTGATCTACTCCTGGATCACTATTGTACCCCCTTGACAAACTCATGGCAAGGTACACAACATGTTTGGTACACAACATGGCATACTTTATAGAACCTATGGCTGAGGCATAGGGAATGACTTTCATTCTCTCTATATTTTTCTGCCGTGGTCTGGCTTTGAGTCTTACTCAACTTCACACCTTACAAGTCAGGCAAGAACTCCTTCTTTGACTGATCCATTTTGAACTACTTCAAAATCTTATCAAGGTATGTACTCATCGAAAGTCTTATCAAGCATCTTGATCTATCTCTATAGATCTTGATGCCCAATTTGTAAGCAGCTTCACCAAGGTCTTTCTTTGAAAAACTCCTTTCAAACACTCCTTTATGCTTTCCAGAAAATTCTACATCATTTCCGATCGATAATATGTCATTCACATATACTTATCAGAAAGGTTGTAGTTCTCCCACTCACTTCTTGTAAATACAGGCTTCACCGCAAGTCTGTATAAATCTATATGCTTTGATCAACTTATCAAAGCGTATATTCCAACTCCGAGATGCTTGCACCAGTCCATAGATGGATCGCTGGAGCTTGCACATTTTGTTAGCACCTTTAGGATTGACAAAACCTTCTGGTTGCATCATATACAAGTCTTCTTTAATAAATCCATTAAAGAATGCAGTTTTGTTATCCATTTGCCAGATTTCATAAAATGCGGCAATTGCTAACATGAATCGGACAGACTTAAGCATCGCTACGGGTGAGAAAGTCTCATCGTAGTCAACTCCTTGAACTTGTTGAAAAACTTTCGCAACAAGTCGAGCTTTGTAAACAGTAACATTACCGTCAGCGTCAGTCTTCCTCTTGAAGATCCATTTATTTTCGATGGCTTGCCGATCATCGGGCAAGTCAACCAAAGTCCACACTTTGTTCTTATACATGGATCCCATCTCAGATTTCATGGCCTCAAGCCATTTTGCGGAATCTGGGCTCATCATCGCTTCCTCATAGTTCGTAGGTTCATCATGGTCTAGTAACAGGATTTCCAGAACTTGGTTACCGTACGACTCTGGTGCGGAAAGTACTCTGGTTGATCTACGACGTTCAGCAGAAACTTGATCTGAAGTTTCATGATCATCATCATTAACTTCCTCACTGATTGGTGTAGGAATCACTGGAACAATTTTCTGTGATGCACTACTTTCCAATTCGGGAGAAGGTACAATTACCTCATCAAGTTCTACTTTCCTCCCCCTCACTTCTTTCGAGAGAAACTCCTTCTCTAGAAAGGATCCACTCTTAGCAACAAAGACCTTGCCTTCGGATCTGTGATAGAAGGTGTACCCAACAGTTTCTTTTGGGTATCCTATGAAGATTTACTTCTCCGATTTGGGTTTGAGCTTATCATGTTGAAACTTTTTCACATAAGCATCGCGGTCCCAAACTTAAAGAAATGACAGCTTAGGTTTCTCGTCAAACCATAGTTCATACGGTGTCATCTCCACGGATTTAGATGGTGCCCTATTTAACGTGAATGCAGCTGTCTTTAATGCATAACCCCAAAAGCGATAGTGGTAGATCGGTAAGAGACATCATCGATCGCACCATATCTAATAAAGTATGGTTATGATGTTCGGACACACCATTACTCTGTGGTGTTCCAGGTGGCGTGAGTAGTGAAACTATTTCACATTGTTTTTACTGAAGGCCAAACTCGCTAACTCAAATATTTTACCTCTACGATCATATCATAGAAACTCTTATTTTCTTGTTACGATGATTCTCCACTTCACTCTGAAATTCTTTGAACTTTTCAAATGTTTCAGACTTGTGCTTCATTAAGTAGATATACCCATATCTGCTCAAATCATCAGTGAAGGTCAGAAAATAACGATACCCGCCGCGAGCTTCAACACTCATTGGTCCACATACATCTGTATGTATAATCTCCAAGAAATCTGTTGCTCGCTCCATAGTTCCGGAGAACGGAGTTTTAGTCATCTTGCCCATGAGGCATGGTTCGCAAGCACCAAGTGATTCATAATCAACTGATTCCAAAAGTCCATCACTATGGAGTTTCTTTATGTGCTTTACACCAATATGACCTAAACGGCAGTGCCACAAATAACTTGCACTATCATTATAAACCTTGCATCTTTTGGCTTCAATATTATGAATATGTGTATCACACGATCGAGATCCAACAAACCATTTTCATTGGGTGTATGACCATAGAAAATTTTATTCATGTAAACAGAACAACAATTATTCTCTAACTTACATGAATAACCGTATTGCAATAAACATGATCAAATCATATTCATGCTTAACACAAACACCAAATAACACTTATTTAGGTTCAATACTAATCCCGAAAGTATAGGGAGTGTGCGATGATGATCATATCAATCTTGGAACCACTTCCAACACACATCGTCACTTCACCTTTAGCTAGTTTCTGTTCATTATGCAACTCTGATTTCGAGTTACTACTCTTTAGCAACTGAACCAGTATCAAATACTGAGGGGTTGCTATGAACACTAGTAAAATATACATCAATAATCTGTATATCAAATATACCATTGTTCACTTTGCCATCCTTCTTATCCGCCAAGTATCTAGGGCAGTTCCACTTCCAGTGACCATTTCCTTTGCAGTAGAAGCACTTAGTTTCAGGCTTGAGTTTTAGCTTTGAGTTTCTTCACGGGAGTGACAACTTGCTTGTCATTCTTCTTGAAGTTCCCCTTCTCTCCCTTTGCCCTTTACTTGAAACAAGTGGTCTTGTTAACCATCAACACTTGATGCTCTTTCTTGATTTCTACCTTTGCCGATTTCAGGATCACGAAGAGCTCGGGAATTACCTTTCGTCATCCCTTGCATATTATAGTTCATCACGAAGTTCCTACTAACTTGGTGATAGTGACTAGAGAACTTTGTCAATTACTATCTTATCTGGAAGAATAACTCCCACTTGATTCAAATAATTGTAGTACCCAGACAATCTGAGCACATGCTCACTGGTTGAGCTATTCTCCTCCATCTTGTAGGCGAAGTACTGTCAGAGGTCTCATACCTCTCGACACGGGCATGAGTATGAAATACTAATTTCAACTCTTGGAACATCTTATATGCTCCGTGGCGTTCAAAACGTATTTGAAATCCCGGTTCTAAGCCTTAAAGCATGGTGCACTTAAACTATCAAGTAGTCATCATACTGAGCTTTTGTCAAAACGTTCATAACGTCTACATCTGCTCCTGCAATAGATCTGTCACCTAGCGGTGCATAAGGACATAATTCTTCTGTGCAGCAATGAGGATAACCCTCAGATCACGGAACAATTCCGCATCATTGCTACTAACATCTTTCAACTTAGTTTTCTCTGGGAACATATAAAAAATAAACGTGGAGCAAAATCGCGAGCTATTGATCTACAACATAGATATGCTAATACTACCAGGACTAAGTTCATGATAAATTATAGTTCAATTTAATCATATTACTTAAGAACTCCCACTTAGATAGACATCCCTCCGGTCATCTAAATGATCACGTGCTCCAAATCAACTAAACCATGTCCGATCATCACGTGAGATGGAGTAGTTTCAATGGTGAACATCTTATGTTGATCATATCTACTATATGATTCACGCTCGACCTTTCGGTCACCAATGTTCCGAGGCCATATCTGCATATGCTAGGCTCGTCAAGTTTAACCTGAGTATTCTGCGTGTGCAAAACTGGCTACACCCGTTGTATTTGAACGTAGAGCTTATCACACCCGATCATCACGTGGTGTCTCGGCACGACGAACTTTCGCAACGGTGCATACTCAGGGAGAACACTTATACCTTGAAATTTAGTAAGGGATCATCTTATAATGCTACCGTCGTTCTAAGCAAAATAATAAGCATAATAAGATAAACATCACATGAAATCAAAATATGTGACATGATATGGCCATCATCATCTTGTGCTTTTGATCTCCATCTCCAAAGCACCGTCATGATCACCTTCGTCACCGGCGTGACACCTTGATCTCCATCGCAGCATCGTTGTCGTCTCGCCAACTATTGCTTCTACGACTATCTCTACCGCTTAGTGATAAAGTAAAGCAATTACATGGCGATTGCATTTAATACAATAAAGCGACAATCATATGGCTCCTGCCAGTTGCCGATAACATTACAAAACATGATCATCTCATACAAAACCGTATAACTCATCATGTCTTGACCATATCACATCACAACATGCCCTGCAAAAACAAGTTAGACGTCCTCTACTTTGTTGTTGCAAGTTTTACGTGGCTGCTACGGGCTTAGCAAGAACCGTTCTTACCTACGCATACAAAACCACAACGATGTTTCGTCAAGTATGTGCTGTTTTAACCTTCACAAGGACCGGGCGTAGCCACACTTGATTCAGCTAAAGTGAGAGAGACAGACACCCGCCAGTCACCTTTAAGCAACGAGTGCTCGTAACGGTGAAACCAGTCTCGCGTAAGCGTACGCGTAATGTCGGTCCGGGCCGCTTCATCTCACAATACCGCCGAAGCAAAGTATGACATGCTGGTAAGCAGTATGACTAGTATCGCCCACAACTCATTGTGTTCTACTCGTGCATATCATCTACGCATAGACCTGGCTCTGATACCACTGTTGGGGAACGTAGTATTTTAAAATTTTCCTACGATCACGCAAGATATATCTACCAGATGCATAGCAACGAGAGGGAAGAGTGTGTCTACGTACCCTCGTAGACCGGAAGCGGAAGCGTCAAGTGACACGGTTGATGTAGTCGAACTTCTTCGCGATTCAACCGATCAAGCACCGAACGTACGGCACCTCCGCGTTCAGCACACGTTCAGCTTGATGACGTCCCACGAGCTCTTGATCCAGTTGAGCTTCACGGGAGAGTTTCGTCAGCATGACGGCATGGTGACGGATATGATGTATTCACCGGCGCAGGGCTTCGCCTAAGCACCGCGACGGTATGACCGAGGTGTGTTTCTGTGGAGGGGGGCACCGCACATGGCTGGAACAATTCAACTTGTGTCTTTGGGTGCCCCCCTGCCCCTGTATATAAAGGAGCAAGGGGGGAGGCCGGCCGGCCCTCCTATGGTGCGGCTAGGGGTGCAATCCTACTAGGAATAGGATTGCCATCCTATTCCTAGTAGGAACTACCAAAGAAGGAAGAGAGGGAAAGGAAAAGAAGGAGAGGTGGCGCCCCCCAATCCTAGTCCAACTAGGAACCCTAGGTGGGGCGCCAGCCAGCCCCTATGGGCTGCCTCTCTCTTTTCCATAAGGCCCACTATGGACCATCCCCCCTCGTAGGGGGTTCCGGTAACCCCCTCCGGCAATCCCGTTAAATCCGAAACTTTTCCGGAACACTTCCGGTGTCCGAATATAGTCGTCCAATATATCAATCTTTATGTCTCGGACATTCCGAGACTCCTCGTCATGTCCGTGATCTCATCCGGGACTCCGAACTACCTTCGGTACATCAAAACTCATAAACTCATAATACCGATCGTCATCAAACTTTAAGCGTGCGGACCCTACGGGTTCGAGAACTATGTAGACATAACCGAGACTCATCTCTAGTCAATAACCAATAGCGGAACCTGGATGTTCATATTGGCTCCTACATATTCTACGAAGATCTTTTATCGGTCAAAACCGCATAACAATATACGTTGTTCCTTTTGTCATCGGTATGTTACTTGCCCGAGATTCGATCGTCGGTATCTCTATACCTAGTTCAATCTCGTTACCGGCAAGTCTCTTTACTCGTTCCGTAACACATCATCTCGTGACTAACTCATTAGTCTTTTGCTTGCAAGGCTTATTGTGATGTGTGTTACCGAGAGGGCCCGGAGATACCTCTCCGACACTCGGAGTGACAAATCCTAATCTTGATCTATGCCAACACCACGAATACTTTCGGAGACACCTGTAGAGCATCTTTATGATCACCCAGTTACGTTGTGACGTTTGATGGCACACAAGGTGTTCCTACGGTATTCGGGAGTTGCATAATCTCATAGTCATAGGAACATGTATAAGTCATGAAGAAAGCAATAGCAGTAAAACTAAACGATCATAGTGCTATGCTAACAGATGGGTCTTGTCCATCACATCATTCTTCTAATGATGTGATCCCGTTGATCAAATGACAACTCATGTCTATGGCTAGGAAACATAACCATCTTTGATCAATGAGCTAGTCTAGTAGAGGCATACTAGGGACACTCTGTTTTGTCTATGTATTCACACATGTACTAAGTTTCCGGTTAATACAATTCTAGCATGAATAATAAACATTTATCATGATATAAGGAAATATAAATAACTACTTTATGATTGCCTCTAGGGCATATTTCCTTCACGAGAGGAGGAAGAAGTTCTGGTGCGCCTCTCTGGGAGGAGCGACCTCCCTTTTATAGGCGCAAAGTAAGGAGGCGAGAGGCTCCGCCGGGAGCTAAAGAGAGCGAGGAAGATGACCGACCATTCGTATACCCGTCGTGCGTGGCAAAAATTAGACATCGGCTCGGCTCATTCCCGCAACCCGCGCCGCGCCGCGCCGAGGCGGGCGGCGGAGGAAGAGCGCGCGTGGATGTCCCTCTTGTTCTCATGCTCGTACAAGTGGAGAAAGAGTCTCCCTTATAAAGAGGTCCAACTCCCTGTAAACTAGCAATGTGGGACTAAACTTTAGTAGTGCCCCTTGCCTTGCACGAACGGGCTAAGTGGGCCTCTAGGATTTATTAGGAATTTCTGAAATTAATATTGGGCTAGGCCATAATAGACTAAAATTCTAGCTCCGGCGGCGCTTCCCTTTTCGGAGGATAGTGGGGAATAACAGCATGGGTGTTGGGGCCTTTTTATTTCTAGACTAGACTAGAGGAAGAAGAAATGGCGATGCTTGGATTGGATAGAGTCGTACATATACAAACATAGAAATGGTATGTTTGTAAAGCATTCACAACTTTCAGAATTTACCTTTTCAAAACAAATAAAGAAAGGAAAACTTTCACTTAGACCGACCGATTTCTGGCTAGCGCAAAGTTCCCGGTGAGCTGTCCGATCAGGTTTGATCGTGCGGCGCTGTAGTCTCTCACGTGTCTGTCGGGACCGTGTCGTTGGCTCGACCACATCGCAACCACGTGGTGCCTCACCCTCACCTACAGCAAAGCAGAGGTGTCAGATCCAGCTGATGCGAGAGGCAATGCGGCGATGAACATCCAGAACGGCAAAGCCATGGCGACAACGGGAAGTGGAGGCGCGCATGGCGGCGATTGAGAGCATTAACTGAGGCACCACACTCAGGTATTTTAACACCTGCCCCAAAATCGAGCTGAAATGCTAGGTTTCGGTACAAAACTAGGGGTATGAATGCGATGGCTCGACGAGCGGCTCTCTTGGGGTGGGTTGGGCTGATGGCGCGACGATTGGAAGGCGGAAGGGCTTGTCAGGAGCGTTTAGGTTAGGGATGATTATGCCGGAGGGGGGGGGGGGTGCTGCATAGATCATGCGTGTGTGGTGGATTTGCTTCGATTTAGATCAGGAAATCCACAACCAGCACAGCAATCCACTGCGACAGGGGCGTGAGATCTGTGGTTTCACAGCAGCAGAATATTGTGTTGATTTTCAGAGCAGCAATGAGAATGTTGTTCTCGAGACTGGGAGTGGTGCTTCATTTGCAGCAGAGTAGTGTTTTTTTTGTTCATTTTCAGAGCAGCAGGAAGAATGTTGTTCTCCATACTGGGATTGGTGCTTCATTGCAGCACAGAGTAGGCCGGCCGGCAGACAAACATATGATCTTTATCGAAAAAAAGAAAGGACATACTTGCGATGTCACTCAGTTATGCTGATGGAATGACAAGATATCTGAACTTGTGAATAGGATTAGCGATGTCCTTCGAAGTTTATTAGAATTCAGTAATGCCAGCTTGATGATCTGTTAGACAGTGGAGGAAAATCAGTCATCTGATTGCTTGTTTAAAATGTTTGCCTTTTTACATCAGGGGAAGCCGCTTGGTAAAGCCAAGGACGCTGATGCTATTTATTTAGGACAATAAAATTGTGTTTCCTGCCCTCTCACTCCCTCTCATTTTTGGCTGTCGATTTTGCTGATTTGGAAGTTTTTAGCCATGAGATCTGGTGTATATAATGACCTCCAACTCACCTTCTTATTACTAGTCCAACTATCCTAATGGGTTGATGCTCCAGAAGCCGAAACCGAGCCTTTGGTAAACTAGGCCTATTTTCTCGGCCCATTTATCTAACCGAACCGGGGTCCAGAGTGGTCATTCAAAAAAAAAAAAAAACAGTTCGCTCGAGTGATCCAGTCGATGCGATTGATACAGAAGAGGATGCATGCGGCATGGGGATACAGAGGATGCGGAGAGCTCGAGATCCAAGCGGTGAGGGAAATGAAGGAGCTCCACAATGACGCCTCTAAGAAAGACAACGATGTCGAAGGACATCGTTGTTGTCGGCGTCCTCCGAACTCGGAGTTTGGCTTTCACTCCGAGCTCACCAAACCCATCGTCGTTGAATCATGCCCCACCATCCGACTGAAGTGCAGCAACCATGTGAACTAGAGGTCATGCCGCTGCCAACAAACCACCGGCCACCTCAATTCCCAGCATTCTACCACCGACGTGAACCAACTCCTGGGGCAGCTGCCCCCAACATCCTCATGCCACGCCGATTGAACCACCACCAACTGGCTGGCTAGGCAGATCCGTAGCAGCCACTCCACATCCATGCACCCAGGATACATGCGGAGCTGAAGTGGAAGATTGACCGTCCTTGTGATGTGCTTCCAATTGACCGGGAAGCGATTTTTCGCCCTACGAATGCCTTGTCATTAGGCGTCATGTGCCCGACCTATCACACATAACGGATGTTGCTGCATTTTAACATCATGGGATGATTTATGTTGTTGTTATCCTATCTGTTTCCTTTCGAATGATTTATTGTGGAACGATGAACATCGAACTCATTTGATCCCCATATCTCATGTTCTTCTGTTGCTGATGGCTATTCAACTACCAGTTTTTTATTTGGGGTAAATGGGAGTTTTTCAGAAGTCAAAGAGTTAGAATTAATCAAGAGGCACCAAATCCACAATACAAGGGGATAGCCACACCGCAGTATTACACTCTGTGCGCTACAGTTTGCTAATTGAGATGCTACTCTATTCTACTTACCTATAGGCCAAAAAATAACCATCCGTCAGGTTTATGGTCATCTTATTGTATTCTCTTGGGGAGCTCGGCTTCCACTACATCATTACAGTTAAATAAAACTTTGAAGGCCGAAAAAATAACCATACCGTCATGCCAGCTACCGCTGCGCCATCAGAAGACATGAAAGAACCATCCACTGATAGGGCCAGTTACCCATCGGTGGTGAAGGCCATGCAGGGGCCGGCGGAGGTGCAGCCACCATAGTCGGCATCTGAACCTCCAGAGCAGGCAACTTCCCGTTTAATAACACATCCTCGACAGTATTATCTTTGAGCTGCTGCAAAATATTTCATATAGCTATCGATATACTCCATAGTTACCTCAACTGCGTGGGTCTCTTTGCCATGATCCAAATCAGTATGGCTGCTGAAGACGGTGAGACAAGGTTACAAGAAGAAAATCAGCAGATGGAGCCGAGGTACAGAGTAGATCCAGCTAACAAAACTACACCTGAAAAAAAAATTGAAGATGGTTTTTTTAGCCCTCTTCCTAGCCACTGTTCAGAAGTCTGATTGGACAGGAAAGTCAGCAGCTGTCCATGCGAACACATGATTCCACGATACACTGGGTCGATCGGGAGGGGAGAGTTCCAGCCTTTTGAGCCATCTTTGAAATGAACCCATCCGTGGTTGAGATCACAGCAAGGACAAGAAAAGAAGAAGAGATCACACAAAAGTAGAAACTGAGCAGTGAACTTAAATATGCAGGGGACTCGAGAAAATAGATTCTGCTCTCGTTGTTTTATTTTTTCCATCATTTCCCCCTTGTTTGTAATTCTATACAAAAATCTATGTTGTGTTCAAAACTCTCTTGGACTTGATTGGGTTGGACTGTAATTAATCTGCTGAAACATGTCAATTATTTTCTCTATAAGAAAACATGTCAGTTCTTCTCTCAATTCTCAAAGGAACTTCTACCACAAAGGCGCTCTGCGCCTCTACCTGCTCTCGATGATAGCCGACCAAACAAAAAGGTATTCCAGCAAATGAAAAGTATGGCAGAGATGCTCAAAAGTTTGCGAAATTGAAATGTTCAGGGACATGGTAATCCAAGATGGGCCACGGTGCCAACCAACTGCTCCCATTGTGCAGGCTTAAAAAGTGCGAACTGCTGACGGTTGAACAGATGCATCAATACAAAAGAAAAGAGTAGCAGAAACTCATGCATCTAACCAAATTAAAATTTTGGAACGATTTTACCACTCATAAACTGTTCTCAGGACTCACGGGTAAATGGCACTGTAGCTGAGTAAGCAGACTTCATACTACTAGTTAAGAACAACATGCATTAGATTAACTCCATACACACACCACAGATGCAGCTAGGCTATCTAAAAGGCGTTAGGTAAAAACGAACATAAACAAACTAGGCAAATTTTGGCTAAACTGTCAAGAACAAGCACCTAACAAGGGGTGTCCGTCTGCTCGCATGCCTTGTTGCCGCCTGCGATAAGTTACAAATATATGTATGATGAGCAGTGCTCCCAGCTTCCCTTCCGTAGTATTACCGTTGTCGAACCCCTGCCGCCATTTCACTTAGGAAAGGTCTTGTCTGGTGGGCTCCTGAATGCTGCCTGCATGCAAACTCTCAGTCAGGTAACAATGCTTGTATTCTCTTGTGTTCTCGGTTAATTAGTCTATCGATGCTATCTGGAAAGGGAGAGATAAAGAAGTCCACTATGGATCCAAGAAACTAGGAAAAAAAAATATACATGCAGGAATAAATCAGAACAACTAGACTAAGATTATGTATGAGTAAAGTGTATGCAGTATGCAGAACATACTATTTACATTGGCAAAAACTTAAAATCGCAGCTTAATTAGGCTACTCAAACATGTCAGGCAAATCCCTTGCTCCTCCTAAAGTCATCTCTTGTCGTAATATATATGTTCCACTTTTTCCTAATGTTTTTTTTTTCAGAAAACAGACAATCTTCTCCTGTCGTAATATTTCTCAATGAATTCAAAACTGTTACATGCATCTGACTCGGTCCATGCCAAGTTTAAAGTAAACAAATCATTAGTTCTCAAGCAGCTCCGAGCATTTCTTGCAATAAAATGGCATTCTTGAATGATTCATCTCAACTGTTTTCAGTTCAGATTGTATATTTTCATTCCAGAGTCCTAAAACAGACTCATTCAAGAATCAGTAATTATCGCATCAACAACAACTTTTGGTGGGCCGACTCAGACAGGGTAGCAACGCAGCCAAATCAGTCAACATAGCGGGCACCAAGAGGGCTTATTTTTGTGGTCATTCAGCCATGTCCACGGACAAATATCGTACATGTCCTTGAAGCTGCATTTCTATAAAACTGTTATTACTATTGTCAGTAAAACTTTCGTGTACTGATTTCTTTCACCTGGGCGCTGCTATTTGTACAAGAGTGTGAACTCCAGTTTTATTTGTTGACATTGATGCAATTTCTCTGTGATTTACAGATCCAAAGCTCTTCTAAATTCACTAGCTACAGCAAGTATATATAAATAAAAAGAACTTGCTCAAAGGCAGTGTATTACCAAAGTACTGAATGAATAAGGTCACTAGAAAAGTAGAAATCACACCAGTAATCAGTCTGATTGAACCTTTTACTACACTACCAGGTTCACAATCTGCAACAGGATTTATGATAACCATTATAGCAGATTCTTATGGAAAGGAAGAACGATTAGAGTATAATTAAGAAATTTAGCCCCATGGAACTAACACATGTCCAGAACAACAACCAGTGCTAGGCAAACAAGAACAAGGGTTAGAATGCTCTTTGGAAACGACATTATGCTTAATCTGTACGTATACCAGGCATTGCTAGTCATTGCTCTGAACTGGAAATAAACCAAGCAGGAGTGTAAGCACCAGCAAATTGAGCGGCATGATTCAAGCAGATTCAGAGGTACACAAACAAGTACTTCAGCCAACTGAAGAGCCAATTCTTGGAGGAAGCACAAGCGTCATTTGAAGGTAACACTACCGCCCATCTTCATCTGCTAATGACTCCGAGAATAGAGGAACATAAGGTAGAAATCGGCGTGTATTCTTCTCAAGATTAAGGATACAACCAACTTTGTGATGTCGCATATCGTACGCTACCAATGTATCACCACGAAATGAAATCAAGAAAATGGTGTCACAATCTGGATGAATCTCAACCACCATGTACATCTTTCCGGTCATGCTCATAAGCTTATTGATGTTGACAGTATGCTTCAGGACTAATTCTTTACTGTCACGATCCTTGAGGCACCAGAGCGCTATCTCAGAAACCTCGATTGCATTGTAATCACCGACAAAAGCTACAACATAGTGTAAGCACCCCTGAGACAATCCAATCGTACCAAATCTTCGACCATACGGTGTGCGGATGGTCTTCCACACTTTCCCCTCCATGTCCACCCCTCAGGCTGGACGGAGCGAGCGGGCTTTTCAGCCCGCTCGTGGCCTGTTCTGGACCGTACCGATCGGTCCTGGCCCGTTGAAGAAACTGGCCGGTCCGGTTACCAAATTCCAGCCCGAAATTTACTCGGTCCGGTCCGGTCTTTGACCGGTCCGACCGAGCGGACCGAAGGTGCAGTTCGTTTCTCGTCATGGCAGCCACCGATGATGCACTGGCCGTGCCCCCGCCCCGCCGCTGTTCAACGTAACCAAGTGTTATTCAGTCAATAGACAGGGCAAGAGGTAGAAGGAGACTCAGGTCACGCGCAACCAATTATTCGAACAGAAAATAGCAAGAACGATAGAAACGGGATCACGGTGCCATGCATCCCACAACTAACTCCACGCTGCCTTTTTCTATATTCACGACTAAACTGATTTGATCCGATATTCATGCGCGATCTGCCGTTTCCTTTTATTAAGTCGAATAGAAGACAGAAGGAAACTTCTATTCCTAGGTAAGAATTTACAAAATCTGTGCCACCATTTTAGGTAACTGCAATCCAATTCAACTAGTACGTATGTGAAGTTGAGGTATGGAAATGTACGTACGTAGATTACGTCAAAATCATTGGTAGTAGGCATGCTTATGTAATACGGAGTAGATGCTAAAAAAGAGCATGCTTAAAAGAGAAAGAACGAGAGAAATTGATCTGGTCCGATAATTATGGCGCCATCCTACGAATAACTCTACGTCAAACTTGATCCACTAATCACGCAAAGGCCCATACACAGAAAACCGTGGGATCATGCATGCGTTTCAGTACTTGCATGCAAGGAAAAAAACTGCAAGGAACAATCGCCCTTGACGCGTCTGGTAGCTGCCGGTGTCCATCGGCCCCGATCTCGACCATGGAGTCGCCTGCGCCACTCCCTGCTCCGTCCGGCAACCCCCAGTGCATCCTCTACCCTCATCTGCGGTGACCACGGCCGGTCCGCTCGGTCCAGCCCGGGCTTGTGCGCTGCCGGTCCGGTCCCTGAAATCAAGACCGCCCAGCTGCTCGGTCCGGTCCGGTCCGGTCCGCCGGCGGCCGGTCAAAACGGCGGCTCGGTCAGGGCCCGGACCGTGTCCACCCTGATCCACCCCCACCAGCACATACTCACCATTCATCTCCTCCAGATTGCCCATGAGGTACATCATACCTCCAGCAAAGACACATTTACTCCTAGAGAACAGGGTAACTTTCTCAACCATCCAACAGTCCCTATGACTCCAGACTCCTTTTCGCGACGAGTAGATGTTCACTCCTATAATGTAAGATCCCGTATAGGTCTCTTCGTAATGAAGAACGTGGAAATGGGACGAGACTGCCGGATCAAAAGCCAGGCCTGCCGTGTGTGTATATCTTCTCGGCGGCGCCCGCGGCTGTGGGGGCAGCTCCACCCACCTCCCTGTAACGGGATTGCACACTACAAAACCAAAATCATCCTCTTTCCAAGGGGTCGCCTTGTTCTTCTTGTGGCGACGGCAGAGAAGGAGGCCATTGCAGGCCTCCACGATGGTGATGCCCTTGTCGTCCTTGTTATTGCGCAGGTAAGGGAGGGAAAGGTCGAATGGGGCTGCGCCGTCCCCGGAGACGCTGGCAAAGTGGTCACCGGGGGACGTGTACAGGAAGCCGGCCAGGGCAGCTTGTTGCGGTTAGCCGGGTCGGTGATGAGGTGGCGCCAGGACACGGAAACGCACTTGAAGCGGTGAAGGGATCTGGCAGGGAGACGGGAGAAGATCTCCAGGATGAGGTCGTCGGTGAGCCCTGGATGGCTTTCCAGCCTCGACTTGGTGTTACTCTCGAACATCTCCTTCTCGGCCTCCTCCATGGATCACAAGTTAGGTCGGGTGGATCTGCAAATTAAATAGAGAGTAATGGGTGGTGATCTTACCTACGGTGGTATTTTGGATTAGGGCGGCGATCGACTGCGGCCAGCGGCGCTTCGCTTCTGGGAGGACGATCGGTGGGGAACAAGACAACAACGTACACGAGAACGAACGAGGGCTGGATATCTAGCTGACGTTAAGTATACGGGGAACCTCCAAAGATCGAATCCTCTTGACTTGTTGCTGGAATATAGGACCTGGCCTATGTTCAAAAAAGGAAAAGAAAAAAAATAATTGGGCCAAAAAAGCCCTGATTGGAGCACATACGTAGCAGGCTTTATTGTATTTTTGCAAAACATAAAGAGAATGTTTTTCTGCCATGCTGAATAATAATACGATTCATCTAAAAAAATATGATAAGTTTCTGAAAGTACAAACCGTGATGTGTACAAAAAGCACACAAGATTGAGATGATATATCTCCACTACTATTAAACAATCGAGTTGTGGCAGGAACATTACATCCCAGCCATACATCTGGCATCTCTCAATGGACCAGATTGCCTCAATGTTGTATCACATCATTTACCATAATCAATTAGCAATAATTACCATGATCTACGCCATCATTATTACACAATATTTACCACGATCTCACTCCAAACTAGGCCTATTTTAATCATATCAATTAGTAAGAATTACCATGATCTACGCCATCATTTTTTTAAACTCAGCCTTGTGTGCTGCGTACATAGAAGGAAAAATATCAATTAGCAGTAATTACCATAATCTACGCCATCATTTTTTTAAACCGAGCCTTATGTACTGCGTACATAGAAGGAAATAAGAAAAAGGCATGGCCCATATTCGCATGTAGGCAGAGACAAATGTGGAAACCAAATCGCTCATTTACATGTTTGTTCGGATCACATGATCGATCAAACCCGGACCTTAATTCCGATCGTTCCTTGACTTCCATCACTTCCTTATTTTCGTTCACCTATTTGAGTGTTCGTCGTCTTCGGCGGCTCGACTCTTGGTTTGACCTGGTCTTCTCGTACCGAGGAACGAACGACAGCGACGTGGGCCTGCAACGCTACGCGGCGACAATCTGATACGAGCACGTACATTCAGTTCAAGGAAGCTTCGGGTCCTAAATGACACACTAGATCCTAATTTCGACTGCTTGCATAACCAACTTTCAGTTCAAGGAAGCTTCAGGTCTTACCTTGGGATTTATTTGCCTCTTCCATCTAGCACAAACATGTTTTCCAATTATTGATTATTGATTGTACACAAAAAAAATTCCAATAATCTTTTCTACAATAGTCCAACATAATCAAAGGAGCTACCAAGGAAACCTACAGGCATGGCCGCGGCAATAATCAATCCTCCTCCCTCGACACTTATGCCACCGCTCCCTTTCCAGCGATTCAATTTTCTCTCTATTTCATAACTCTATGATACGTGCATTGCACGTGCACACTTACTAGTAACAAGAAAAATGCCACAGCTGCTCCAACGGGGACGGGCTGGCAGACCAGGCGGACCCGCCACGACCAGGGCCAGCGGCCTCCTACCCCTCGGCGCGGTGCTCGGCGGACCTCGACGTCTCCTCCTCACCCCTTGCCGGCGAGTCGTCACCATCCGGATTCGCGGATATCGCAGCTCTGTACGGCTGCTGCTACAACTGTGGTGACTCAGGGCACATCTCCGCCATGTGCACCAATAACACCCTGTGCCTGAGGTGCGGTGGAGAGGGCCACATCGCCCGTGGCTGCACCCGACGCCGTAGCCCCTCTCCGGCGAACCAGCCACCACGGCCCCCACAATGCTCCGTCGGCTTCGGGCCCCTGTGGACGCTCCACCCGCTGCGGCTTCCCCGCCGCCCACTGTGGTCCCCCTCCCCCACCAGGCCCGCCACCTTCCGGGGCTGTCCGGGTCGGGCGTTCCTGGTGCCAGATCGTGCGCGCGGGTTCGGCGGAGAGCTCCACCGGTGGTGGCCCCGGGTTCTCGGTCCCCTTCGTGCTCCTGGGTGCCTCCGTGGATCGACAGACCATGGAAGACGAGGTGGACTGCTGCTACCCCGAGGCAGGGGACGATCTGTGGCGCATGGAGGATGAGCTCTCCAGGGCGGTCATGGTCACAATCACGGGTGCCCGTCCACACATGGAATTGGCCACTGCCATGGCGGCTCTTCATGCGGAGTTCAGCATCGGCCGCGATGACATGTCCATCCGGGACTTCCATCCGGAGGATTTCTTGGTCCTGTGCAGAAGGCAGAGCACTCGAAGCAGGATGACCAGGCAGGGCGGTCTGTCCTCGTCGACGCACGAATTCTCGTTCTCACTCTCCCTGCGCCCATGGCTCCGGCATGCTCAGGCGACGGGCGTCTCGCTGCCTTTTCTCGTGCCTCTTGCTCTGGTGGGCGTGCCAGCTCACGCATGGACTAGGCGGACGGCGGACTGCATCTTGTAGGGGCTCTAGCTTGGTGGTCGGCGTGGCGGAGAGCACGGCCTTGCGGCGCGACATGTCGTGCTTCAAGGTCTGGGTACACACGGACAGGCCAGACTGCATCCCGGAGCGCAAGAGGATTTACATCGAGGAGCCTCGTGCGGCGCGCATGGCGTCTCTGTGGTACAACGTCAAGATCTACAAGCTGGCCGAGCCAGTGATCGACGAAGAAGATGACCCTGAGCTGCCCCCGCATCCTTCTTCCCCTGGCGGCGGTAGCAGCTCTTCGGGTGGGAGCCGCCACGCCGGAGCGAGGCTCGTCGGCGGCTAGGCGCCAGGGATCGCCGGATCGGAGGCCCGGTGTTCAAATTCCTGGGGCCCTGATACGTCTTCAACGTATCTATAATTTTTGATTGGTCCATGCTATTATTTATGATGTTTTGGATGTTCAATGGACTTTGTTATACACTTTTATATTATTTTTGGGACTAACCTACTAACCCAAAGGCCCAGTCCAGATTGTTATTTTTTGTCTATTTCAGGATTTTACAGAAAAGGAATATCAAACGGAGTCCAAACGGAATGAAACTTCAGGAGAGATATTTTTGGAGCAAAATACGCACGGGAGACTTGAGAACCACGGAATAGGGCACATGTGGCGTCCACGAGGGTGGGGGCGCCCCCCGTATAGGGCGCGCGCCTGCCTCGTGGGCCCAACGTCTGGCCCCCGGTGCCCTCCTTCTTCCTATATATACCTACGTACCCCGAAACTATCAGAACAACAGAGAAAACCCTAGTTTCCACCGCCGCAACCTTCTGTTCCCGTGAGATCCCATCTTGGGTCCTGTTCCGGAGCTCCGCCAGAGGGGGGATCTTCCACGGAGTGCCTCTACATCATCATCATCGCCTCACCATGAGTTGTGAGTAGTTTACCACAGACCTTCGGGTCCATAGCTAGTATCTAGATGGCTTCTTCTCTCTCTTTGGATCTCAATACAAAGTTCTCCTCGGTCTTCGAGGAGATCTATTCGATGTAATCTCTTTTTGCGATATGTTTGTCGAGATCCCATGAATTGTGGGTTTATGATCAAGATTATATTTGAGAAATATTTGGTTCTTCTCTGAACACTTTATGGATGATTATAATATCCTTGCAAGTCTTTTCGAATTGTTGGTTTGGTTTGGGCTACTAGATCTATAGTTCTTGCAATGGGAGAAATGCTTGGCTTTTGGTTCAATCATGCGGTGTCCTTTCCCAGTGGCAGTAGGGGCAGCAAGGCACGTATTGTATTGTTGCCATCGAGGATAAAAAGATGGGGTTTATATCATTATGTTTGAGTTTATCTCTCTACGTCATGTCATCTTGCTTAAGGCGTTACTCTGTTCTTATGAGCTTAATACACTAGATGCATGCTGGATAGCGATCGATGTGTGGAGTAATAGTAGTAGATGCAGAATCGTTTTGGTCTACTTGTCTCGGACGTGATGCCTATATATAATGATCATGCCTACATAGTCTCATAATTATTCGTTTTTCTATTAATTGCTCGACAGTAATTTGTTTACCCGCCGTAGAATATCGCTATCATGAGAGAAGCCACTAGAGAACACTATGGACCCCGGGTCTATTCTCAACATATCAATCTACAATCTAATTTACTTTTCCGCTTTTACTTTCTGTTCTTATAATAAAAAATACCAAAAATATCAAACTATCATCTCTATCAGATCTCACTTTCGTATGTGACCGTAAAGAGATTGACAACCCCTTATCATGTTGGTTGCGAAGTTCTTATTTGTTTGTGCAGGTGCGAGGGACTCGCGCGTGGTCTCTTACTGGATTGATACCTTGGTTCTAAAAAACTGAGGGAAATACTTTTGCTACTGTGCTGCATCTCCCTTTCCACTTCAAGGGAATACAACGCAAGCTTGAGAAGTAGCAAGAAGAATTTCTGGCGCCGTTGGCTTACGCAAAAGTCATATACCAAGTACCTATCACAAACCCTTATCCTTCGCATTACATTATTTGCCTCTCGTTTTCCTCTCCCCCACTTCACCCCTGCCGTTTTGTTTGCCCTTCTTCTGCCGTGTGTTTATCGTTCGCTTGCTTCTTGTTTGCTTGTGTGTGTTGGATTGCTTGCTTGTCACTATGGCTCAGAACAATACCAAATTGTGTGACTTCTCCAATACCAACAATAATGATTTTATCAACACTCAGATTGCTCCTATTACCGATGCTGAATCTTGTTAGATCAATGCTGCTCTGTTGAATCTTGTCATGAAAGATCAATTTTCCGGCCATCCTAGTGAAGATGCCGCTACCCATCTAAACAACTTTGTTGATTTGTGTGATATGCAAAAGAAAAGGGATACGGATAACGATATTGTTAAATTGAAGTTATTTCCGTTTTCACTTAGAGATCGTGCTAAAACTTGGTTTTCCTCTTTGCCTAGAAATAGTATTGATTGTGGAATAAGTGCAAAGATGCTTTTATCTCTAAGTATTTCCCTCCTGCTAAGATCATCTCTCTTAGAAACGATATTATGAATTTTAAGCAACTAGATCATGAGCATGTTGCACAAGCTTGTGAGAGAATGAAATTAATTATACGCAATTGCCCTACACATGGTTTGAACTTATGGATGATTATTCAAAACTTTTATGCTAGCTTGAATTTTGCTTCTAGAAATCTTTTAGATTCGGCCGCAGGAGGCACTTTCAGGGAAACTACCTTAGGATAAGCTACCAAACTCCTAGATAATATTATGGTTAATTATTCCCAATGGCACACCGAAAGATCTACTAGTAAAAAAGTGCTAAGAGTGCTTGTTCCGATCCTAATGATATGCCTCTGTCCACTTTGATTGAAAATAACAATGAATCTTTGGATGTGAATTTTGTTGGTAGGAATAATTTTGGTAACAATGCTTATAGAGGGAACTTTAATCCTAGGTCTTTTCCTAGTAATTCCTCTAATAATTATGGTAATTCCTAAAACAACTCTTATGGAAAGATGCCTTCTGAATTTGAAACTAGTGTTAAGGAATGAATTGGCTAGAAGTGTGGATAGAATTGCTCTTGATGTTGATTCTTTGAAACTTAGATCTATTCCACCTAAGCATGATATCAATGAGTCTCTCAAAGTCATGAGAATTTACATTGATGAATGCAAAGAAAGAACCACTAGGATGCGTGCTAAAAGAGAGAATTATATAAAAGCGTGTTCTTCTAGTTATCATGAAAATAAAGATGAAGATCTGAAAGTTATTGATGTGTCTCCTATTAGATCCTTGTTTTCTAGTATTGAGAAACAATATAACGGGGCTAGCTACGAGCCTCCTCAGCGATTTCACTATTTCAGTCGTCCGATCATCGAACATACGGTCCAGATCAAATTCGGGCGTCAATTCCTCGCCCGCGCGCGTCGCGCCCCGTCTCGCGGGCCGCTGCTCCACGGAGCAACCTCCTCTTCATGTATGTAATTGGACCGGCCCACTTATTCCCACTCCCACGCTAACAGCCCAGGCCCCCGAACGAATAGCCGAACGAAAGTTCCCCTCTGCTCCTCCGCGTTGCCGCCCATCCTCCTCTCGATGCGGTGGCGTTACTCCCTCCTCGATGTGCCGTCGATCTACGACATTATGCTGCGGGTCTGCCTCAGCGCCGGTACGGTCCAACCCCCCTCCCCTCTACCCCTCCTCCGTAGCCCTCCTTCGTTCCTGTTTTTATTTTTTCTGCCTTGCATCTTTCATGGATTTAATCAAGCATTTGTTGGCTGGTCCATTCAACCTATTAGCGCGGGATGCGGGCGATAATGGAGGTTGTTGCTCACGGCTAGCCGGAGTTTGCCGCGCCTCACAGCTAACATCGCGGACGGGGTCGGAAGGAGGTTGTGGCGGCTGTATGCGGACAACGGTGCAACGATGACAGATCAACCGGGGTCCTCGTGATAGGTTCCTGCGCCAGGGTCTTAGTCGTCGTGCTGGTGGTGCTAGGGCAGTCATCAGTTGCTAGGGCAGGGAAGTACCGCTTCCTGATGCAGGCCAAACTCAACCTGATTGCCTAATTCTCCATCTTGCTTTTTCATGACTATTTTCTATGTTTCCTGGCGGCCAGGGAGTCAATGCAACACTGCAGAGGCCTCCTACACAATCTCGCCATTCCTTGTTATCGGAGCGCGATGCGATGAGCTTCTCCTAGCAGCTTGGAGGTACAGCCAGGGAGGAAGGGAATGTTGTAGTGTCATGCTCGATCTTGACATCTTGTATCGACAGCGGTGGCCAGCAGTGCTGAAATCAACTTGTGCGGTCCGATCCCCTCTCTACTTATTTAAACAATGTTCAAATCATATACACAATATGCTTAGTACTTCATTTCACATAAATAAGTCATGTAATATTTTCCTGCAAAAAAAGGTCTGTAACATAAATATTTGGATGGTGAAGCTTCCATAGGTGCTTCATGCATTGATCTCCATGCGGGGCAACGACAGCCACGATGCGCGGCGGCTGGCTGTGCTCAAGAAACTCTCTTCTCGATTAAGTTTTTGCGTCCCATGTTTATTTGAGCTATCGAGACTTTGATTTCCTTAACAATGTACGTCACGTCTTTGATGCAATGCATAAAAGGAATTATTATGCTCAACGGTGTTTATTTTCTATGTGTGAATAGTCTAGGAGTACATCGTGGACTCACTACAGTATATGCCGTTAACCTCCATAGTAAAATGGGGTGGCCGAAAGAAAGAACCGTACTCTAACTTTTTTGGTTAATGCCATGTTAGATACATCGGTCTATCCAAGGCATGGTGGGGGGGAGGCGATATTGACTGCATGTCATGTCCTAAACCGAGTTCCCGCAAAGAACAAAGAGATAACTCCATTCAAGGAATGGGAGAAGAAAAGGTTAAAACTCTCTTATCTACGAATCTGGGGTTGTTTGGCCAAAGTCAATGTGCCAACCTCAGAGAAGCGCAAACTTGGACCAAGGACTGTGGATTGTGTTTTCCCGGGATATGCTTTTCATAACATTGGATATAGATTCTTGGTTGTAAAATCTGAGGTATCTGACGTGCATGTCGGTACAATCATGGAGTCGAATGATGCGACTTTCTTTGAAGATATCTTTCCCAAGAAGGATATGGCTACCTCATCTACTCAGGAGATGCCTAGTTCATCGAATCAAGAATCAGTTACGATTACTGAACCTACCATTTCGATGGAACACTTTGACAAACCCGTGGAGGAAAACAATGAAGCTCCTACTAGGAACAAGAGACAGAGGACTGCAAAGTCCTTTGGTGATGATTTTATTGTCTATCTAATAGATGACACTCCAAGTTCTATTTCAGAAGCCTATGCATCTGAAGATGCTGACTACTAGAAGGAAGCGGTTTGTAGTGAGATGGATTCCATCTTGGCAAATGAAACTTGGGAGATTACTGATCGTCCCTGTGGGTGCAAACCTATAGGATGCAAATGGGTATTCAAGAAGAAGCTTAGGCCTGATGGTACTATCGAAAAGTACAAGGCACGGCTCGTGGCTAAGGGTTATACCCAAAAGGAAGGTGAAGACTTCTTTGATACTTACTCACCTGTGGCGCGATTGACCACTATTCGAGTTCTACTTTCTCTAGCCGCCTCACATGTTCTTCTCGTTCATCAAATGGATGTTAAGATTGCTTTCCTAAATGGAGAGTTGGATGAAGAAATTTATATGGAAAATTAGATGGGTTTGTAATAGATGTTCAGGAAGGAAAAGTGTGCAAGTTGCCAAAGTCTTTGTATGGACTCAAGCAAGCACCAAAGCAATGACATGAGAAGTTTGAAAGAACTTTAATAGCTGCGGGCTTCGTTGTAAATGAAGATGACAAATGTGTATACTATCGCCATGGTGGGGGCGAGGGAGTTATCCTTTGCTTGTATGTTGATGACATACCGATTTTCGGAACGAATTTGAATGTTATTAAGGAGGTCAAGGATTTCCTATCTCGTTGTTTTGAGATGAAGGATTTAGGAATGGATTATGTCATTCTGAACATCAAGTTGTTGAGAGATGATGATGGTGGGATTACTTTGCTTCAATCTCACTATGTGGAAAAGATCTTGAGTCGCTTTGGCTATAGTGACTGCAAGCCCTCTCCAACACCATATGATGCCATCGTTCTACTTCGAAAGAATCAAATAATTGCTAGAGATCAATTGAAATATTCTCAGATTGTTGGCTCGCTTATGTACTTAGCCAGTGCTACAAGACCTGAAATCTCTTTTGCTGTTAGCAAACTGAGTAGGTTTGTCTCAAAACCAGGAGATGTGCATTGGAAAGCTCTAGAGAGAGTTTTGTGTTATATGAAAGGCACTGCAAATTATGGAATTCACTACACCGGGCACCCAAAGGTGCTTGAAGGGTATAGTGACTCAAACTGGATCTCAGATGCTGATGATATAAAGGCCACGAGCGGATATGTATTCACTCATGGAGGTGGCGCTGTTTCTTGGAAGTCTTGCAAGCAGACCATCTTAACGAGGTCAACAATGGAAGCAGAGCTCACAGCACTAGATACAACTACGATCGAAGCGGATTGGCTTCATCGGCTTTTGAATGACTTGCCGGTTGTTGAGAAACCTGTACCGGGTATCCTTATGAACTACGATAACTAAACTATGATCACGAAAGTGAGCAACTCAAAGGATAACATGAAGTCATCATGACACGTTCAGAGAAGATTAAAGTCTGTCAGGAAAATGAAAAACTCCGGAGTAATTGCATTGGATTATATCCAAACGTCTAAAACTCTGGCAGATCCTTTTAGTAAGGGTCTATCACGAAATGTGATAGATAATGCATTGAGGGAGATGGGTATGAGACCCACAATATGAGTTGTTCACAGTGGTAACCTAGTCTATTGGATCGGAGATCCCGTGAATTAGATGTGGAAGACAAGCTGTTGGTCAGTTGAGAGGAGAGTATCCTTACTATTAACAATACCACTCCATGAAGATGCAATACTCTCCTAAATCTTCATGGCAGGTTGATGTATATCTTAATGTGTTCTAAGCGGCTCATGTAAGCAGAGATGTTGTCCTACAGAACATCTTTTGAAGAACACATCTATATGAGTCTGATTGTCAAACATCGCAATCTATGAGAGTAGGGTTCTCTCTAGTAAACTCATGAAAGGTCATGGAGTATGACGCATGCTCCACCTGCGGGGAAGACCCACGGTAGCCAAGTACCGATCAAGGCTTTGTGTGAAGCTAGATTCGCAGAAAACTTGCAGTTCAAGGCCCAGTCCACTGTTCAAGTTGCTTACTAGTGCAACATAGAGTTCTAGGTGGAAGTTCAACTTAACAGTCTCCACTGCAGTACCGGTATATAAAACCGTGTTTTGGAACCAAAGCAAAAAATTTGTGCCTCTCGGATCTGGTGGGACCCGGGGGATTGCTTGAATTTTTGTCTATTATGGGCCAACCAAATAGCAGTTTCAGAAATTCCTAATAAATCCTAGAGGCCCACTTAGCCCATTCCTGCAAGGCAAGGGGCACTACAAAAGTTTAGTCCCACATTGCTAGTTTAGAGGGAGTTGGACCTCCTTATAAGGGAGGTTCTTTCCCCACTTGAACAAGCATGAGAACAAGAGGGACATCCACGTGCGCTCCTCCTCTGCCGCCAGCCTCGCCACGCCTCGTCACGACGCGCCGCGGGTTGCGGGAATGAGCCGAGCCGAGACGCATCAGAACCACTCCTTCCTCTCGCCACCAGTTCCATCTCTGAGCTACTGCTATCTTCCTCATCCCGGCTTGTGGCTTGCACCGCAGGTGTAGGCCTCCGAAACCGCACCACTTTGAGTCATGTACGGAAGAAGGGTGATAAGTTTTTTGGGGAGCGCTCAGCGCGACTACTGGCTGCTTCATCACGGACGATCCGGATGCCGACGACTACTTCCCCGACGACGACTTCTTCCCCTATGTCGACAACCTCCTCTATGACATGGCTATCAAGGATGTCGACCCCAAGTCCAGTGCTTCTGCTGCTGCTGTCCCATATGTGTTCTTGCTCTTCCTGTTAGAAGCCCTGTTACAGTTCCTTGTTCTAGTGTTTGCTCTAAATATGTTAGGTTCTACTTCATATATGCAACTAGTTCTACTGTCTGCTCTAGATATATTTAGTTGCAGTTCATATATGAATATGCTATTTACTTTCTCTTTGTCAAATCGCATGACATGTTTTATCACTGCTATACTAGTCATGCTTTATTTAGTATTTCGGTTAATAAAATCATTTGGTAAATTGCTAATATTTCCAACAGGCACAACCTCAAACATAACTATTGCCTATCACAGTGCATCTTGATCGCGGTGCAGTGCTATGCACCTAGACGGAGGGAGGATCATGGTTTGATGTTTGTTTGGCTTGAGATAAGCGCCACACTCTTACTTTGTACGAACCTGAGTTGGCATCTACGCTAATCAACTGAAAAAGTCAGCTATCCATCTTCTCTTGTATGCGTACAAATATATCATACATTCAATATATTGTACAATTAATTTACCCTCGGAATATGTGGAGATCCACACTTATCAATTCATAGAGTCAACTATACATCTTGTCTTGCACACAAACAAATATTACGTACATTAGCATATATGGTACTCCATCCGTTCCCAAATATAAGTCTTCCTAGATATTTCAACAAGTGACTACATAAGAAGCAAAATGAGTGAATCTACACTCTAAAATATGTCTACATACATCCGTATGTTATACTCCATTTGAAATGTCTAAAAAGACTTATATTTAGGAACGGAGAAAGTACAATTAATGATACTCCATGATACATGAGGCTGGACATTATGTATACCTTCGGGTTAAACATAAACTCAGCACAGGTCAATGAGATTCTTAAACCACTTGGCATGCCAGAATTAATTTTTTTATGATAGTGAATCAGATCGTATCATGCGAACTGCTAAACCTCTTGGCATACGAGAATTCATCATTTCTATTACAGCAAACGCATCCCGTATCTCATAGTTTAGTGTGTACTATTTAGCTTGAGATGTGCACCAGGCACTTAATTACTTTCTGTACGAACCTGAGTTGGCATCCCCACTTATCAATTTAGAGTCAATTACACATTTGATCGTGCACGCATGTAGATAGTATTACATCGATAGTGTTGGAAATATGCCCTAGAGGCAATAATAAAAGTATTATTATTATATTTCCTTGTTCATGATAATTGTCTGTTATTCATGCTTGAATTGTATTGTACGGAAACATCGATACATGTGTGAATATATAGACCACAACGAGTCCCTGGTAAGCCTCTAGTTACTGGTTCGTTGATCAACAGATGGTCACGCTTTCCTGACCATGGACATTGGATGTCATTGATAACGCGATCACATCATTAGGAGAATGATGTGATGGACAAGACCCAATCCTGAGCCTAGCACGAGATCGTATAGTTCGTAATGCATAAGCTTTTCGGTGTCAAGTATTTATTCCTTAGACCATGAGGTTGTGCAACTCCCGGATGCCGTAGGAATACTTTGGGTGTGCCAAACGTCACAACGTAACTGGGTGGCTATAAAGGTACGCATCGGGTATCTCCAAAAGTGTCTATTGAGTTGGTACGAACCGAGACTGGGATATTGTCACTCCGTGTGACGGAGAGGTACCTCTGGGCCCACTCGGTAAGACATCATCATAATGAGCTCAAAGTGACTAAGGAGTTACTCACGGGATGATGGATTACGAAACGAGTAAAGAGACTTGCCATGACGAGATTGAACAAGGTATCGGGTATACCGACGATCGAATCTCGGGCAAGTACCGTACCGATAGACAAAGGGAATGACATACGGGATTGAGTGTATCCTTGACACAGTGGTTCATCCTATGAAGATCATTGAGGAACACGTGGGAACCAACATGGGTATCCAGATCCCGGTGTCGGTTATTGACAGGAGAGTCGTCTCGGTCATGTCTGCGTGTCTCCCGAACCCGTAGGGTCTACACACTTAAGGTTCGGTAACGCTAGGGTTGTAGAGATACATGCACATGGAAACCCTAATGTTGCTCGGAGTCCCGGATGAGATCCCGGACGTCACGAGGAGTTCCGGAATGGTCCGGAGGTAAAGAATGATATATAGGAAGTCCAGTTTCGGCCAACGGGTGAACTCCGAGGGTCACCGGGAGTGTCCCGGGACCATCGGAGGGGTCCTGGGGGTCCACCGGGTGGGGCCACCCATCCCGGTGGGGCCCCTAGGCTGCAAGGGGAAGGGGGCCAGCCCCTGGTGGGCTGGCGCACTCATATGGGCCCCCCTTCATGCGCCTAGGGTTGAAACCCTAGGGGGAGGGGGCGCCCCCTATGCCTTGGGGGGCAAGTTTTCCCCCCTTGGCCGACGCCCCACCTGGAGATCAGATCTCCGAGGGCCGGCGCCCCCCTGGCCCCTCAATATAGTGGGGTGGGAGAGGGCAGCTGCACCCCAAGCCTCTGGCGCCTCTCCCCCTCCCGTCACACTTCATACTCCTCAGCAGGGCGCCGGCGAAGCCCTGCAGGATTTCCTGCTGCATCCACCACCACGCCTTCGTGCTGCTGGATCTCCGATGACCTCTCCGCCCCCCTTGCTGGATCAAGAAGGAGGTGACGTTGTTGTACCGTACGTGTGTTGAACGCGGAGGTGCCGTCCGTTCGGCGCTAGGATCATCGGTAACGAAGAACGCGAAGAGTACGACTACTTCATCGACGCTTCTTCGAACGCTTCCGCACGCGATCTACAAAAGGGTATGTAGATGCACTCCAGTATGCTCGTTGCTAAATGACTCCTTAGTATGATCTCTCACTAAA
>LR738712.1:826402574-826446972 GCA_902687465.1 Secale cereale | reverse complement strand
CCGCTGAGACTGAGACATATCAAAAAGATCTATTACTAAAAGGAGATTGGGATCATCCTGTGGTTACCGGATGATGGGAATAACTAAGCAGAAATTTGGAAATGAGCACGAAATGTCTATAAATGAATTTTCTCATTATTCGTTATTTCCGGGTCTTTTCGTTGCATTCACTTACAACAAGGAACAACCACCAGCGTTTGGTGCAGCACTTGCATTTTGGTGCATTCTTCTTCCTTTCCTTGGTCTTTCGTTCCGTCATATTCCAAATAACTTATCTAATTACAACGTATTAACCGCTAATGCACCTTTTTTTATCAAATCTCAGGGACATGGTCTAATCATGAGGGTAGTATTTTATCATGGTGTTGGATCCCAAGTTTTTATGGATTCCTTTTTTGTTACCGGGGTCGATCCCAAAGCCATAATGTCTCAAAACGAAGAGGCTATAGAGAAACTTTGATTTTTTCCTTTGTCTCGAACTTCGTGAAGAACTCCATTCTATCTCTCCAACAAAAAAGTGGGGCTGCGCCCCAGTTGTACACTCCCTTCGTTCGGAGAACCCTTGTTGATTCTGAACTTCGTTCGCAAAGTAAGCGTCCTTTTAACGGGCCAGCCCTTTTTAATGCGCCGCTTGACCCTGTTTTGAAAATGAGCTTTGCTCTTCTGGGCGCTGGGCGCTCCCGTGGTTCGCGAGAAGGAAAAAGGACTAATCTTTCGTTACATCTGGCACGAGATGAAAAAGAGAGAGCTTCGTCTATCGATGAACAGCAGATTGACGGAGCTCTTGGCATTGCTTTGTTTTTCTCTCCTTTCCTATCAGCGAGTTCCGATCCTTTTGTCCGAAATTTCTTCGTTCGTACCGAACCGCTTGCAGAATCAAATCCAGTTCCACAAGATCCTATATCAGCTATACATCCTCCTTGCATTTATGCCGGAGATGTCGCCAGTGCTATGGGCTTTGGGTTATGTAGATCAAAAATGATGAATGGGATTGTGGCACTCCACTCGCCGCCAATGCGGAAGGATGCCGCCGAAAAGAATGGAACGCTGCTTCGCTCTGCTGGATGCGTCGGATCCCATATAAGAAGCTCGCTCTTTACCCGATCATTCAAACATTTAGTGGGCGGCGCGCCTGCTCTATTGTTGCATAGCAATAGAAGCCTGCTCATGCTGCTTCGGCGGCGCTTTTTCGCCTTCTCTTCGCTCTGGACAGGAGCGCTAATGGACACGGGGAGGGAGCAGGCGAAGCGTGTCGTTCGTAATGGAAAGAAAGACACCACTACTTCGCCTCTTTGTTGGACCGCCGGCGCGAACACGGTGGTCTCTGACCAGGACCAGGAACCAATTCGAATTTGGATCTTGACATGTCGGTTGTTTTTAACCGTAGGCATCTCGCCAGGAAGTTGGTGGGCTCATCATGAATTAGGTCGGGGTGGCTGGTGGTTTCGGGATCCCGTAGAAAATGCGTCTTTTATGCCTCGGGTATTAGCCACAGCTCGTATTCATTCAGTAATTCTACCCCTTCTTCATTCTTGGACCTCGCTTCTGAATATTTTGACTCTTCCATGTTGTGTCTTAGGAACCTTTTCAATACGGTCCGGATTGCTAGCTCCCGTTCATAGTTCCGCTACAGACGATACACGAGGAAGATTTTTATGGCGGTTCTTCCTTCTAATTACAGGCATATCTATGACTCTTTTTTACCAGATGAAGCAGGAGGCATCGGTCCGTAGAACCTATAAAAAAGAGATGGTTGTGGCGCGAAGTACTCTTGTGCACCTACGTCACTCGGCTCGCGCGCAACCCCGCCCCGTTATTTTATGTTATGGAAGAATTTAGCTTCTTGCTGGGCTGGTTATTCAGAGCCAGCAACTGGCTGCCGGATTTCGTCCCGTCCGTAGCGCTTCGGAAGTCACTCTGGCGTGGCGCTGCTGGATACTTCTGATCAATAGGAATAGGAGGAAAAAAAAGCTTATGATGAGCATCTATTGGAGTCGATCATTTCCAAGATCTAATTCTAGTTTCTTATTATGTAGTGGAAACGCCTCACAATCTTCAGTTTTACGCTTACGCTTAAGGGAAGAAATGTTCTTGGTGGATGCAGGCCCTGGTACCCCAAAAATTTGTATGCAAGATGAGCTTACAGGACTGCCAATCAAGAGAGCCACCAGGTTTGAGAATAAGGTGGGATCCAAGAATGTAGTGGCTGGTGAATCACTGATCAAAAAGCGGATTTTTGAGAGATTCTTCATCGCTCGTCCTTAGGAAACGGACTCGCTTCGCTAGCTCTAGGTGAATTTGCAAAACAGGGAAGAAGGGTATTTTATTTCGAAAGTCAACCGTTCCCGTAACCAGAACCGAACAAGGAAGCAGGGCGTAGACCCGTTACTTCTTACTATGGTGGAGGGGATGCCATTATTCCAATGCGTATTGACTACGTCGTAGGAACAGCGATAGCGATTGCGTGGGAACACCTTTCGCTCGAGGAGAGGAATGCGGACAACCGGCGAATAGTTTTCAGATGAAGGTACAGATCCCCTCTTCTCCCAAAGCTTTGGATTCATGGATAAAAAAAGCAAGGAGCTCCTCATTAGAGGACAGACCCAGCGCTCGAGGATACGGATTCGATTGACCCTATAAATCTCCATTTGCTAGCGCTTGATACGAATCCTAGAGAATGTGCTATTCCCTTTTCGCTAGCTCACATGCATGTCCTATTCCTCATTCGCTACGGATATCGTTCAGCTTCCTGCTTCCGCTTCTTCTATATCTGATTCAACCTTAGCCGAGGAGGGTTCATTTTAGTTTCATATATATGGGAAATCCTTACTTCACATTTTCACCTTGGGAAGTCACCACAGGATTTGATAAAACTCATCTTCATATATATGTAAAAGTAGTGCTTTCAATAACAAAACCTTTGCTTTGAACTGCTTTGTCTTAGCCGATCAATTGGAGAGATGCGCCTCAATCCTATCTTTTTTCCATCTATGTAAAAATCACTTTTCGGAAAGGCTTCCGCTAGATAATTGCTTTGCCGAGGCGCCGTTGCTTGTTCGTTACGAGCTCAACTCAATAGAACGGGACTCAGGAAATAGGTGCTACTACTACTCTACGCCCACACCGGATATGGACCGAACTGTCTCACGACGAACCCAGCTCAAGCACCGCATTAATGATTGTTTCTCAATCAGTAGCCTCTACTTCGAAGTGTTCCGTTGACCAAAGCAAAGGTAGAAGGGGGTATCTGCCCCTCAAAAAGCTCTTCTATCCAGATGAGGATGAGGAACTACCGTTGTAGGATCGGAATACTACATTCCTATGTCTAGGGATAGGAGCCGTCAAAGAAGGTGCCCGAGGAAAGGATTATTTATTTCTCTTATGAGTAGGAATAGCTCTAAATATGGCACATGTCGCTGGGAACCTCCAATAGGAAACCTAGGATACGGATTCGATTCCCGAGCAGATAAACAGATCGTCTTGTTCCTTTGCCGCTCGTACCTCTAGGAATAGCTCTAGCGTATCATGTGGTTAAAGAGATAAATATTTCTCGGAAGCTGCTGTTAAGGGGGTAAGTGCACTCGTACTATAGTATTATTTAATTGATTTGAGCCGTGCCCTTGTTGGAAAGAAAGGGAATAGGTGTCTTCGGCCGAGGTGCCGTGACTGTGGGGAAAGGGCCGTACCTCTATTTACGATAATTGCTTTAGGAGCAGGTGCCTTTTAGGATTAGGATTCGGAAGTACCGTTGTTTCCGTAGAGGATTTCGCAGTGCCTGATACTAACATATACGCAGCAGTTGGATCCAAGGAGCAGTTTATCGAAGAAAGGGATCAGCCTGCTAAACAACAACATCTCATTTCCCATGATGAACACATTGAATCTGTTCAAGTAGATAATTATGATTCGGATGAGGATGATCGTCTAATCGGACCCGCCCCTTCCTTTTTCTTTGTAGCTATTGCGAATCCGCTCCTGCGATGTGAAGGTTTTGGGTTAGTTTCCCGGCGAGGAGGAAGATACCTACCCCAAAGCGAGCAAAGCAAGCTAAGAAGGTGCCAGCCTGGTTTGGCGAAGTCTGTATGTAAGCTAAGAGGTCTGCGTTTCAAATCTTTTTCATCAAATGAGCAATAGCTTATTTTAATATTCCGACTGCGCAGGAAATCCTTCATTCACAAGCTAGCTTGGAACGGCGTAAAGAGGGAACTAGTAGCTGGGTGACGTGGAAGACATGAAAGGAGCCTGCTAAAGCTTCATTCCAGGTTTGGTTCAGGAATACGACGCGACAGACAAGCGAGTTCCACGAAGTGAATGGTAAAGCGATCCAAGGCGCCAGTAAACAGAGCTTTAGTTGTGAAGTTTTTCGCATGTTCACACTGAGCTTCCTGGGAATCCATCTTCTCTACAGCTAGCTTTCCTAGTTCTAGGTTTTCTTTGCCAAGTTTCTTTGGTTTTGCTTCGTCATGTTTTGAACCATTCTTATACCACACACCCTTTACGGGATGATGTCAGTTGCAATGTCACTGAACTTTCACATAGCCGCAGTTGTCGCATCAGGATTTTACATGGAACATTTTATCTGGATTTATCATCCCGCCGTAAGTGAAATGGTTTTTTTCAAACTTCAATTTAGATGCAATTGTGAGAGAGTTCTTTATTCACCATGATGAAAAGAAAGGACTTTTTAGTGACCCAGTTGCTCTGCTGGGAATAAAAAGTACATGAGGTACCAAATTGCACCGGCTCCTTGAGACTAGGCCACCAGTCATATTGCAAAATCCAAGGAAGCTGGAAGTTTGCATTCTATACCAAAAATACCAAGCTTTCCTATTATTTAAAATTACTAACTTTTGAATGAAAATTCCACTCCTGGAATAACAGACTAGCTTTCACAATCAATGGAGCCGCTCTCTTTGCCCTCAACCAAGTGATAATTTCTTATTTAATTAGCATAAAACGAGTACCCGGCAGGAAGTGATAAATTTAAACTTTTTACGGCAAATAAAATGCCTTCTCGATCATGGTCCCCAGCGGCAACTCCCCGGCATAAAAAAGAGTACGATCGGAAATTCAATTCTTTCTATTCATTATGTACGAAAATAAATCTTTCACTCAGACCTATTAGGTTTTTATGGTCTGGAAGTCAAGCGTTCGTTTGTCAAACTACTCAAAAACGTTATGGCAAACCTTGTTGGCTGATTCTTTACTTGCCTTTGAGGCTTTAGCTAGCTATATCCATCAACTGAGTCATTTTAGACTGTGGAGAAAGAGTTGGCTCACAGCAGTTCCAATGATTCAGTGGAACGCAGAGGTCGTATACCGAATGTCCCGTCAGGGCAGAAATTCCATGCTATGCTCTACAGTAGGCTACTCACCTTGGCTCATAGTTCTATACTGATAGGATTATCATCAATCTACTACTTCAGACTTCAATAGATCGATTCCTACGTCTACTTACAATTTTGGATATTGTTTTCTATAAAGAAAGATCAAAGCCTTGGCCGCCCATTATTTGAGCATGACTTGGCTCCGTAAATCCACTGGCAAACGTTTCAGAGTAGTAGTCAACCCGATAGGAAAGCTTTTTCAAGTGATTGTGAAATCAGAAACGAGCCCCCCCTGAGAATGACCGTAGTGAATGCTTCTGGGTTTACATCGTTGGCTCCGACTTGAACGGATGAATGAAATGGGAATGATGAAAGCCTCGGGACAAGCATATCTTGCCTCACCTATATAATGGTTTTCACCCGCCTCTTCGGTCTTACCCGTCGTACCATCAAGATCCAGAACAAGCAGGATAGTCAATCCACCACTTAGGAGAGTAACCTGTAGAAGAGCCCAGGATCTCATTAAATGCATTGGAAGGGGACCGGATCAGAAACTCTCAAACTGAAGGGGAAGTTCAAGAAAAAATCCATTACAATCCTTAGGTAGCAACATGAGTTTTCTAGACATTCAAGTGGCTAAATTGAACAAGCTCCTCATCACCAGAACCTTGCCCATGATCATCACAGTTGCTAATGGACAAAAGATGACTAATGAAGGAAAATGTCTAGGGATAAAGTGGGGCAGGGGCATAACTTTAAATTCTATTTGAGAGTGATTGAACTAGAGTCCTATGACATACATGGTTTTGGGCATGGATTGGCTGAGAACCTTAAGTCCATTTACATTAGATGTGAACACTTACACCTTGAAGTGGGGGTAAAGTAAGTGAAATTGGAAGGAGTGAGGACAGAAATGTCCAGCCAGAATGAAACAGAAGAAAAGGAAGTAGGAGAAATGAACGGAAGCAGGGGAAGGCGAAAAGGGATTACTTGCTAAAGGCTTTCAAGCCCTACGTCTTTTTTTTTCTAAACAGCAAAGCTGGTGGCGAATGCCCTATTCAAACTACATCAACGTCTTTGTTTGCTTTGTATGAAAAGACATACATTCTACCTAAACCGCTTGCTTGAGCTCTAGCCTAGTGTCTCAAAAAAAAGAAGAGAAAGTGTTAGCTTCGCTTGGCTTCGCTTAACTTTTAGGGCTCTGCTCTATAGGAAATCCCATAGAAAATTTACTTTAGAGCGAACGAGAGCAGACTTTCTTACAGAGGCGAGAGACGACGAGGACAGAGTAGTTTCCACAGAATCAAAGGGGCTCTTCCTGAGAGGAAGTCAAGCCACTAACTATGCAGAAGAAAAGTAAGCGAGCGCAGAAAAAGGGATGCTTGAAAGCAAATGAAACCAATTCGAACCTCCGATCGATCATTCTACTATTTTTTCAACAGAAAACGATGTTCCGCATTCAAGATAATATACTACTGGTCAGACCTCGTACTCTTTTTACTTCGTTTTACTCTTTTCTTCTCTCCCCTCTTCTTTCAATCAAAGTCCTCTATTCAAACTCCGCTCTAGTAGCTCTAGCCCTAACTTCAACAACTCAATATTTGCTGTATAAGCAACTGGCCCCAAGGTATTAAATCCTCTTTTGTTCTAATCTATATAATGAAAACAACATATTAAGACAGGTTGATTGCCGGAACACCTCCTATACACCCCTACCGCTGGGTTGAGCTCCTCTTACGTATCTTTAGATCCGCATCTTCCTCAGATGTAGTTTCTATGTATTAAGAAAGGCCTATGATTTTTTCCATACTGCCCACCGGCTGTAAAGAAGCTATATCGGCTCAACATTCGGACATCTAAAAGAAGTCGTGAACTCCAGAAAGGAGGGAACTCCAGCTAAGAGACCATAGAATGGTACTGCTACTTGATGCAACTGAGACTAATAGCATAGCCAAGGCTTAGTCAATTTGTGTTTTCCATCCGTCTTCGCTGCGCGCCTTATCAACTAGGCTCCCAATCACCTGTTGATGGAAAGAAGAGGCTAGGGAGAACTTCTCAGTGACAGAGATCATACTTCTGTAGCAGATAGTCAGAAGAATGGAAATCCTCTATTGTAAGTCTCTACATTATTTCTTAGTCTCATTTGCTTCTTTTTTTATAGGCTGAGTGAGTAGGTCTGTGAAATCGAAATTGGGAATGATGAAGCAGAAATAATATGGGTTGCAAAGTTTGACCAAACAAGCGAAAGACTTGTTTTATAGGTTGAGTGAGTACTGTGATTCTTTCTTCGAAGTATGGAATTCCAGGTAAGGTGGTATTGCCCCTTGGATCACTGGGAGGAATCTCTTCTTGCTACCAGGAAAGTGGAAGGCGGCGGAAAGGCTGTGAAACCTGGCATTGTATTTATAAGAATATGCGAGTTATCATCATGCCAATGGAAACTCTTTTATGATGACATTGAGTCCAAAATATGCCAGTCAAGTCTCAAGAGCTAGATTTTGGTTCAGACAAAGGTGTCTCAGATCGCAGGCTGGGAAGACGCATCGCTAGGCTTGGCTATTACTGAACATCTACAACATTGACTGATACGCTAGCTTGACCACCTAGAAGCCGGGTTCCCGATCCTCACCTGCGGTGATGTAGGCTTTACATTCTTCGTGTTTTGAGGGTTCAAAAAGAAGAAAGTCGAAAGAGGGGGTAACGTTTGAACGCTTGGGTGCCCTGGTTGGTTCGGAGAAAAAAGATCCCTAAGAATCACAACGTAGAAAAGGAAGCTAGTCCACGAGAAGAAATCTATCTGATATGCGTGGAGGAAATACTAATAAAAAAGGGAGGAAGATCATTCTTTAAGTCGATTCCAAATCAGTGGCTGAGCTTATTGAGAAGGGTTTTTATGAGTCAAAGCCAAACGCATCCATAGTATAGAGTATCCGCGCGAGAATGAACGGTTCGAGTCCATCCAAGGGGCAATGGTCGCTCAGAGGTTTGCATAAAGGTACGTTTCAACGAATCTTGATGTTGGCTGGGAGTCCCCTCTTCGTCGGAGAGGGAAGCGCTGTAGAAGAGGGTTGAGAGTCCTATAGCAAAGCAAGTTCTTTGGTTCTAGAAGAGAGGATGTGCTTTCCGCATTGAAGTTAAGGATTGAATGAATTAATTGTCCGAAACCCTACTTGTGAATGAATGTCTCCTGTCCTTTGGCATCCCGGTGAAGAAGTTGACTTACTTCCGAATGAAGCGACTCTGAATAAGGTTTTCAGATCGACCAAAAAAGAGATTATTTATTGTAAGTGAACGGAGAAAAAATAAAAAGTCTTTTAAATAGGACGGACAGGCTGCTCCCTCTTGAGGTTGCAGGATCTGTAGTGACATCTTCTCCTGATGTGCAATTGGAGGCACTTGTGCTAGTTGCTGCATCTTCACCGATATCATTTATATTTCCATCTTACTGCACTTGGTTGACAAACCCTGAAACCATAACACAGATTTCAATCTGCTCTTGGAAATCCTCGAAACCCATTCCATATCCAATCTTTGGACTACCACCCATATCTCCTATTATCGACCCACCACTGGATAAGCGAAGAAGTACTGCGAGGAGTTTTCAATTCACTAGCCGAACAAAGATCCTTCAATGCAAAGGAACAAAAGGGTATGGGATTCTCATGTCAAAGCATTCATTGATAACTACTACTTCTTTGTTTCATGTGTTGCATCCAAAAATGGTTAATTAAGTAATAGCATTTATATTACCAATTTGCTTTCCACTCTTATTGAAAAAAAGCTCCGACCTTGGCTGTTTAGCAGTACATCCATAACTCCGAGCTTGAAAGTTTAGCAGTACACCCATAAGTGAATCCGGAAGTAACGTAGTACAGGGCGTAGCTCAATCTTCTCTCGCTGGATCCCAACCTAAAAGTAGCTAAGAGTTTTCCGGGCCTAATCTAAAAGATAGCATAGAGTTGTCAGTTTAAGTAGCTCCCCTTTTCCCGAGTGCGGGAGTCAGAGCATCCATTTCATTCGTTTAGGTGGGGAAGAGGAAAAGCTAGACAAGCTTGCAATCGATCAGCTGCAAGTTCTTCGAACTTATAATAGCGGGAATCTGGTCATTGATCCAAAGCTCACAAAGAGATAACAAACCAAACAATTCATAGGAGTCCCCCACTAGTGCTGGTTTGACATCCACTCCAGCAGCGCACCAAGAGAATCAAGTCAGTGGTAGTTATATAAGTCATCTCCGACGAAACAATCATCCACTACTTCAATACTGGCTTTTCGCCCTAGGCCCCCCTCTTTGGGAGCAGTTCGTGTCGTAAGATGTCAGGTTGAGTCCGCCAACGAACGCAATCCCTAGAATCTGTTTTGATCTTATTATTTGCTTTCAATAAGAAGCGGGAGATAAGCCTTCATGACTGCAATTTCCAGCCGGGAAAGAAGATCAAGGCCACTGCTTTTGAGCCGGTACCCACCCAAAATCAGATAGAGTGTAGTGTAGTTTGTCAACTCATCTTTTCCTGGCTTCATTTCCCATTGTCATTTCCTTTTCCAAAAACTCATTTGCTAAGTAGAATAGTTCAAATTCATGCTCTGCTAGAGCAAACACACTTCTCGGGATTGATGTCGTCTCCGTCTACTTTGTCTCTTAACTCACTCAGAGAGAGAGGATCCAAATTATTAAAGAGAGTACCAGACAAGAGGTAGTTGTGTGGTTCTATTATTCGTTCAGTGTATTATTCGGGAATTGGTTTTTCTTATTCCTTCAGTCGGATGGTTGCAAAGTGTCTGTAAAGTAATATAAGGTGTGAGTGAATTGTTTATTTTCCTTTGTGAGGATTCCAGTGAATAGAAGGAGGAGTTCTCAATAGGAAGGGGCAGGATCAACTATAAAAACTCCTGTCTCAAAACTGGTTCGTTGCAGATATGAGAGCTGAGCAGCGCGGATCACATACAGATCTGGAACCAAATCAGAAGTCGGTAATAACCTCGCCTTGCTTTTTTAATGTTTCACAAGTAAAAGTAGGTACTGGCCAGGAATCTTTAGAGCACATCCATCTTGTTTTGATGAGAAATAGGGTTATTCCCGCTCCCCTTATTAGTTAGTGCGCCTATCTATATTTACTAGGCTGGCATGTTTCTGATCCCTTTTTGTAAAGGTAGCCCTTAGGGAATGGTTTGCGGATGGGGTCACAATAAATAGAATCCTTGGCATGCAAAGAGTCTTTCTAGATTGAAGTCTATAGCCGCCCAGTGCTCGCCTTGACAGGTTTCCACTACTTGGGGAGCAGCCCATAGTGATATTGTGCTCATGGATCATAGGGATCTGGTTTTGGTGAAGAATAAGCTGAATGAAATTCATTTAGAAGGGGCCCTGAAGTGCCGGAGATTGTTTTCAACAAAGGATGGGAATTTGTCCGAGAAAGGACGATTGAGTTCCTACTTGGAAATTTCCATAATGTAGATCTTCCACATAAGGTGCCCGTCAGAAAGAAGAAAGCGGGTTTGGCTTATCCTTGATAATTTCCATCCAGTTTCAAAAAAAGTTCTTCACAGGATCTCTGAGTATGGATGTAGCGCGAATCGGCCGCCCCATTAGTTTTATGAGAATGGGTACTCCCACTAGAAACCCTATTACTTGACGGCACATTTACGTAGCGTAGATGAGTCCCTGAAACCAAGTAGATAGACAAGCTAAGCAAACGTAGGATAATATCTGTTCTGTACCTTCCCCTTTAAAGGAGAGAGAGCTCTAGAGAGAAGAGAGCGGTCGGCTTCACTCAATCTCTACTACTTTACTTACCAGATTGCAGAGTTCGGGTAAGCACTGGGAAAGAAAGACACATCACGAGAAGAAAGATTCGATGAAACCTTTTACAGCTGACGAAGACTAGTACTATATCTGTTTCTCGTCGGATTCCCGCTATGAACTCACTCCACTAGGAAAGGTTAGCTATGATTCAGTATTCGAATATCCACTCCACTAGATACCCATGCCAAGGTAAGAAACAGCAATGCTTCCTACTTGAATTCAAAGTCGATAGCCAAGCAAAGCTATTCCACTTGGTGAGGCTTCTGGACTTGGTATGAAATAGAGATCAATCCTGGAATGGTAACCTATGAAACAGTAGACCTTGATCCTGGAAACATATCAATTGAAAATACATCTTCTTATTTCCAAGAAGAATAGGGGAAGCATAATCTAAAATAAGTAAGTAGTCTAAGAGTAATCCTAGATTTACCAAAGATAGGATTAATCTTCTATCTCTTCATGTTTAAGATAAGGGAAGGCTCATCTAGATTGTATAGAAATGGGTTTTGACTAAAAGAAAAAAGAGAAAAAACAATCCTGAGTAAGATGATAGGGATGAGAAATCCTCTATTCCCCGAATAGAGTCTTTCTCGGAACTACAGCAATGCTATGACATATCACAGGTTAAACCGATCAAGCACAGAGAGATTACAAACTTCCCTAAGCCTAAGATCCATATTGAAATAAACCTAAGATCGAGGGATAAAGCACTCCTCGGTTTGGGATAATGCACTCGTATGTTCAGCGGAGATCGGTACTGGATACGGGCTTGGGAGAAGGAAGCTCGGGTATTGTTGGAAGCAAGCAGCTGTCTGGCCTGGATATTGGATCTGGACTGGATATCATAGCTTGGGCTTGGATCTACCCTTGAAACTATACTAGAAAGTGATGAGCAAGACTATCTTTGGGAAAGATAGTCTTACTCTGATTCAAGAATAGTTTCTTCATTTCGAATATTGATTCTTAGGGTTACTGGTGTTCCTATTGATTCAGCTGGAATGCTCCTACCTGTTACGGCGACGAAGGGTCAGAAACAGTGGCAGGTATCAGCTCGCAGTTGTCTTGGCCTATCATGGGATTCTTCTCGTTGGGTTAGCACTCCGGGTCTAGTCCTCTATATGGGTCGGGAAGTCAAGTCCTATTGGAGGGAGCCTCCTCATCATTAGGCTCGGGAAGGCCTCTTAAAGTAAAGCACCGATCATCTCTACATTCTGGAGGGGAGCTGGAACTCAAAGAGAGAATAGATACGTTCATGTCCTTTCCTGTCTATCCACCTAGGTTAGAAACTAGGGAAGCACTGGCCTATTTCCAGCAGAACGGAAGATCGAAGTCCGCGCTTCTCAACCTATAAACAGTTCAAACACATAAGCCTCTTCTTTTAGACTATGAAACGGGAGAACCAACCCTAGAGAAGAAATACTTAGATGCTTGCTTTTCCCTTGACCCGGCACTATTCTCATTTCCACTTCCCCCCATAATGATATCAAGAACGGGCCCTTGCTCGAGAGAATTCCCTTTCCCTAGCCTCCTTTCTATCTCCCGACAAGCAAATAGGCCTTTCCACCTCAACCTATGAACCAGTCAAGCAAACTCCAATCCTAAGAAACAAGGGAAGATATTACGAGAACCCATACTTTCCTGATGCTTATCCCATCCTAGGCAGTACCACACCACAAGTGCAAGCACAACCACAAGCACAACACAAGTGGACAATCAAAAGCAATACAAACACATGCATGCCAAGAACTATCACAAGTATTCACACACATGCAATGGAAATGGATCTGATCTCATGCTCATGGGGGGAGGAATCCTACTAGAATAACAAACAAGAAATAGGGATTCCAATAAGGAAGTATGACTAGTCCTATATAGATTACTAGAAAGAAGCAGGCTTTCCAATGACTATCCCTACAATCATGGATACCTCTGCTAAGCTTTACCAACACAAATCCCTACCTACTAGAATACTGTCATGACTCTACCAGCTACCTATACATTCCCTTTCACTTGCCTCAACACCTTGAGCTTGAGCTTCCTACCTTACACTTGCTACCTCTACATATACCTCCTTTGCCCGCCCTCCTTTACCATTCAGTTTCACTAGAAGCAAACCTTTCCTTGAGCTTTCTATATTTGAATTAGGGGATACATGAATTCGTAATCCTCCTTTCCCGGCTTAGGGCTATCTTTTGTAAAGGTACAGATATAGGTTCGTATCCGGTTTATGGGCTCTCCCTGAAAGAGTGAGTATAGAATGGGTGTTGGGATTTCCTTGAGTCGAAAGGTCCCTAGCAAGATAAGTCAATGTAGTAGTAGCCCCTGTAGATCACTATCTGCATATCCGGTATTGGAATCGGTAAAGCTTCCTTCGTTGAAAGACGGGGTGGGAAGGGATGTGATCTCATTTATTTGATTTTAGTTGTGGGTATATCCAAGTAAAGTGCTTTTGTTGACTACTTTCCTCAAATAACTAGGCGCTAATTCCCAATCCTGGTCGATCAATCGAGGAAAGATCGGAAAAGAATAGCAAAGAATTCCTCGGTTTTGGAGATAAGAGCTGTGTAGAGCAGCAGTATTGAGCAGTCTTAAAAGAGCCAAGAAGAGCAGAGAAGTAGTTGAGAAGTAAAGGCTACAGGTGCGGGATCCTTCGAATTCGAATATGATGATGGGAAGTGAGCTGTCTTCTTCCTAAAGAACTATAACCATATCCTCGAAAACAACAACCCACTTTCTTCTAACAAAGGGAGATTCCTTTTCTTTTGGATGAAGGATATGAATTGAAAAGCTAAGCAATGAAAAGACATGAGCAGAACAGAGGAGATTCTCCGGTTGAAAGTCTATAGTTCGTGGTTCTCACCATGGCCCGGCCCGGACTGGTATGATTTATCCTATATGTTTTAGGAGCTGTGCCTTGAGTAGAAAGGTCCGTTCGTTGAAGGGCCTCTCCTTTCCGTTGTCTACGAGATATTTCTCATTTGGCCTAGAATTTGCACAGGAGCACTCTAGTATTGCATAGGATCGTTCCTCGGAGAGAAGAGCAGTCTTGATCCATCCACCTGGGAACCCTGAAAGCTTGCTCCGGCACTAGTCCATCCCAGCAAGAAAATAGATGCGAGTGCTTTAACGCGGCTGGCTTGATAGCTATCAAATCCCTTGCCCAACAGGAACAGGATCTCTTGCCGGCACCGGCACGAATTGAACTGCGGATCAGGCGTGTGGAAACGAATCTCTTGGATGCTCTGGGATTGGGGAAGCGAAAGCAGTTATCGAGTCAAGTCAGGAAAGCAGTCGAGCTACTACGGTACAAGAAGAATCTGTATTCGCAATGAGAAATAACATATGGAATCTGCCACCCAAAACAATATGAATAGGCTTGCTTGTCCGCTCTTAGATCGGTTCATAGCTCAGGCTCTGGTTTCTAGCAGATGTGAATGAATTCATTTCTACTCTACTCCGGGGAATGGCCTGTCATTCGTACATTCGTATTCGTATTGGATTGTTGGAAGGAAGCAGTTGGCATTCTCGTTCGAAGGAAAGGTACTTGTTCGAGGAAAGAAAGCGTATTAGTGCTCTGGGCTAATCGGTCGGGTAGAAGCTCGTAACAAGAGCAAGCATCGGAGAAAGCGTATGTACTCGTTCTCGAGTCAGGAAAGCACTTGTTGGCATTGGCGTCGGAAAGTAAAAGCAAGCAAGTAGTTTCGGCATTGGCTACTACTTCTTCCCCATGGGCCAGGTTCTGTTCTCGAAATAGCATAAGTGATCCTGCGAAACCGGCGATGCCAGACCAATCAAGCGTATCATGTCGACTTTCGAATCCGGGACTTGACTATGTTTGAGATAGCAGTTCCCTGGTCAGGAAAGCGGAGTCACTAGAACGATATGAGATACACGCACATCTCGATAAGCCAATCCCAATCCCTTCAACCCAACCTTTACCAAAAGGGGAAACTGTAACAACAATGACCCTGACTCGGATTCCAATAGGGCTTCTGCTTCTTCTGCTTGGCAAGGTCAAGTATATACACAGTCTAAAGCCACAAGAGAAGGTATGATAGGACAAGTGCCGGGACCAGAGTCGAAACTATCTCTCTAGTCCGGAAGAAGGAAAGTCAAGGTAATCGTGCTGCTATTGTTATGCTTATTACTAGGTAGAGTGTCATTTCTTGTGCTCAGCCACAAAGGCTGATATACGGTTAAGTAGGCATCTTCCCCTTCCTTTCGTATAGCGATAACGCTTTCTCTTGCTTAGCGCTCCACCTCAAGCGAAACCTATGCTATGAACTAAGGCAATAGATCCAGAATAGGGATATTCATCAGAGAAGAGAAGGTATGTATGAATCATTAAACCATATGCACAAAGAAAGCCCGCATCTATCCATGAAGCACCCTAGATAGGCGGTATGGGGGTGGATGTTAAGAAATGTTATCCCTTGCTTGGTTTCCGGATCTACTGCCGTATCTCCACTTCAGCCGCAAGCGAACGATGTGATGTCCATTAGCAACAAGAAATAGAAATCAATATTCTATTAAACCTACTAATCAGGTTCCTATCGGTGGGTAAAGCGAGTTCAACGATTGGGGTCTGGTCGCCAGCATCCGGTTAAGTTCTGGTTCCGAGGAAGCGAGTAGGTTCACTGGTTCGTAACAAACAAGCAACTCCTTTTGAGCAACTCAAATTCCTAGAAATCGGGCGAGTAACTATATTCGCGATTAGTAAGCGATCTGGCTTTTGGGATTCGAACCCACGTGTGAACCAATGTCTCGAGCGGTGTCGTCACCTTGAAAATGACAAGCAACGGACTTCGACCTAGTGTAGTGCGCTCAGCTCAATAGCTGAACAAAGGTGGGAATCTTCCTTCGGAGCATCTTTTGACTTCCCAACTCACTTCATGTGGAATGATAGATCCGTTTGTCTTGCTCTACCTAAGCGGGGATTGAGTACGATGATGCTCCCTACCTATGTGTACCTCATACTTTTATGGCTATAAATGGCATATAGTTAATGGAACTTTAGCTCGATCTTGATTAGTAGATTGCCAACTTCTTCTTCTGATGATAGGAATCTTCCCTTTATTAGGTGGGTATAGCATAACGAAACAAGTACGTTATTATTTACTAAGTTGGTTCCTCTGGTCGATTGCTAATGCTGAAATCACCTCGGGTTGCTAGCTATGTGACATACCAGGCTCAATCCTACGACGAATACCACCTTCAGCGCATACGACGAATACCATCCTTTCCTTAGCGGAACAAACACTCCTATCTCCAGCTAAAGCAAGATGTCCCCCGGCACACCGGGAAAAGAGGACTAAGGAGAAAGGGATGCCATACTAATAGACTGGGGCAAGCAAAGCAAGGGAAGCGTTGATGACTCTCGATTGAAAGGTTAAGAGAAGGATGCGAATGGCATGTGGAACTGCCGACATCGGGTATTACTTATTGATCGAAAGTAGGGGGTTACAGCAAGCAATGATTACATACCGGGAAGGCCAGAGAGCTACCTACTCCTTACAGGGCGGCGTTTAGCCATTCCAACCCTAGAATAAATAGAATAACCATATTCCATCTTCTCATCCCTTCACACTCGACTAGAGGGCGGGATTCATTCATCCAATTGATGGCACTTTACTAAGAGAAAAAAACGGGTCAGAAACCCCGTCAAATCGATTCAACTTGACAGTCATAATTAAGAATGCGAAGAGATGGGCGCCCTATTCTCTGTGGTCTGTGAAGAAGTTCTGTCTGCTATTGCCTGTGCTCTATGTTCCTGATTTCTTCCATCTGTAGTCGGAATCTTACCATTTTGCAAATGCTAGTGAACTTCACTTCTTATAATATTAAATTACCGAATGGGAACACACTTGAAACCCTTCTTTTCCTAGCATTTCAGCCCAGGCGGCTTCCCTCTATATTAATAACTTCTTTTGAGCAATCACTGATGTAGGTAGGGGCTGGTGCGAGAAGAGATTGTATTATGCCTGAAAGAGGTACACCATGTCGAAGGCAAAAAAGAGGTGCTTATCAAATAGGTGGTCCAAGCTCTACCAATCAGGGAGTCTAACTACACTGGTCTATAGGGCTTAAGCTAGGGAAGGGGGTATAGAATGGTAATTTCCATTTCTCTGGAATCCATAGAGAGAAGATCCTCCAGCAGCAGGTACAAGGCTGTTACACTTATTTCAGCTAAAATAATTAGGAATGAAGCTGATGGCTGATGCTTGCACTATTCACTTAAGGCGGGGTTGGGTTCTCAGTTAAGAAGAAGCAAACAGTTCGGTGTGATTGAAAACTACCCTTTCTTGTCCATCCATCTTGCGAAAAAAACAGAGTAAAAAAAAAGAACAAGAGCATGAGTTACGTCTGTGATTCCTGTTCGAGAAGCGGTTCCTACTTCCGCCTCAGGGTCTTGTGATAAAATTGATATAGGATTTGGCATTGCTGTCCTCCAGGGTGCCTGGCTAAGAAAAGAGAAAGGTCTCTTGCCACTCCAGTGATTTTATTAGACATCCTCTTTCCTCGACTTCCCAAGCCCGATTTCCTACCAGCATTTCTACTCAACCACAAATCCACCTAACTCTTCACCAGAGAAAGCCTATCTTCTCGGACATCCTGTAATCAAATTGGATCAGGCAAAAAAATAAATATTAGATAATGAAAGAAGAGTCAGCCCTTGGGGCACGAGGTACCTTTGATTGAGATAGTTGCCCACCGAGCGAAGCCCTGACCTACAACTATGCAAGTCTCAACTGGAGTAGACCCCCCATAGGGTTCGTAGGAGTCAAATAACATTTTCATGCGATTCCTAAGTCTTCTTCAAACTCTCACTACATCCGAAGAAGTGTTTCCCAATATGCCTATCCGTGAAAAAGGGAAAGCTCGGTAGACTTTCTTGAGTCACACACAGGCGAACATGGAATCAGACTTATGGAATCGGGTCAGCCTGGTGGTCGAAGACATCGTACACATTCCGTATTTGACCTTGACTCTGTTGATGCAGTTAAAGCACCAGTAGGCAAACCAGAATAGAAAGAGGAGAGCTCAAACTTATCAAAACCGAGCGAGCTGAACCCCACGATCAAGAGCCGTTACTCTTCCTTTCGAGTTACACTGAAATTCCGTTAGGAAGGAGGATGAACCTATCACAAGACCTGTCTGCGACTCCCAAAGGGGATGTTGGACAATAGAAAGACAAAGAAGTTGGACAATAACGAAAGAGCAGCGTAGGGCTATACCTGGCAATTCCGCTTTCAAAGAAATGGAGTACTAACACGTCGACTCAAAGCATCAGCTACTTGATTTGTGGCTCCTGATTTGTAGACAATGAGATAGTTGAATCTCTCCAAATAAGCTTCCCATCTTGCCAGCATGCGATCGACATGTTGATGATCTTTGAAATGCTTCAAGGCTTGATGGTCAGTATAGACAAGAAACTCCTTAGGCAGCAAATAAACCTCCCATGTTTTCAAAGCTCTGAATACAGCATACAACTCTTGCTGATATATACTCCATTTCTTCCTTGCATCACTTAGCTTCTCACTTCTGAAATGGTCTTCGGTGTTGGCCATTCTCTGATAGCAGCAACTTTGAATTCATTCAATAGTGAGGCAAATTAGGAAGACTAGCACCAGGAATTAGATCAATTCGGTGCTGAATATCCCTCATGGGTGGCAATTGTTGAGGCTCTCCCAATATACATTGAAATGCAGATAGAAGTCCTTGCATCTCTGCTGGAACCTCAATAGAAGCGAGATAAACTCCCTTGACTACAAGTACAGCACATGACATAGATTCCCTCACATCTTCAACAAAATCACTTGGAAATAACAGCAAACAAGGTCTTCTCCTCCACTTTAGAAATAGGCTTCTCCATGCTCTTTAGAAGAATAACAATCTAGAGATTGTTCCATATAAAGGAATAAGAGGATTCCAGACTACAGTGTGTAGCATCAACATCATATTGCCAAGGCCTCCCAAGAAGAATATGGCTGGCATCCATATCAACAACATCGCACAACACATTTGAGCGATAGTTTTTACCTAATGAAAGAGACACATGGCACTGCATGGTAATCCTCATGCTTACTCCCTTCTTGATCCAGCCAATAGTGTAAGGATTCGGGTTAGGATGTGTCTCAAGCTTCAAATGCTCCACAAGCTTTTGAGAAACCAAATTCTCACAGCTGCAGTTGTCGACCACCAATTTGCATACCTTGCCATTAACAGTGCACTTGCTCTCAAAGATTTTATTTCTTTGTGTATCTTCAGGCTGTATTGGAGAGCACAGGAGCCGCTGAATTACACACACAACCTCTTCGCCTTCTTCTTGGCAGAATTCTTGTTCACGAGTCATTCAGATTCTTCTCTTCCAATGCTTCCTCACTGCTTGATTCTTGGTGAAAGGTGTTAACAAACTTGATCTTTGGACAGCTGCTGGATATATGTCCTTCTTCACCACACTTGTAACACTTGATGGTTCTGGAGGACGGCTTCTCTCCCCCCTTGGGCACTGTTTGCTTCGCCTCTGTTTTCTTCGCTTTAGGCGGGGCATATTTATCTTCTACCTTGCTAGTTTGGTTCCTTAAAGTGTTCTCAGCTCGAGGAAAGGATGAAGAATCCCTTGGATGCCCTTCTATTCTTCATTAGTCTCTCCACCTTCATAGCAAGAGATTGGGCTTGATCGATGGACCAAATTTGTTGCATCATCAACCGATCCTGGATAAGATCATTGAGCCCATTAAGGTACCTTGCAACTTGCTAGTCTTCAGTTTTAGCAAGATTACACCTCACTTGCAGCCTCAAAAACTCCTCTGTATACTCATCAACAGTTCGGCTTCCTTTCGTACAATTCTGGAACTGAATAAACAGCATTTGTTCATGTTCCGCAGGCTAAAATCTAGCCTTTAACAGTGCGATCATCTGCGGCCAACGATTTACACGTGGTTCTCCTTTCAACCTACGCTCATCTTGATGGCGATGCCACCAAGCACCAGCTCCACCCTGAAGCTTAAATGCCACCAAAGGAACACAACGATCGATGTGACAGAAGGCTTGAAGTTAGATATTTAACAGTGCCGGGTTGAGTTGGTTGAGAAGCTGGAGTTGGTGCTCTTGAAGTTGAAGGAAGAACCCTTGTAACCACGCAAGCAGCTATTCCGACATCCATCAGGTTAGATAGAGCACCAGCTCTTCGTATGAATCGAATTAGGAATCTCTCGTCCAGATGTGGCATTTGACACCATTGATTCATTTCCTTTAAACAATATGGCATTCGAGGCTGGCTTCTTCTCAGAGGCCACTTTCACAAGGTAAAACTCACTTGAGTTATCAGTAATTTGGACTCAATAAAAGTATCCGACCAGGGGTCTTGGTCTAGCCATTAGAGATAGAGACTAAGTTGAGCCAAGCAAAGCTTTGCTAAGAAAGCAGTCTCATGTTTTGGATAATCAGTTGCTCTCAGGTAGCCTAATTCTCCTTTCGAACTACGGAATTCGGGTTGGATATGGTGATAAGCCAAGCCTAAAACTACCATCGCTTAACCCGGTGAAGAAGAGCTTCCAATCGAATATGCTTAACAAACCCAGCCGTCGGGCTACGAGTGGGGATTTCTAGGGAGATTCAAGCTGTGGCTCCGCTAGCTTTAGTCGGCATAAGAACAAAGAACTAAATGGGTCTCCTTAGCCTTTTGTTAGCTTCGGTGGCCTGGAGTCTTCTACGGGGCATCTCTTCTTTATAGATGAGAAGTCGATTCAGAACACGCAAGAAAAGGGTTGATGGAACCATGCAAAGAGTGCTCATTAACTCACTAGCATCCCAATAAAATCATTCCAAAGTACTTCTCCATTTCGGAACAAGCTCTTGGTGAAAAAGACTGGCGTGTAGTCCGAAAAGCGCCTATGGAAGATCTACTATTTTCCTTCGCACCAAGTCAATCTCCATGCATATATTCTGCCAGTTCTCATTCAATCTCTTTTCATCCGGGAAGCTTCCCCGCAACTCCAACTACCGGAAACATTAGCTCGAACATTCGAGTTAGAGATGAAAAGGACCGCCCTTCAGCTAGAACCCTCCCTTAAAGAAATGAAATTGAGTCAGTGACCCTATGAGAGAGGAAGAGTTCCGTTGTGTCCAGTCATCGTCTATTCAACTCAAAGAACTTCTAGTTTGATTAGCATAAAGAAAGTGCCAGCTAGGCCAGCCATTAGTACCATAGCTTTCCCAAGAAGGATAGGAGATGGATCAGACTCTTCAGCGGGAAAGAATGCGATCAAAGGACCCTATGAATACTACTAGCCGTAGCTGTGGTTGTGGCCAAGAAGCAGGCAGGGAAGGAGATGTCCTTCTTTAAAGGAATTTCGTCAGGGATCTATTCCTTGAATCAATAAAGCAAAATAAAAGTCTGGCAGTGCGAGAGGCCAATATGACTATCTATATCAGTTCTTCGCCTTGGTCTACTCCATCATGTAGTGAGTCGAGGTCTGTCCCTAAGGAGAAAGACGAAGCAAAACCCCAACGATTAGATTATAGGGTTGGACCCTATTTTTTCAAGAAGGAGCATGAAGGTGCCGAAAATAGGGCTTTTATCACGTTTGAGAGTTGTTCCCTCTTAGGGCTGAAAGTGGAAAGTCTTCGAGTATCGTCGTCCTTCTATTGATAGATTCAGGATTCGGATAGATTCAGAGAAGGCCAACTTATCTCGATCTGGTCATTCACCCGATATGGGAATACCTTTTAGGAAGGCAAGACTAGAAAAAAGTCCGATTGACCGAAGATGTGAAGAAATCGACTGCATTAGCCCTTCATAAGGGAATACCTGACTCAGTCAATTCTTTAGTTGACATCGAGACCAAGTCCCATTGACTCTCTTGGAGGAAGATCCGCCAAGGGGCGAAGCGGTCCAATTCAATGTTTTACTGTTACGCTAAGTCACTCTCCTGTTAGGAAATCGATCTAGCTGCTTATCCTATAGATAGAGAGTGTCGGCAATCACCTCCGCTATTTCAGCTGTTGTCGGCATAACAGCTTCGGTAGTATACCTACCTAAACAGATAATTCGTACCATGATTAGCAGACCCTTCTCAACTCTAGCGATTTCAAGCGGACCAGTCTCCAATTACCTTGCAAAGCGTTAGCGCTAGCCAGGTCAATAGTTCAAGTATCAATGAAAGTCTCTATTTCAGTAAAGTAGAAATGACAGCTGTTTAGGTAACAGAAGACAATGCCTGCTAGAGGTATGATTCCGATCTTTGCGCAAGCAATAATATATGCTATGGCACTTTTTTTTTGGCACAGCTCCTCTTTAATGCCAGTTGGTGTGAGGGAGTTCGCTGGGGATGTGAACTGTTGAATCATGAGTCAAGATATCCATGCACAGTAAAGATCAATAGGTTGAAATCAGATAAAGGCAAATATGGCTTTGAGGAAGAATACGAACGGGATTCCACATTCATAGGCTATTAGGCAGGTTTGGATTCTCCTGGCAAAGGCAGATATTTCTATGCATTCCTCTGCCAAGTCCAGTTCCTCTCAGTTCAAATGATAGGTTGTAGAGATAGATCGAAGAATCGCCTCCAAGAGCAGCAAGAACGCAAGAACAAGTGGAGAACTCGTTTTTTTGGAGAGAAAGAGAGAGGGAGGAAGAAGACTTACCTGGAGGGGGGCCTTGTGGGCCCTAGGCGCCCTGTGGGCGCGGCTAGGGGGCAGGCCGCGCCAGCTGGCCGCCTGGGCCACTGGTGGGTCCCCCTGGCTGGCCCCAGGTACCTCTGGGTCACACCCGGCGTGGAAATTTTTATTTTTATTTTTCTGGAATTTTTCTGAAAACTTCACTGTTGAAAATTTTCGAAGTTCAAAAAGCTGCCTAACTTTCTGAAAACTTGAGGCAGTGATTAGTATTGTGAAGCCTCAAAACATAAACACTTGGTACAGCAAGGAAAACAAAAACTAAAACAAATGAAAACGTAACAAGCTCAACTTTTTATCTATATAAAACATGTTCACTAGTCTTACCAACAAACATGCGATATATAGAGCAAAAAGTCTCACCTCTTACGAAGTAATCACTGAACCTTTACTTTGATGGACATTGTCCCCACCATAATAGTTTTGTATTTGTGGTGCACATGTAGTGGACAGTCCCATTCTCCAATCTTCACGGTCTCGATATTTTCTATAGAGTTGAGGCCATGCCTCCTGTCGGTCTTCTTTGGAAAATACACCGTGTGTTCTTTATCATTCACATTGAAGGTGACCTTCCCTTTATTGCAATCAATAATAGCACCTGCGGTGTTAAGAAAAGGTCTACCAAGAATAATGGACATGCTCCCATCTTCGGGCATGTCAAGCACAACAAAATCAGTAAGGATCAAACAATTAGCAACTTCTACGGGAACATCCTCACAAATGCCTATCGGAACGGCGGTTGACTTGTCAGCCATCTGAAGAGAGATATCTGTAGGAATTAGTTTCTCTAAACAAAGCCTCTTGTAAAGAGAGAGAGACATAACACTCACTCCTGCTCCAAGATCACATAAAGCAGTTTTGACATAATTATTCTTTATGGAGCAAGGAATAGTGGGTATACCTGGATCACCAAGCTTCTCAGGAATCTTGCCACTGAAAGAGTAGTTAGCAACCATAGTAGATATTGCTTCATTAGGAACTTTTCTTTTATTAGTGACAATATCTTTCATATATTTTGAATAGGGAGGTAACTTAATAGCATCAGTCAAAGGGATTTGAAGAAAAAGAGGTTTAATCCACTCACAAAACTTAATGTAATGCTCTTCTTCTTTAGATTTGATGGACTTACCTGGAAAGGGCATGGGTTTCTGTATCCATGGTTCTCTTTCCTTCCCATGTTTTCTTGAGATGAAGTCTTCTTTAGTGTACCTCTTACGTTTGTCAGGTGCTTCTTCTTCTTGAACTTCAGGCGGATCATTCTTCTCATTATCCTTACCTTCAGGTTCTGCACCGTCTTCAGTCTCAGCATCGGAGATAGATACACTGTTGGGATCAACAGCTGGCTCTTCATCTGTAATAGGATCATTGGAATTGTCAGCCTCCTTATGTTTCTTCTTCTTCTTTGGAGAGCCAACAATTTCTTCTTCCTGCATTTGAGAATCTTGCTCGATTCTCCTCGGATGCCCCACTGGATAGAGAGGATCTTGAGTGCTAGTTCCTCCTCGGGTCTTAATCCCGAAGGCCTGCAAATCATCTTGTTTGGCATTGTTAGCAAGCAAATCTTTTTGCACATTAGAAATTTGTTCAAGCTGAGTTTGAACCATATGAAAATGCTTCACAAGACATTGAACATCATTAACTGTTCTACCTAGAACATCAAGCAAACTTTTGATAGCAAGGGAATTATCATGCAATTGACTTTGTATCCTCTCATTAAAATGATTTTGTTTCATAATAAAATTATCAAACTCATCTAAACATTGATCAGGAGGCTTACCATGAGGGATGTCACTTGCGTCGAAATCTAAAAGAGAGTGTACCTCTACCATAGGAGGGTGAGTGGTAGGCTCACACAACTTCTCAATAGGGGGTAGATTCTTCACGTCCTCAGTTTTAATACCCTTCTCCTTAATAGACTTCTTTGCTTCTCGCATATCTTCGGGGCTTAGAACAAACATGCCCCTCTTCTTTGGTGGTGGAGGTGGTTCAGGGACGGACCAATCTTCATGGTTTTTGGCAATCCTGCCTATCAAATCCTCTGCATCGTCCGGTGTTCTTTTCCTGAAAACACAACCAGCACAACTGTCCAAATAGGACCTGGATTCATCAGTTAGACCAGCATAAAATATATCGATTAATTCGTTCTTAGGGACTTCATGTCCTGGTCTAGCCCGAATCAGACCGCAGTACCTCCCCCAAGCTTTAGGGAGGTGCTCATCCTGCAACTGTTTAAAGTTATAAATTCTTTGTAAAGCAGCATGTTGCATATGAGCAGGAAAGTATTTATCAACAAAAGAGTAAGCTAAATCTTGAGGACTCTTAATGGAACCACATGGGAGTGAATCATACCATGTTTTAGCACCTCCCTTCAAAGAGAAAGGAAGAAGCTTGGTCACATAAAAGTTTCGTATCTTCTCATCCGTGGTAAACAAACCACCCAACTCAGTGAGTTTGGTTAGGTGTGCAATAGCATCATCATTTTCTCTGCCATAAAAGGGGTCAGCTTCGACCATAGGTATAAGTGAAAGATCAACAGAGAAATCATAATCAGGATCAACAATGCATATAGGAGATGTAGCAAATTCAGGATCAGGAACGGTTTTGTTCTTCAAAGATTGTTTTTCAAATAGCTTCTTAATAACTTCAGGGTCAGAGCCGGCAAACTCTGTCAGTTCCCTGCATAAATCTTCATCAAGCATATAGTAATCATCATCAAGGAGTCTCTCCTTGAGTTTACTCAAATCAGGATAATCGTAAGTTTCACCAATAGGGTAGCGAGTAACAGGAATTTCAATTCCAGACTTTTTTGCAGCAGCCGCGATCTATTTCTCAAGAGCATAACCAAGTGAACTAATATCATCAAGAGTAGTAGAAGCATCATCAAGAGTATCGGACATAGTACCAGATTCAGTAGGAGCATCATGTGGTGGCGGTGAGGCAAACTTACTCATGACAGAGGGTGAATCAAGTGTAGCACTAGTGCTCAGAACAGTATCTCTTCTTGTAGTGGATAGTAAGATCGGAACCTTGGGGTCTCCTTTCTTACCCATAGCGGATGAAGTGCAGCAGGTAGGATACTTCAAGTAGACTTGTAAATATTGCTATGCTCCCCAGCAACGGCGCCAGAAAACGGTACTTGATAACCCTCAACCGTAAGGGATCGAGATACTCTTCGCGGGTAAGAATAACCCAATTTATTGATTCGACACACGGGGAGCCAAAGAGTATTTATAAGCTTTGACAGTTGAGTTGTCAATTCAACCGCACCTGAAATATACTTACTTGCAACAAAAGATAAGTGGTAACAGTGATATGATAGTGATGATAGTGATAGTAAAAGTAAACAGCAAAAGTAAATAGCAAAAGTAGCAACTAGTAACCAGCAGGATTTAAAACACTGTAGGCTAGGGAGACGGATGGTTGGGCGCTGCATGGATGAGATATATCATGATTCTAACTTGGGGCAAGGCACACGGAAAAGTAATGATCATCTAGGCAAATATCAAACATTAGGCATGTATCCCGTAGGTAGTTGTACGTGCTTGCAATAAGAACTTGCACAACATCTTTTGTCCTACCATCCCACTACGAACGGGGCCAAAAGGAACTTATGGAGATTAAGGTGCTCCTGTCAAAGAGCATCGGAACAAAGCAATGTACTCAATGGATACATGTAATCCTCAAACTATGGACCATCCCCTTTGGTGTCCCAAGCTGTCACTTTTGGGATCGCCGGTTCCGAACCGTAATAGGTGCAAACAACTCATAGATAGGATCAAGAACACAAATATATTCATGCAAACACATATGGTTCAGATCTGAAATCATGGCACTCGGGCCCTAAGTGACAAGCATTAAGAATAACAAGTTGAAGCAAAGATGATAAACACCATAGTAGATGATAGGCAACATGCCCCCAACGATCTGATAAGCTATTACATGATCTAACTCATCCAATCCCTACCATCCCCTTCGCCTACAGCAGGGGATTACTCACACATGGAAGGTGAAGTCATGGAGGGAGGATGGAGTGGTGATGATGATGATGATGGCGACGATCTCCCCTCTCCGGAGGCCAATTCAGTCTCCAGATTAGCCCTCCCGAAGAAGAACAGAGGGCGTCGGCAGCTCCGCGACGAAAACTGGGAAAAGAACTTCTGATCTGGGATTTTTCCATCACGAGCTAAAATACGGGTCAAAGTAGGGCACCAGGGGAGGTGGGGCCCACCCAGGTGGCCTCCCGGCGCGGCAGGCTGTGGGCCGCGCCACCAGGGCGCTTGGAGCCCCCCTGGCACCCCTCTGGCCCCTCTTCTGGCACCATGTTCCTTCGGGTGCGTGGATTTTCTGTGATTTTTCGTGGAATTTTCAGAAATACCTAAAAATCCGTTTTCCTGCACACAATAAAACCATACAGGCAGCTCTACTGAAAACAGCGTCAGTCCGGGTTAGTTTAGTTCAAATCATGCAAGAATGAGGTCAAAACAATATCAAAAGTGTTTGGAAAAGTAGATACGTTTGAGACGTATCAATTCCTCAATGCAATCTCTCAGAAGGTGATCGATCCAGAAATCATACCAAGGCTAAGGAGTGATGTGGCGCAATGTCTTGTCAGTTTCGAGCTGGTGTTCCCACCATCCTTCTTCAATATCATGACACACGTCCTAGTTCATCTAGTCGACGAGATTGTCATTCTGGGGCCCGTATTTCTACACAATATGTTCCCCTTTGAGAGGTTCATGGGAGTCCTAAAGAAATATGTCCGTAACCGCGCTAGGCCAGAAGGAAGCATCTCCATGGGCCATCAAACAGAGGATGTCATTGGGTTTTGTGTTGACTTCATTCCTGGCCTTAATAAGATAGGTCTCCCTAAATCGCGGTACGAGGGGAGACTGACTGGAAAAGACATGCTTGGAAGGGACTCAATAATATGCAGGGACGGATATTCTTGGTCTCAAGCACACTACATAGTTCTACAGAACTCTACATTGGTGACCCCGTATGTCGATGAACACAAGAATAGTCTGCGCTCCAAACACCCGGAGCAGTGCGACGATTGGATTACATGTGAACACATCAGGACTTTCAGCAGTTGGTTGGAAACACGTCTCAGAGGTGACAACACTGTTTGTGATGAGTTGTACTTGTTGTCCAGGGGACCATCTTCGACTGTATTGATTTACAAAGGATACGAGATAAATGGGAATACATTTTACACGATTGTCCAAAATCAAAAGAGCACCAACCAAAACAGCGGTGTCCGCTTTGATGCAACAACCGAGAGGGGAAAGGACACATATTATGGTTACATAGTGGACATATGGGAACTTGACTACGGACATGATTTTAAGGTCCCTTTGTTTAAGTGCAAATGTGTCAATCTGTCAGGAGGCGGGGTACAGGTAGACCCACAGTACGGAATGACAACAGTGGATCTGAAAAATCTTGGATACACTGACGAACCGTTCGTCCTAGCCAATGATGTGGCACAGGTTATCTATTTGAAGGACATGTCTACCAGACCGAGAAAAAGAAAAGATAAGGAAGCGAATACATCATACGATGAGACAAAGCGCCACATAGTTCTTTCAAGAAAAAGGGACATCCTGGGAGTGGAGGGCAAGACAGACATATCCGAAGATTATGAAAAGTTTCATGAAATTCCTCCCTTCAAAGTCAAGGCTGACCCAAGCATCCTGATAAACGATGAAGATTATCCATGGTTACGGCGCAATAAGCAAATGACACAAGCGAAGAAAAAGTGAAGACTTTTTTCCGCAACTATTATGATGATACCATGCCAACTTTGTAACACACGAGTATGATATCATTATCCGTTTGTAATATTCAAATTTCAATACTACTTGCACTAACAGAAAGTTTGTAATTGGTTTTACCAGAAAGAATTAAAAAATAAAGCAAAAAACAAAAGAAAATAAATAATACAGAAAACAAAACAAAAAAACTTGCAAAAAAATAAAAATAACAACAATAAGTATTTCGTTGTAAGTAGAAACAAAATAAAATAAATAAAACAACAAAGAAAACAAATAATTTCAAATTTAAACTATTCAAATTTGAATACTACTTGCACTAACAGAAAGTTTGTAATTGGTTTTACCAGAAAGAATTAAAAAATAAAGCAAAAAACAAAAGAAAATAAATAATGCAGAAAAAAAACAAAAAAACTTGCAAAAAATTAAAAATAGCAACAATAAGTATTTTGTTGTAAGTAGAAACAAAATAAAATAAATAAAGCAACAAAGAAAACAAAGAAAGTTTATAATTTTTGTGACCTAAAATAAAAAAGAAATCACTAAAAAAACTATAAGTATTTAGTTCTAAGTAGAAATGAAAAAATAAACAGAAAAAAAGAAAAAAAATGCCACCTACTGGGCCAGCACGGCCTGAATACGACTAGAAACCCAACCATGGGCCAGGATTCAGGCCCGCAGCAGGCCAGTAGGCCCACAGGCATTGCAGTGTCCAATTAGGCCCGTAAGCCTGTATTTCAGAGGAGTTCGAGAGGAAAGAGGCAGCGCGGCTTATAAACAGGTGTTGGCCGCTCTCAACTAGCGAGGTGGGACTAAACTCCCACCGCAGCGCCAGCGCAAGGCCATTGGTCCCGGTTGGTGGCACCAACCGGGACTTAAGGGGGGTATTAGTCCCGGTTCGTGGCACCAACCGGGACCAATGCACCCCTTTAGTCGCGGTTGGTGCCACCAACCGGGACTAAAGGTCCCTCCTTCCCGTCCTTTGGGCTGCTGAAAAGGGACCTTTAGTCCCGGTTGGTGGCACCAACCGGGACTAAAGGGGGGTATTAGTCCGGGTTTGTGCCACGAACCGGGACTAATACGCCTCCTATATAAACTACACTTGCGAAAATTTCGTTCAGTTTCTTGTTCCCTGCCCCCGACGCCGCCTCGCTCTCGAGCTCGCCGTCGCCCCGTGCCGTCGCCCAGTCGCTCCTGACACCGCCCCGTCGCCGTCGCGCCGTCGCCCCGCCCCGCGCCGTCGCCCCGCCCCGTGCCGTCGCGCCGCCCCGCCCCGCGCCGTCGCGTCTTCCCCCCGTCACGCCGCCCGTCGTCGGCGCCCTCTGCCCCCGCGCTCCTCGTCGCCGGCTCCCTCTGCCCCCGCGATGTGAGGACATATTTTTTTTGTATGTGTATATATATAGTTTCATATATGTTTATGTGTATATAGTTGCTGTATGTGATGTATATGTGTATGTGGCTATATTTTTTTTTATTTTTCTTAAGAATTTGCTAAATATATATGTTAAAAATGTTTTTTTCATAGAATGTTTTTTGTTTATATATAGAAAGTTACAATTGTGATGTATAGTTGCTGTATGTGATGTGTATGTGATGTATATGTGTATGTGGCTATATAGTTTTTTGTTTATATATGCTAAATATATATAGAAAGTTTTATATATGCAAAAGTTACAAATTTAGAAAAAGAAGGATAGGAAAGAAGAAAATAAGAAAGAGGAAAGAAAGAAGAAGAGGAGAGGAAGAAGAGGAGAAATAAATAAGAAGAAGAAAAAAGAAGAAAAAAAAGAGGAGAAGAAGAAAGGAATAGAGGAGAAGAAGAGAAATTTTCTCTTCTTCTCCTCTATTCCTTTCTTCTTCTCCTTTTTTTTCTTTTTTTTCGTCGATCTTCTCCTCTAGCGGTTCCTTTTTTCTTCTTCTTATTCCTCTTTTTTTTATCGGATATGTCGTTGTCGATATACACCCTCCCCGATAACTTCGACATTAGGGGGGGGGGGTCGAGGGTCGTCGAGGGACCAAGGGTCGTCAAGGGTCGAGAGATCGCCGAGGGGCCGAGGGTCGTCGAGGGGTCGAGAGGCCGAGGGTCGAGGGGTCGAGAGGCCGAGCTAAGGTCGTCGAGGGGCTTAGGGTCGTCGAGGGACCGAGGGTCGAGGGGTCGAGAGAGGTTGCCTAGCTAGTGTCAAAGTATTGAAGAAATCCATGACTTTCGCCTAATGATGAAGTGTTGGTTTTGTTGAATCCTTTGACACTAGACAAAATGTGACATGAGGGGGTCTAGGTTTGTGGATCGCCGAGCAGTCGAGGGTCGAGGGGTCGAGAGAGGTTGCCTAGCTAGTGTCAAAGTATTGAAGAATCCATGACTTCATCATTTGCCAGAAGTAACCGGGGCATGTTGGTACGAAGTTATGCAAAGTTGTTCTGGAACGAAGTCCCTGATAGGATAATCCGTCTTTTGTTACGAATTATCTTATCTGGGACTCCGTTCCAAAACCACTTTGGAGAGCTTCGTACCATCATGCTACTGTTACTTTCGCCTAATGATGAAGTATTGGTTTTGTTGAATCCTTTGACACTAGACAAAATGTGACATGAGGGGGTCTAGGGTTGTGGATCGCCGAGCAGTCGGGGGTCGAGGGGTTGAGAGAGGTTGCCTAGCTAGCTAGTGTCAAAGTATTGAAGAATTCCATGACTTCATCATTTGCCAGAAGTAACCGGGGCATGTTGGTACGAAGTTATGCAAAGTTGTTTTGGAACGGAGTTCCTGATAGGATAATCCGTCTTTTGTTACGAATTATCCTATCCGGGACTCCGTTCCAAAACCACTTTGGAGAGCTTCGTACCATCATGCTACTGTTACTTTCGCCTAATGATGAAGTATTGGTTTTGTTGAATCCTTTAACACTAGACAAAATGTGACATGAGGGGGTCTAGGGTTTGTGGATCGCCGAGCAGTCGAGGGTCGAAGCTAGTTCTACGTTTCCCATTAATATATCCATCTGTCATGTTTGAATAATAATTGGCATGTTGTAAATATTTGTAGAAACAATGGACGACAACACCCGAGACCTAGCACAAGAAGCGATGTTGATGGACATAATCGCAGACGGACAAAATGCCGTCTTGTCGTTTCTCAATGACACCGATGAGCAGGTCGAAAAAGAGCTGCAGCTGGAAGATCTAGGCTATGATATTGATGGATCCGGTGACCCAATGCACATGGAAGAAGTAGACCGTGAGGACGGCTCCAGTGACCCAATGCCGGTGCAAGAAGGAGACCGTGATGCTGGCTCCGGTGACCGAACCGAGTCCGGCCAGGAGGTATATATGTTAGTTAAGCATGTGCTGACTAGTTAATTGATGCATTCATTAACTCTCGTCTTTGTTCCTTTTTCTAGCCCTCCGGATCGAGCAAATCTTCGGTAAAGAGACGAGGAGCGAAGAAAAAGTTGAGGCCGGATGAAAAGTTTGAGATCTCAGAAATCTCGCGCTCCGGCGAGCCGATTGCACCCATCCGGACAAAGAACGCATTTGTTAATCAGTGCGGGGTTCTGGTTAGGGACAAGATCCCGATCAGCATCCATCAATGGTTAAAGCCGGCTGCAAACGACGCTCAGGTGACTTATGTCACTGATATGCAGAAAGAAGATCTTTGGACTGAGCTGAAGTCAAATTTCGTCCTACCGCGAGAGGTTGATCCGGCGAACCCAGTTAAAGAGGAGTTAATCAAGTCTGCTGCACTTTCGAAGATGGCAGACCAATTCAGGGCATGGAAGAAAAAACTGAATACGTTTGTCAAAGATAAAAAGACTCCAGAATTCGTGGGCATATATGAGAAGATCAAAGATGACTGGCCCGCATTTGTTGCCCATAAGAAGTCGGAAAAGAGTCAGAAGATGTCGGAGACAAACCGGATAAATGCTGCGAAGAAGAAGCATCACCATCGCACGGGGTCGGGCGGCTACCTCGTAGCCCGGCCTAAGTGGGCCAAGGCTGAGAATGATCTGCTTCAGAAAGGGATCGAACCAGAGACAATGCACTGGCCAGAACGTTGCCGGACTTGGTTCTTCGGGGCTGGCGGAACCTTGGACCCTGTAACAGGGTGGTGCATTTGGACGGACAAGCAATTGGAAACACCACTCAGGAAGATGCGGCAGTATATCAAAGCAGCGCATGAAGGGACGTTCTTCCCCGACAGAGAGAACGACGAGCTGACAATGGCCCTTGGGAATCCTGAGCACCCTGGACGGACACGAGGCACGCCAGGCTCCCTTCCGTGGCGTGCTGGGTTTCCGGACGCAGGAGGCTACAAATGCCATGACAGGAGGAAGAAAATGGAGCAGACCGAAATCCAGGCGCTGTAGGCCAGAATACAAGCGATAGAGGAACGGGAAGCAAATCGGGAGAAAAGAATTGCCGAAGCTTCCCCCGAAGCTACCCCGCCATCTCAGCGGAGAAGCATCGTGGCTTCCACCGAGCTGCTTCAGCCAGCGCCAGCCTTGACGGCTACTGCCAGGAATCCTGTGGATGCTATCACGCAGGCACAAAATTACCACCTTATGGCACAGTGGATGAATCTGAAGGTCAAGGCGGCTGCTGGCTCTGTTTATCCTTCTGGACCCGACGACACTTTTCACTGTCGGCCGATTCCAGAAGGATATGCTAGGGTGATGGTCGACGAAATAACGGAGGGATTTGAGGAGCTCCAGCTTGACCACCCTACCGGTGAAGGGGAGACTCGGCTGGGTTCTTCACTGAAGACTCCATGCCTATGGTGGAAGGACCTAATCAACATTCTGAACTGGACGCCTCCGCCTCCTCCTCCTTCTCCGGCGAGTCAGGGCACTCCGCCTCCTCCACCGCCTCCTCCTCCGGCGAGTGACCATCAGGGCACTCCGGCTCCTTCTCCGGCGCGTGGCGGCACTCCGCCTCCTGCGTCGCCGGCGCGTGGCAGCACTCCGCCTCCTTCGCCGCCGGTGCGCCCGAGCAGCCAGCCTGCTCCTCCTTCTCCGCCTAATCAGCAAGGGCGGAAGAGACCTGCCGCCGCTCCGGCTGCTCCTGCTCCGGCGCGTAAGCAAGTAAAAAAGACAGCCGCTTCGTCTGGTCCGGCGACGTCTACCAGTACAGCCAGAGGCGGGAGGCGATGCAGATTCGGTCCTTCTCTCACGCCTCTAGAGAAGTTACCGTACGAGAGGTCCGACGAGGAAAACACGAAGATCGCTCAAGGCCAAGTGAAGGACTTTTTTGAAGGGTTGAAAGCACAGAGACATCCACCTCCGGAGGAGAAGATAGATGCGGTGAAAGCAAAGCGCACTCTTGCTGCCCTGAAGCAACCAGCGCAAAGTAAGCCGCGAGACAACTATGACTGCATGATCCAAAAGTCATATCAAGCAGCGAAGCGGTCGGGAAGTACTAAAAGTGATCAGAGGTTAGCAGAAGGGCGAGCTGGGAAACAAATTGCCCAGCTCGGCGAACAAGCGGACCAATCGTGCCCCCCGCTCAAGGTGTCTAGCGACATGGTCGCTAATGATCCGAGGATGGTGCCCGGTTATACCAATCTTGCAGATTACGCGTCCGACGATGTACACTATGATTTCTTGGAAGTGCAGATAGAAAGATACGAGTACAAAAAGCCTCTCGTCAAAAATGAAAGATCTCTATCAACGAATATGCGAAGATTGCATGATTGGTACATGAAAATCTGCAGAGAGTCTGGGGGGAGGAATAACTTGTATTTGAGAGTTAAACCGGAGCATGACCTCGTTGGAATTGACCTGTTGCCTGTTCCATTTGAGGAGTTCTATCAATTTTTCAATCAATTGGCCCTCGATAAAGCAACGGTCACCTGCTACTGTCTGTAAGTAGTACTACTTCTGTCATTAAGTCTCTCTATATAGCTGATCTTCATTAATTGCATGTATTTATAATTATCCTCACTATATTATGCAGATTGAAGATCGTCGAATTGAAGAAAAGACAAGTAGGTGATATTGGGTTTATTAACACATACCTCATAGATGCAACCGAGGTTAAATTGCGTCCCGACGATACCGAGACCAACTTGCTACGATCGTTGGTGGTAAATGAAAACAAAGATATAATACTCTTTCCTTACAACTTCAAGTGAGTGTTAATGTCTTGTGCATATTTGGTTTCCCTTTATATATCAGTCAAGGTTATAGTGATGTAATTGATGATCTCATGCATTCGTGCGCAGCTTCCACTATATTCTCTTAGAGATTAAGCTTGAGAAGGGAGTAGTAACTGTCTTCGACTCTAAACGTAAAGATCCCGAGGAGTATGCGGACATGACTCAAATGCTAGCCAGGTAAGTTAAATCAATCAATATTATCCACCATGCATATATATCAGCAACTTCATTTCTGATATCAACTAATTGTTTTCTTTGTCTGGCAGGGCTTGGAAAAAATTCACCAAAAAAGCTCCGGGACTGCCGAAGAAGCTACAATTTAGATACCCGAAAGTAAGTACTATGTAGTAGCATGTTCCGCGCGCGCATCTCCTATATCTTGATTCAAGCGCTAGTTTCATCAATACCAATTTGGCATTCTTGCTTATCAGTTTGATTGACCTCTATTTCTTGTAAAGTGGTTGTGGCAGGAACCCGGGAATGATTATTGTGGATACTACATTTGCGAGTCCATCCGCCACACGACCTGTGAGCGGGGCTACACTGATGAACAATTTGAAGTGCGTAAGCAATCAATAATATTCACAAATTTATAGCATCATTTCATGTATTGACCCCCTACTTCAAATTAGATGTTTCGGATGCGGGATGAACTCCTAACACCAGATCGTCTGCGAGCAATTCAAGAGGAATTGGCGGCATTCTTCCTTGAACACGTGATCGCTGAAGACGGAGAATACTATGTGGACCATGCATCCATGTGTTAGGAGATTATTTTTGTAAGAGATAATTATTGTATATATGTGTCCGGTAGTGTCGGATAGATATACGAGAACTTGTTGTTCGACCAATCTCTCGGAGAAGGAGAGGTGGTCGATATTACTTCTCTCTGTATGCATATATATATATATATATATATATATGTTGATTATACGAGATCTTCTGTTCCTTCGTTTGCTTAGTAGCTAGCAGCTAGCTAGCTAGCTAGCGTGACTCTAGTCCTCTCCATATACGTATGTGTAGTATGTAGCGTCGACCAAGCACGGACATAAGAGAGAACACTTCTCTCTATTAATTAGCTAGCTAACACAATATATGAAACACCTAAATTAACCCCCAAAACCTAAAACCCCCCCTCCCCTTTCAAAAAAAAAACAAAAACCACAGCCACAGAAATGCTGACACGTGGATGCCTTTTGGTCCCGGTTGGTACCACCAACCGGGACTAAAGCCCCTCCTGCCTGGACTCGGTGCACAGGCCACGTGGACACCCTTTTGCCCCGGTTCTGGATTGAACCGGGACTAAAGGGTCAGAGCATTAGTACCGACCCTCTTGCCCCGGTTCCAGAACCGGGGCTAAAAGGCAAAATGAACCGGGGCTAAATACCCTTTATCTACTAGTGTGGCCCATGCTCATGTCACCATCAACTTCAACGCGTTCCTAGAGAAATCCAACACTAGTAGAAAACAGGGCATTGGTCCAGCCCATTAGCCCCGGTTCAATCTAGAACCGGGACCAATGGGGGTACTGGACCCGGTTCGTTAGCCCAGGGGGCCGGCCGGGCCACGTGGGCCATTGGTCCCGGTTCGTCTGGACCTATTGGTCCCGGTTGGAGCTAAAAACCGGGACCAATGGCTCTTGCTCCTGGCCCACCACTATTGGTCCCGGTTGATGTTATGAACCGGGACCAAAGGCACCCCTTTAGCCCCGGTTTGTAGCACCAACCGGGACCAGTGAGTTGCCTATATAAACCCCCTCACTCAAGAGCAGAGCTCACTGCTCTGTTTTTTTTTCTGGCCGAGGGGGAGAGGGGTTAGTGGTGCTCTAGCTCACCTCCTATGCACACAACGTGTTCGGTGGAATGCCCGAGCCACACTAGTTAAGCTTTTCTCCTCTCGAAGCTCTATTTTCTCCGAGATTTGTCTAGGTTTAGAGGTCCGTCACGTCCCGTCCCCGTCTTCACCGCCGTCGATCGCCCCCGCCGATCTCGTCACCGGCACCACCGTGGTGAGCCTCTTGTTATGTCCATGCTTTTCTTACTTTTATTATTGCTTTAGATAGATATTTGTCTAATTTTCTTACGTTTATTATTGCTTGTTATTATATAGTGCGATGGTTTTGATATCCGCCCACGTGGGCCCTCGTCCGGTCTACGATTCGGATGTGGTATATTATCTTTAATTTATAACTATTTGTTTTAGTGCTTATGATAGTTATGCCGACCAACCTGACATGCATAGATGTTTTATTATGTCTAGGAGGTAGTTGAACCGGAAATTCCAACCGACCCTCTTGTGGAGAGGTTAAATTTAGTTGAAGAGGAAAACATTTCGTTAAAGAAAAAATTGGAAAAAATGGAGGAGGAGAAGATGGAATTGGAGTTGCATGTTGCGGAAGTTATCGATGATCACAAGATCAAGATGGAACCTATTGTCGAGAGGTTAAATTTAGTTGAGGAAGAAAAAAAATTCTTGAAGGAAAAAATAAAAAAAAATTGTGGACGAGAAGATGATATTGGAGTTGCATGTTGCGGATGTCGTCGATGATCACAAGATCAAGATGGATGCAATGCGGTTGAAGATTAAAAAGATTAGAAAATATGCCATTAATACCGAGGCTTGGTATCATTATGCCGTTGGATCAATTGTTACCTTGGTTGCGATTATGATAGCATTTGTTTTCGCGTTGAAATGTTTTACATAGTTTCGATGTGTATGGAGAGCTATATATGTTGTTAGATGAGAACTATATATGTATGTACTTTGCTTTTAATGTGATGATGAACTTTTATCCATTTGGTCACTTAATTATCTATTTATGATGTTCTGTAATGGTTTTTGACACACTTAATTATATATAAATGCACGCAGATGAACCGCCAATGGATGTACGGTGACAGACACACCTCCGAGTACATTAAGGGCGTGCGTGAGTTTCTAAATGTGACAGAGGCAAACAAGCAGAATGGTTTTATGTGTTGTCCATGCACTCAATGTGTGAATACGATGTCTTACTCTAACCGAAAAATCCTTCACTCCTACCTGCTTTACAAGGGTTTCATGCCACACTATAATGTTTGGACGAGGCACGGTGAAATAGGGGTTATGATGGAAGACGGCGAAGAAGAAGAGTACGATGACAACTATGTGCCCCCTGAATACGGTGATGCTGCAATGGGGGGAGCTGGTGAAGATCAAGAGGAACCAGACGATGTGCCCAATGATGCTGCAACGGGTGAAGCTGCTGAAGATCAAGAGGAACCAAATGATGATCTTCGCCGGGTCATTGTCGATGCAAGGACACAATGCGAAAGTCAAAAGGAGAAGCTGAAGTTCGATCGCATGTTAGAGGATCACAAAAAAGGGTTGTACCCCAATTGCGAAGATGGCAACACAAAGCTCGGTACCGTACTAGAATTGCTGCAGTGGAAGGCAGAGAATGCTGTGGCTGACAAAGGATTTGAGAAGCTACTAAAAATATTGAAGAAGAAGCTTCCGAAGGATAACGAATTGCCCGACAGTACATACGCAGCAAAGAAGGTCGTATGCCCTCTAGGATTGGAGGTGCGGAAGATACATGCTGAAGGAAATATGCCCTAGAGGCAATAATAAAGTTATTATTTATTTCCTTATATCATGATAAATGTTTATTATTCATGCTAGAATTGTATTAACCGGAAACTTAATACATGTGTGAATACATAGACAAAACAGTATGTCCCTAGTATGCCTCTACTAGACTAGCTCATTGATCAAAGATGGTTATGTTTCCTAGCCATAGACATGAGTTGTCATTTGATCAACGGGATCACATCATTAGGAGAATGATGTGATGGACAAGACCCATCCGTTAGCATAGCACTATGATCGTTTAGTTTAACTGCTATTGCTTTCTTCATGACTTATACATGTTCCTATGACTATGAGATTATGCAACTCCCGAATACCGTAGGAACACCTTGTGTGCTATCAAACGTCACAACGTAACTGGGTGATCATAAAGATGCTCTACAGGTGTCTCCGAAAGTATTCGTGGTGTTGGCATAGATCAAGATTGGGATTTGTCACTCCGAGTGTCGGAGAGGTATCTTTGGGCCCTCTCGGTAACACACATCATAATAAGCCTTGCAAGCAAAAGACTAATGAGTTAGTCACGAGATGATGTGTTACGGAACGAGTAAAGAGACTTGCCGGTAACGAGATTGAACTAGGTATAAAGATACCGACGATCGAATCTCGGGCAAGTAAAATACCGTTTGACAAAAGGAACAACGTATGTTGTTATGCGGTTCTGACCGATAAAAGATCTTCGTAGAATATGTAGGAGCCAATATGAACATCCAGGTTCCGCTATTGGTTATTGACCAGAGATGAGTCTCGGTCATGTCTACATAGTTCTCGAACCCATAGGGTCCGCACGCTTAACGTTTGATGACGATCGGTATTATGAGTTTTTGAGTATTGATGTACCGAAGGTAGTTCGGAGTCCCGGATGAGATCACGGACATGACGAGGAGTCTCGGAATGTCCGAGACATAAAGATTGATATATTGGACGGCTATATTCGGACACCGGAAGTATACCGGAAAAGTTTCGGATTTATCGGGAATGCCGGAGGGGGTTACCGGAACCCCCTACGAGAGGGAATGGTCCATAGTGGGCCTAAAGGGTGAGAGAGAGGCAGCCCATAGGGCTGGCCGGCGCCCCCACCTAGGAATCCTAGTTGGACTAGGATTGGGGGGGGGGGGGCGCCACCTCTCCTAATCCTTTCCCCCTTCTTCCTTCCGGTGAATCCTACTAGGAATAGGATTGCAATCCTATTCCTAGTAGGAGTCCCCTCCCTAGCCGCACCATAGGAGGTGGCCTGTAATGCCCAGGATGGAGTTATACCTCCTACGTGTCGAGGCACGACTTAAAGGCATAAATCCATCCTAGAATGATCTCAAGTTTGGTATCTTTGCACGACTCATGTAAAAGAGGGATTAAATTGCAAAAGGAGATAGTTGGCTTACACTCGCCACTTCACACAATACATTACATAAGCAAACATCATACAGAACATCACAGCCCGACTACGGGTAAGGACCAAAAGAAAGATACCAAAACAACATAAAGCCACAGGCCAAGATCGAATCCTAGTAGAAACCACTACTGAACATCGAAACGTCACAAACAAACGGTCAAACTCTTCAACAAGCTCCTGGTGAAGAACTTGAACCAGCTCCTGCATCGTACACGGCTGAACCTGCATCTGGTGTGGTGAAGTAACTGTGAGCCACAGAGGACTCAGCAATCCCGTTCCCGGGTAACAAGACTATTTAAGCCTTGGGTGAGGACAAGGCTGAAGAAAGAATATGAGGTGAAGGAAAACAAACAAGAGTCTGCAGCAGCAACTAGCACTAACTTACGTAAAAGAGAGCGAGAAGAGAAGTGCATCGGTCGAAAGATGATCATGAAGTGATCCTAACTAAAGCCGGTCAAACATAACCCCACCGTGTTCAACTCCCGAATCCCTATTCGGAAATTGACAGTCACGGTACACACGCTGGTAGTGTATTAGAAACATTGTGTCAAGTTATCTACAACCGGAATTAACAAGCTCCCAACTGCCACATAACCGCGGGCACGGCTTTCGAAAGTTCAAACCCTGCAGGGGTGTTCCAACTTGACCCATTACAAGCCCACGATCCGCGGAGTCGCAACTCCATAGTTGGGAAGACCCGAGTATTCTCGGAATCCCGTGCTCAAGTTAAACCGAACTAAGGTAAGGCTAATCCAGCAAATCCTCCCGGCGTGTCGACACCCTGATAGTAGCCGCGCGTATCTAGGTCTCAGGACACGACCGGATGAGACATCCTACGGGTTTTTACCAAACCTCAAGTTTCCTTGAGGTGGCCCCGCAGTCCGCTCGTTTCGGACCAACACTCATGTGGAGCACTGGCCCGGGGTTGTTGATTAAGAAAGAGGGTTAATTACTCCCTTATGCATGTTTAGTTTGTTATTAAGCAAATAGTACCAATGTTGGGATTTGCTGGAAAAGACTTAGCACATAGCGGTTTATCGAGGGGGTCCCATACACCCCAACCGTGTTAGGAACGCATAATCAAGGAACATAAAACCGGCTTATACGGATCCTAACGGCATGAGTGGAACAAAACACCAAGCAAAAGGCTTAGCCTTCCACCCTTGCCAATATATATGTGATTTCAGTTAAAGCATTTATATAGTGTGATATAACCCAACCAAACTTCAACATGGAGCAAGCATCTTCACTTCACCTGCAACTAGCAACGCTATAAGAAGGGCTGAGCGAAGCGTACTTAGCCAAGCAACGGTTTGCGTAGGTAGGGTGGTTAAACATGGCAATTGGTTACAAGTAGGAGGCTGACAAGAAGAACATGGGCATCGAGGCAAAACTATAGATCGAGACAACTAGCAGTAGACAAAGATAGTAATGTTATCGGGGTTCGGTCATCTTGCCTGAAGAGAAGAAGTTCGGATCAAAAGAAGGGTCCTCTTGCTCAAACTCGTTGGAAACCTCGTGCTCAACTTCGTTGGAAAACTCGTGCTCAACTTCGTGCTCTAAACAAGACAAACACACCAAGCACCAATCAACACGATGCAATGCGCACTCGAAAAACATGTATGCATGATGGATGCACTAGAGATGCACATGGAGCACGGAAAACATCACTCAAGCAAAACACCTCAAAACAAGATAACAACCTGATATTATTAATCTACACAGAAAATCACCCAAGTTTGATATAAAGATCGCTGAAATCGGAGTTACGGGCTAAAAGTTATGCCCGAAACAAGATTTGAGCGAAAACTGCAAATTACAGCAACATAGCATCTTGGGAGCTCAAAACAATTAATCTACAGCACCCAAAAGGCATGGCAAAGGACTTGAACATAAACTAGATATAATGTACAGCAACTAGGTCCAAAGTGCACCCCCAACGGAGTCACGGATCACTAGCAATGACCTTGGACATATTGAACTTTGAAATAAAATTCTGGCAGCAGAATTTTATTGAAAGTTTGGAGCAAAAGATAAACATGCTACAGCACCTCAAATGGACATGTGAGGACATGGATGGAAAGACAACAATATATACTTCATGGAACAATCAAAATCCACCCCAAAACTATCATGCTTTGTCCTACAACATCACACGAACATGGCATCGGAACGTTACAGATTTCAGACTTAGTGAAATTTCACTAAGTCCTAAAACAGCAACATCATCATGGCATCAAAAAGAGCATGTTTAAGACACCTCGAAACTAAACATGGCAAAGGGTAAGCACCTCATCAAAATACATATGACGGTGATCCCGAAACACACAAGCATGCATCAATGTGGTGAACACACCGATTGCAACGAGCTCAACAACATGGCATTTCATAACAAGTAAAAACACAACATTTGAACATGGCATCTTGCAACGATGATAACAAGGAAACAATACATCTACCATGCAACCTATCACACACAACACGTAGTTCGTGTCAAGACGAACACGTGGACATGTCATTTGCTTCGTTTGGACAAACGAGCTAAAAGATATCACATGTCAAAGGTGGCACAAAAATAACACATAGCAGCAGTTTATATCATCATACACTCTTGCAACAGCAAAACAAGGCCCTAGATGATCTCTAACATGCATGACTACAACAGGTAAAACGTAGAGGACAACTCCACGAACATCTGGACATATCACACGCTCAAAACGGAGCAACAGGTAAAAAGTTAAGCATGGTCAAAGTAGGCATATTCAGATGACAGATCTGAGGAGCTAGTGGGGAAGAAGTCAACCTCTGGATCAGATGAACAGTACCAGGCCGGGGATGAACAGTGCGGCGGCGGGCTCTGGGCCTGGATCTGGAACAGTGGATCGGCGGCGGCACGGCCCACGGGGTACAGTAGCGCGGCGGCGGGGCGGCCCAGCCGCGGAGGGAGGCTGGATGGGCCCGGGGGCGCGGCGCGGCCCAGCCGGGCGGCGCGGCCGGCTGGCGGAGCGGGAGGCGGCCCACGGCCTGGTGCGGGGAACGCGAGCGCGGGCTGGCGAGTCGGCGGCCTGGTGCCCCGATCGGGCGAAGCGCGCGGCGGCGACGACGCGCTCGGGCCGGCCCAGCCGGGCGAGCGAAGGAGGGGGCGGGAGCGAGCGCCTGGGCCGATCCGACTGGAGACCCAGCGATGTGGTCCTGCCACGGGGACGGCGCTCGATGGGCCAGGGGGGTCGCGCGGTCGATCCGAGCGGCTGGCGCGGAGAGCTGCTCGACGAGCGTTGACCCCGGCGATGGAATCGAGGGCTCGGTCGGCGCGACTGAACGAAGGAACCCTGGATCCCCTCGGGATCCAGGAGGATTTAGTGGATCTGATTTGGATCTGAAAGAAGAAGGGAAAAAAAAAGAAAAGGAGAGGGGAGGAAGAAGAAGGGGATGCCAACATAGACTAGGGGTCTATATATAGCAATTAGACTAGGGTTTGAGACTAGGGGAGTGTTAGGAGCCCTCCGATCTGGATCCAACGGATCCGATCGCGGGGATGAAAATAAAAGGACCAGACGGAGACAAAAGAAAGCCACAGGGGTATTTCCGGGACACGAAGTAAGGGCACTTCGGACCCACACGGACAACGGAGGGAAAAGTCAACGGAGTCCAAACGAGACGAGATTTGAGAGGCAGGTTGCACACAACAAAACAACAACACACAACACAACCTCGCGGCACACCGGTAACGAAAAACGCCCGAACAACAAAGAGGGCCTACGGGACGTCACGGACACGTGAGGGAGCTCCGGAACACGAAACGGACAACGGGAAGAAACGCCACGAACCGGAAACAACCCACAACACAGACAAAATGCAATGCACATGTCTACATGATATGAATGAATGCCACACACTCACACAACAAAACGACGAAAGCCCGAAAGACAAAGAACCCGAAATGGAAATAGATGAAGCCGGAGATTTATTATAAGCCCAAAAGGGAAAGTATTACATCCGGGGCATTACAAACACCAATTAGCGGAACACAACTGAGAATCAAGGGAAGTTGACACATATCGAACACAACTGAGAGTTCACTACTGGTCAAGTACACCAATTCCGCTCATGTTAAACTTACTGGAAAAAAACTCTAGTAAAATGGTAAGATGAATCAGTCAAAGGCAATTCAATATCCAAATCATCATAATAAGAATAGGGCCTCGATCAGAGCATATACTACCAGATAGAGAGCGAGGCAGATGGAGGGGATTATGGTTCCAATTTGTTGGCAGGTGCTTTCGCTGTAAAAGCAAAGGAACTTTTCAAGAGTTTCGATGAATTGAAAACCGGTTCTGCTTCGCTCTTGCTTCGTGGTCTTGAGCAAGGAACTACTCAGATTCGCACCCTGATGTTTATTGGAAGGAAAAGCCAGAAAGCAAAGAGGTTTGGTTTACGTATGGTGGAAGGTTACATTTTCCAGTCGGAACGACGGAGCTCTAAATAAAAGGTATGAAATCCAATCCCTTATCTTTCTTAAGCGTAGGGATGAAAGCCAAGAATGAAGTCGTCTCATCTCGTATGGTAGCCTATTCTTTACCTCTCGTTCCAGGGTTGGATGCAACATTTCTATGTTATAGATAGGTGAGTTGAGCAATACTTGTTTTC
>LR738712.1:826382574-826397574 GCA_902687465.1 Secale cereale | reverse complement strand
AAGGAAGTAGTCCCATCACTCTCGGGCCCGGCACCAACCAAGAGGAGGCGGGGCTCTCTCCAATCATTCCGAAGAGCCGAGATCTCGTAAAGGAAAAATTAGCTAGCTCAGCAGGTTTGGACCCGGGTGAATCAGTTCAGTGAAGGAAGGGAGCCTAAACTTAAGGCTTTTCCAAGCCTTGCCGATAGGCGCCTCATGGCTCGCTCAGTTCGCTCGCGGAGTTCTTAGATCAGTAGATCTGGATAGAGTCTCGCTCATAAAGGAAGAGTAGCGCGCTAGCGCGGCTCGCTTCGCTTTTCGACGCGGAGCTCGCTGCTGTCTTTTTAGCTTAAAAACTACAGGGCGTGCGTTAGCACTACGGCTTTTCAGCCTCCCTTTGCTGGTTCCGAACTATCACTGATCCCAGAGATCAACCTTCAAACCTTTTTCTTTGAATCTCAGGAAGGCTTTCTCGGGGAGAAAGCTGGTTGGGGAACTGCTAAACGACCTAAAAGAAAAAGAGGAGACTGACTCTGACCTTTCAAAGCCCTATCTCATCTGGTTGATAGTAGAAGGTACGTACGATGATACCATGGACATAAACGAGGTCGAGCATATCTTTAATGATTTCAAACTAAAGCGTACCTAAAGCCTGCCCTGGATATGAAAAAGGGATTTGAGCCAGAAGAAGATGAGGATCTATCACCAGATGAGGAAATGGAAACAACTAAGTATTAGTTAGGTTTAGGTTCAGGAAATGGAAATGGTAACAGCGGCCCAAAAATGGTAAGGTTTTCTTTTCAAAGAAAAAGGAACGCAAAAGTTTTGCGAAATCCTTATCTTTCGGCTTTTTAAAGAAGATAGGCCATTACAAAAACAAGGTATAACAGTCGACTTTCCTATCAGGATTTTACAACCTGAATACCAAGGGACCACTATTAGAAGAGAGCATAATAAGTAAATGCCGACGCCAACTTTGACTTTTTGGATGGTCGGCGGCGCCATAAACTCGATAACCAGCACCGCGGAGTCAAGAAATTCAACTAAATAGAATCCTAAAACAATCTTATTCGAGCACACACGGGACCCACAGCAATGAAATTCACACAAGCGGCAATCATCCGAGCAGAGAATGGAGAAGGGAAATATACTTGAAATTGTTTTTTTCCGAATGAGAAAGCCTTTGGCAAACTCCTTGCAAATCTGTTTTTGCCGGGCACAATAGACATATCTGCTCAGTCACAACATAAGGAACCCCCAATGTTCCTCAAAGCCTACCCGGCCTGACAGCTTTAGTTGAATGATCTGATCCCGAAGCAAGCTTTCTACTTAAATTGCTATGACTGGCCAACTAATGATAGGACTACCTATCTTGATGCTTTGAATCTGTATTCAGAGCTTTTTTCCAACTACCGGGACTACTAATTTCAAGTACAAAGCTCTCCTATGAATATGCTACTGCTCTTACTTTCTACCTGAATCCGAGCATTGAAGCAAGCTCTTTATCGCGCCATAACCGAGTCTCTCCTTGCAGCTCTGACCAATCCACCCGTCATTGCAAATAACTGCTCCTTACTCTTTGATTGTATGTCCATTTTTGCTTGATGTCCGGCTCACCGGATCTGGTACATGAAAAAGCCATTCCTTTTCGCTTTCCTTCAACCACTCAGTATACTTTTTTACTGGAAGAGTCAAGCGAAAGCAATTAGTTTAGAAGGAAGAGGAAGACCTAGGGGGCTTACGTCCTCATTTCACTCTTTTTGCTCCTGCGAGACACGACTCAACTACTTTTGACAATTGACAGGGTAGCCCGGAGGTCAGATGAAGGGTCTTCCCCATAAAGATAGATTAGTACTTGGAAGGTTCAGATGAAGGAAGGGCTGAAACAAGGCAAAAACTATTCAATGGGGTAAATAAATATGAGCAATCCGTGAGAATAGCAAACCCCTATCTCTTAAAAAGAAGAAGATAGATAGGTCCACGAGTTGAGACAGAGAAGTTCTAACTAATCAAGTAGGAGTTTACCCACGAGAGTCAGAGGCTGCATCATCAAAGGGGTATAGAAATAATTCAGAAGCACTATGGCCTGAAGCGAAGGGCAGGAACGAACGGAATCAATGTGTTCCAATTTATCCGGAGTAAGGACAGCAGCTGAGAAGGGACAAAAAAATAGCGTAGACAAAAGGTAGGACCAGATCATGCGAAGAGCTCTTTGCCCTATTGATTAGGAATCTCGATCAGAAACCACCAGGCCATGTCTCCCGATAAAAGATGATCCCCACAATGGATGTCAGGCCTTGGCTTTATAAAATCTGATTGGATCCGCACTAGAGGATAAGAATACAGATAGGCTGACTAAGAAGATCTTCAAATTGTCTTACCTGAAAAGATGAGTTATTCAAAGGAATACCTGAAGAATAGAATAGAATAGAATAGAATAAACACATGGCACAGCTGGGTGCTAGAATAGTAGTTGATAGAAGTTCTAGTCACTTAAAAAAAAATAACCACTGCTTCACTTAATTAGATCGTAGAAGATAAGCAAGCGGGTTCGGGCAGTTAGTCCTATTTGAAGGTAAGAAGTTCGGGTAGTAAGGGCTAGGTTTATATAGGGGCTATATTTTTGATAAACATATGGTCTTGCTCATTTCTCATCAAGGAATGGAGATTGGGTTGGTGTTTGGAAGGGGGATTCAGTAAACTGACCTTGGCCAGCAAGCAGAAAAAGGACTGACGTCTTGGGGCGCGCTAGCGCGCGTACTCTTCTTCTGCGAGACTCCATCCAAATCCACCACTTACTTGTTGGTTGGTGTTCCATTCTGTTATCTTAGACTATGCTGCCTTCTTCAATTCCATTCTTCGTCTCCCTAGTCGAAGTCTTCTTGCTGGCCCAACCCAACATGCATTTTAGAGTGCCGTGCCAGGGCGATAGGCGCTCCGCCAGTCACGCATGATCGCCAGAGCCTTTCTTGGCTATGTAAATATAGGGCCGGAATAAGTGCAAGATCCTCAACAAAATGGATTAAGGTGGGCTTCGGATTTTTCATAATTTTTTTCTATCTTTTCATCAAGTTCTTGTTTGATCTGCCGCTATTATCACAATATCCCTCCTTTTAGGGTTAATGCTATCAATGGTGAATCGATCATTCGCTATCCTTTTTTTTATAAGAGCTTTTTTGAATGGAAGAAAAGTAATGAAACCCGCGATGGCTACTGAATAACCTCCTTTGATTTTTTTTATAATAAACCCTTTGACCTTTTTCTTCGTTCGCCAAATCTTCTTCAGTTCTATCCAAGCTCGGTTTTGTCTGAATCTTTGTGGAAGAAGAAGCGGTTCGCCAGCCGCTACATCCAGGGATCCCACAAAATCATTAAACCTGGCGGCTGCTCGCTCTTTGATCAGTGATTCACCGGCCACTAGATCGATGAAGAATCTCTCAAAAATCCGCTTTTTGATCAGTGATTCACCAGCCACTACATTCTTGGATCCCACCTTATTCTCAAACCTGGTGGCTCGCTTGATTGGCAGTCCTGTAAGCTCATCTTGCATACAAATTTTTGGGGTACCAGGGCCTGCATCCACCAAGAACATTTCTTCCCTTAAGCGTAAGCGTAAAACTGAAGATTGTGAGGCGTTTCCACTACATAATAAGAAACTAGAATTAGATCTTGGAAATGATCGACTCCAATAGATGCTCATCATAAGCTTTTTTTTCCTCCTATTCCTATTGATCAGAAGTATCCAGCAGCGCCACGCCAGAGTGACTTCCGAAGCGCTACGGACGGGATGAAATCCGGCAGCCAGTTGCTGGCTCTGAATAACCAGCCCAGCAAGAAGCTAAATTCTTCCATAACATAACATAACGGGGCGGGGTTGCGCGCGAGCCGAGTGACGTAGGTGCACAAGAGTACTTCGCGCCACAACCATCTCTTTTTTATAGGTTCTACGGACCGATGCCTCCTGCTTCATCTGGTAAAAAAGAGTCATAGATATGCCTGTAATTAGAAGGAAGAACCGCCATAAAAATCTTCCTCGTGTATCGTCTGTAGCGGAACTATGAACGGGAGCTAGCAATCCGGACCGTATTGAAAAGGTTCCTAAGACACAGCATGGAAGAGTCAAAATATTCAGAAGCGAGGTCCAAGAATGAAGAAGGGGTAGAATTACTGAATGAATACGAGCTGTGGCTAATACCCGAGGCATAAAAGACGCATTTTCTACGGGATCCCGAAACCACCAGCCACCCCGACCTAATTCATGATGAGCCCACCAACTTCCTGGCGAGATGCCTACGGTTAAAAACAACCGACATGTCAAGATCCAAATTCGAATTGGTTCCTGGTCCTGGTCAGAGACCACCGTGTTCGCGCCGGCGGTCCAACAAAGAGGCGAAGTAGTGGTGTCTTTCTTTCCATTACGAACGACACGCTTCGCCTGCTCCCTCCCCGTGTCCATTAGCGCTCCTGTCCAGAGCGAAGAGAAGGCGAAAAAGCGCCGCCGAAGCAGCATGAGCAGGCTTCTATTGCTACGCAACAATAGAGCAGGCGCGCCGCCCACTAAATGTTTGAATGATCGGGTAAAGAGCGAGCTTCTTATATGGGATCCGACGCATCCAGCAGAGCGAAGCAGCGTTCCATTCTTTTCGGCGGCATCCTTCCGCATTGGCGGCGAGTGGAGTGCCACAATCCCATTCATCATTTTTGATCTACATAACCCAAAGCCCATAGCACTGGCGACATCTCCGGCATAAATGCAAGGAGGATGTATAGCTGATATAGGATCTTGTGGAACTGGATTTGATTCTGCAAGCGGTTCGGTACGAACGAAGAAATTTCGAACAAAAGGATCGGAACTCGCTGATAGGAAAGGAGAGAAAAACAAAGCAATGCCAAGAGCTCCGTCAATCTGCTGTTCATCGATAGACGAAGCTCTCTCTTTTTCATCTCGTGCCAGATGTAACAAAAGATTAGTCCTTTTTCCTTCTCGCGAACCACGGGAGCGCCCAGCGCCCAGAAGAGCAAAGCTCATTTTCAAAACAGGGTCAAGCGGCGCATTAAAAAGGGCTGGCCCGTTAAAAGGACGCTTACTTTGCGAACGAAGTTCAGAATCAACAAGGGTTCTCCGAACGAAGGGAGTGTACAACTAGGGCGCAGCCCCACTTTTTTGTTGGAGAGATAGAATGGAGTTCTTCACGAAGTTCGAGACAAAGGAAAAAATCAAAGTTTCTCTATAGCCTCTTCGTTTTGAGACATTATGGCTTTGGGGTCGACCCCGGTAACAAAAAAGGAATCCATAAAAACTTGGGATCCAACACCATGATAAAATACTACCCTCGTGATTAGACCATGTCCCTGAGATTTGATAAAAAAAAGGTGCATTAGCGGTTAATACGTTGTAATTAGATAAGTTATTTGGAATATGACGGAACGAAAGACCAAGGAAAGGAAGAAGAATGCACCAAAATGCAAGTGCTGCACCAAATGCTGGTGGTTGTTTCTTGTTGTAAGTGAATGCAACGAAAAGACCCGGAAATAACGAATAATGAGAAAATTCATTTATAGACATTTCGTGCTCATTTCCAAATTTCTGCTTAGTTATTCCCATCATCCGGTAACCACAGGATGATCCCAATCTCCTTTTAGTAATAGATCTTTTTGATATGTCTCAGTCTCAGCGGCAAGGAAGAGAAAATGCATCGAGTCGTTTATCAAGAAAGTGGACGAGCATGGCGGTCCCTATATCTCTGAGGGGTGTACCACTTTTTTTTTCAAGTCAGCTTAAGAGGTTCAAAAGAGAAAGTCACTCTCCTTATTCTTGGCTAGTGGAATGGAAGCAAGACTCTTTCCTATCCACTTTGCCGAGGGGAGAGAACTAAAAGATAACTCAAGCTAGACAGAAAGGTGCAAAAGTCCACAGTTTTTTAAGGATCCTGTAAGCAAGTAGGTTAAGATTGTCATTTAGCTTCAATTTCTTCAGTCTCACAAGCGGGTCCGCATGCAACAAAAGAAATTGTATTTGCCTACTACTCCGACCTTGCCCTGAAAGGATAAGGAAATTGGATAAGAGTGAGAGCTAGACTGACTGTTGGTCCAATGCTAGTGGAGGATTCAGACTGAGGACCCCCTGTGGCGGCTACTCATAAGAAGATGAAGGATTGAAAGAGGACTGATCACCCCTCTGATTTGTTCTCTTTTAATAGAAAGAAAAAGCCTTCTCTCAGACTTAAAGGTAAATGAAAGCGGGATTTTTTTTCTCTCCTCTAAGCTAGCAGCAAGTCAAGTAATCTGAGAATGCTGCCCCCAATCCGTAGCTGAGGACGAACTCAACTCATAAGCTTTTTTTGAACCAAGCACCTGTTGTAGAAATGAAAAACCACCCACTAGCAGAGGCTGGAACAACCCATAGAAGTGTAGGGGCTGCTTCAACCAGGCGTACCCGTATCCATTGATTTACCTCCTCTAGAGAGTATTGAACTTTGTGACAAATAGGTTCTAGTTACACTCCTTAACTCCCTATTCGCGAGATATAAAAGCTAGCTAGTAAGAAGACTTTCCCTTCTTTTCTGGGAGGGTGAGAACTTGAAAGACTGGCAGAGAAAAGGAAGAATAGCGGCTAATGCTATCTAAACGATTATTTCAAAGTTTACCAAGTTCGATCGTTCACGAGACAGGGGACTCTTTTAAATAAGACAGTGTATGGCTGCGAATAAGTCTATTCGGCAAGTCATAGAGAAGGACTGGATATAAGCTATTCCCCGGTTCTTCATTGGATCCTTTTAGTTTAATATTACTTTTTGGAAGCAATCTCATAATAATATGTATTAGGGACAGCATTTAGGATAGCAAAAGTATTTTTGGAGCAAGAGGGATTACCTTCCAGATTCTTTTGTGATACCCTCTGTGTCGCCTTCTCCTGGATGGTCAGCCCAGTGTCCTGAATCCTTGAGCTCTGCCTCAGCCGTTGCCTTGCCTTGCCTCTGGCTCCATGAGACTAATAAAACACTTTCTAATCTGTCTCATAACCTGACTAGACTACTCTGTTTTTCAATCAGTTGAGTGCCGGATAGGGGTAAAAGTGACTCATTTGGCCTTTCCGCTAGTCTTTTATATACTCGAAAGCCGTTTGCACTAGAAAAAGAACGGAGCTGAGCTAGAGGAACAGGTTTTGGGTTTAGCTGTAGCTGAGGACAACTTATTTTAGGAATGTTTTGGATCACATCGACATCCATTGGTGTAAAATATGCTTTGAGCTTTGGCATGTCCCACGTCCATGCACTCTGGTCGATATAGTCACTAACCAAGCACGGCGCATCGTCCACAAGACGTGTCACCGGCCGGAGCAAGCCATCTCGGGGGATCCTGTTGTCCCTCCATGCATCCGTGCTCTCCCCCGTACCAATGCGGCAGATAAGGAGTATTAATTGACTGCGCCCCGTTAGAGGAAGAGATGGCTAGGACAACGGCATACTTGTCTTAGCGGAACGGAGAGAAACCGGCTGCAGGCGTGAAGCCGAGGCCTGATATACTATCTAAATAAGTCATACAAGAAGAAGTCGGTAGCTTAAGAAGGAGACATACCATACTAGGTTCGATAAGAACCCAACTTGATCTTGATTCGGTAGATCAACGAATTAGAACTAGCTTGCTTCGAGAAAGAGTTTACCGAGCTTCCTCCCCTAATCTTAATGGACCACTCAACTGTATATCTTGTGCTTGATCGGTCGGATCAGAGGCCTTCAGTTCCAGCCGGATTTCCCTTGTGACGTTATTGAAGTAGCAGCAGCTGAGCTGTGATCACGTTGCTGTTCTGATACATGCATGCTTGTCTAACCTCGCTCTTGAACTTGTGCATGTCTGCTTCGTCTTTCTTGATCGGTTCCTCCTGTTGCATACAATGAAGTGGTGTCATGTGACGCTGGGCATAATCTCTGAAAACTCCTGACTGGTTCGGTGTGGTTTTGTTTATTCAACACCAATTGCCTTAGCTTTCTTTTTCTGAAGGAGACAGAGAAGAGAGTAGCTAGATTTCTTTTTCTATTTTGATTTACAAATGGTCCGGTTTTATTTCAAAATGGTCCGTACTTTTCGATCTTTGGGCTTATTAAGCTTAAGAATCTTACTTAATAGGAGAAAATAGCCTCCTAAACATATGGCTAGCAACTGGTTCACCAGGAGTACGCAAGAAAGGCAAAAGCACTACGAATTATTGATTTAGGAATGGGAATGGGCTAGAACCCTGGGTTCTTCCTTATATAATTAATGGTCTTTTCATTCTAATACTCTATCCGAGAGTTCTCAGTATTTAGCAAAGCTGTTCCTATCTAACGGATAAAAACTGGATCAAATGACAAAGACATTGTTTGTGGAGAAAGAGGTGGCTTTTCCCGGATGAAATGAAACATTTGATTTGTGTAACAGGAGAAAGATTTCCCACTCCTTAGCCATAAAGATATGTGGCCATGAAAAAGGGAGGGGATTCAGTGGAACAGGATTGGCCGGGCGGTAGAGTCGTGGAAACACTTGTTGATTCCTATTTTGGACCCTAGCTCCATGGAACAATATTCTACTGCGGAAACATGGAAGAATTGCAATCTTAGATCAAAACACTATGTGTGGAAAGCTTGATAAGGGTCAGTTACTTGTACATTTGATTAGTATGAGCCACTCACATCGTTTTTTAAGGATAGGTGGGAGTAGGACCCTACAATAAAGAGCAGATAGCCCACATGAATCATGGGAATAACAATACGAGGCCTTTGACAAGTAAAGGAGAAATGCAAGATTTGGATCCGCGATTTCAACAAGTAGTTCGTGCTTCGTCGGCGGGGGAGACTATAGGCCATGAAAACCCACCCCTGGTATCTCCACCTGTGGATTGAGAGTCAAAAAGTGTGAATTTCGTATGTCCCGCTGGCACACGATTTCGATTACTTTTCTTGTTTCCCGTTTCGGAGATCCGATAATGGAATGCTAAATCGATATCTGGGGTCGAGCCAGGGTACTTATCCTCCCGTCTATAAATCAATGACCAATAAAAGACCAAAGCGGTGATAAATCAAGGGGCGGACAGGAGCAGCATCGTAGCTAGGAACAGGTGCTGCACCGTAGCTAGTAGGAAGAAGTACAGCATAGCTACATTCCCCATAGGGTTGGCGCCCCTCTTCTCCAATACAAATTGAATCATAGCAAGGGCTAAGCTATCTTAAAACCTACTATCAATCTGTTTATAGAACTCAATACTACTATCCATGAGATCATCATAACAAAAACTAGAATTGCCCAGCGAAATAGGAATAGAAAGAAATCCAGGGTAACTTGTATCATGAGATGGGTCCATTCCAATTGGAATTCCGTACGGCTACAACTCTTTTTAAACGAGTCGAAGTCCAGTCTTGTCACTTTCCCATCATCCCTTTCCGCATCGTCCTTCTCTATTGGGGGCTCCCAACACCTCAGCCACACATCTTTTTCGTTCGCTCCCCATTTTATTCTCTAAGGAACCCTCTCCTTAATGAGCGTAGATTGATGGAGATGGCTTTTGTACCGGTCAATCTTTATATCCTTTCTGGCATAGTTTTGTAAAAGATCGGCAGGTGATCCGTCCTTTCTCCTCTGCCGTGGTTCATGCATTCTTCCTTTTTTGAAAGCGGATAGGGATCGGGTGAATTAGAGAATAGACAGACGTCCGTTGGCATTTCAGCCTTTCTTCTCCTTTCAGGGCCTATCCGAAAGAGACTCCAGTACCTCTTGGTCCTAAATATCAGAATAGGACGCGCAACAACGGAACAACAAGAGCAAGACCGCTCCAAACTAAATCACAGTAGAAGTTATGGCCACTCAGGCTGGACCAAAACAGCAAGCGGAAGGTCTCCGAAAGTCCTACATTAGCACCAAGCCATCCCCCAAGGGAGGGTATAACGGAGTGTGGGAAAATCCAGTTGCTAACGCTCCCGGCTGTGGGTTCTTCACAATTAGCAGGGCTTCTATTCTAGTACAGAGATCACCACTTGTTATGCCAGGGTCTCCTTTTTCGAGTTGGTTACTGTCTTGTTGAGCAACGTTTTCCCGGCAATCTCCGCTTATTAGGGTGGCCTCTAACAGGTCGGGAGAGTACTAAAAATCTGGCTCATACGCCTCGCAAGATTGAACATCTGCGAAAGTCGTCTCGAAGCTCTGACTCTCGAGAGAAAGTCTTGCCTACCAGTGACTTATTTTACTGAATAAGAATGCCTACTGTACTAGCTTCTTTCTTGACTCCATTAACTCAGTTTACAGAAAGGAATCCGTCCAGTCCAGTAAGAAGGAATAGAGAAGAAGAAAGTCACTCATCAACTCCTACTTTGGTTATTGAGACTTGCCCGCGTATCTGACCTATGTGTACCTATTCCCTAGCCTAAGTAGCTTACCCACTGTCCTAATAACTGTCTGTCAATCCGGCAGCTTGCCCTACTGCCTATCGACGCTACTGTCCTAAGTCTCCTACTCATATACCCAAGGTCAAAGACTTTGCATGGCAACAAACTGATTTCGGAATTGCTTAACTGCTGAGAGCTAATATCGGGGAGTAGTAAGCCAGCCCACCACAAGATGAATGAGTGCTCCTCTCCTATGCCGACTTACTAGCCAGGTTGAGCCTTTGAGCCATAAGAGGAGGGAGAATCTGGTTGATTTTCCAGGGAATGATTATATGGATTTCCAGGAGGATATTGTTACCTTCATCAGATTGATTGATAACTGGTCGTCGATTGACAACTACTGCTTTTTCCAGTGAGAAAGGAAGGAGGAAGGGGATCTCAACAAGCCATGGATATATAGCCTACAGCCGAGTCCACAAAGAAGACGGTTTCAAAGCTCGAAGAGCATATTTGTGAGGCTGATCCCTAAGTGCAGAGTTTCATGTGACGAACAACGAAACTCCATTTCTTCAAACACAACCCTGTGCCACCGACAAACGTTTGACTTTGACTGTGTTTTTTTTTGGGCTATGAAGATTCTACTTATACCCAATGATGGAACATTTTGAAAATATGTTCAACGGGGTCTTAAGAAAGGCAAATTTCAGGCCTGTAGTTTTTAAGATCATCTCGCTAATCGAAAGATGAAGGATAGCGAACACTAGATGGCTAGTGGCCTTATGCAAACAAAGAAGAGGGATGCCTAACCAATTGATCCTAAAAGATCTTATTTGAGATAGGTCAGATTGGACTTAGTGGCCAACGTTAGGGATGGTAGAGTCAATATGGGATGTGGAATTCCAGGAAACGTTCTTATCCGCGCTCACTGATAATGTGAACCTGGTCCTTAGTTTCCTCCAACTGATTCCTGTTTTTTTGAGCCTTTTTCAGTAAGTCCTTAATAGCTAAAAATGCTTTGACTCTAAGGGTTACCTTGGTACCTTTATTCGGATATGCTTCTTTTCGTACAGGAGGGGTAGATTGACATTCAGGCAATGGCACATGGATTCTATTGAGAAGGGCTGGCTGCTCTCGACGACGGGGTGGGGGAATGAGATGCTGGGAGATGGGAGTTATTGGTGGATTGAGAGGGGAGCAGATGCGTGGGCTAGTTCAATCTTTTTGCTCCTGCCTTCCTAGCCTTATGGACAGGAGTCCTCTGGCCTAGTCCTGAAACTCTTCCCGCAGCCTTCCTTGCCCTTATTGCCCGGCATACCTCGGAAGGCATACCCTGGAACCAATTCATTCATCTGCCCTCTTCGCGATAAAGCTTTGCCTTACTTTGCTTGCTGGCTCTAAGCCCACCTCCTTTACTACACTACACCCTCTCACCGCCCCTATTCAGCCCGAAAGGCTTCTAACTTCCCCGAAACCTTACTTATTCAAGGCAAGATTCGGAACTTAGGGTCACTGCCTTTCATCCGCCTTTCTCTCATATGCTTAGAACCTATCCATAGAAATGGAATTCAAAACTTCTGAATAGTTTCGAGGAGAGCCGAGAGGACACGTTCAAGGAGTAGTGTAAAGTAGCAGACAGAGGGGCTCTCCCGCTTAGGCATTAGGCATTAGGCACGAGAAAGGACATCGTTCTCGGCCGTCCCTTCCTTCCCGGAAAAAGGCTCTCTTGCATCTTTTGCTTCCCCACCCGGCCTCTATTCTAGATTCACCGTCTTCGGATGCATCAGTTTATTATGCTTATGCCTAATCTTAATACTGGCTAGTTACTTCAATTACCTTACCCCACCGCCCCTCCTTTTAAGGAGGTTTCAGAGCACCCAGTCATAGCTCGTCACAAGAAAGGATTGATGGTCGAGTCCCCGTGCATGAAGTCAGTGGATTCGAGTGAACTGACCGTACTACAAATCGACATACTTGAGGAAGCTTCTTACTAAACCAAAGAAAGGGCAGCTCCAGTTGTGTTGTCGATTCCCTTCTCCCGAGAGCTTTCACACTCTGGGATGGGAGTCCCTTCCAAGACTTGACCAAAAGCTCCCCACAATTTCTTGATTTGAAGCAGTTCGGAGGCCTTCTTCTAGTTACGATTCGCCCTCGTCTATCACTATAGATGTTCTAGCTTTAGTCTTTAGTGTCATTTCGAGTTATGCATTTGGAATGCTCCCCTTCCAAGCAAACTAAACTAACCTTGCTAAGTGCTAGCCAGCTGAAAGTGCTTTTCGCTAGTAGTTTTGGTGTTCTCTTCCCTTTAATCCAATTGAATCAATCGATCAGAAGAACAAGAACAAGAAGGCACTGTACTTTTAATAGGCCCTACTTCCGAGACCTCTATCTCTATTTATTTTCATTCTTCCCTTTGGTCAGATACTAGAATATAGTATTTTTATTGGACATCCTCCTCACTATTGAAATTAGGGAAAACCGGATCAGTAAACTATTGCATCTAAGGGAACAGAGCAGCAGATCCCGGGATAAGAAAGATACAGAAATATGGAACTTCACTGCCTTACTTGGAAAGCTAAGCAGGTTATTGACCCACTAATCTGACCTTCCCTCAAACCTTCCACTGAAAAGAGCAGACCCCAGAAAAAAGGATAGCGAATGATCGATTCACCATTGATAGCATTAACCCTAAAAGGAGGGATGAAGCACATGCCACCACATCCACTAAAGAGAAGGAAAAGATAAAAGAGAGGCGCCAGGTCCAAGAAGGTATGGAAAAGGCATTAGAGGTTTGATTCGCTCAAGGTTTTGAACAACAAGTCAGGTAAACCACCAGTTAATACCAACCACGGTTGACTTGATTTTCGATAGATTGAAATGCTTTCAAATTCAGCATGGTTGTGAGATTAATCGTACCCACCCGGCTAGGTCACCTGCGAGACTCGCTAATATACTACTTTCTTTCAGGCAATGAAAAAAATATGGTTTCTAGTACCTCACTAACCACTGCTCGCAAGAAGCATGGGGGGAGTCTAGAAGCACGGCGGGAGTCTAGATAGAAGGGTTTTCAATAATGGTGGTTCGTTGCCTCACCGTAATAAGTGCCTTAGTACTTTCGAGTCTAAGGGGCGTGAGTTAGAGGCACAATATTCTTTCTATACAGTCAACTAGCAGCCCTAGCTAATTGAGCATCAATCACTATTTCTCTAAGTCATAACTAGTACCTCCCTTGTGGCGAAACCAATGGTTCACTTGATTTCTAAAGAACAGCTTTCGTCGTACGGCAGGGCCCAGGATATATATGCCCTTCTCTTCATTGCTTTCCTGAAATGCGTAAGTAATCACCTTCGAAATGGTACCAAAAGGCCGGCTCAAATCGTCTATTACAGCCTGGTGGAACCTATTCTTCGACTACTTCTTCCTTCGACTAGCGCGCTTAGATAAAATACAACGGTACCTATATCGCTCGCTGTTGAAATTGTAGTTTAGGTGGACTGTATGTCTTTACATCTTCTCTGGCCGATCGGGGTCTCCAAAGTAAGCAAAAAAAGGAGTATTGACAGCCATCTTATGTTGTTTGTCGGGATTCATTCTAACCAGAGTGAGCTCACGGACCACCTTCGAACGAAAGTGAAATCTCTTCCTCCGATCTCTATAATGGGTCTAGTAACTGCTTTAGCTGCTCGTCTCACAATTAAGTTGGTGGGTGCTTGGTCCATCTTCTTATTCCAAAGCTCCGAGATGAATTCAATCTTATCTTACTGGGGCTCTCCCCTTCGGTTTGAAGAAGACCGCGCATGCTTATTCTCAAACTGGTACACACTTTGGTATTCTACCCTGCATCAAAGAATAGGCCTCAACACTTTGAGTGTGAAATCCAGCTACTCTGCTATCGCCTCCTGCGCGAACAGCTTTCGAGTAAGAAAGTTCAAATGCATTTTTACACCTATTGAAGGAATTGAATGGAATAGGAAAAAAAAAGAGTGGTATGGAGACTTGATATTGTACCAATACTTTAAAGTAGTACAGAGGATACTTCATATTGTACCAATACACATTCAAATCACTATCACCAATTTCTTACAGGATTCAGACTTTAATCAATAAAAGCGCATACTATTTATTACCACCAGGAATGGAAAAAGAGTACTATGTGGATCTGGTGCGACTACGGAAAATGGAGCATTGGTACAACTGATCTTCATAGGAGAGCGGTATGCTTAAAGCCAAGAGTGCGGCTTAAGCACCACCTTACCTTAAGAGCAGTCAAAGCTATAAGCTGGTATATCACCCTACAGCAATTTTTAAGCTGGTTTGCCTCCACCATTGGATTTGGTTGCAGCTCGCACCGACACCTCGCAGTTTGTGTACAAGGTTGGTAGTCACACTGCTTACCTCCTATTATATGTCGATGACATCATCCTTACAGCCTCCAGTGATGCTTTCCTTCGCCACATTATCGGTCTTCTTCATGAAGCTCGACAAGAACCTATTTTATGTTTTCTTCTGTATCGGGCCAAAGGGCATGACTCTGACATGACTCTCAATGGCGCTATTCCGTCATCAGATAGCTCGGTTGCAGCTCCGGTTCCAGGTTTCGATTCCATTCGTTTCAGAATTTCTTATAAGTGATGTTATGTTACATTTTGACTGAGGATTGAATAAGTTG
>LR738712.1:826358528-826382564 GCA_902687465.1 Secale cereale | reverse complement strand
ACCTTCCCTGGAAGGTATTCCCGCAGAGAGAAATCTTTAATTGAACTTATCATCCTGCCTGTCTTCTACTTCTCCTCCTCCGCTTATTGATATTACAATCGTATCTTATGCATTCTCTCCTGACGACTCGGCTTCGGCTCAAGGCCCCAGAGGGAGAGTATCATTATTGAGTTGACTAACTCCAACCTCGGTATAAAATTCTTTATCAGCGGGTTCGCTTTTCCAGAATAGAAATTTGTATGATAGATCTACGGCGGAGCCGTTTACCAATGTGGAAGTAGTAAGTTTTGACTGACCCAATACAGCACCCTTGCTACTACTATTATCCCTCTTTTTTCATGTATCGGCTCGGGGTATCGAAAAGCAAAAGTTCTATCTCCCCTGTCCATAGATTTAAGGATAGCGAGGCATACCAACGCCATGCCAACAAGAGGAACCATCCGGACTTAAAACAGCCGACCTACCCCCTGCCACTTCTTCCTCTAAGTCAAGTTGATCGATTTCTGTACGAGTTTTCAAGTGCCATCTCTAGTCTAAGCGGTTGAGTTCAGTGATTGTATCGAACAAAAGCCCCCTCCCGGGGCAGGTACGCGACTGTCTCTCTTCCAAAGTGTGATCATCTTCTCCAGTCTCCCGTTTCCACCTATTTAAAATGGTCAGCCTGTGCGGCATCAATTGAATTTGAATTCTAAAATAAAGTAGACTTCGGTGAAGGAACCTATTCTCTGGTATCTGCTTCGGCCATCTCATCTGGTTTCGGCCTTCTTTGTGAGCAGCTCCTAACTCGCTCGACGGGGTATGATCGCTACTGTTGATAGGTCGATCGGAAAAGAATAAGTTCCAGGACTGAACAGAAAGAAAGTACTCTAACACTTTCTTCGCCATTCTTTTCTATGAGGAGCTCTATTTTGCTAATACAAACGTAATGCTACCTCCCTACGGCGATTCATAACTAGAAGAACTCGTTGGCACAACCGGACCTTATTAAAGGCCTCGGCCGTCTGATCGACTGAAAGATCTTATCTTGGAGTTCTAGTATGGGTCGTCGGCCCTTTCTCCTCCTCAGTAGGTGCAAACCCAGGTTCTGTAAATGATTATAACTGCCTTGGAGCTAGATAAGCAAACCTTCTTCTGTTTGAGTATGATGGATGTTACACCCACTGCCAGATACAAGCAAAAGCTTTCCAGCTAAGCTAGGAGTCAGAACGAACTCATGAAGCTATCCTTCTTCTTGGATCTCAAGATTCAAATGGAATTTTATCACCCCGGATTTTGGCTTTAATTTCCACTTTATACTTGAGTTAAGCAAGGCACCAACATGGGAGAGAAGATAGCCCCTCGAGATCGCTTACTAGCCGGCCTGCTTGATTTATTTATGAGGTATCCAGATGGCACTGCACCGGCGAGGGAAAGGGAAGCTGATGAGAGGTAAGGGAAAAGTCCATTTAATGAATAGGTTCACTACAGACTGTACTATCTCTAGACCCCCTCTCTATACTCCCTCATAATATATGGATCCCCCGGATAATATTGATCCTCCAACAGCTGACATATCTTATCTAAACTCCCGGAAACCTGGGCATGGCTTTTTCGAATTTAGTTGATTTCGCAAGAAGCAACTTGAAAAGCACAAAGACTACATCTAAACAAACCTTACGTCTTCGTTCGGCTCATTCTTGCTTATCTCACCCTATGTCCTTACTTTAGCTTAGAAGTAGGCATATGGGAAGTTACACAAAGATGACTTATCGGTTGGCCTAAGCTTACTCGATTCCATTCTTTCCAATATCATATACGCCTAGTGAAATGCATCTATCTCCTCTCCTCCCCTTCTTTCTTTTTATCCATTTTATATACCTAGTCGAAGACTACTTCAGATTATAGGGCGAGCTTTTCTACCCATTGACCGGGACCGATCACTGTGTTTGACCGCTCTTGGTATTCAGACCTTGGACTTTTTCGCTAGGAGCTGATCCATTCTTTAAGAGCTCTATACATAAAGAGAAGGCGTATTCACTTAAAGGACTGTGAAATCTACCCTATGCCCCGAAAAGTTTAGGCACCTAAATAAAGTCAAGATGGGATCCCTGACCAATAGATTAAGCTATCCAATGAGTTAGGAACCTTTTTTCTTCCCCCTTCTCTTCTCCGCTTTGCTCTGTTACTCCTTTTGCAGATGGTTGGTCACAACTCTTAGGCTTTTTGTTCTCTGCTTGTGGTGGGTCTCCAATCTTGATCCGGTGCTGACTTAATAGGGAAACCTACCCAGAAAATGCCCCCTTTTCCGGTCCGGTTAACAAAGCCTGTAAACCAAGAGCGGAACGAAGAGCTAAAACGTCACCTTTACCCTTGTTAATCCTATTTCTTTCTTACTTGTAAACCCGTCATTCCTTTTTTCTTTCTTTGGTAAGGAAGGGACGGCTATTCCCACAGGTTGATCTTGATAAAATGTGCAGCGGTAAGCAACTAATAATCTCGATGCAGGACTGCCGTTCCCATAGGTTCCTCCTCCAAAACCTTCTTAGGCGAAAAAGACTGGAAGGGCTTATTCCCACTGCTGATTACTGAGAACCTTCTACCGGGAAAGATTTCCTTCTATGCCTAGTGGTTTTTGAATTGGAAATGGGAAAGGCAGAGAGAATTTACTCAAATTCCACTATGTTATGTATACAATGATCGGGTTGCGTCTGGTATGATTGGGGTGCTTTATCTAAACTAGGCAGGATAACTTGGCTAACTTTCCTACTCTGATAGCATCTCTGAACGGCAGGTACCCTCAACCGCCGTAACGAAGGAATGAATCTATTAAGTGGGAAAGAGCCCTCGTGGCAGCTATATCCGCGAGGATTCCAAGTGTTCTAATTCATCTCGTTACAGACCCACATCAAACATGCAACTGCTTGTCGCATACTCCTGCTACTCCGACCTACGCTTCTCACATCGCATCCTTGGTCCTTAAACGACGGTATATTCTTTTTTCCGGGTTCTATGAGCGTAAATGGAGACACTTCCCCCTTCTTCGACATATGAATATGCCTCGCCTCGAAGATAAAGAAATCCTGAGTAAGGAGAGAGATTCTCCACACGAACGAACGACCCGTCAGGTTCGAACTGACTTAGGTTGGACCAGGACCCACCTATCTCCACCAAGAAGGAATCGCTTTGGTTACGCAGTTCAGTTGGCGATAAAAGCCAACCTAATCTGCGGGCCGGTAGGCCAGCCAACTAACTCTTCAAATGAAGAACTGATTTCCCCACATCTGGGAACCTATAGAAAGATTATCAGACGGCTTTCATTCCCTTCAGGGGGGGGTGTTCCTTCAGAGCAATCCATATCATCAGATTCACTCCCTGATTCATCAGTTGATGAATCATCACTTAAATCAAAATCCGTGTCGAGATCCGATTCATCAGTTGATGAATCATCACTCTCTCCAGAATCATGATCTGGAAAAGGGGGCTGCCCCTGCCAGAACTCCTCAGCTCCCGGGGGAAGAACGTTTAAATCAAAAGGCAGAAGGGCGAGTAAATGATGGAGACTAAAAAAACGATTTAAGGTGGCATTGTCCACAGCTTTTTGGTGATAAATATTTTCCACTTCTAAAAAATGCGCTTTTGCATCATCAAACGCCTTTTTTGCCAATATTGCTTGTTCTCTTAAGAGATTAGCTTTATTTACTTTTTCCGCGAAATTCAGGATTCGTTGGACTTCTTGTATATGAGCAACGGCCTGAATGAACCTTTCACAATCGTATTTATTTTGGATTAAATCCAGACAGAGATCAGCTGGTCCCTTCTCGCCCATATTTCGAAATAGGAAATCCACCACTATATCCTTATGTACTTTTTTAAATGAAGTTCCTAATAACGAATGCACTATTTTTATTATTTGTACTTCACAATCAGCGGGATTTTCGGAAGGAACTTGCTTAAAAACACTTAGATTTTCCGTGAATAGAACTCGATTCAAAAAAGTAAACATTCCTTATCTTTTCCTGGTTTCCTCCTATTCCTATTGATCATATGACAAATTCTATTTTTACAAAATAGAATGGGTTGTGCGCTAGACTGATTCAAGACTGAGTCAAGTAGCCTGTTTTCTAATTATCGGATTGAGTGAGACAATCACGTTCTTAAAGCGGTCGGTTAGCCGGCAACACTACCTTCCCCTATTGGCCGGCAATCCGTGATACACATAGGCTCCTTACGCATTTATCGATCGAGAATAGTCTCATCTCACATCAACTCTTTCTCTATGATAATTTTTGAGTGAAAAACAAAACATTGATTTCTAGTTTGATCAGGATTTTTTACTTATTCATAAATAAGATGAAATGAATCGACATGTTAAGCATCTCATCAACTATCGTAGTTAACATACGCGTTTTCAAGTTGTATTTCGTGCTCTTTTTCGTCGCCAGCTAAATCAATCAATTTGACAAGATCGTGCATCAATCACCTCGTCCGCTAGTGAAATGCACTCCTGAATAGACTCGATTCCCCGCCCCGCATCAGTGAAATGTCTAAGACGCAACGGAATAGCAACGTTTCTTTCTATATGATAATATGCACCGAGGGGAGGAGTAGTTTCAAATAGAAGTCAAGTAAACAGATTCAAGTTAGCCCAGTTTGGTTCCTTGGAAAAGCAGTTCAAAGCAAAGGGTTGACGGGTGGTGGAGTCCCATCCCAGGTTTAGTATATAGCCCCTGTTTTCCAATCCGTAAACGGTGGATTGACTTGCTCTTTATCAAATCCACATTAAAAAGGGGTTTTGTCGTTCAATGCTTTGATCCGCGCACCTTATTTCTGATTGAACCACTTCCTCGAAAGGACATCGTATCGGTGCCAGAATATGGGCTAGTGGTACACCAACCTCCCCACCAACTGCTACGCCCCGCGGGGCTTCTTCCTAGCGCTATTGAAATGATATTCCTATTATTGGTCCTAGCAATATCCCTGGACCAGGGCACGGCACCTATCCAACTATGTCTTGTTTCGGTTTCCGGATCCGAATATTTTGTTATACTTATGTATGGATGATTGTACACAACAGGTGTGGAAAGTGCGATAGAGCTCGAAAATGGATGCCCCTATTTCAATTTAATAAGTGCTTGTGCAACGGCTTGAAAGTTACAGACTGAGTCAAGTGACCTGTTTTTGTCACATGATCCAGAATTGCACGAGAACCTACAAGTCCTGTTATCGTTCTTAATTCGATAGCCACGGGACATCCGTTTTCTCGTCTCTCAGCCTTTCTTATACCTGCACTGACCTCAACGGTATCCAACCTGCTAAAAATATCTATACCCATTAGCTCATCACGCCAACAGTTCTCTTGGGTTGACTGAACCTACCTATCCGAAATCCCTGTTGCCAACTTCTTACTGCACAGAAGCAATGGAACAGTATCGTAAAGTGAAGTGAAGCAAACAAACCACTCCTTTGGAATTGATGGACTTGACACACAGCCGACGACTGAGATGTGCCATTGTCATCGTCCAGATCGTCCATCACGAGTACCTTCTTTTATGCATCCGTCAGTTCCAGTTTTCCCAGCATGTTTTATTACTTGCCTCGATCGATACCATCCACTTATTTCTCTTTCTCACGGGACACATAAAGATACCAGCGCTTGTGCGAACAGTTGATGCTTGTTAAGCCATAGCTATCACTTCTCGCGCCAAAGCGCTCCCACCAACTATAAAATACCTTATAGGAGGGGCCCTTGTCTTCAACTAAAAAGAAGCAGATATTGCCGTAAGCAGGAGATGGAAAAGCCCCCGATCCATAACTTACTCACTCAGATATTTACTAGAGCTTGGCAGTGAATGAAGGAGACTCCGAATCCTATTCAGATTGCACGGAGGGCTTGGAAAGAGGCCTCTCGTGTAAGATAAGATTCCATTCCTTCCTATCGAAAGGCTCCGGTAGTAGAGCTCAATTCGGAATGTTGATATAAAAAAGGGCAGATACAGATAGTTAAGGAACAGATGTTGTTGATCAAGTCTTTGGAACGTAGTTAGTCCCATCCCTTCCATCCGGCCACTAGTCTAGTTCGGTCTCTTCAAGGAGAGAAATCCTTTCTCGAGGAGTCCAAGTATTGGATATATTGGTGGAGGAGATAGTCAGTAAAAAGATACCACTACGCGGTAGACAGCTTCCCTTCCTTACTTTTCTTAATAAGCCCTTGATCGAGTAGTTCATCCGAAAGCATTTGATCCATTAGATCAATGCTTGATCTTATACGGTTCAAGATCTAGGAATGAAAACAGCTGCAAGATACGCTTACTTCTTTCTCTTAGTCAGCTTTATCTCATATTGCCTACGAAGCCGTGGATCCAAGCACCGCTTGCTATATTAATTCTACCTGGCTGCCGCCCATAGGAGCCTAAGGGAAGACGTACGGAGGAATGGTCTTGGGGCATTTGTGACCAGCACCCCATTTATCACCATACTTATCACCACACTCTTCTTTGGGCGCTGCTTCTCTGTCTGGATCTGAAATACGCTGCTTTGGTGGTCCACAACTGGAACTACTTGATCCGCCGACCTATGCTGAAACAGCTGACCTACAGGACCCATACCTTCGGCTTTCGATAGGACCAGCTTCCCGTATTCTTCCCCCTACTTAATAAGAACCTCTTCCTTATTATGTTCATAAACATAGTATCTGTTAGCGATAAAACTTAGAATAATAGCAGAGAGTTAAAAATAGACCCCCGATTGGTAGCTTAGTGAGAGATCTTCTCGTGACCCTATAGGTCTGGTTCTTCAATACGCCTTCGTGGTGTGCCTTTTGATTACAGTGACTTCAATTCAAAGAAAGAGTGCAAAAAGTCGTAGAGCCAGGATAATGGAATTTTAGAACGGAGCTGGGCTAGAAGGATACCGAAATCCTGAAACAAGTTCTCCTACGCAAGGATCCTATCCTTACCTCGCCCTGGCACAAAGCTAGATCAGACTTTTGGTCAACCGGTAGAGAGCTGAACTGACAGAAATGAACGGTCATGCAACCGTCGAAATAAATCATTTTATCTCTCAGATACAACTTTTCCACTTAATCATAACGGTTTTTTTTATTCTTCTTTTCTTGTGGCGGAGATCAAGGTTGATCATTTCAAAGCAAAAGAAAGGGCTATAGATAGAGTGAGTAGGCACATCAATCACTATATAACGCGTTGCACTTAGCTTGACTTCACAGAAACAGAAGACAAGTTAGGCATACGGGAAAGATACCTTCGGTCAAGACGGAGATAACCCTCCATTTGATAACAAGCAAATTACCTTTTCTATTGAGCAGGAACTTGAACAGGATCCAATCCATCGAGCGGAATCATTTGATTCATTTTCACATTATGCCAGGCTTGAGCCATCACTCATGTATGCTATACCGGTTGTTGTCCGTTCTTCACTTTTGTGCTCCATCGCCCCAGTTACAAGAGAAAGAGGAAATAAAGGAGAAAACTAGGCCAACTTAACCGGGCGGATACGAGGCAGCTCTACACCGAGCCGACCAATTCCAGTCTTTATTAAGTCAAAAGAAAGCTCAAAAAGGGCGGGACAGACACAAGCGGAAAGGTCAGAGAAAACGACCTATGAAGAGAGTGCCTACGTTGTCTCCGCGGATTTGCACTTTAGGGTGTCACTTTCCCACTGATATGCATAAAAACAAGTAACTTGACTCAGCTGATGATAAAGAAGGCTGCTCTACAAGGCTACCTATAGCACGGGAGATCTGCGCGTATGTTTTCTCTCTCCGTCTGGTTCAACGATGGAGTAAAAGCAGGTTTGTTTGATAGCTCTCTGTCGGCAGGCAAAGCATTCCAGGGGTGTGACCCGAGGACCACAATGGATAGCGCAAGCAAAGGTGTCACTTTCCCACTATCCAGCATCAAACTTATGGGAAAATCAAGCGGAAAAACACCTATTTCAAAGCGCGGGATGCTCTTGATGGATAAAAAACCTATGCTAGGAGGCTTCGCCGATTGATAAAGGTGAGGTAATCAACAAAGCAGATATCGCACTGGGTGCACTGGCATCTTTCCATTGAGTAGGGTGTTGTTCGCTCCTCTCTGGGGAATTCTTAAACTAACTACCCTTTTTCGGCATGATTTCCTTAAAATTGACTAAGATGAGGAAATAGGCGTAGGAGGCGACAGACCTCTGACTACATGAACGAGAAAGGTGTTATAGGCGTTCTTCCTATCATTTCACAACCGCAGGCATCTTTCACCGAAATACATAACATTGATGGAAGAACGACCAATCGCATATCAATTATGAGTTACCGAAGTTTTGAGCTCCCGGATCTGCACGTTGAACAAACAAAGACACTCCCCCTCATCCGATAAAAACGAGTATTATTTCTCAGCTGGCAACAAAGAAACGCCTAGCAGAAGAAAGTAGTTATTCTTGCATCTCTGCTACTAGGAAAGTAAGTCATTGACAAAGGACCCAACCCTCCTGAATTCGCTGAGCGAGACCTAAGATCGGAATGAACAGCAGTCGAAACCCTGAGCCCATCGTGTCTGCCAGCTATGCAACGGCTCTACTTGAGATTCCGTAGGGAGAGCAGTCGCTAACCTTTCCTTCGGTCAATCACGAGAAATTTGCGAATCGAATCCGTTGTCATTAGAGTGATCAACTATATACGCTAATTATTCAAACAGATGCTCTCCGGTGGAAATGAACCACGAGAGACTAAGCCCTGCCGATAGCAGTAGAAGCGTTAGCCACAGAGTGACTTTTTAATTGACACCCACTAGTGGTCAGTTTCTACTTCCAAGTTGACTGGACCAGGTACCACATTTACCATAGGATATGCTTATCTGACGAGGTCCCTCGAGTCATCTCTGCCACTTGGAATTGCTTATGAGCTGTTCTTAAATGCTCTTCTTGGTATGAAATTGCCTACCTTCCTTAAGTCTTGCTTTCCCGAGAGCCCTCATTTCATAAAATTCCACTGGCCAGTTAATTCATTCTGATTATTTTTCAATGAAAGTTGCATCCGAACATGTTTCTCAACACAAAAAAGAAAGTCATATTGAGTTGTTAGAGAAATCAAGTTCTAGCCAAAATAGTGTACCATCACATGGTTTTGATACTAAGCAGGAAAGTATAGGAATGCAATGAGGAAAGACAGATAAACACATCGCCTCGTTTAAGACTTTCAAAGCATCAGTTGAATGACTATTCTGCTCCATTCGGAAATACGAAAAAGTATGTCCCTTATTTGAGATCTCTTAAGATCAGCTATTTGCTAATATGATAAAGGTGGACGCTGTACTTGTCTGAAAACAGAAACTATGATGATTCACATTACTGGCTTGCTGTCCTTTGGCGGGAAAGCTAACGGGTGAACTTGCTCAACATAAAGTGGAAGGAAAGTGTAGTAGAGATATTACTCGCTGTCTGAGAAGATCTACTTGAGACCTCTGAACCAACTTCACTCCACAGGAACGAAAGCTGAATGAAAGTACTCAAGCTTCAAACTCCTTGCTAACCGATAAAAGGAATCAAGCTTAAAGGACTATATGACTAGCTCTTCCACATCCTCGCCACCATTCATAAGGCTTTCAAGGAATATTGAGATATCTACAGAAAAGAGAAACAAACATTCTCAGTTGGTCCACTATTAGCGAGGCCTAAAGTCTTCACTTCATCAGTCTAGGAATAACACTAAAGTAGCACCCCTCACTACATTCTTGTTCACTGAACATAGATCTCTAAAGAACAGTGCACTGGTACACGATATGATCTGTCGTCATGACCCATGAACTGAGCTTCTCACTAATCGAAATGGTCCTCTCAGCATGTTTCAAGGGAAGCAAGAGATCGTTTTCTCAGGATATTAGTCACCCAATCTTCCCAATAGTATTCCTTAACTCATGAATTGATACACTTGTTCATTCTCTTTCTGTTTCCACTGGTTTCTTTTGTTCACTTGCAATGCGGCATTTGAATCCATTTTACTCCACTTCTCTCTCTTTTCTTCCTGATATCCCTTAACTAATACTTGCCCACCTCCTCTCATTGAGCACTGTCTTAAGCAAAAGCAGGTTTCTAGTTTGCTTTGTTTGCGGACAAGAAGGGAGAAGTGAACTACTGACTAAACCAGAACTCATACTAGCCCATTCCTTCCCAGAACTGCACCGACTACAAGATGTATGAACCTATCGATCCACTTGTAGGGCGGAGATTGTATTTCTCTTTCGAGCGTTCAAAGCTCCAAGTGCTAGAATCAATGGATGCATGCCCAGCTCCAAATACAGATGCAAAGCCTCCAGACGGTGCTGATTCGGGAAGTAGTTGCGGTCACGTTTTCTTCTGGTGGATGGTATCGATCAGCGTTTGAAGGAAGCTCTGTTTTCCTATCAGCATTAGTCAGCTTTCGAGTCCTTCAAGCGAGTGCCGCAGGGAAAGGAAGAGTATTTCATCATGGCTATTTATTAGGACTACTTGGATAAGTTAGGACAGTTTCTCTAAGGCCAGCTGTTGAGTTAGTCGGTTCATAGGTTGTCGTAAAATATGGGTGTAGGAAGCCTGGACTCTGATTACCGATTATGAAAGCGAGGACTCTTTTTCTCTCTCCCCATTAACGGAAAACTATCTTAACCTCCTTCAGCAAGTTCGTTATCTACAAGTAAGTTAGAGAATTCCTGTTGTCAAGCTAGTTATCTTATACAAGACTTTTCTAAGCGGCATCGTCCTGATTCAAGCTATTGATCAACCTTCACTTTCACTTCCCGAAGGGCGTTCGAAGCACCCAATCAAGGGTACTTCTCTCTAGCTTACAGAAACAATCACTTAGGCTGACGATGAGAAGTTTCGCCCCATGGCGAGTAAGATGTTTTCCAATCCATGGGAATGAAAGACATAGATAGCGAGCGGGCTACCCACTCTAAACCCACGCCAATCCTTACCATTGGTAACTCTAATTACAAGCCTAATTTGGAACAGAATACCGGTATTTTCTTTTGATTCAAGCACACGAGTCCGATCTCCGGTTAGTCAGATCCATGCATCGAAGATGGGAGCTAGCCAGGAACTAGATATGGTATTCTCTTTACTGCGCGCGATAGCTTAGTAAACTCTTTCCTGATCTGTTCTATTGGGCTCACTTCTGCTTATTCGCGTAGAGAGGCATATTTCATTCGATTTGGCTTTAGTTAGTACTTTTTTAGGGCAAGAGTAGGATTCAGGGAAGGAAGTGCTTGCCTTTCACCTGCTGATTGATTCTTATCTAAAACGATTATGCTTGGTCCTATGTAAATAAATGTCACATGCTATGTTTTTCTATGGCCTAGAAACGGCTTTATCCACCTGTTGTAGGGAATGCCTCAACGCATGTGTCTACCCACTCTTTTGTGTAATATGCTGGAACTCTCTCTCACCTCGAAATGCCATTTATAGATAGTTAGAATGTGCTTGCTGATATCGAAACACTCCTGGGGACGCCTGACCAACTTGGGATGCTCTTGTAGAAAGAACTCTATTTTGATCTAATCACCGAACAGCAGCTTTAGGGCAGTATCCCACAGCTGGCTAATAAATATGCCTTTGCAGTCGTTATGAGCGATATCTTGGCATACCATTAAAGGGAGTCAGTGGGCACCGTAAGTAGTAATCGAGAACTTGATGAACATACCAACCAGTATGTGAATCCGTAAGTGGAGGTTTTTTAGGCTATATCTAGCTTTCCCTGCCTGGTGAGCCTAGTCTTTCCATGATTTCAGTTCAGAAGGACTATCTGAATGCCATATACCAATCTCAATCCACCAGCTAATAACCTATCACACACAGTGTGATATCTCCCTTTTCTCCATCTGCAGAAACTCCCTTCCCTATGTGACTTCAGCTTTCACCGGATGCGGAATTCTCGTTTTGTCCTTGGCTTATTCTTTCTCATGTCTCTATATAGGTATTCTTGTCTCTCTGCTCTGTTGAGCCTTGTTGCCATTTCTTATCTCCGGCTATGTGCCCAGCCCACCCGATCCTATTGACCAGTGCTGTCTGACCGAAAGGGAAAGATTGGGGAGAATACCTTGAGCTTGCCTTTTCCTTGGATACTCAATGGATTTCCCACGGCATTAAGGATTTCCTGTTTCCCCGAGTCAATCTTCCAGTTCCGGTTCAATGAAGACTATGCTTACTTTCCTTTCTCTTACCGGTCTGTGTTCTATCATGGACCTGTATTCCGTTCCTCGAATCGAGACTTTCTTTTGGTATGATTTTGATACGAGTTTTCTATCAAAACTCTATGCCATCAATCACTATCCCCGGGGATAGAATCCAGCTCCCGGCGTACCTGATAACTACGCTCATATACGTCAATTCATGGAAGATGCTCAGGGGAACGAATCCATATAGGAAACCCCTCTAGGGGAAGGGACAACTGGTTAGTTTGTGTTAACATATCAAGGGATACCAATCATTGCCAGGTATGGTGGGAAAAAAGCAACCTATTGTATTTTCCTTACTCCAGTGGGCTTTAACTAGACCTGTTTACTTAGCTTGATCTTTGTGCTCTCGGCATAGGTAGGATGTATCTCTGGATTATCCATGGTATGCTTCCATTGTTGCACCTTAGCCCGGTATAGTAGAAGGCGATCCATGCTATTCATGAGTTGATAAGCTCCATTCCATCGATAGGGATCAACCCAGCTGCATAGCTTTAAGATCCTAAGCTACACCACAGCTAAATCAACCAACGTCAGGGATTCTAGCTCAAGATCAGGAAAGAGCTTCGTTCCCTCCCGCCTGCTGGCTAGAGTTATACCATCCACTCTTGCTGCTGACTGTGAAGTAGCGTAAAACCCTCTATCGCGTCTGTTTGTTTGCCGTTGTACGAAAGTCTATCGATTCAAGAATTTGCAAATCCCTTGGGTTCTTTGCCGAGGTTAGCCTAGCATTGGAAGCCCTGGTGGATAGCCTTGCTTTGAAGATGAGGATTATGATGTAATCACTACAAACAATATGGTAGCAACCACTTTCCATTTCACCATAAAATTACAGTACTGCTTTAACATTCTTTAAAGAGAATTTGGAGAACCAACCCTTTCCCCTGATAGGAATAAAGGAGACTGCTTTCTGTATAATTGTGCTTATGCAGCTAGAAACCCATTTTATGTTTCTGTCATTTTCCCAAATGCTCGCAGCATGTAGTAACAACAACCAACTTGGTTGGTATTATATGCAGAGATTACCTCATCAGCTAGATTCACTGATATGTGACTCCCTGGTATGTGACTCCTCCACCCCTCCAATTAGATTTCTGATTGGTGCTTCATTTGTGAGTATTTAGTAGTTCTTGGTGCTGTATAGATGAGCTTGCATGCATGTGTAGAAAGTTATTTTCCAAGTTTTGATGCAAGTTTAGGCCTTAGGTAAGTGAGTCGAGTAGTTTGCCTTAACCCACTTTGTTTTAATCCTTGTTTTTGTAAATTGCCAAAAATTTCAGAAATGAGTTTGTTAGGAAGGGCAAAGGGGTGGCTTGAGAAGAGGAGGCCCACACACTCCGATCGAGTTACTAGAGCCGCAGCTTCACCCTCGACTGCTAGGGTGAGCTACAATGAAGATCATGTGCCCCTAGAGTTGTTGGAAGACACAAGTCCAGCACATGCTATGACATTTCCATGTGATGAATTCCTTGAAGCTGCGGGAATAGAGGATGAGTTTTATAATCTTTGTGCTAATGCAGGCCTGACACGGCTCGTCACGTGCCGTGTTACTAAGTATCAAAAACTCACCTCCAGTTTCATTAACAGTTTTAGATATAATCCTGATTCAGGTGCTATTGAGTTTAAAATTTACAATGATCTTATCACCATGCCCTTGGGAAAGTTTTGTTAAATAATAGGTGTGCCAAACGTTGGGAGGACGGCTAGGATGACCTCTCAGCCCTCCGAGCTGAAAACCGTCTTCAACTCTCTCTACAGCATGGGTACGAGGGATATTCATCGGTCAAAGATCTCCAGCATCTTATTCCCTCACCTCAGGTATTTTGCATATTATGTTGCTAGAGGGGTGTTAGCTCGTGACAACACGAGCAACACTTCTGCGCCGGATATTGCTATCCTGGCAGCCGCCCTCTCAGGGAGGTCTGATTATAATCTAGGTGCCTTAATTGCTCGACGCCTTGCTATGAACGGTAACAAGGGAGACTTATATGGTGGCGTTTATGCCACACTTATCTTAGAATATATTGGAGACACCCCACACCCTGATGATAATCCTTTTACTTATTTAAGTTTCGATCTTGCTGCTATGAAAAGGCATAAGTTTGTTACCATGACTTCTGAGCTTGATAATCTTGTTTATATCTTGCGTTTCGGAACTACCGCGGAACGCGAGATCCGTCTACCTGCACCTCTGTTGTTTGATTTTTCCCGCAGGAACGGATGGTCCTTTGATGTTATCCAGTTCGATGAGTTCATGGCCCAGCATCAGTTTCATAACCCCATGGAGGGGGTTGTGCCCGACGAGGAGGAGCACGGTGAGTTACCACCTTTTCAGGGGAGGACCGGCACCCAGTTTGGTGAAGGGTCTTCCTCAGCTTGGAGTACGGACCCTTCTTCGTGGGAGACTCCGAGGAGTTCGGTGTACGCGCCAGCATCCTTCTACGACCCTTGGACTCACCACTGTTCCCCCGGAGCAGGAGGCTCCTGGGGGCAGTAGCTGCTACCAACTTAGGCCAAAAGCCTAAGCTTAGGGGAGTACGTGCCCCTCTCACTTTTCCATTGTATTATCCGTTTTATTCGCTTTAATCATTTCGAGGTTTTTGGCCGTTCTTCTTTATTATTTCTTTCTTTGCAAAAACAACAAAAAGATTTTCTCCTTCTTTTGCTTTCGTTCAACCTTTGAAATAATCCAAAAAGATTTCCTTTCTCTCTTTAGTTTGCTTTGTTTTCAGAGTTCAGCTCGAGTCCGTGATGGCATTTAATTATATTTCCTATGTTCAATCGTGCAAGTGACGAGGCAGTAATGACGAAGATCGACTGAAGGGAAGCAACAAGGAAGACCGGTATGAACTCTTCTTGTTTCTAGTTTTGTACATATGCCTGTACTTATGATCTAGAGACCAGCTTGTAGCGACATAGTGCTATGTTTACAATGCTTTTCCAGTGGTTCATGCTTTCCTTGTGGCTAGTCTCGAATAGCTAGAGTATATAATGTGTTATTGAAATGATTTACATGCATTGCATTGTTCATAGTTTGGTATACTAAGGTGGTGTTTCCCTTTGGAGAATTTTTGGATTGACTTGGCACATGTTTACACATGTTTAAGACTAAAAAGTCTGCTCTGCCTTGATGATCTTTGAGTTTTAGAATAGTTATATCACTTCCATGCCCGATTCAATGTTGCTTTGTCGCTCTGCATGATTATGACCGTTATTGCTCTCTAGTTGGTCGCTTCCCAGTCTTTTGCTAACCTCCACCTGTACTAAGCGGATTGACTGCTTGTGCATCCATAATCCTTATATTGCTGCCCTGAAGCAACCAGCGAAAAGTAAGCCGAAGGGCAACTATGACCGCATTATTCAAAAGACATTTCAAGATGCCAAGCGGTCCGGAAGTACAAAAAGTGATCAGAGGTTAGCAGAAGGGCGAGCTGGGAAACAAATTGCCCAGCTCGGCGAACAAGCGAACCAATCGTGCCCCCCGCTCAAGGTGTCTAGCGACATGGTCGCTAATGATCCGAGGATGGTGCCCGGTTATACCAATCTTGCAGATTACGCGTCCGACGATGTACACTATGATTTCATGGACGTGCAGATAGAAAGATACGAGTACAAAAAGCCTCTCGTAAAAAATGAAAGATCTCTATCAACGAATATGCGAAGATTGCATGATTGGTACATGAAAATCTGCAGAGAGTCTGGGGGGAGGAATAACTTGTATTTGAGAGTTAAACCTGAGCATGACCTCGTTGGAATTGACCTGTTGCCTGTTCCATTTAAGGAGTTCTATCAATTTTTCAATCAATTGGCCCTCGATAAAACAACGATCACCTGCTACTGTCTGTAAGTAGTACTACTTCTGTCATTAAGTCTCTCTATATAGCTGATCTTCATTGCATGTATTTATAATTATCCTCACTATATTATGCAGATTGAAGATCGTCGAATTGAAGAAAAGACAAGTAGGTGATATTGGGTTTATTAACACATACCTCATAGATGCAACCGAGGTTAAATTGCGTCCCGGCGATACCGAGACCAACTTGCTACGATCGTTGGTGGTAAATGAAAACAAAGATATAATACTCTTTCCTTACAACTTCAAGTGAGTGTTAATGTCTTGTGCATATTTGGTTTCCCTTATATATATCAGTCAAGTTTATAGTGATGTAATGATCTCATGCATTCGTGCGCAGCTTCCACTATATTCTCTTAGAGATTAAGCTTGAGAAGGGAATAGTAACTGTCTTCGACTCTAAACGTAAAGATCCCGAGGAGTATGCGGACATGACTCAAATGCTAGCCAGGTAAGTTAAATCGATCAATATTATCCACCATGCATATATATCAGAAACTTCATTTCTGATATCAACTAATTGTTTCCTTTGTCTGGCAGGGCTTGGAAAACATTCAGCAAAAAAGCTCCGGGACTGCCGAAGAAGCTACAATTTAGATACCCGAAAGTAAGTACTATATAGTAGCATGTTCCGCGCGCGCATCTCCTATATCTTGATTCAAGCGCTAGCTAGTTTCATCAATACCAATTTGGCATTCTTGCTTATCAGTTTGATTGAGCTCTATTTCTTGTAAAGTGGTTGTGGCAGGAACCCGGGAATGATTATTGTGGATACTACATTTGCGAGTCCATCCGCCACACGACCTGTGAGCGGGGCTACACTGATGAACAATTTAAAGTGCGTAAGCAATCAATAATATTCACAAATTTATAGCATCATTTCATGTATTGACCCCCTACTTCAAATTAGATGTTTCGGATGCGGGATGAACTCCTAACACCAGATCGTCTGCGAGCAATTCAAGAGGAATTGGCGGCATTCTTCCTTGAACACGTGATCGCTGAAGACGGAGAATACTATGTGGACCCTGCATCCATGTGTTAGGAGATTATTTTGTAAGAGATAATTATTGTATATATGTGCCCGGTAGTGTCGGATAGATATACGAGAACTTGTTGTTCGACCAATCTCTCGGAGAAGGAGAGGTGGTCGATATTATTACTTCTCTCTGTATGCATATATATATATGTTGATTATATATACGAGATCTTCTGTTCCTTCGTTTGCTTAGTAGCTAGCAGCTAGCTAGCTAGCTAGCGTGACTCTAGTCCATATATATACGTATGTGTAGTATGTAGCGTCGACCAAAAGCACGGACATAAGAGAGAACACTTCTCTCTATTAATTAGCTAGCTAACACAATATATCAAACACCTAAATTAACCCCCAAAACCTAAAACCCCCCCTCCCCTTTCAAAAAAAAAAACAAAAACCACAGCTACAGAAATGCTGACACGTGCATGCCTTTTGGTCCCGGTTGGTACCACCAACCGGGACTAAAGCACCTCCTGCCTGGACTCGGTGCACAGGCCACGTGGACACCCTTTTGCCCCGGTTCTGGATTGAACCGGGACTAAAGGGTCAGAGCATTAGTACCGACCCTGTTGCCCCGGTTCCAGAACCGGGGCTAAAAGGCCAAATGAACCGGGGCTAAATCCCCTTTATCTACTAGTGCTCAAACGTATCTACTTTTCCAAACACTTTTGATATTGTTTTGACCTCATTCTTGCATGATTTGAACTAAACTAACCCGGACTGACGCTGTTTTCAGCAGAGCTGCCTGTATGGTTTTATTGTCTGCAGGAAAACTGATTTTTAGGTATCTCAAAAAATTCCACGAAAAATCACAGAAAATCCACGCACCCGAAGGAACCTGGTGCCAGAAGAGGGGCCAGAGGGGGGCCAGGGGGGCTCCAGGCGCCCTGGTGGCGCGGCCCACCCCCTGGCCGCGCCGGGTGGCTGCCTGGGTGGGCCCCACCTCTCCTGGTGCCCTACTTTGACCCGTATTTTAGCTCGTGACGGAAAAATCCCAGATCAGAAGTTCTTTTCCCAGTTTTCGTCGCGGAGCCGCCGGCGCCCTCTGTTCTTCTTCGGGAGGGCTAATCTGGATGCTGAATTGGCCTCCGGAGAGGGGAGATCGTCGCCATCGTCATCATCATCACCACTCCATCCTCCCTCCATGACTTCTCCTTCCATGTGTGAGTAATCCCCTGCTGTAGGCGAAGGGGATGGTAGGAATTGGATGAGTTAGATCATGTAATAGCTTATCAGATCGTTGGGGGCATGTTGCCTATCATCTACTATGGTGTTTATCATCTTTGCTTCAACTTGTTATCTGAACCATATGTGTTTGCATGAATATATTTGTGTTCTTGATCCTATCTATGAGTTGTTTGCACCTATTACGGTTCGGAACCGGCGATCCCAAAAGTGACAGCTTGGGACACCAAAGGGGATGGTCCGTAGTTTGAGGATTACATGTATCCATTGAGTTCATTGCTTTGTTCCGGTGCTTTTTGATAGGAGCACCTTAATCTCCATAAGTTCCTTTTGGCCCTGTTCGTAGCGGGATGGTAGGACAAAAGATGTTGTGCAAGTTCTTATTGCAAGCACGTACAACTACCTACGGGATACATGCCTAATGTTTGATATTTGCCTAGATGATCATTACTTTTCCGTGTGCCTTGCCCCAAGTTAGAATCATGATATATCTCATCCATGCAGCGCCCAACCATCCGTCTCCCTAGCCTACAGTGTTTTAAATCCTGCTGGTTACTAGTTGCTACTTTTGCTATTTACTTTTGCTGTTTACTTTTACTATCACTATCATCACTATCATATCACTGTTACCACTTATCTTTTGTTGCAAGTAAGTATATTTCAGGTGCGGTTGAATTGACAACTCAACTGTCAAAGCTTATAAATACTCTTTGGCTCCCTGTGTGTCGAATCAATAAATTGGGTTATTCTTACCCGCGAAGACTATCTCGATCCCTTACGGTTGAGGGTTATCAGGAATGCATATAGCTTCACAATGGCTAATCGGACGTTTTCCGATAGAAGCCCCCTCAATGCAACCGGAAGCAGTTGCGTCATAATCACGTGGCAGTCATGAGACTTTAGGTTCTGGAACTTTTTCTCTGCCATATTTATTATTCCCTTTATATTCGACGAGAAGCCAGTCGGGACCTTCATACTGAGCAGGCATTCAAAGAAGATTTCTTTCTCTTCTTTCGTAAGAGCATAGCTGGCAGGACCTTCATACTGCTTCGGAGGGATGCCGTCTTTTTCGTGCAAACGTTGCAGGTCCTCCGTGCCTCAGCTGTATCTTTTATCTTTCCATACACGCCCAAGAAGCCTAGCAGGTTCACGCAAAGGTTCTTCGTCACGTGCATCACGTCGATTGAAGAGCAGACCTCTAGGTCTTTCCAGTAGGGTAGGTCCCAAAATATAGATTTCTTCTTCCACATGGGTGCGTGTCCCTCAGCGTCATTCGGAACAGCTAGTGCGCCGGGGCCCTTTCCAAAGATTATGTGTAAATCATTGACCATAGCAAGTACGTGATCACCGGTACGCATGGCGGGCTTCTTCCGGTGATCTGCCTCGCCTTTGAAATGCTTGCCTTTCTTTCGACATTGATGGTTGGTCGGAAGAAATCGACGATGGCCCAGGTACACATTCTTCCTGCATTTGTCCAGGTATATACTTTCAGTGTCATCTAAACAGTGCGTGCATGCGTGGTATCCTTTGTTTGTCTGTCCTGAAAGGTTACTGAGAGCGGGCCAATCGTTGATGGTCACGAACAGCAACGCCTTTAGGTCAAATTCCTCCTGTCTGTGCTCATCCCACGCACGTACACCGTTTCCATTCCACAGCTGTAAAAGTTCTTCAACTAATGGCCTTAGGTACACATCAATGTCGTTGCCGGGTTGCTTAGGGCCTTGGATGAGAACTGCCATCATAATGAACTTCCGCTTCATGCACATCCAAGGAGGAAGGTTATACATACATAGAGTCACGGGCCAGGTGCTGTGATTGCTGCTCTGCTCCCCGAAAGGATTAATGCCATCCGCGCTTAAAGCAAACCATACGTTCCTTGGGTCCTTTGCAAACTCCTTCCAGTACTTTCTCTCAATTTTTCTCCACTGCGACCCGTCAGCGGGTGCTCTCAACTTCCCGTCTTTCTTACGGTCCTCACTGTGCCATCGCATCAACTTGGCATGCTCTCTCTTTCTAAACAAACGATTCAACCGTGGTATTATAGGAGCATACCACATCATCTTCGCAGGAACCCTCTTCCTGGCGGGCTCGCCATCAACATCACCAGGGTCATCTCGTCTCATCTTATACCGCAATGCACTGCATACCGGGCATGCGTTCAGATCCTTGTATGCACCGCGGTAGAGGATGCAGTCATTAGGGCATGCATGTATCTTCTGCACCTCCAATCCTAGAGGGCATACGACCTTCTTTGCTGCGTATGTACTGTCGGGCAATTCGTTATCCTTCGGAAGCTTCTTCTTCAATATTTTCAGTAGCTTCTCAAATCCTTTGTCAGCCACAGCATTCTCTGCCTTCCACTGCAGCATTTCCAGTACGGTACCGAGCTTTGTGTTGCCATCTTCGCAATTGGGGTGCAACCCTTTTTTGTGATCCTCTAACATGCGATCGAACTTCAGCTTCTCCTTTTGACTTTCGCATTGTGTCGTTGCATCGACAATGACCCGGTGGAGATCATCATTTGGTTCCTCTTGATCTTCAGCAACTTCACCCGTTGCAGCATCATTGGGCACATCGTCTGGTTCCTCTTGATCTTCACCAGCTCCCCCATTGCAGCATCACCGTATTCAGGGGGCACATAGTTGTCATCGTACTCTTCTTCTTCGCCGTCTTTCATCATAACCCCTATTTCTTCGTGCCTCGTACAAACATTATAGTGTGGCATGAAACCCTTGTAAAGCAGGTGGGAGTGAAGGATTTTCTGGTTAGAGTAAGACATCGTATTCCCACATTTAGTGCATGGACAACACATAAAACCATTCTGCTTGTTTACCTTAGCCGCATTTAGAAACTCATGCACGCCCTTCATGTACTCGAACGTGTGTCTGTCACCGTACATCCATTGCCGGTTCATCTGCGTGCATTATATATAATTAAGTGTGTCAAAAACCATTACAGAACATCATAAATAGATAATTAAGTGACCAAATTAATAGAAGTTCATCATCACATTAAAACCAAAGTACATACATATATAGTTCTCATCTAACAACATATAGCTCTCCATACACATCGAAACTATGTAAAACATTTCAATGCGAAAACAAATGCGATCATAATCGCAACCAAGGCAACAATTGATCCAACGGCATAATGATACCAAGCCTCGGTATGAATGGCATATTTTCTAATCTTTCTAATCTTCAACCGCATTGCATCCATCTTGATCTTGTGATCATCGACGACATCCGCAACACGCAACTCCAATATCATCTTCTCGTCCTCAATTTTTTTTTATTTTTTCCTTCAAGAATTTGTTTTCTTCTTCAACTAAATTTAACCTCTCGACAATAGGGTCCATCTTGATCTTGTGATCATCGATGACTTCCGCAACATGCAACTCCAATTCCATCTTCTCCTCCTCCATTTTTTCCAATTTTTTCTTTAAGGAAATGTTTTCCTCTTCAACTAAATTTAACCTCTCCACAAGAGGGTCGGTTGGAATTTCCGGTTCAACTACCTCCTAGACATAATAAAATATCTATGCGTGTCAGGTTGGTCGGCATAACTATCATAAACACTAAAACAAATAGTTATTTATTAAAGATAATATACCACATCCGAATCGTAGACAGGACGAGGGCCCACGTGGGCGGATATCAAAACCACTATATAATAACAAGCAATAATAAACATAAGAAAATTAGACAAATATCTATCTAAGGCAATAATAACAAGCAATAATAAAAGTAATAAGAAACGCATGGACATAACAAGAGGCTCACCACGGTGGTGCCGGTGACGAGATCGGCGGGGGCGATCGACGGCGGCGAAGACGGGGACAGGACGTGACGGACCGCTAAACCTAGACAAATCTCGGAGAAAATAGAGCTTCGAGAGGAGAAAAGCTTAACTAGTGTGGCTCGGGCATTCCAACGAACACGTTGTGTGCATAGGAGGTGAGCTAGAGCACCACTAACCCCTCTCCCCCTCGGCCAGAAAAAAAAACAGAGCAGTGTGCTCTGCTCTTGAGCGAGGGGGTATATATAGGCACCTCATTGATCCCGGTTGGTGCTACGAACCGGGGCTAAAGGGGTGCCTTTAGTCCCGGTTCATGCCACTAACCGGGAGCAATGGTGGTGGGCCAGGAGCAAGACCCATTGGTCCCGGTTCGTCACACCAACCGGGACCAAAAGGTCCAGACGAACCGGGACCAAAAGGTCCAGACGAACCGGGACCAATGGCCCACGTGGCCCGACCGGCCCCCTGGGCTCACGAACCGGTCCAGTTCCCCCACTGGACCCGGTTCTAGATTGAACCGGGGCTAATGGGCGGGCTGGACAGGCCTGGACCAAAGCCCTGTTTTCTACTAGTGCAAGTCATACCAGCCACATCTTCCACTCGTGTGGTTACAATTATTCTACTCCCATTTCCATTTTCTGGACAAGCACAACTAATAGTATTCCATGCTGATTGATCCCACAAGTCATCCACTACAATAAGGTACCTATTGAAATGTTTGCATGTGGTTATATTGTAGCAGGATATGACTACGTTGAAGAAAGAAGCATACAAAATAAAAACGAATTTGATGTAAGCAAATCTATTGCTCGGATGGTTGGTCCCCTCCCCCCTCTCTCTCTCCCACAAAAGACTCTTTCAATAAACATCTTAGCAATTTTTTTACACCGAGTGAAAAAGGTACAATACTTCAATCAATTTTTTCCAAAGATGTATAGCGTGGGATCTGCTAAAGAAACATTATAGAATAGCACCCTTTTATGCAAGATATGAGCAAGAGGCTTCAAGAAAACTGGTGTTTTCAGAATTATATGAAGCCAGTAAAGAAACAAAAAATCCATTGGTATTTGAATCCGAGTACCCGGAAAAAGGCAGAGTTTCTGCTCCAACGTGTTTTTGTAATTTTGAATCTATATCACAAACGTAAAAACAAGAAAAAAAATTAAAACTTCCCACATGCATGGACAAACAAGCTGTCGGGGGAAACTGTCCGCCACGAACACCTATGGGACCGGAGCCCCTTTTCTGTGCGGTACGAGGGCGGAGGGAGCACAAAGAGCAGATCGAGGCAGACGCGCGGGCAGTTTTTACCCAGGTTCGGGCCGCACGGATGCGTAAAACCCTACTCCTGCTTGGTTGTGTATTGAGTTGAGCGCTCGGGAGCTTGAAGAAGCAGCTACACCGTGCGTGAGAGTAATCTAGGTTTCGAACCCTATCCACGTTGTGCATGGGCCTCCTTTTATAGTGCAAAGGGGCACCGACAGGTGTCAACGTAGGAGAAAGGGGTAAAAATGTAAAAGAGGTGGTAGTTGTAACAGTGCGGGAACAGTGGAGCTACAGTATAGAACAGTGGTCTATACCTACTTTAACAGTGGGGGACAAGGGCATTTAATGCCCGTCGCCGTCGACCCCAAAAGCTCCCGCCGTTGCGTCTCCGTCTGCCACGGCGATGGATCCACTGCCGTGGAGTGCCACCGTGTCCCCCAGGCTGCACAGCCATCCGCCACGCGTCCCTGGAGTGGCCCCAGGGCGACGCGTGGGCCGATGAGCTGGAGCGCGGGCACACAGCGCACCTCCCCCGGCAAGCACCTTGCCGGGGATCTCGACCTTGCCGGGCCCGGAAGCTTGCCGCTCCCCGAGCCCTTGCCGGGTCTTCTAAGATAAAATCTTCTATTCGTCCTGACAAGCTCCTCTTGCCAGGGCCTCGTGCTAGTTAAGCAATCTCGAGCCTGGGACGGCCTTCCCGGCAAGCTCCTCTT
>LR738712.1:826282537-826358518 GCA_902687465.1 Secale cereale | reverse complement strand
GCCCTTGCAGGTCTCCGGAACCGCATCCCCGCGCAGCTGGCCGAGGAGTCGCGCCGTCTCTGCGCGGGAACTCTGGAGCGGGTCTTGACGAAGATCGTGTACCGCAACCCGGGGATCAACCTCAGGAACGTTCTTTGCAGCTTGCCGGCAGATGCAGACACGGAGGCCCTGAAGGAGCAGGTCGGCCATATCATCGCCAAGGTGGCAAAGCTTGGCAGGAAGGAGGGCGACCGCGTAGACTAGGGCCCCATTTATCTTTATCTTTTTGTTGCTGCACGTTATGTTATGAACTCATTAGTCCATTGCGACAAGTTATCCTTGTAAGATATTTGCTTTACTTCAATCAATCAGTGCAATGTTATCTTCCTTGTTCCAATCTTTGACTTTGTATGTTCTTCACCCTACGCTCCCGGGGAGCTTGCCGGAAAGGGGCCCTTGCCGCGAGCGCTGAGTGCTGGACTCTGAGCAGCCTGCTGGCCAAGGTCCTCGCCGGCAAGCGACTTTGCCGCAGCAGGTCGCAACGCACTTAGCTTGCTGAGTGTACTCGGAAACGAGGCAAGGGCGCGACACTTGTCGCAGCTCACTTAAATCGTTGAGTGGACTCGAAAACAAGATAAGGGTGCGGCAAGCTGCGGGTAGGTTCCTCCGCGCACAGGTTTTCCATACAAAGTGTGATCGTTCAAGGAAGACAACCAAAATTTAAAATTTGAACTGGTCAAATTCTAACAACTTATCTTTCATATGCTGCTTGCTCATGTTGTTTGCTTTCCGGTAAGGCTCTTCTTACTTGAACAGCACTTAGTTCCTCCTCCATCTCCTTCCCCCCCGGCAAACTTGTGCGCGAGGAACGTTCCTTCTGTTTAAGAGAAAAGGAAAGGGAGAGGGAAAAAGCATATTGCCTTTCGGCGTAATAGCGCTTACCGAATGTCTAAGTGTTGCATCAAATGCCAAATAAAACATGCAAATAGCAAAGAGAAGCATGCGAAAGGCAATCGATGCGAAAACACGAAATCTTTACTGATGCACGGGGTCTGCGCCCGGCTTTGTACAAAGGGTTACATGCAACAGCGGCAAGGCTTGTACAAAAGATGGTTGCCGGAGCGGATCACGGCAACCGCGCCTTAGGGGTGAAACTTGCGAAGATGCTCTATGTTCCAGGAGTTGCTCACCGGTAAGCCTTCTTCGGTCTCGAGGCGGACAGCGCCGGGCCTCGTAACTTGTCTCACCCGATAAGGGCCTTCCCACTTCGGCGTCAACTTGTTGGAATTCTTGGCGGACTGAACACGCCGAAGAACAAGGTCGCCTTCCTCGAGACTCCTGGCCTTGACTTTGCGGCTATGGTAGCGGCGCAAAGCTTGCTGGTATCGAGCAGCTCGTACAGCAGCCTGGAGACGTCCCTCCTCAAGGAGCAATGCGTCATCTTGTCGCAGTTGCTCTTGCTCGAGCTCATCATAAGCGAGCACTCGAGGAGATCCGTATACGAGTTCCGTGGGGAGTATTGCCTCTGCTCCATAGACTAGAGCAAAAGGTGTCTGCCCGGTGGCTCGACTTGGTGTCGTTCTGATTGACCAAAGAGCCGCCGGGAGCTCCTCTATCCAATTCCTTCCGCACTTGCGCAGCCTGTCAAAGGTCCTTGTCTTGAGTCCGCGCAGCACTTCAGCATTTGCCCTCTCCGCTTGGCCGTTGCTCCTCGGGTGAGCAACAGAAGCGAAACAGACCTTGGCGCCAAGGTCTTGGACGTACTGCATGAAGGTGCGACTAGTGAATTGCGTACCGTTGTCGGTGATGATCCTGTTAGGGATCCCGAAACGGCAAACAATCGACCTGAAGAACCTGACCGCTGACTGTGCTGTCACCTTTCTCACTGGCTCCACTTCTGGCCACTTTGTGAACTTGTCGATTGCAACGTACAAGTACTCAAAGCCCCCGACGGCGCGAGGGAAAGGGCCGAGGATATCGAGCCCCCAGACCGAGAAGGGCCAGGACAAAGGGATTGTTTGGAGAGCTTGAGCTGGCTGATGAACTTGCTTTGCATGGAACTGGCACGCTTCACACTTGGTTACTAGTGCAGTTGCATCTTGGAGGGCTTCTTGCCAAAAGAACCCTTGCCGGAAAGCTTTCCCGGCAAGTGCCCTTGCGCCAATGTGGTGGCCGCATATGCCTCCGTGTATTTCTGCCAACAGCTTCTGTCCATCTTCCCTGGAGATGCACTTCAACCTAACACCATTGAGTCTTCTTCTGTACAGCTCGTTATCCACAAACTGATACATACTTGACTGCCTGGTTATCTTCTCTATCTCTTGAGGGTCGTCGGGAAGTTCTCCAGTTTGCAGAAAACGGACGATCTGCTGTGCCCATGCCGGAGCCCGGGGCTCGACGGCAAGGACTAAAGGCTCGAGGGCCGCTGCGGGAACCTCAGCTTCTACGGCAAAGACCTCTGGTCCTGTCGGAGCTGACGGTCCCCCGGCAAGCTCGCCGGAGCGAAGCTTGTCGGGAACACTTGCTTCAACTGCACAAGCCCGAAGGCTCGCAGGAGCAAACTGTTCCTCAGCGTTATCGTTGATCTTGGGAACTTTGGCGGCGGGTTCAGGAAGATCTGCCGACAAGTAGTCGCCGGAGACCAACTTTCTCTTCTTGGATTGCCCAATTGATGGTGTAACTGATGGCTGAGTCAGCTTGAGCAAAAAGGTCCCTGGTTCCACAGGTAACTTCATCGCGGCGCACTTTGAAAGGCCGTCTGCAATCTCATTTTGAGCTCTCGGGACGTGCTCCATCTGCAGACCTTCAAAGTGCTCTTCAAGCTTCCTCACTTCATCGACATATGCTTCCATCAAAGGGCTCTGGTAGCTCTTGTTAACTTGTCGGACCACCAACTGAGAATCTCCCCGTACGATCAGCTTCCTGATCCCAAGTTCGGCCGCAATCCTGAGGCCGGCAAGCAAGCCTTCATATTCTGCAGTGTTGTTTGTCGCTTGCTCCCTGGGAAAGTGCATCTGGATAACATATTTGAGGTGCTCTCCGGTGGGCGCGATGAGTACCACGCCGGCACCGGCGCCTTGCAGCGAGAAGGCACCGTCGAAATACATTACCCATTCACTTGTCGCTTCTTGCACGGGTACGCTTGTTTCTTGAACTTCTTCTTCTGGCGTTGGGGTCCACTCAGCGATGAATTCTGCCAAAGCTCGGCTCTGTATGGTTGAAGTACTTTCAAATTTGAGTCCGAAGCTTGACAGCTCCAGTGCCCACTCGACGATCCTGCCTGTTGCCTCTGGATTGTGTAATATCCTCTTCAGCGGAAAGCGAGTGACCACTGTTATCTCATGGGCTTGGAAGTAGTGGCGCAGCTTCCTCGAGGCCATGAGGAGGCCGAAAAGCAATTTTTGCACACCAGAGTACCTTGATCTAGCTCCCTGGAGAAGGGAACTTACAAAATACACTGGGCGCTGCACCATCTTCTTCCGCACCTCTCCTTGTTCCTGCGCAGAGTCTTCCTTGTCGGGGCCAGAGCTTGTCGGGTCAGCCCCCTGCTTGTCGCTAGATTCGCTTGCCGGCGATGCTGACTCCTCGTCGGACTCCCTCTCCGCTACTAACGCAGCACTAACCACCTGGTTGGTTGCCGCTAAGTATAGCAACAACTTTTCCTGTGGTTTAGGTGCGACAAGTATAGGAGTGGAGGACAGGTACCGTTTCAAATCCTGCAACGCCGCCTCCGCTTCCGGAGTCCACTTCATGGGACCTGCCTTCTTCAAGATTTTGAAGAAAGGTAGGGCGCGTTCCGCGGATTTTGAAATGAACCTACTGAGGGCAGCAACGCAACCCGCAAGCCTTCTGACATCCTTGACGCGCTTCGGGGCTTCTATCTGCTCGATGGCTTTGATCTTGTCGGGATTGGCTTCAATCCCCCTTTGTGATACAAAGAACCCGAGAAGCTTGCCGGAGGGAACTCCAAAGACGCACTTCTCGGGGTTCAGCTTGAGCTGTACCCTGCGCAGGTTCTGGAATGTTTCTTCCAAGTCTTGAATCAGTGTTTCTTTGCTCTTGCTCTTCACCACGATGTCATCCATGTAGGCTTCTACATTCCTGTGGATCTGTGGCTCAAAAGCAGTGTACACTACCCTTGCAAAAGTTGAGCCTGCATTCTTCAGTCCAAATGGCATGCGGATAAAGCAGTAAGTGCCACATGGAGTGATAAATGCAGTCTTCTCCTCATCTTCCTTGGCCATGAAAATCTGGTGATAGCCTGAGTATGCATCAAGAAAACAGAGTAGCTCACATCCGGCGGTGGAGTCAACGATCTGGTCAATGCGCGGCAGAGGGAAGGGATCCTTGGGACATGCTTTATTGACATCAGTGAAGTCTATACACAGTCTCCATTTCCCGTTGGCCTTGCGCACGACGACTGGGTTTGCCAACCACGTCGGATGGATCACACCTCTAACTAGGCCTGCTGCCTCTAGTTTCTTGATCTCCTCGTTGATGAACTCTTGGCGCTCCACGGCTTGCTTCCTCACTTTTTGCTTGATGGGCCGCGCATGAGGACAGACAGCAAGCTTGTGCTCAATCACCTTCCTGGGAACACCGGGGATGTCAGACGGTTGCCAAGCAAACACATCGACATTCGCCCGCAAGAAGGCGACGAGCGCGCTTTCCTATTTGCTGTCAAGGGTGGCACTGATGGTAAAGGTACCACCAGTGCCATCCTCCTTTGCGGACACTTTCTTGGTTGCCGGAGGAGCAGCCATTCCTTTCTTGCTCTTGCCGGTGGAGCTCGATGGAACGTCCTCGACGGCGACGCAGCACTCCGAAGAGGTGCGGTTGCCGGAGTGGGTCCCAGAGCACTTGCCGGACTTGGTCTTCGTCTTCTTCCCCCCGGGAGCTTCAGCGGCAAGAGTATCCTTCTCGGCCGCAGCTGCCGCATCCCGGTAAATCTTGTCGGCGCAAATAAGCGCATCTTTCTTGTCGCTGTGGACAGTGATGACGCTTATCGGCCCCGGCATCTTCAGCACGTTATAGGCGTAATGGGAAGCTGCCATGAACTTGGCGAGGGCGGGACGGCCGAGTATTCCATTGTAGGGTAATGGAATATCGGCAACGTCAAAAGTGATGCGCTCAGTCCTGAAGTTGAGCTCCCCGCCAAAGGTCACCGGCAGAGTAATCTTTCCCTTGGGCTTGCTCCTTCCCGGGTTGATTCCTTGGAATGAACCGGTCTCTTCGAGCTCGCCGTCTTGAATCTGGAGCTTCTTGATCACAGCAGAGGAGATCAAGTTCAGCCCGGCCCCGCCGTCAACCAACATTTTGGTGACCTTGAGGTTGCGGATGGTGGGTGAGACCAGCATCGGCAAGCACCCGACCGCAGTGGTGCGGTCAGGGTGATCCTCAAGATCAAAAACGATGGGCGTGCCGGACCATTTGAGGAGCCTGCGCGACTCCACGGGCGGCTCCGCTGCATTCACCTCACGCACCCACTGTTTCAACTGGCGGTGGGAGGTGTGCAGAGAGGCGCCACCGTCGACGCACAGGACCTCCGTGGCTTTCTGGAACTCCTGCTCGCTGTTCTCGTCGTCCTCCATGTCTTCATCGTCGTCTTCGTCGTTGTCGCGGCCCCGGGGAGGTCGATCTCCTTGCCGCTGCTTGGCCTTGCCGCGGCGTCCTCCCCGGCCGTTAAACGGCCGCTTCTTGCTGGGCTCCTCCCCGCCACCTTGGGCCTTCTCCTTGTCGCGCCTCTCGTACTCAGCTTTTTGCTGCTCGACGAGGTACTCGACGCGCTTGCAGTTGGAGAGGTCGTGACCCTTGGTGCGGTGAATCTTACAGTATTGCTTGTCGGAGCTACCCGGCTTGTCGGCCGCCGCCGCAGGGGCAGGCTCCTTGCCGGAGCCGCCGGCCTGCGCTTGCTTGGCGGGGGCCTCCTTGCCGGACTTCTCGACGGCAAGCACTTCCTTCTTGCCCTTCTTCCTGTTGTTCCGCCGCCGGCTCTTCTTTGCCGGGGCGGCGTCGTCGCTGTCGCTTCCCCCTGCGCCAGCATCCTCCCCGGGGAGTTTCCTCCCCTCTTCTGCACGGGCGCACTTGTCGGCAAGAGCGTAGAGCTCGCTGACGTCCCTGATCTTGGTCATCGCCATTTCCTCACGCATGCGGCGGTTACGCACGTTCTGATGGAACGCGCTGATAACCGCAGCAGGGTGAACGTCGGGGATGTTGTGCTGTACCCGGCTGAAGCGTTGGATATACTTGCGCAGGGGTTCGCCTTCCTTCTGGGCCAAAATGTGGAGATCTCTCTCCTGGCCATGGGGTTTGTGGCCGCCGGTGAAGGCGCCAACAAACTGATGGCAGAGGTCGGCCCAAGAAGAGATAGAGCCTTCCGGCAAGTGCATGAGCCACGAACGGACGTTCGGCTTCAGCACGAGCGGGAAGTAGTTGGCTAGGATCTTCTCGTCGCGCCCCCCGGCAGCTTGCACTGCTATAGTGTAGACGCTGAGAAACTCCGAGGGGTGCGTCTTGCCGTCATACTTCTCCGGTACGTCGGGCTTAAAGTTCTTCATGCTGGGCCACTGGACGCGCCGCAGCTCGCGGGTGAACGCAGGGCAGCCTGCCGCGTACGGCAAGTCGCCTGGTTCACCGGGCGCGGGTGCGTCGACAGTGTTCCCAGCTCTCTTGTCGGATTGTCGCCGAGCTTCTCGGCGGCGCTCGATCGTGGTCCGAGCGTCTTCATCTCGCCGGTCGTCGAGGACCTGGCGCTGGTCCCGACGGGCCCGCGGGTCCGACGAGGCTGTGGAGCCGTCGTCGGGATTGTTCCGGCGGGGCGGCGTCTTCTGCTTCTGCGGCGGGGAGTGCACGCTTGTCGCACCCCCGGCGGTCTTGTCGCCGATAGCCTTCGTCTTCTCAACCTGCCGCGGCCGCGAGGCCGACGGCTGCTGCGGAGAGTCGTTGTTGGCGAAGTCTATCAGGCTCCGGATAGTGGCCCTCCATTCCTCGGCCTTGTCAGCCGCCGGAGGAAAATCGAGGAGCAGCTGCGCCCTTGTGAGCGCTTCTGCCGGAGTAGTGGGGAACGCGGGCGAGCGGTGCGAGGAGCGGGATACGCTCGGACTTCTAACGACGTTAGAAGGAGCGGGGTCCCGCACCGGCGCCTTTGCTTTGCTTGTGCCCGGACGGGGGTCCGGGGCGTCCCGCGAACCTCCAGTATGACCTTGTCCCAGCAAGCGGATACCACCTCCCGTGGTATGGCGCTGCGGGGTCGTCGTATGCTGTGATGGACGCGGCGCGTCCACGGAGACCGAGGTCCGGTCGTCCGTCTTGTTCTTGGATCTGGTGGCACCGTGAGTGTCCTCGCCGGCAACCACCCTTCCGACGGCGTCTCCCCCGCCCACCGTTGGCTCTGGCGGCGGCGGGTGAGACGCAGACGGGTCTCCGACCTCCGAAGGCTTCTTCTTCGGGGCCATGGAGTTGTCGCTGGTGAAGTTGTTGATGAAGCTTGAGAGGTTGATGGAGAATGCGCCCGCGCGAACGCCGGATCAGGTTCCCACAACCTCGACGCCCCCTACCTGGCGCGCCAAAGATGTCGGGGGAAACTGTCCGCCACGAACACCTATGGGACCGGAGCCCCTTGTCTGTGCGGTACGAGGGCGGAGGGAGCACAAAGAGCAGATCGAGGCAGACGCGCGGGCAGTTTTTACCCAGGTTCGGGCCGCACGGATGCGTAAAACCCTACTCCTGCTTGGTTGTGTATTGAGTTGAGCGCTCGGGAGCTTGAAGAAGCAGCTACACCGTGCGTGAGAGTAATCTAGGTTTCGAACCCTATCCACGTTGTGCATGGGCCTCCTTTTATAGTGCAAAGGGGTCACCGACAGGTGTCAACGTAGGAGAAAGGGGTAAAAATGTAAAAGAGGTGGTAGTTGTAACAGTGCGGGAACAGTGGAGCTACAGTATAGAACAGTGGTCTATACCTACTTTAACAGTGGGGGACAAGGGCATTTAATGCCCGTCGCCGTCGACCCCAAAAGCTCCCGCCGTTGCGTCTCCGTCTGCCACGGCGATGGATCCACTGCCGTGGAGTGCCACCGTGTCCCCCAGGCTGCACAGCCATCCGCCACGCGTCCCTGGAGTGGCCCCAGGGCGACGCGTGGGCCGATGAGCTGGAGCGCGGGCACACAGCGCACCTCCCCCGGCAAGCACCTTGCCGGGGATCTCGACCTTGCCGGGCCCGGAAGCTTGCCGCTCCCCGAGCCCTTGCCGGGTCTTCTAAGATAAAATCTTCTATTCGTCCTGACAAGCTCCTCTTGCCAGGGCCTCGTGCTAGTTAAGCAATCTCGAGCCTGGGACGGCCTTCCCGGCAAGCTCCTCTTGCCGGGGTCTTGGTCTTCTGTCTTGTATACTTCGTTTTTGAATGGCTAGATAAGGGGCAGGAAGGTCTCCGGCAAGCGCGTGGTGAACCCTGCCGCGGGGAGCTGCCGCTGCCCGTGCACAAGTTGGGGTACTAGGGTACCCCTACCTTAGTACACCGACACAAGCATAACCAGAACGTGCACTGACCAATTTCTTGCTACTTAAAATTTAAGATAGTAGCCATTGCAAATGACTATAAAACGTAAGTAATTATGTTTTATCTGCGAGATACTTCCTTAGCTCTTCAATGATGTCATCAAGGCCGCAATCGTGAGAAGAGATATTTATCCCAAGTTTCAATTGTAGGCGATTGAGAAGCACTTTCAAATCAGGCCTCTGCGAAACTGAAAAGAATGCCACACAATCAAAATGCCCTTTGATCTTGTCCAACACCTGTTTGGCAAGTGTAGTTTTACCCAAGCCTCCAAAACCAACAACGGACACAACCTTTAGTTTTTTCTGAGTATTAATCAACCAACTGATAACCTCTTCTCTAGGGCCTTCAATGCCCACAAGGTTGGCCGCCTCCTGGTAGACCGCTCGCAGGCAAGCGTCGACAGCCACAAGGCCAAAGCTAGGCTGGCAATCATCAATCTTGTAACTCTCACGTCGAGTGTTTGCTTCTACCGCAAGAGTCCTAAGCTCTTCCATCTCGTTGGAAATTCGATGAAGCTCGCACAACCTCTTGTGAAGTTCATCAGCCTCCCAGAAAAAGCCTACCTCAACATCCTCACCCCCGAATTGGCTGACGAAGTCATCAATGCAATTTTCCATGTCGTAAGAAATCTCCCTGAGATCATCCCTCCAATTTTTTACCCCTGGCAGAAGCTCATTCATGAGCTCCGGCAGCTCAAGAGCAGCGCGTATGGCGCTTAACTCCTTCTCAAGGAACGACGCCTGCTTCCTTACCTCTTTGCGCTTATTGTACTCATCGTTGATGAAAGTGGTAAGCTTGCCACTAAGGGTGCTCATCACCCCGGTCGCTACACTCGTGGTTGATTGCCTCCTCTTATTCTGGTGGCTCACTTTGCCATCCTCCTGCTCCACCTCCAGTGATGATGGTTGCAGTTGGAGTGGTGCAACATAATCATCCATCAACTTTAGTTCATCCGCCATCTTGGAGAAGCTTATCTGCAAAAGAAAATAGAAAACAAGATTAGGAGAAATCACTAAATAGCACATATTGTACTAGTTGCCCATGAATGTGGTAAGCTTGCCACCTAGGGTGCTCATCACCACACTAGGCAAACTTCTGGTTGATGTCTTTCTCTTGTTCTCTTGTCTCACCTTGCCATCCTCCTTATCCACCTCCACTGCCGATGGTTGAAGTTGGGATGGTGTGATAGAATTATCCATCAGCTTGCCACTAGCGACAGAATTACCCATCAACTTCAGCTCATCCGCTAGCTTCGAGAAGCTTACTTGCAATAAAAATGAAAACTTGTTTAGGAGAAATCACTAAATAACGCATATTGTACTCGGTGCCCATGAACGTTGTAAGCTTGCCATGGAGGATGCTCATCACCCTAGTCGCCACACTCACGTTTGATGCCTTCCTCTTCCTCTCCTGGCTCAATTTGCCATCATCCCGCTCCACCTCCAATGTTGATGGTGGCAGTTTGGATGGTGTAGCAGCAGAACCATCCATTAATTTCAACTCATCCGCCAGCTCGGAGGCAATGCTTGTCTGCAACAAAAATGAAAAATGGCCATGACACATCACTAAATAATTACTGGTAGATCGTATAAATTTACTATTGAGTGATTGTACCTGCCCTTCTGTTGAGGCACCTACGTCACTTGTAACAGGCCAATTTGAAATTTCCGCGTTACCCTGTATTCCACGGATGATAAACCATGTAGTGGGCCTGTTCCCTGGGTAATAGTTTGTACATTGTATCCCTATCTCGGCACATGCCTTTAATAGTTCCAATGGCGTGTGACTATGTGATGTCCCAAACATGTCCGTCCAGCTTTCAACTACCTGCAATTTGATAACCATGGTTAGTTATAAAGAAGGACGACATGCATTTAGAACAGAAAAACAAAAACACACAGCCGTATTGATTAGGACCAGAGGCCAAATGCAAGGATAACTATCACAAACAATTTTGAATTTCTCACTTGATTATTTTTGTGCTATTAATCTTTCGATGCACATAATGACTTTAGAAATCAAAATCAGCTTTATTTTACTTTATGTTTTGGGTGGAAGATCGCTGCAAAGACAACATTCATATCTTGTCATTTGCAAATTCTAATGTTAATTCGATACACTAATTGAATATACGTTGAATTTTTTCCAACAAGATTGTGGTTTCTTCTAAACAAGTTGTCTACAAAAAAAAATGTTGAAACTTCACATACAATATAATTACCTCCTTAACACTGCAGCACTCCTTATGTCCCATAAGGATCTCCATTACAATAACACCCAAACTATATATGTCGGTCTTGAAGGTGATTTCTCCGCTAATTAAGAATTCTGGTGCCATATACCCCCTGCACAAAATTTTGGTGTAGTTTGTTCGATTAGGTGAATAAAGAGTATGCAAAAATAATTGGCGGATGACTGATGAAAATATTAAGTTCGCAAAGAAAATTGCTAGCCTACATTGTCCCAAGCTTGTGATCAGTAATAGCCCGACTCTGGCTTCCACTTAAGCGTCGTGATAGACCGAAATCCGCAATTCTGGGCACCATGTTATCATCCAATAGTACATTCTGAGGTTTGAGGTCCATGTGAATAATACGCTGTTGGTGAAGATAATGTACGCCCTCACAGATTCCCTTGATTATCTGGTAACGTGTGGTCCACTGAAGTCGACAAGATGTATCTGCAAAGAGTATAGAATATAACAAATAGTTAGTACTATATGCGGTGGAACAAGCAGTCCAATGAAACAAAAAAGGGCCTTCATGAATGATTGCTCGATTTCCAAAGTTAATATGCTAACAAGCTCGAAGGAAGTTCTTGAAACACCTATCTCATTGCCAAAACATGGGTGTGACAATTGGGGGCAAAATAACTAGCACTTCATTTCAAAATTGAGATACTCTGAATTTTGTTTTAGCCACTTTATTAAGCTCTATCCACAACAGAAAAATATATTTGTTGGTGTGCTCTTCTCTCGGGGGCAAAGAGGATGAGAAATCAAAATACGCCCAAACCAGAGAGTGCATGTTTTGCAACAGTATAAGAATAGAGCTGAAAACTATCATTTAGTGTGCAAAAAGAATTAACAAAACTCAGCAGAGTGGCAACCAATAAATACTCTGGAATGTAGTTGGTAGACACTTACTACTACTACATAGTAGAAATGCAAGGAAAGGTATAAGGCTAATCTGATTTTATCGGAGAGATAGTCAGCAAGGCACCCTTTGGGTAGGTACTCGAAGCAGAGCAACCTCTGCCGCACGTCCGCCCAGACAAGCCTCCCCTCGTACTGCCTCATCACGTGTTGCGTCTCGGAGCAATATCCGAGGAATCGCACCGTGTTCTTGTGCTTGACCCCAACAAGACAGGCGATCTCACTTTCGAAATTCTTGTCCAGGATCTCGAATCTCTCAAAGAGCTTCTTCACCGCAATGGTACGACCACTTGGAAGCATGCCCTGCATCCCACAAAGAATCACATCAGCTAGATTGTCTCTGTTTAATTCAGTTCAGGGTGGAGGGTCTGCTTGCTTACCCTGTAAACTGCTCCGAACCCGACCCTGCCGATTTCCTGAGCTTCAGAGAAATTTCCTGTGATGGAGCTGAGCAGTGAGAAAGGTAGATCGACTGGATCCGCGGTTTCATCGAGCAACACATTCTCCACAGCAGCAAGTTGGCTGCTTTGGCGGCCATCCATCATCTCGGTTGTGAAAGTTAGGTGGTGTTATTCTCCTGAAGCATAGTTAAAGTTGTTCATTAGCCATACGTGCAAATAAGGTGAAAACTGGGACCTGCTATTATTAAGTTGCCCGGAAAATAATCAGGTTCAAAAAGTTGATTGAAATCAATACTATATTTTTTGGGTAACTGAAGAAATAGCAATTGCAGAAAAAAAATAGTGCATCTATCTGAAGCATGGTTTTGGGTACCGCCCGAGAAATTCGGATACCGGGCGGTACCCGCGTTTCTCGCCACCCCACGAGATATACCTGTCCCGAGCAAAAAATTCCGAATTATTTGAATATTTTGAATTTAAACGCTCAATTACAAGTGAATTAAGGTAGCTTCTCTACTCAGAACAATGTCCTCGAGGTGGCGTATTGGGAACCATCTATTATCCTTTTGGCGAGGTGGCTGGTTCGAGTCCTAACATACCACCTCAACACCACCTAGCGCAGTAGTTGACCTTCCACTGAGCTACTACCTCTTTTCTGACTAATACTAGTTCGATTTTTTTGTATATCTAATTGAAAAGAATTTGAATTCAAAATTCAATTATAAATTTCGTCCGAAATTTGTTCGGAATATCTCGGTGAATCTCGCCCACCCACGAGAAAATTTGCCCATTCGGAATCCAAAAACTTAATCTGAAGTCTGAAGTCGATCTAAAAAAATCTGAAAGAGACGGACGGACTTTTTCTCTCGATTATATAGCAACAACAGAAAAAAAAAGAATCTATTTGAAGAAATTACTCCGTAGTACTTATATATCTATCTGATGAAGTCTGAAAGAGACATCGATCTGAAAAGTCTGAAGGAAACGGAAGGACCTTTGTTCTCCCTTACTACTACTACTACTCCAGTTAGCAACAAAAAAGTAATAATGCCGCAAAAAAGCATTGAAGAAGAAAAAGGAGGATACGGATCTATCAGCACCTTACTGGCTTACCGTAGGTACCTTTCTTCTCTGCCGGGGCCGGAGGGGAAGCGTCAAAGGATGGCTGAGGTCGGGCGGGCCGGAGAAGAACTTGACGGGAAGGGTGGGTGGAGGCGGGGCCCTCTCGCCGGAGGAGTACCCTTCTTGACAGGGAGGGTGGGTGGGAGTGGAGAGGCGGAACGCGGAGGGGGCGAGGTGGGGAAAGTGGCCGTGCCGACAATGGAATGGAGGACGGAGCGGACGACCAGAGCAGGCTTGACCAGGACAAAGAAACCACGCACTACTCCCACTGCACTGTGTTGGGCCACAGTCATCGTGACTCCGCGTGTGTCTACCTTTCCGTGGTGCGCGTGAGGCAATTGCTTTTGGAAATTCTATATATACTCTTCTTTCTTCGGGTGCATCTTAAGAACAACTCCAACCGCACGACCCATTTTGACTGTCTATGGTCCTGTTTAGATACTCTAACACAGTTAGAGTTAGAATTATTTTCTAACCCATTTTAACTCAAATAAGCACCTCGTCACTGGGATAGTTGGGTTAGATGGAACTAACCCACTCTAACCCTACCTGTTTGGTTACTTTTGGGTTATTTAAGCCCCAACTAACCCAAACTAGCTTTAACCCCATGATCCAAACAGGGCCTATGTTGTTTTGGATCGCTGCAAACAAAAACGATGAGACAATGCGGAGATTCAAACCCAAATTATGTCTGTTTCGTGTCCCTGCCGACTCATTTCAGACCAGAATTCAGGCCGGATTTGCGACCTCATGGACACGGATGCGCCCCGCGTACCCTCCATGTGCGCCGCGGGCCCACTAGTCCACCGCTCAACCACAAACTGCGTCTTATTAAATGTCAGCACCTACATCGGGGCCCGCCTGGCAGTGGGTGGAAGGTCCGCGTGCCTGTCCTTTTTAATGAAAGTGTGCGGCGCGGCAGTGCCCGTCCACATCTGGCCACGCGGTGCTCCCTCACCGGTGACCAGAAACCCTAGCAAGCCCAAACCCTAGCCACCATGGGGCTTTTCAACGGGAAAGGGGAGGGGAAGGGGAAGCTCACAGCCGGCGCGAGCTCTTCCTGTGGGCTTCGTCCGCCGCCGCCTGCAAGACGCGGCTCGCCATTGAAGTGGGACCGCCTGTACATACCAGTCGACACGACATTTCTCCGCCACCGATCGAGCTTCTGCCGGAGGAGGAGGAGGAAGAGGCGGCATACCAGGCCACCCTCGAGCTAGCCCTACAGCACACTTGAGGCAAGCAAGATCGAGGAGGACGCCCATTGGGATGGGTTGGAGCAAACCCTCACCTTGTCGACTACGAGGGACTCCGTCCACGCCCCACTCTTCATCCCGCCTCCGCCATTGCCACCCCCGCCCACTGTCGAGCCCAAGGCGGAGCCAGAGCACACGCCGACGCGGAAGCGCTCGCCGCCTCAGCCCACTTTGCCGGAGGAGTCCTGCACGTGGACCAGCAAGCTCTATGAGTGGGTGAGCGCGCCTCCGGTCCACTACGTCGTGACGCTGGAGGAGGAGGCGGCCTCCCTTGAGTGATGGAAGGCGCACTAGCTCGCCGAGGAGAAGGCCGACGGCCGACAGTAGATGCACTTGGAGCAGGAGGAGGAGGAGGAGGAGGAGGAGGAGGAGGAGGAGGAGGAGGGCGTCTAGCGAGCCGCAATGTCGCCGCCGCAGCAGATGCCCGAGGAGGCTGCACTGGTATCCTACCAAGCGGCGTTCGGGTGGGCTAGGCCGCCTCCCGTCTTCATCAACCATGCCGGCGACAACAGCAACGACAAGGGCAATGGCAAGGCGTACACATAGCGTGGTGGCACTGGCAGTACCGCCGGCCACTGCACTATATATATGTCGAGCTGCCACACGGTTGGTGATGGCTTCTCGCCCCTCGTTGGTTACCCCAAGTGGAAGGTTTGGGATGCAGTGTAGCGGTAGTTTTCCCTTGGCAAAGATACCAAGGATTGAATTCCCCTGAGACTCCAAGGTTCAACAAAAAGGTGTCAACTGCTAACGGCGCCAGATATTTAGCAATCAACTGGACCTGCACACAGATACAAATAACTTTGCTCCCAACGAGTACAGAGAGGTTGTCAATCCCTCCGGCCTTGTCGTTTACAAAGGATCAAACGCAAGAGATAATAGTGATAGGTATTACTGCAACTAGTAAGTAAAAGCAGAAAGTAAATAGCGGATGTGATCAGTGATGGTAATATGGACCGGGGTCCCATGATGTTCACTAGTGATGTCTCTCTCCCAAAAGACGATAAAACAGCTATGTGAGGTGAACGAATTACAGCTGGGCAATTGACAGGATTACGTGCGCAAACCAATGCTAACTATGTTGCAAGAAAGGTAGAGGTTCAAAGCATGGGCGGTACGCCAAGGCAAGTAGACCGAAATCCATCTGCATCTACTACTAATCATCCACCTTGAGATATCTATCCAGAACATCTCGCTGGTATTAAGTTGCGAGTCCCACCCATAGTGTAAACTCAAAGCAACAGACAACTGCATTAAAAGAACTTTGCGTAAAGTAAACAATCCTTGCACCCGCGAGTACAAGCACCGTTATTTTCCCCCTTGTGGCAACAACACATCCCCTAGACTCATGTTTCTGTCACTCAAGCTAGTCATCGAGGGGCATGAACCCACAATCAAGCATAACGTTCCCTCTTGGAGTTACTACCTACTACTCGGCCAAAGCAATAAATAGCAACGGAGAACATGCAAGAATTACTTAAGAACATAAATATAAAAGAGGTAAATCAAATATATTACTCAAACACAATCTGAACATAATCTCATAATCCATCGGATCCCAGCAAACTCATCATAGCAACAGCATAAGGATTACATATGTGCCTCGATCATGTAGGGCAGCTCACGAGGTCTAATTAGTGAAGGACAAAAAGGGGAGGAGAACATCACATAGCTACTGGTCATGGACCCATGGTCCAAGGGAGACTACTCACAACTCATCCGGGAGGCGTCCATGGTGGTGGAGAGGCTCCCGGTGGTGATCCTCCCCTCCGGCAGGGTGCCGGGAAGAGTTCTCCTGGTGCTCCCGATCTTGGAAGCGCGGCGGCGGCGGAACAGAGATGAGATCGCGAAAAAGGGTTCCTTCCTCGAGGGTTTCGGGACGCGGTGTAAATATATGCCAAAGGGGGGCGTCAGAGGGGGCCTGGGGGGCCCAGGCGCCCTGGCGGCGCGGCCTAGGGGGGGTGGGGCGCGCCCCCTGGCCGCCTGGAGGCCTGGTGGCCCCCCTCCATCCCTACTTTGGCCGTATGGAAGCTTCCGGAACGCTGATTTTTTTATATATTTTTCCCGGAATTTTTCTGGCAGTTTACGTAATGGGAAAACCTGAAATACAAAAACAGCAGAAAACAGAAACTGGCACTGGGGTGCACTGAGTTAATAGGTTAGTCCAAATATGATCAAAAGTGTATGGAAGTGCATAAATATCATAGCAATATCACACAGAAGAGGCATGGAGCAAGCAGAAATTATAGATACGTTTTGGACGTATCAACATCCCCAAGCTTAATTCCTGCTCGTCCTCGAGTAGGTAAATGATAACAAGCATAATTTCTGTGGTGACATGCTATTAACCATATAAGGACTTTTCATAGTCACATGACAAAAGCTTACTGAGACAATGAATCTGTAGTAATTAAGTTGCCTCATGAGAAAATCACAAAGAACTGAAAGTTTTACAATATGATACTGAAACATCAAATAGATTTGTAATGAGCATGGTGTGCAAATATGATAAAGTGGTATCTCGCTTGCCCCCTTTAGTGAAGCAAAACATAAATGCAGGGGCACCTCCAAGGTTTAAGTGACGACTAGATACAATGATTTCAGAATAAACGATATCATAATCATGCAAAAGACAATGGTACTTTGGGACAATGCACATTACACTCAGAATGACAATCATGCTCTCAGTAGTTGGTGCTTTAAAGAAGGTGGAGACTCTCGAACCGTGGCTTTTGTTGGCAAGGTTGAAAACCCGTGGTCGGAAACAAAGACAAAACATGTACCAGAGCTCTTGGTTTTAAAAACAGAGGTAATAATTATTATTTTAGATATGCATGTTTCGTCAACGAATGCTAGCAGTTAACTCAATTACTTCTTGAGCTGGACAAGCTTCGAGGAACGGCTCCCGAATAAGGACGATCACATCCTCTTAATCTCCTTTGTTTATCACTGCCAAAGTTTTATGATTTCTCATGAACAAAGCGTGAAGGAGGGTTTGTTTGTTGTATTATTTTTTAATGAGCCGGGTGCACTCAATGCCAGTTCCTTCTCGTATTATGGGTTTGCACGTTAGACATGCAATCCCGGGGTGAAGCTTGTCCAACTTAAAAAGATCATGAATTAACTACTACTTCCTCATGAACTAAAACAGAGGCACAAAATAGGAATGCTTTTTTTTGATTAATTTCGAGATGGTACATGAAAGTCTTCGTTAGGAATGGCAGGTAAATACCATGTATAGGAAGGTATGGTGGACTCATATGGCATAACTGGTTTAAAGGATTTTGGATGCACAAGCAGTCATTCCACTTAGTACAGGTGGAGGTTAGCAAAAGACTGGGAGCGACCAACTAAAAGAGCAATGACTATCATAATCATGCAGAGCGACAAAGCAACATTGAATCAGGCATGGAAGTTATATCGCTACTCAGAAATTAAAGATCATCAAGGCTTGACCGACTTTCTTTACAGTCTTAAATATGCGTGAGCATACGCCAAGTCAATCAAAATTAATTCTTGGGGGAAGATATCACTAAACCATACCACATCATAGGCAAACAAATCATGTTGGCACTCCAATAACACATTGGGAACCCCCCAGCTATTTGAGACTAACCATAAGAAAACATGAACTACTAAGCACCATTATGCACGTAGCATTTTTATCATAGACATATCGACCAGTGCAACAGAAGCCAACTCTCTTAACAAGATAAGCATGATAAATAAAGAGAGTTCCAGCGACCAACTAAACAAAAGCTCTTTAAAAAGATAAGCATGGAAACTAAGAGCTGAACATGATAGTAGCTATTGAAAGACAAAGAACACACACAGCAAAGATAGACATGAAAATTCTATGTTGTGTTCTAGGTTGAAGTGGAGCGTGTTTCTCTCCCACACAAAGAAAGATGAGTTCCAACTCGTTATGAAAAGCAAGCAAAGCTAAAGCAAACTAGAAAGGAAAACTAAAAGCAAGACGCTCCAAGCATAGCACATAACACATGAAGTGATAAAAATATAGTGGAACGAAAAACGAACTGATAATTGTTGATGGAGAAGGGGATGCACGGGGGCATCCCCAAGCTTAGACGCTTGAGTCTTCTTGAATATTTCTTGGGGGTGCATGGGGGCATCCCCAAGCTTGAGCGTTTGACACTCCTGAATCTTTTTACCATCTTCCCTCGCACACTTGAAAACTCCCTTCATACATAACTCATCATAATCTGATTAGCGAGGTTAGTACCCTTAATAAAATAATTGTTCCTTGCTGGAAATAATGATATTCTTGAAGGTCTACTGTTTCGCAAGATTGCCAAAAGGTTTTTGCAAAGAAAAAGCAAGCTCAAGGTTTCCAAAATAAAGGAAAGGCAAAACAGGACAGAATCTGTGAAAAACAGACCAGCAGGTAGTAAATGATTTTTTCGGGGCACTTCTGCAACTCAAATAAAAAAACTCAGAACAGACGCCCGAAAGACAATTGTATAGAGCACGCTGTCGAAAAAATTCAGACCAAAAGGATGATCTGGTGATTTTATACGAATTTTTCTGTACAAGGACAGAATCTGTTTCCTGGACAGCACGTCACAACTTTTGAACTTTCTTGCAATCAGAGGCTACACTTGGCACAAAGCTGAAAAGTAAAGATACAATGATGATGCTACTGTAGTAACAACATCAAGACACAACAAAAGCAAAATAAAATTTTATTCATTGTGGGCTGCCTCCCAAATGCGCTTTCTTTTATGCCTTTAAGCTAGGCATAATGCAAAGAGATCAAGTTTTATCAAGAGTAAAAGAATAGCTAGCCCGTATAACGGACTCAAAAGGTAACTTAATCTTCTTCCTAGGGAAGTGTTCCATCCCTTTATTGAGAGGAAATTGGAATTTTATATTCCCCTCTTTCATGTCAATGATAGCACCAACGGTGCGTAGGAAGGGACGTCCCAAAATAATTGGACAAGAAGGTTCACATTCAATATCCATAATAGTAAAATCAATGGGAACGTAATTGTCATTGACAATGATAAGAACATCGTCGATCCTCCCCAAAGGTTTCTTTATGGAAGAATAAACAAGACGAACACCAAAAGAACAAGAATCAAAAGGTTTCAATTTAAGCATATCATATATTCTTTTGGGCATAACGGAGGTACTAGCTCCAACATCACATAAAGCATAGCAAGAGAAGTTATTCAACTTAATTTTAATCATAGGATCCCAACCATCTTCTAGCTTTCTAGGTATGGAGGCTTCTACTCTAAGTTTCTCCTCCCTAGCTTTGATGAGAGCATTAGTGATATGCTCCGTGAAGGCAAGGTTAACCGTGCTAGTGCGGGGATCTTTAGACATCTTGTGAAGGAAATCAATAACTTCGGTAAGGGTGCAATTATCAAAATCAAGGTCACTACTATCAAGTAAAGTGGTAGTGGTGTCCTTTAGGCTCACTTGTTTGGTAGTTTCTATGGTCATAGCATCACCATTAATAGGTCCAACGGGACCAGGAGTGCATTGGGTGCTAAGAGTTTGGATATCCTCAACAACTTGGATAGTAGCAACAGTGTGGTGGGTAGGAAGGTTCTTAATTCTATCTTCTTCCTCCTTTTCTCTAGCCCATCTCTCTTTAAGTTTAGCCAACATCCTAATGTTTTCATTAATTTGCACTTGAATAGCATTCATAGGAGTGACTGATACGTCTCAAACGTATCTACTTTTCCAAACACTTTTGATATTGTTTTGACCTCATTCTTGCATGATTTGAACTAAACTAACCCGGATTGATGCTGTTTTCAGCAGAGCTGCCTGTATGGTTTTATTGTGTGCAGGAAAACGGATTTTTAGGTATCTCGGAAAATTCCACGAAAAATCACAGAAAATCCACACACCCGAAGGAACCTGGTGCCAGAAGAGGGGCCAGAGGGGGGCCACGGGGGCTCCAGGCGCCCTGGTGGCGCGGCCCACCCCCTGGCCGCGCCGGGAGGCCGCCTGGGTGGGCCCCACCTCCCCTGGTGCCCTACTTTGACCCGTATTTTAGCTCGTGACGAAAAAATCCCAGATCAGAAGTTCTTTTCCCAGTTTTCATCGCGGAGCCGCCGCCGCCCTCTGTTCTTCTTTGGGAGGGCTAATCTGGAGGCTGAATTGGCCTCCGGAGAGGGGAGATCATCGCCATCGTCATCAACATCACCACTCCATCCTCCCTCCATGACTTCTCCTTCCATGTGTGAGTAATCCCCTACTGTAGGCGAAGGGGATGGTAGGGATTGGATGAGTTAGATCATGTAATAGTTTATCAGATCGTTGGGGGCATGTTGCCTATCATCTACTATGGTGTTTATCATCTTTGATTCAACTTGTTATTCTTAATGCTTGTCACTTAGGGCCCGAGTGCCATGATTTCAGATCTGAACCATATGTGTTTGCATGAATATATTTGTGTTCTTGATCCTATCTATGAGTTGTTTGCACCTATTACGGTTCGGAACCGGCGATCCCAAAAGTGACTTGCTTCGGACACTTGCTTCGGACACCAAAGGGGATGGTCCGTAGTTTGAGGATTACATGTATCCATTGAGTTCATTGCTTTGTTCCGGTGCTCTTTGACATGAGCACCTTAATCTCCATAAGTTCCTTTTGGCCCCGTTCGTAGCGGGATGGTAGGACAAAAGATGTTGTGCAAGTTCTTATTGCAAGCACGTACAACTACCTACGGGATACATGCCTAATGTTTGATATTTGCCTAGATGATCATTACTTTTCCGTTTGCCTTGCCCCAAGTTATGATCATGATATATCTCATCCATGCAGCGCCCAACCATCCGTCTCCCTAGCCTACAGTGTTTTAAATCCTGCTGGTTACTAGTTGCTACTTTTGCTATTTACTTTTGCTATTTACTTTTGCTGTTTACTTTTACTATCACTATCATCACTATCATATCACTGTTACCACTTATCTTTTGTTGCAAGTAAGTATATTTCAGGTGCGGTTGAATTGACAACTCAACTGTCAAAGCTTATAAATACTCTTTGGCTCCCCGTGTGTCGAATCAATAAATTGGGTTATTCATACCCGCGAAGACTATCTCGATCCCTTACGGTTGAGGGTTATCAAGTACCGTTTTCTGGCGCCATTGCCGGGGAGCATAGCAATATTTACAAGTCTACTTGAAGTATCCTACCTGCTGCACTTCATCCGCTATGGGTAAGAAAGGAGACCCCAAGGTTCCGATCTTACTATCCACTACAAGAAGAGGTACTGTTCTGAGCACTAGTGCTACACTTGATTCACCCTCTATCATGAGTAAGTTTGCCTCACCGCCACCACATGATGCTACTACTGAATCTGTTACTATGTCCGATACTCTTGATGATGCTTCTACTACTCTTGATGATATTAGTTCACTTGGTTATGCTCTTGAGAAACAGATCGCTGCTGCTGCAAAAAAGTCTGGAATTGAAATTCCTGTTACTCGCTACCCTATTGGTGAAACTTACGATTATCCTGATTTGAGTAAACTCAAGGAGAAACTCCTTGATGATGATTACTATATGCTTGATGAAGATTTATGCAGGGAACTGACAGAGTTTGCCGGCTCTGAGCCTGAAGTTATTAAGAAGCTGTTTGAAAAACACTCTTTGAAGAACAAAACCGTTCCTGATCCTGAATTTGCTACATCTCCTATATGCATTGATGATCCTGATTATGATTTATCTGTTGATCTTTCACTTATACCTATGGTCGAAGCTGACCCCTTTTATGGCAGAGAAAATGATGATGCTATTGCACACCTGACCAAACTCACTGAGTTGGGTGGTTTGTTTACCACGGATGAGAAGATACAAAACTTTTATGTGACCAAGCTTCTTCCTTTCTCGTTGAAGGGAGGTGCTAAAACATGGTATGATTCACTCCCATGTGGTTCCATTAAGAGTCCTCAAGATTTAGCTTACTCTTTTGTTGATAAATACTTTCCTACTCATATGCAACATGCTGCTGTACAAAGAATTTATAACTTTAAACAGTTGCAGGATGAGCACCTCCCTAAAGCTTGGGGGAGGTACTGCGGTCTGATTCGGGATAGACCAGGACATGAAGTCCCTAAGAACGAATTAATCGATATATTTTATGCTGGTCTAACTGATGAATCCAGGTCCTATTTGGACAGTTGTGCTGGTTGTGTTTTCAGGAAAAGAACACCGGACGATGCAGAGGATTTGATAGGCAGGATTGCCAAAAACCATGAAGATTGGTCCGTCCCTGAACCACCTCCACCACCAAAGAAGAGGGGCATGTTTGTTCTAAGCCCCGAAGATATGCGAGAAGCAAAGAAGTCTATTAAGGAGAAGGGTATTAAAACCGAGGACGTGAAGAATCTACCACCTATTGAGAAGTTGTTTGAGCCTACCACTCACAATCCTATGGTAGAGGTACACTCTCTTTTAGATTTCGACGCAAGTGACATCCCTCATGGTAAGCCTCCTGATCAATGTTTAGATGAGTTTGATAATTTTATTATGAAACAAAATCATTTTAATGAGAGGATACAAAGTCAATTGCATGATAATTCCCTTGCTATCAAAAGTTTGCTTGATGTTCTAGGTAGAACAGTTAATGATGTTCAATGTCTTGTGAAGCATTTTCATATGGTTCAAACTCAGCTTGAACAAATTTCTAATGTGCAAAAAGATTTGCTTGCTAACAATGCCAAACAAGATGATTTGCAGGCCTTCGGGATTAAGACCCGAGGAGGAACTAGCACTCAAGATCCTCTCTATCCAGAGGGGCATCCGAGGAGAATCGAGCAAGATTCTCAAATGCAGGAAGAAGAAATTGTTGGCTCTCCAAAGAAGAAGAAGAAACATAAGGAGGTTGACAATTCCAATGATCCTATTACAGATGAAGAGCCAGCTGTTGATCCCAACAGTGTATCTATCTCCGATGCTGAGACTGAAGACGGTGCAGAACCTGAAGGTAAGGATAATGAGAAGAATGATCCGCCTGAAGTTCAAGAAGAAGAAGCACCTGACAAACGTAAGAGGTACACTAAAGAAGACTTCATCGCAAGAAAACATGGGAAGGAAAGAGAACCATGGATACAGAAACCCATGCCCTTTCGAGGTAATTCCATCAAATCTAAAGAAGAAGAGCATTACAGTAAGTTTTGTGAGTGGATTAAAACTCTTTTTCTTCAAATCCCTTTGACTGATGCTATTAAGTTACCTCCCTATTCAAAATATATGAAAGATATTGTCACTAATAAAAGAAAAGTTCCTAATGAAGCAATATCTACTATGCTTGCTAACTACTCTTTCAGTGGCAAGATTCCTGAGAAGCTTGGTGATCCAGGTATACCCACCATTCCTTGCTCCATAAAGAATAATTATGTCAAAACTGCTTTATGTGATCTTGGAGCAGGAGTGAGTGTTATGCCTCTCTCTCTTTACAAGAGGCTTTGTTTAGAGAAACTAATTCCTACAGATATCTCTCTTCAGATGGCTGACAAGTCAACCGTCATTCCGATAGGTATTTGTGAGGATGTTCCGGTAGAAGTTGCCAATTGTTTGATCCTTACTGATTTTGTTGTGCTTGACATGCCCGAAGATGGGAGCATGTCCATTATTCTTGGTAGACCTTTTCTTAACACCGCAGGTGCTATTATTGATTGCAATAAAGGGAAGGTCACCTTCAATGTGAATGATAAAGAACACACAGTGTATTTTCCAAAGAAGACCGACAGGAGGCATGGCCTCAACTCTATAGAAAATATCGAGACCGTGAAGATTGGAGAATGGGACTGTCCACTACATGTGCACCACAAATACAAAACTATTATGGTGGGGACAATGTCCATCAAAGTAAAGGTTCAGTGATTACTTCGTAAGAGGTGAGACTTTTTGCTCTATATATCGCCTGTTTGTTGGTAAGACTTGATCAACCTTACTAGTGAACATGTTTTATATAGATAAAAAGTTGAGCTTGTTACGTTTTCATTTGTTTTAGTTTTTGTTTTCCTTGCTGTACCAAGTGTTTATGTTTTGAAGCTTCACAATACTAATCACTGCCTCAAGTTTTCAGAAAGTTATGCAGCTTTTTGAACTTCGAAAAAATTTCAACAGTGAAGTTTTCAGAAAAATTCCAGAAAAAAAAAATTCCACGCCGGGAGTGACCCAGAGGTACCTGGGGCCAGCCAGGGGGACCCACCAGTGGCCCAGGCGGCCAACTGGCGCGGCCTGCCCCCTGGCCGCGCCCACAGGGCGCCTGGGGCCCACAAGGCCCCCCTCCAGGTAAGTCTTCTTCCTCTCCAAAAACACGAGTTCTCCACTTGTTCTTGCGTTCTTGCTGCTCTTGGAGGCGATTCTTCGATCTCTCTCTACAGCCTATCATTTGAGCTGAGATTTTGAACAAATACTCCCTGGTATGTGACTCCTCCACCCCTCCAATTAGATTTCTGATCGGTGGCTTCATTTGTGAGTATTTAGTAGTTCTTGGTGCTGTATAGATGAGCTTGCATGCATGTGTAGAAAGTTATTTTCCAAGTTTTGATGCAAGTTTATGCCTTAGGTAAGTGAGTTGAGTAGTTTGCCTTAACCCACTTTGTTTTAACCCTTGTTTTTGTAAATTGCCAAAAATTTCAGAAATGAGTTTGTTAGGAAGGGCAAAGGGGTGGCTTGAGAAGAGGAGGCCCACACACTCCGATCGAGTTACTAGAGCCGCAGCTTCACCCTCGACTGCTAGGGTGAGCTACAATGAAGATCATGTGCCCCTAGAGTTGTTGGAAGACATAAGTCCAGCACGTGCTATGACATTTCCATGTGATGAATTCCTTGAAGCTGCGGGAATCAAGGATGAATTCTATAATCTTTGTGCTAATGCAGGTCTGACACGGCTCGTCACGTGCCGTGTTACTCAGTATCAAAAACTCACCTCCAGTTTCATTAACAGTTTTAGATACAATCCTGATTCAGGTGCTATTGAGTTTAAAATTTACAATGATCTTATCACCATGCCCTTGGGAAAGTTTTGTGAAATAATAGGTGTGCCAAACGTTGGGAGGACGGCTAGGATGACCTCTCAGCCCTCCGAGCTGAAAACCGTCTTCAACTCCCTCTGCAGCATGGGTACGAGGGATATTCATCGGTCAAAGATCTCTAGCATCTTATTCCCTCACCTCAGGTATTTTGCATATTATGTTGCTAGAGGGGTGTTAGCTCGTGACAACACGAGCAACACTTCTGCGCCGGATATTGCTATCCTGGCAGCCGCCCTCTCAGGGAGGTCTGATTATAATCTGGGTGCCTTAATTGCTCAACGCCTTGCTATGAACGGTAACAAGGGAGACTTATATGGTGGCGTTTATGCCACACTTATCTTAGAATATCTTGGAGGCACCCCACACCCTGATGATAATCCTTTTACTTATTTAAGTTTTGATCTTGCTGCCATGAAAAGGCATAAGTTTGTTACCATGACTTCTGAGCTTGATAATCTTGTTTATATCTTGCGTTTCAGAACTACCGCGGAACGCGAGATCCGTCTACCTGCACCTCTGTTGTTTGATTTTTCCCGCAGGAACGGATGGTCCTTAGATGTTATCCAGTTCGATGAGTTCATGGCCCAGAATCAGTTTCATAACCCCATGGAGGGGGTTGTGCCCGGCAAGGAGGAGCACGGTGAGTTACCACCTTTTCCGGGGAGGACCGGCACCCAGTTTGGTGAGGGGTCTTCCTCCGCTTGGAGTACGGACCCTTCTTCGTGGGAGACTCCGAGGAGTTCGGTGTACGCGCCAGCATCCTTCTATGACCCTTGGACTCACCACTGTTCCCCCGGAGCAGGAGGCTCCTGAGGGCAGTAGCTGCTACCAACTTAGGCCAAAAGCCTAAGCTTGGGGGAGTACGTGCCCCTCTCACTTTTCCATTGTATTATCCGTTTTATTCGCTTTGATCTTTTCGAGGTTTTTGCCTGTTCTTCTTTATTATTTCTTTCTTTGCAAAAACAACAAAAATATTTTCTCCTTCTTTTGCTTTCGTTCAACCTTTGAAATAATCCAAAAAGATTTCCTTTCTCTCTTTAGTTTGCTTTGTTTTCAGAGTTCAGCTCGAGTCCGTGATGGCATTTAATTATATTTCCTACGTTCGATCGTGCAAGTGACGAGGCAGTAATGACGAAGATCGACTGAAGGGAAGCAACAAGGAAGACCGGTATGAACTCTTCTTGTTTCTACTTTTGTACATATGCCTGTACTTATGATCTAGAGACCAGCTTGTAGCGACATAGTGCTATGTTTACAATGCTCTTCCAGTGGTTCATGCTTTCCTTGTGGCTAGTCTCGAATAGCTAGAGTATATAATGTGTTATTGAAATGATTTACATGCATTGCACTGTTCATAGTTTGGTATACTAAGGTGGTGTTTCCCTTTGGAGAATTTTTGGATTGACTTGGCACATGTTTACACATGTTTAAGACTAAAAAGTCTGCTCTGCCTTGATGATCTTTGAGTTTTAGAATAGTTATATCACTTCCATTCCCAATTCAATGTTGCTTTGTCGCTCTGCATGATTATGACCGTTATTGCTCTCTAGTTGGTCGCTTCCCAGTCTTTTGCTAACCTCCACCTGTACTAAGCGGACTGACTGCTTGTGCATCCAAAATCCTTAAAACCAGTTATGCCATATGAGTCCACCATAGCTTCCTATACATGGTATTTACCTACCATTCCTAACGAAGACTTTCGTGTACCACCTCGAAATTAATCAAAAGCATTTCTCTTTTTGTGCCTCTGTTTTAGCTCATGAGGAAGTAGTAGTTAATTCATGATCTTTTTAAGTTGGACAAGTTTCACCCCGGGATTGCATGTCTAATCTACAAACCCATAATACGAGAAGGAACTGGCATAGAGTGCGCCCGGCTCATTAAAAATTATATAACAAACAAACCCTCCTTCACGCTTTGTTCATGAGAAATCAGAAAACTTTGGCAGTGATAAACAAAGGAGATTAAGAGGATGTGATCGTCCTCATGCGGGAGCCGTTCCTCGAAACTTGTCCAGCTCAAGAAGTAATTGAGTTATCTGCTAGCATTAGTTGACAAAATATGCATCTCTCAAAAACATTCTTTCCTCTGTTTTTTTAAACCAAGAGCTCTGGTACATGTTTAGTTTTTGTTTTCGACCACGGGTTTTCAACCTCGCCATCAAATTCCACGGTTCGGGAGTCCCCACCTTCTTTCTTCAAAGCACCAACTAGGAGAGCATAATTGTCATTCTGAGTGTAATGTGCATTGTCCCAAAGTATTACATTGTCTTCTGCATGCTTGTGATATTATTTATTCTGAAATTCTTAGTTCTAGTCTCCTTTAAAGCTCTGGAGGAGTTTCTGCATTTATGTTTTGCTTCACTCATGGAGGCTAGCGAGATATCACCCTAATATGCTCAAGCTATGTGAAATGTAATCTTGTCTTGATTTTCAGTAGTATATTATGGTCACTTGAAAGAAGGATTGCTCCGTGCATTATCCTCATAGCACTGTTTCAATACTTGCTAGACTCTTATCGTAGTACATGCTTATATACATCTAATGAAACAAAAGAGTTTGTCAAAGTTTTCTTTGTCGCGTCCAGTTCGTTGAACTGAATTGCTTGAGGACAAGCAATATGCTAAGCTTGGGGGAGTTGATACGTCTCAAACGTATCTACTTTTCCAAACACTTTTGATATTGTTTTGACCTCATTCTTGGATGATTTGAACTAAACTAACCCGGATTGACGCTGTTTTCAGCAGAGCTGCCTGTATGGTTTTATTGTGTGCAGGAAAACGGATTTTTAGGTATCTCGGAAAATTCCACGAAAAATCACAGAAAATCCACGCACCCGAAGGAACCTGGTGCCAGAAGAGGGGCCAAAGGGGGGCCAGGGGGGCTCCAGGCGCCCTGGTGGCGCGGCCCACCCCCTGGCCGCGCCGGGAGGCCGCCTGGGTGGGCCCTACCTCCCCTGGTGCCCTACTTTGACTCGTATTTTAGCTCGTGACGAAAAAATCCCAGATCAGAAGTTCTTTTCCCAGTTTTCGTCGCAGAGCCGCCGCCGCCCTCTGTTCTTCTTCGGGAGGGCTAATCTGGAGGCTGAATTGGCCTCCGGAGAGGGGAGATCGTCGCCATCGTCATCATCATCACCACTCCATCCTCCCTCCATGACTTCTCCTTCCATGTGTGAGTAATCCCCTGCTGTAGGCGAAGGGGATGGTAGGGATTGGATGAGTTAGATCATGTAATAGTTTATCAGATCGTTGGGGGCATGTTGCCTATCATCTACTATGGTGTTTATCATCTTTGCTTCAACTTGTTATTCTTAATGCTTGTCACTTAGGGCCCGAGTGCCATGATTTCAGATCTGAACCATATGTGTTTGCATGAATATATTTGTGTTCTTGATCCTATCTATGAGTTGTTTGCACCTATTACGGTTCGGAACCGACGATCCCAAAAGTGACAGCTTGGGACACAAAAGGGGATGGTCCGTAGTTTGAGGATTACATGTATCCATTGAGTTCATTGCTTTGTTATGGTGCTCTTTGACAGGAGCACCTTAATCTCCATAAGTTCCTTTTGGCCCCGTTCGTAGCGGGATGGCAGGACAAAAGATGTTGTGCAAGTTCTTATTGCAAGCACGTACAACTACCTCCGAGATACATGCCTAATGTTAGATATTTGCCTAGATGATCATTACTTTTCCGTGTGCCTTGCCCCAAGTCAGAATCATGATATATCTCATCCATGCAGCGCCCAACCATCCGTCTCCCTAGCCTACAGTGTTTTAAATCCTGCTGGTTACTAGTTGCTACTTTTGCTATTTACTTTTGCTATTTACTTTTGCTGTTTACTTTTACTATCACTATCATCACTATCATATCGCTTTTACCACTTATCTTTTGTTGCAAGTAAGTATATTTCAGGTGCGGTTGAATTGACAACTCAACTGTCAAAGATTATAAATACTCTTTGGCTCCCTGTGTGTTGAATCAATAAATTGGGTTATTCTTACCCACGAAGACTATCTCGATCCCTTACGGTTGAGGGTTATCAGTGACCTTCCTCTCCTCAAGAGGAGAAGTTCTAATTTTAAGCAATTCTACCTCATGGGCTAAATTGTCTACCTTCGAAGAGAGCTCATCTAGTTTGGCTAGTTTTTCTTCTACACTCTTGTTAAAGGCTTTTTGGGTAGTGATGAAATCTTTAAGCATAATCTCTAGTTCAGTAGTGGAGTTCTTGGTGCTAGGATAAGCATTGTTGTTCCCATAAGAATTAGAGGGGAACGGTCTAGGATTGCTACCAAAATTACTCCTATAAGCATTGTTATTGAAATTGTTTCTAGAGATAAAGTTCACATCTACTTGTTCTTGAGCAATCAAAGAATTTAAAGGAACATCACGAGGATCAACAGAAGATTGCTTGGAAAGTAGAGACATGATCAAGTCAACTTTTTTCATTTAGGGAGGAAATCTCCTCGACAGAGTTTACCTTCCTACCTGTTGGAGCGCGTTCGGTGTGCCATTGGGAATAATTGGCCATCATCTCATCGAGAAGCTTCGTGGCAGCACCAAGTGTAGTTGACATAAAGGTTCCTCCCGCGGCCTAATCTAACAAGTTCCGCGAGGTAAAGTTCAAGCCTGCATAAAAAGTTTGGATAACCATCCAAGTAGTCAAACCATGAGTAGGGCAGTTCTTGATAAGAGATTTCATGTGTTCCCAAGCTTGGTCAACGTGTTCATTATCCAATTGTTTGAAGTTCATTATGTTACTCCTTAGTTGGATAATTTTAGCAGGTGGATAGTATTTTCCGATAAAGGCATCTTTGCACTTGTCCCAAGAATCTATGCTATTTCTAGGCAAAGATTGAAACCAAATTTTAGCTCCTCCTCTCAAGGAGAAAGGAAAAAGCTTAAGCTTAACAATATCACCATCTATTTCAGTGTACTTTTGCATATCACAAAGTTCAACAAAGTTGTTTAAGTGTAAAGCAGCATCATCTCCAGCACCGGAGAATTGATCTTTCATACTAGATTCAGTAAAGCAGGTTTAATTTCATAAGAAGGTGCTGAAGTGGCAGGTGTAGTGATAGGCGTGCAGATAAAGTCATCGTTGTTATGACTAGTGAAGTCACACAACTTGGTGTTCTTGGTGGAACCCATAGCAGCAAGCAAGCAAGATAACTATTTTTGTGATTTTTGATAAAGGATACTAAAGCAAAAACTGAAAGGTAAACTAACAAGACTAAAAAGCAAAGGTAAAAGATAGCGTGCAACTCCCCTATCTTGAAGAGTGGAGTCCCCGGCGACGGCGCCAGAAAACTTTGCTTGATGGCTTCTCGCCCCTCGTTGGTTACCCCAAGTGGAAGGTTTGAGATGCAGTGTAGCGGTAGTTTTCCCTTGGCAAAGATACCAAGGATCGAATTCCCCTGAGACTCCAAGGTTCAACAAGAAGGTGTCAACTGCTAACGGCGCCAGATATTTAGCAATCAACTGGACCTGCACATAGATACAAATAACTTTGCTCCCAACGAGTACAGAGAGGTTGTCAATCCCTTCGGCCTTGTCATTTACAAAGGATCAAACGCAAGAGATAATAGTGATAGGTATTACTGCAACTAGTAAGTAAAAGCAGAAAGTAATAGCGGATGTGATCAGTGATGGTAATATGGACCGGGGTCCCATGATGTTCACTAGTGATGTCTCTTTCCCAAAAGATGATAAAACAGCTATGTGAGGTGAACGAATTACAGCTGGGCAATTGACAGGATTACGTGCGCAAACCAATGCTAACTATGTTGCAAGAAAGGTAGAGGTTCAAAGCATGGTCGGTACGCCAAGGAAAGTAGACCGAAATCCATCTGCATCTACTACTAATCATCCACCTTGAGATATCTATCCAGAACATCTCGCTGGTATTAAGTTGCGAGTCCCACCCATAGTGTAAACTCAAAGCAACAGACAACTGCATTAAAAGAACTTTGTGTAAAGTAAATAATCCTTGCACCCGCGAGTACAAGCACCGTTGTTTTCCCACTTGTGGCAATAGCACATCCCCTAGACTCATGTTTCTGTCACTCAAGCTAGTCATCAAGGGGCATGAACCCACAATCAAGCATAACGTTCCCTCTTGGAGTTACTACCTACTACTCGGCCAAAGCAATAAATAGCAACGAAGAACATGCAAGAATTACTTAAGAACATAAATATAAAAGAGATAAATCAAATATATTACTCAAACACAATTTGAACATAATCTCATAATCCATCGGATCCCAGCAAACTCATCATAGCAACAACATAAGGATTACATATGTGCCTCGATCATGTAGGGCAGCTCACGAGGTCTAATTAGTGAAGGACAAAAAGGGGAGGAGAACATCACATAGCTACTGGTCATGGACCCATGGTCCAAGGGAGACTACTCACAACTCATCCGGCAGGCGTCCATGGTGGTGGAGAGGCTCCCGGTGGTGATCCTCCCCTCCGGCAGGGTGCCGGGAAGAGTTCTCCTGGTGCTCCCGATCTTGGAAGCGTGGCGGCGGCGGAACAGAGATGAGATCGCGAAAAAGGGTTCCGTCCTCGAGGGTTTCGGGACGCGGTGTAAATATATGCCAAAGGGGGGCGTCAGAGGGGGCCTGGGGGGCCCAAGCGCCCTGGCGGCGCGGCCTAGGGGGGGGGGCGCCCCCTGGCCGCCTGGAGGCCTGGTGGCCCCCCTCCAGCCCTACTTTGGCCGTATGGAAGCTTCCGGAACGCTGATTTTTTATATATTTTTCCCGGAATTTTTCTGGCAGTTTACGTAATGGGAAAACCTGAAATACAAAAACAGCAGAAAACAGAAACTGGCACTGGGGTGCACTGAGTTAATAGGTTAGTACAAATATGATCAAAAGTGTATGGAAGTGCATAAATATCATAGCAATATCACACAAAAGAGGCATGGAGCAAGCAGAAGTTATAGATACGTTTTGGACGTATCAGTTGGCATATGGATCCGCAGCGGATCCCCATTCCCGAAGTGCCACGCTTGGCGCGGGCGCACACCGAGGAGGTTCGCCGACATCATAAGGCCCTCACTCCAGAGCAGCGGACAATGTGTGCCTACGCGCTAGACTCCCCCAACTGGAGCGATGGTTCGCGCTAGAGCATGAGGAGGAGCGCCATCGGGCGTCCACCTCGACACGATGTTCCGCCGCCCCTACCCGAGGTTCTGCCGAAGCAGGAGGAAGAGGCGGCGTACCAAGCCGCCCTCGAGCTAGCCTGCAACACGCGCTGGAGGAAAGCATGAGTGAGGAGGACGCCCATTGGGATGGGTTAGAGCAAGCCCTTGCCTTGTCGACTGCGCGGGACTTTGTCCATGCCCCGCTCTTCATCCCGCCACCGTTACCCCTGCCCACCGTCGAGCCCAAGGCAGAGCCGAAGCACATGCCAACTCGGAAGCGCTCGCCGCCTCAGGCCACTTGGCCGGAGGAGTCCTACACATGGACCAGTGAGCTCCATGAGTGGGTGAGCGTGCCTCCGGTCCACTACACCGCGACGCTTGAGGTGGAGGCGGCCTCTGATAACCCACAAGTGTTGGGGATCGCAACAGTTTTTGAGGGTAGAGTATTTAACACAAATTTATTGATTCGACACAAGGGGAGCCAAACAATACTCTTAATGATTAGCACTTGAGTGTCAATTCAACCACACCTGGAAACTTAGTATCTGCAGCAAGGTGTTTTAGTAGCAAAGTAATATGGTAAAAGTGGTAACAGCAATAAAAATAATGGTAGTGTTTTTGTAGTTTTTGTAACAGTAGCAGCGGAAAAGTAAATAAGAAACAAGTAATATGTGAAAAGCTCGTAGGCATTGGATCGGTGATGGAGAATTATGTTGGATGCGATTCATCATGTAAATGTTATAACCTAGGGTGACACAGAACTAGCTCCAGTTCATCAATGTAATGTAGGCATGTATTCCGAATATAGTTATACGTGCTTATGGAAAAGAACTTGCATGACATCTTTTGTCCTACCCTCCCGTGGAAGTGGGGTCCCAGTGGAAACTAAGGGATATTAAGGCCTCCTTTTACTAGAGTACCAGACCAAAGCATTAACACATAGTGAATACATGAACTCCTCAAACTACGGTCATCACCGGGAGTGGTCCCGATTATTGTCACTTCAGGGTTGACGGATCATAACACATAGTAGGTGACTATAGACTTGCAAGATAGGATCAAGAACACACATATATTCATGAAAACATAATAGGTTCAAATCTGAAATCATGGCACTCGGGTCCTAGTGACAAGCATTAAGCATTGCAAAGTCATAGCAACATCAATCTTAGAACATAGTGGATATTATGGATCAAACCCTAACAAAACTAACTCAATTACATAGTAAATCTCATCCAACCCATCACCGTCCAGCAAGCCTACGATGGAATTACTCACACACGGCGGTGAGCATCATAGAATTAGTGATGGAGGAAGGTTGATGACGACGATGGCGACGATCTCCACTCCCCCGAGCCCCGAACGGACTCGAGATCAGCCCTCCCGAGAGATATTAGGGCTTGGCAGCGGCTCCGTATCGTAAAACGCGATAATTCTTCCTCTCTAATATTTTTCTCCCCGAAAGTGAATATATGGAGTCCGGGGGTACGTCGGTGAAGCATCAGGGGGCCCACGAGGCGGGGGGGGGGGGGGGGGGGGGGGGGGCGCCCCCCACCCTCGTGGAAAGGGTGTGGGCCCCCTGACGTGGATATTTCCGCATATATTTTTTATATTTTCCAAAATAATTCTCCGTGGATTTTCAGGTCATTCCGAGAACTTTTTATTTCTGCACAAAAACAACACCATGGCAATTCTGCTGAAAACATCGTCAGTCCGGGTTAGTTCCATTCAAATCATGCAAGTTAGAGTCTAAAACAAGGGCAAAATTGTTTGGAAAAGTAGATAATTTGGAGACGTATCAGCCTCCCTTGAGCGATGGAAGGCGCACTAGCTCGCCGAGGAGAAGGCCGACGGTAGATGCACTTGGAGTAGGAGGAGGAGGCGCTGCGCCTTGAGGAGGAGGAGGAGGAGGAGGAGGGCGTCTGGCAAGCCGTAATGTATCGGCGCCGCAGCAGACGCCCGAGGAGGCTGCCCTGGTAGCCTACCAAGTGGTGTTCGGGTGGGCTAGGCCACCTCCCGTCTTCGTCAACCTTGCCGGCGGCGACGGCAACGACAAGGGCAATGGCAAGGCATCCACCAAGCACGGTGGCACTAGCAGTACCGTCGGCCACTGTAGTATACAGATGTCGAGCTGCCGCACGGTTGGCATTTGGATCTGCAGCGGATCCCCATTCCTGAAGTGCCACGCTCGGCGCGGGCGCACGCCGAGGAGGTTCGCCAGCATCGCAAGGCCTTCAGTCCAGAGCAGCGGACGATGTGTGCCTACGCGCTAGACTCCCCCAACTGGAGCGATGGTTCGCGCTAGAGCACGAGGCGGAGCGCCATCGGGCGTCCACGTCGACACGATGTTCCTCCGCCGCCGTGCTACTTCTCGAGCTTGCGTTGTATTGCCTCAAAGAGGAAAGGGAGATGCAGCTGATGACCCACAAGTGTAGGGGATCTATCGTAGTCCTTTCGTAAGTAAGAGTGTTGAACCCAATGAGGTGCAGAAGGAAATGATAGGCAATTTTCAGTAAGGTATTTTCTGCAAGCACTGAAATTATAGGTAACATATAGTTTTGTGATAAGATAATTGGTAGCAAGTGACAAACGATAAAAGTAAATAGGTGCAACAAGGTGGCCCAATCCTTTGTATAGGAAAGGACAAGCCTGGACAAACTCTTATGCAAGGTAAAGCGCTCCCGAGGACATACGGGAATTATCGTCAAGCTGGTTTTCATCACGATCGTCTGATTCGCGTTCGGTACTTTGATAATTTGGTATGTGGGTGGACCGGTGCTTGGGTGCTGCCCTTACTTGGACAAGCCACCAACTTATGATTATCCTCTAATGCAAGCATCCAAAACTACAAAAGAAGTATTAAGGTAAACCTAACCATAGCCTGAAACATATGGATCCAAATCAGCGCCTTACGAAGCAACGCATAAACTAGGGTTTAAGCTTCTGTCACTCTAGCAACCCATCATTTACTTATTACTTCCCAATGCCTTCCTCTAGGCCCAAATAATGGTGAAGTGTCATGTAGTCGATGTTCGCATGACACCACTAGAGGAGAGACAACATACATCTCATCAAAATATCGAACGAAGACCAAATTCACATGACTACTAATAGCAAGACTTTTCCCATGTCCTCAGGAACAAAAGTAACGACTCACAAGACATAATATTGTTCATGATCAGAGGGGTATTAATATGCATAATGGATCTGAACATATGATCTTCCAATAAATAAACCAACTAGCATCAACTACAAGGAGTAATCAACACTACTAGCAACCCATAGGTACCAATCTGAGGTTTGGGTACAAAGATTGGATACAGGAGATAAACTAGGGTTTGAGAGGAGATGGTGCTGGTGAAGATGTTGATGAAGATAGCCCTCCCCAAGATGGGAGAGTTGTTGGTGATAACAGCGATGACGATTTCCCCCTCCCGGAGGGAAGTATCCCCGGCAGAACAGCTATGCCGGAGCCCTAGATTGGTTTCCGCCTCGGTTCCGCCTCAAGACGGCGGGGTCTGGTCCCGAAAGCCTCCTCTTGATTTTTTCCAGGTCAAAACGCTTCATATAGGAGAAGATGGGCACCAGGGGCCCACCGGCTGGCCCTCGAGGCATGGGGCGCGCCCAGGGAAGGGGGGCGCGCCCCCCACCCTCGAGGCCAGCCAGTGGCCCCTCTCGTGGGTTTCTTTCGCCAGATATTTTTTATATTTTCCAAAACAATGTTCTGTGGAGGTACAGGGCTTTTGGAGTTGTGCAGAATAGGTTTCCAGAGTTTGCACCTTTTCCAGCCCAGAATTCTAGCTGCCGGCATTCTCCCTCTTCATGTAAACCTTGTAAAATAAGAGATAAAATGCATAAGTATTGTGACAAAACATGTGTGAACAACCCATAATGCAATAAATATCAACTTATAATCATGATGTAAAATGGACGCATCAACTCCCCCAAGCTTAGACCTCGCTTGCCCTCAAGCGAAAGCCGAAATCGAAAAATATGTCCACATGTTTAGAGATAGAGGTGTTGATAAAAACAAAATACGGACATGAGGTCATCATGATCATTCTTATAACAGCAACTTATATAAATATAGTCATATGATCATAATGCTAAAGTAACAATTCATCCACAATATGAAGTATGAATCATAAACTTCATTGGAAACTAACAAACTTTGGTCTCGGTCATTGAAGCAATTGCAATTTAACGTAACATCGGAAAGAGTCAATATAAGAGCTTTTCAGCAAGCCTACATACTCAACTATCATATAGTCTTTCACAATTTCTCACACTCACGCAATACTTATGTTTATGGAGTTTCAATCGGACACAGAGAAAGATAGGGGCTGATGGTGTTGCCTCCCAACCTTTACCTCAAGGGTAATGTCAACAGTAAGAGATCATGAAACTTACATCCAAGTGGGTATATATGTCAGGATCTTTCCAACACAATGTGCTTACCAAAGGATAAAATGTAAAAAAGGAAAGGTGGATTTCACCTTGACACTTATAAGACAAGAATAAAAGATAGGCCCTTCGCAGAGGGAAGCAGAGGTTGTCATGTGTTTTTATGGTTGGATGCACAAAGTCTTAGCATAGAGGAACTTCGCTTTATATTGCCACTTGTGATAAGGACCTTTATTATGCAGTCCGTCGCTTTTATTACTTACCTATCACAAGTTCGTATAAAGCTAATTTCTCCCACACTAATAAATCATACATATTTAGCGGGTTTGCAACATGACAACTTACTTGGAATGATCTTTCTCAATCCATATGTAGGTATGGTGGACTCTCATGGAAAAACTGGGTTTAAGGATATATGGAAACACAAGTAGTATCTCTACTTAGTGTGAGGAGTTTTGGCTAGCATGAGGGAGAAAGGCAAGCTCAACATGTTGGAAGATCCATGACAATATACTTTATTTCGGATATAAGAAGACATAACCCATTATGTTGTCTTCCTTGTCCAACATCAACTCTTTAGCATGTCATACTTTAATGAGTGCTCACAATCATAAAAGATGTCCAAGATAGTATATTTGTATGTGAAGACTCTCTTCTTTTATTACTTCCTATTAATTGCAGCGATGACCAAAACTATGTTTGTCACCTCCCAACAACTTTTATTTATCATACTCTTGTATGTGAGGTCATTACTTCCCATAAGATCGATATGATCTCTTTGATACTCTTTTTGTTTTCTTTCTTTTTATCCTGACCCAGGTGAGGAAATCAAGCCCTTGACTCAACACTAATCTTTATTAAATAGCTCACGGACTCGATTACAAAGGATAAAGCTCACAAAGCAAAAGCTCACAACTAGATCATGCTAACTTTATTCTAATAGATCAAGATACTACCAAAAGGATCGAACTAAGTAAACGGTAAAGATAGGAGTGATGGTGATATGACACCGGGGTCACTCCCCCAAGCTTGGCAGTTGCCAAGGGGAGTGCCCATACCCATATGATTATGTCTCCTTCTTCGAGGTTGGTGATGATGGAGTTGTTGCTGATGTAGGCTTGTTGCTCGTCTTCCAAAGCATGGGCTCACCATCATAGAAGGATGATCGAGTCTCCGGGATACTCAAATCTGCAGCCAAACTCATGTTCTTGAATCTATATTCATACTCATAGTTTTGGTTCTGCAGGTCATAGATCTGGGCTTGGAGGTGATCGATCTTCTCTTGAAGATTAGAGATGGCTTCCCCGTTGATCCTCGAGTCCATCTTGAGGTTGTTGGCAAGCTCCGAGATCATCATGTGGTTGGCGTCGAGTCCTGGTTCCACCATACCTTAGCACTTGAAAACTTGTTGCTCCATTGCTTCGAGTCTTGTCTCCACACTTCCGGTCCTTCTCGGCCCCTCAACATCATGGATGTGCAGCACCCCATCATGCAACTCCATGGTTTTGGGGTGGTGCAGCACCTCCGCAAGGTAGGGGTTCATGACCTTCTCGAAGAACTTGTCCTTGGGGGTGTTGGAGGATGCCATGATGATCTAGATCTGTCAAAAACAGCAGCTCGAAACGAAAACAGAGGATTTCTGCGTGATACAGGGGTCAAAACCTTCGGGAGTATATATAATGAATTTTTACCGACCAAAAGGAGTAACCCACAAGAAAACGGAGTCCAGGGGACACACGGGGTGCCCGCGAGGCAGGGGGGCATGCCCTGGGAATGGGGGCGCGCCCCTACCCTCGAGGAGGCTTCGTGTCTCCTCCGGACTACGGTTTATTTTTCTATTTTTCTAAATATTCCAAAACATAGAAAAATTACCTTTAGAACTGTTTTGGAGTCGGTTTACTTACCGTATCACGTACCTCTTCCTTTTCGGAGGCTGAATCGTTCTGGAGAATGTCCCTTATGTATTCCTTCGGGGTTATGGTTTCAATAATATTAGTTTCAACATTTATAGGATTACCTGAGATATAATGTTTGATCCTTTGACCATTCACCACCTTCGTATTTGTGCCTTCGAAGTTGTTGATTTTTGTGGCACCAGAACAATAGACCTCCTCGATAACGTAAGGTCCCTCCCACTTGGAGAGAAGTTTTCCTGCAAAAAATCTTAAACGAGAGTTGAATAGCAAGACATAATCACCTACGTTAAACTCATGCTTTTGTATCCTTTTGTCATGCCATCTTTTAACTTTTTCCTTAAACAGTTTGGCATTCTCATAGGCCTAGGTTCTCCACTCATCGAGACAGCTAATGTCAAATAACCTCTTTTCACTGGCAAGTTTGAAATCATAGTTGAGCTCTTTAATGGCCCAATATGCCTTATGTTCTAGATCAAGAGGTAAGTGGCATGCTTTTCCATATACCATTTTATATGGATACATACCCATAGGATTTTTGTATGCAGTTCTATAGGCCCATAATGTATCATCTAGTTTCTTGGACCAATTCTTTCTAGACCTACTAACTGTCTTTTGCAAGATTAATTTCAACTCCCTATTACTTAGTTATACTTGGCCACTAGTCTGTGGGTGATAAGGTGATGCAATTCTATGGTTGACATCATACTTAGCAAGCATCTGACGGAAAGCACCATGAATAAAGTGTGAACCACCATCAGTCATTAGATATCTAGGGACTCCAAACCTCGGAAATATAACTTCTTTAAGCATCTTAATAGAGGTGTTATGATCAGCGCTACTAGTTGGAATAGCTTCTACCCACTTAGTAACGTAATCAACAGCAACTAGGATATGTGTGTACCCATTAGAGGCAGGAAAAGGTCCCATATAGTCAAAGCCCCAAACATCAAATGGTTCAATAACAAGTGAATAATTCATAGGCATTTCTTGACGTCTACTAATATTACCAATTCTTTGACATTCATCACAAGATAGGACAAACTTACGGGCATCCTTGAAGAGAGTAGGCTAATAAAAATGGATTGCAATACCTTGTGTGCAGTTCTGTCTCCCACATGGTGTCCTCCATAAGCTTCGGAGTGGCACCTGCATAGAATCTATTCCTGTTCATGCTCAGGTACACAACGTCTAATAATACCATCTACTCCTTCTTTATAAAGATGTGGCTCATCCCAAAATTAATGTATCAAATCATAAAAGAATTTTTCTTTTGCTGGTATGTGAGGTAAGGGGTATAAAATTAGCAACAACGTAATTAACATAATCAGCATGCCATGGAGCAGTACGAGAAGTATTTATGACATCTAGTTGTTCATCAGGAAAGCTATCATCAATAGGTTGTGGGTCATCAAGTATATTCTCTAACCTAGACAAGTTGTCCGCTACGGGGTTCTCAGCTCCCTTTCTATCAATAATATGCATGTCAAATTCTTGCAGCAAGAGAACCCATCTAATAAGTCTAGGTTTAGCATCTTTCTTCTCCATAAGGCATTTGATAGCAGCATGATCAGTGTGAATAGTTACTTTAGAATCAACGATATAGGGTCTAAACTTATCACAAGCAAATACAACTGCTAAAAATTCTTTCTTAGTGGTAGCATAAATTCTTTTGTTAACTATCTATAGTTTTACTACCGTACTGGATAACAGTCAATTTCTTATCAACTCTTTGCTCCAAAACAGCTCCTACAGCATAATCACTAGCATCGCACATAATCTCAAAGGGTAAATTCCAGTCAGGAGGCTGGACAATAGGTGCAGAGATCAATGCTTTCTTAAGTATTTCAAATGCTTCTAGACAATCATCATCAAAGACAAAAGGAATATATTTCTGTAAAAGATTAGTCAGAGGCCTGGAGACTTTGGAGAAGTCCTTAATTAACCTCCTATAAAACCCGGCATGACCAAGGAAACTTCGTATACCTTTGATATCCTTAGGGCATGGCATCTTTTCAATAGCATAAACTTTAGGTTTATCAACTTCAATACCTCTTTCAGAAATTTTATGTCCCAAGACAATGCCTTCATTAACCATAAAGTGGCACTTCTCCCAATTCAAGACAAGGTTAGTGTCTTCACATCTCTGCAAAACTCGATCATGGTTGCTTAAGCAATCATCAAAAGAAGTTCCGGAAACGGAGAAATCATCCATGAATACCTCAACAATCTTTTCACAAAAGTCACAGAATATAGCCATCATACATCTTTGAAAAGTAGCAAGTGCATTACATAAACCAAAAGGCATACGTCTATAAGCAAAGGTACCAAAAGGACAAGTCAAGGTGGTCTTCTCTGGATCCCCCTTTGACACAGGTATTTGAGAGAAACCAGAATAACCATCTAGAAAGCAGAAATGAGTATGTTTGGATAACCTTTCTAGCATTTGATCAATAAATGGCAAGGGGTAATGATCTTTCTTAGTAGCTTTATTTAACTTACGGAAATCAATTACCATCCTATAACCTGTAACTATTCTTTGCGGGATCAATTCATCCTTATCATTAGGTACAACAGTCATACCTCCTTTCTTAGGAACACAATGGACATGACTTACCCACTGGCTATCAGCAATGGGATAGATAATACCTGCCTCTAGGAGCTTTAGAGTTTCCTTCCTTACCACTTCTTTCATCTTAGAATTTAACCGTCGCTGATGATCAATAACTGGTTTAGCATTTTCTTCCAATTTTATCTTGTGTTGGCATATAGTGGGACTAATGCCCTTAAGATCATCCAGAGTATATCCAATAGCAGCTCGGTGCTTCTTTAGAGTTTTCAATAATATTTCTTCTTCCTGCTCTGAAAGGTTAGCACTAATAATAATAGGATATATCTTCTTTTCATCAAGATAAACATACTTAAGATTATCACGCAAAGGTTTAAGTTCAAACACGGGATCACCCTTGGGTGGAGGAGGATCCCCTAGGATTTCAACAGGCAAGTTGTTTTTCAATACGGGTCCCTGTGTAAGGAATATTTCATCTATCTCCCTTCTCTCATTCATATGCATATCATTTCCATGGTCTAGCAAGTATTGTTCTAAAGGGTCATTAGGTGGCAGGGCAATACAAGCATGACCAATAATTTCATCTTTACTAGGTGGTACCTTTTCAAGGGGTTGTCTACGGAATTTAGCAAAGTTAAAATCATGAGACATATCCCCTAATCCAACAGTGACAATATCTATCACGCAGTCTATCTTGGCATTAACGGTATTCAAGAAGGGTCTACCAAATATAATGGTACATAAAGCATCTTGTGGGGAACTAAGAACAAGAAAATCAGCAGGGTGTTTAACCTTCCCACACAAGACTTCAATATCTCTAACGATCCCAACTGGTGAAATAGTATCTCTATTAGCAAGCTTAATAGTAACATCAATCCCTTCTAACTCAACAGGTGCAATATCATGCATAATTTCGTTATACAAATCAAGAGGGATAATACTCGCACTAGCACCTACGTCACATAAACCATGATAGCAATGATCTCCTATCTCAACAGAGATGACAGGCAAGCCTACAACAGGTTTATGTGTATTCCTAGGATTGGGTTTGGCTATTCTAGCAGACTCTTCTTGGAGATAAATAACATGTCCATCTAAATCTTCTACCAAGAGATCTTTAACCATAGCAACACTAGGTTCAACTTTAATCTGCTTAGAGGGTGTAGGTGTTCTAGTATTACTCTTACGAACTACAGTTGAAGCTTGAGCATGATCCTTTATCCTAACAGGGAAAGGTGGTTTCACGATATAAGCGGTAGGAATGACAGGATCAACATTATAAGTGATAGTTTTTCTTCAACTTTAATAGGTTCAACTACTTTTACTTCAATAGGGAGATGGTATTTAAACCACTTCTCCTTGGGGAGATCAACATGAGTAGCAAAAGATTCACAGAAAGAAGCTACTATCTCAGAGTCAAGTCCATATTTAGTGCTAAACTCACGGAAAACATTGGTATCCATAAAAGCTTTAACACAATCAAACTTAGGGGTCATACATGACTCCTTACCTTCGTTGAGATCCCAATCTTCGGAGTTGCGTTCGATTCTTTCCAATAAATCCCATTTGAATTCAACAGTCTTCATCATAAAAGAGCCAGAACAAGAATTATCGAGCATGGTGTGATTATTGAGAGAAAGCCGAGCATAAAATTTTGGATGATCATTTTTCTTGAAAGCTCATGATTGGGGCATGAATATAACATTGACTTAATCCTCCCCCAAGCTTGAGCGATGCTTTCTCCTTTGCGAGGCAAGAAATTATAAATATAATTACGATCACGATGAACATGATGCATAGGGTAGAACTTCTGATGAAATTCCAACTTCAGACGATTATAGTTCCAAGATCCCATATCATCGCATAGCCTAAACCATGTCAATGCATCTCCCTTCAAAGATAAAGGGAAGACCTTCTTCTTGAGAACATCCTTGGGCATAACTGCAAGCTTAAACAATCCACAAACTTCATCCACATAGATTAGGTGTAGATCAGGGTGAAGTGTTCCGTCTCCTGTATAGGGATTTTCAAGTGGTTTCTCTATCATACCCGAAGGAATCTCAAAGCAAACATTTTCATTAGGTGCAGTAGGTTGAGGAGCAACTCTTTGCTCTTCTGCTCGGGGTGAAGATACCCCGAACAAGCCCCTCAAAGGATTTTGAGCCATAGTAACAAGTGACAATAAATTTCAGCTCACTATATAAATTTTTCCTTACCAAAGGCGCTTCACTCCCCGGCAACGGCGCCAGAAAAGAGTCTTGATGACCCACAAGTGTAGGGGATCTATCGTAGTCCTTTCGATAAGTAAGAGTGTCGAACCCAACGAGGAGTAGAAGGAAATGATAGGTAGTTTTGAGTAAGGTATTTTCTGCAAGCACTGAAATTATTAGTAACAAATAGTTTTGTGATAAGATAATTGGTAGCAAGTGACAAACGGTAAAAGTAAATAGGTGCAACAAGGTGGCCCAATCCTTTGTGTAGGAAAGGACAAGCCTGGACAAACCCTTATGCAAGGTAAAGTGCTCCCGAGGACATATGGGAATTATCGTCAAGCTAGTTTTCATCACGATCGTCTGATTCGCGTTCGGTACTTTGATAATTTGGTATGTGGGTGGACTGGTGCTTGGGTGCTGCCCTTACTTGGACAAGCCTTCCACTTATGATTAACCTCTAATGCAAGCATCCGCAACTACAAAAGAAGTATTAAGGTAAACCTAACCATAACCTGAAACATATGGATCCAAATCAGCCTCTTATGAAGCAACGCATAAACTAGGGTTTAAGCTTCTATCACTCTAGCAACCCATCATCTACTTATTACTTCCCAATGCCTGCTTCTAGGCCCAAATAATGGTGAAGTGTCATGTAGTCCACGTTCACATGACTCCACTAGAGGAGAGACAACATACATCTAATCAAAATATCGAACGAAGACCAAATTCACATGACTACTAATAGCAAGACTTTTCCCATGTCCTCAGGAACAAAAGTAACTACTCACAAGACATAATATTGTTCATGATCAGAGGGGTATTAATATGCATAATGGATTTGAACATATGATTGTCCACCAAATAAACCAACTAGCAACAACTACGAGGAGTAATCAACACTACTAGCAACCCATAGGTACCAATCTGAGGTTTGGGTACAAAGATTGGATATAAGAGATGAACTAGGGTTTGAGAGGAGATGGTGCTGGTGAAGATGTTGATGAAGATAGCCCTCCCCAAGATGGGAGAGTTATAGGTGATGACGGCGGTGATGATTTCCCCCTCCCGGAGGGAAGTATCCCCGGCAGAACAGCTCTGCCGGAGCCCTAGATTGGTTTCTGCCTTGGTTCCGCCTCGAGACGACGGCGTATGGTCCCGAAAGCCTCCTCTTGATTTTTTCCAGGTCAAAACGCTTCATATAGGAGAAGATGGGCACCAGGGGCCCACCGGCTGGCCTTCGAGGCAGGAGGGCACGCCCTGGGAAGGGGGGCGCGCCTCCCACCCTCGAGGCTAGCAAGTGGCCCCTCTCGTGGGATTCTTTCGCCAGATATTTTTTATATTTTCCGAAACAATGTTCTGTGGAGTTTCAGGTCTTTTGGAGTTGTGCAGAATAGGTTTCCAGAGTTTGCTCCTTTTCCAGCCCAGAATTCCAGCTACCTGCATTCTCCCTCTTCATGTAAACCTTGTAAAATAAGAGAGAAAAGGCATAAGTATTGTGACAAAACATGTATGAACAACCCATAATGCAAACTTATAAGCATGATGCAAAATTGACATATCAGCAGCACAATAGCGTAAGTGTTTCCCTCAGTTTTTGAGAACCAAGGTATCAATCCAGTAGGAGACCACGCGCGAGTCCCTCGCACCTGCACAAATAAATAAGAACTTCGTAGCCAACGCGATAAGGGGTTGTCAATCCCTTTACGGTCACTTACGAAAGTGAGATCTGATAGAGATGATAGTTTATATTTTTGGTATTTTTGATTATAAGAACAGAAATTAAAAGCGGAAAAAGTAAAGTAGGTGTAGAGTGATATGTTGAGAATAGACCCGGGGGCCATAATGTTCTCTAGTGGCTTTTCTCATGATAGCGATATTCTACGGTGGGTAAACAAATTACTGTCAGGCAATTGATAGAAAAGCGAATAATTATGAGACTATCTAGGCATGATCATTATATATAGGCATCACATCCAAGATAAGTAGACCGAAATGATTCTACATCTACTACTATTACTCCACACATCGACCGCTATCCAGCATGCATCTAGTGTATTGAGTTCATAAGAACAGAGTAACGCCTTAAGCAAGATGACATGATGTAAAGGGATAAACTCAAGCAATATGATATAAACACCATCTTTTTATGCTCCATGGCAACAATACAATACGTGCCTTGCTGCCCTACTGTCACTGGGAAAGGACACCGCAAGATTGAACACAAAGCCAAGCACTTCTCCCATTGCAAGAACTATAGATCTAGTAGGCCAAACCAAACCAATAATTCGAAGAGACTTGCAAGGATATTATAATCATACATAAAGAGTTCAGAGAAGAACCACATATTTCTCATAGATAATCTTGATCAGAAACCCATAATTCATGGGATCTCGACAAACACACCGCAAAAAGAGATTACATCGAATAGATCTCCTCGAAGACCGAGGAGAACTTTGTATTGAGATCAAGAGAGAGAGAAGAAGCCATCTAGATACTAGCTATGGATCCGAAGGTCTGTTGTAAACTACTCACAACTCATGGTGAGGCAATGCCGATGATGTAGAAGCACTCCATGGTAGATCCCCCCTCCGGGGGAGCTCAGGAATAGGCCCCAAGATGGGATCTCACGGGAACAGAAGGTTACGGCAATGGAACTAGGGTTTTCTCTGTTGTTCTGATGGTTTCGGGGTACGTAGGCATATATAGGAGGAAGGAGGGCACCGGGGGCCTTATGTGGGACCCACGAGGCAGGGGGGCGCGCCCTAGGGGGGGGGGGCGCCCTCACCCTCGTGGGCACCATGTAAGCCCTATTCTGTGGTTCTCAAGTCTCCCGTGCATGACTTTCTCCAAAAATATCTCCCCCGAAGGTTTCATTCTGTTTGGACTCCGTTTGATATCCCTTTTCTGTAAAACCCTGAAATAGGCAAAAAACAGCAATCTGGACTGGGCCTTTGGGTTAGTAAGTTTGTCCCAAAAATAATATCATAAATAATAGCATGGAACAATAAAAAATTATAGATACGTTGGAGACGTATCAAGCATATCCCCAAGCTTAATTCCTGCTCGTCCTCGAGTAGGTAAATGATAAAAACAGAATTTTTGATGTGGAATGCTAACCGACATAGTTTTGCAATGTAATTCTCTTAATTGTGTCATGAATGTTCACATTTGAAAGATTCAAGACAAAAGTCTATATTGACATAGGAAATAATAATACTTCAAGCATACTAAACAAGCAATCATGTCTTCTCAAAATACTGTGGCTAAAGAAAGTTATCCCTACAAAATCATATAGTCTGGCTATGCTCCATCTTCATCACACAAAATATTCATATCATGCACAACCCCGATTTCAGCCAAGCACTTGTTTTCATACTCTATTGTTTCAAACCTTTCAACTTTCATGCAATACATGAGCGTGAGCCATGGACATAACACTATGGGTGGAATAGAGAGGTGGTTGTGGAGAAGACAAAAAGGAGGGACATAGTCTCACATCGACTAGGTGTATCAATGGGCTATGGAGATGCCCATCAATAGATATCAATGTTAGTGAGTAGGGATTGGCATGCAACGGATGCACTAGAGCTAAATATGTATGGAAGCTCAACAAAAGAAGCTAGTGGGTGTGCATCCAACTTGCTTGCTCATGGAGACCTAGGGCATTTGAGGAAGCCCATCGTTGGAATATAGAAGCCAAGTTCTATAATTCCCACTAGTATATGAAAGTGACTAAGCACGAGACTCTCTATCATGAAGAAGATGGTGCTACTTTGAATCACAAGTGTGGAAAAAGATAGTAGCAATTGTCCCTTTTTTTTGGGCCTTTCTTTTTCTCTTTGGCCTTTATTTGTGTGGAGGGCTTTATTGATTTAGCATTTCCTCACATGGGACAATGCTCTAATAATGATGTTCATCACACTTTCATTACAACTCAATATTACAACTCGATACTAGAACAAGGTATGACTCTATATGAATGCCTCCGGCGGTGTACCGGGATGTGCAATGAATCAAGAGTGACATGTATGAAAAATTATGCATGGTGGCCTTGCCACAAATACGAGGTCAACTACATGATCATGCATGGCAATATGACAATATGATGCGTGTCATATGAACGGAACGGTGGAAAGTGGCATGGCAATATATCTCGGAATGGCTATGGAAATGCCATGATATGTAGGTATGGTGGCTGTTTTGAGGAATAATATGGTGGCTGTTTTGAGGAAGGATATAATGTGGGTGTATGGTACCGGCGAAAGTTGCGCGATACAAGAGGGGCTAGCATTGGTGGAAGGATGAGAGTGCGTATAATCCATGGACTCAACATTAGTCATGAGAACTCATATACTTATTGCAAAAATCTACGAGTCATCAAAACAAAGAAATCAACGCATGCTCCTAGTGGGGAGGTTGGTAGGAGTTAACCATCGCGCGCCCCCGACCTCCACACAAAGGTTGACACTTTACAAATACCTCATGCTCTAACTTCATCACATAGTGGTTCACCATATGTGCATTCTACGGGAATCACTAACCTTAACACATGTACTTTTCAATTTAATAATAACTCCACTAGCATGACTCTAATATCACTGTCATCATAACTCAAAACAATTATCAAGCATCCAACTTCTCATCATATTCAATGCACTTAGTGTGAAAGTTTTTCCTACATTGATATTAGATGTCTATCATGTGAAGACTAGTTTTATAGCCTAAGCACATTACCATGCTGTTTTAATAGACTCTCAAAAGGATATAAGTGAAGCATGAGAGTTCAACAATTTCTTCAAAATATTATCACCATCGTGCTCTAAAAGATATAAGTGAAGCACAAGAGCAAAAACTATTCAACTCAAAAGATATAAGTGAAGCACATAGAGGGTTCTAACAATTCCTAGGACATATTTAACTCTCTCAAATATGTGTGTCCTGCAAGGATAATTGTGGAAAACTAACAAGCAAAGACTCAAATTATACAAGACGCTCCAAGCAAAACACATATCATGTGGTGAATAAAAATATAGCTCCGATATAGTTACCAATGGATGAAGATGAAAGAGGGGATGCCTTCCCGGGGCATCCCCAAGCTTAGGATTTTGGTTGTCCTGGAATTTTACATTTGGGTGCCATGGGCATCCCCAAGCTTAGGCTCTTGCCACTTTTTGTTCCATAGTCCATCAAAGCAATACTCAAAACTTGAAAACTTCACAACGCAAAACTTAGACAAAAATCTCACAAGCTCCATTAGTATAAGAAAGCAAACACTACTCAAAGGTACTGAAATGAATTCATTCTTTGTTTATATTGGTGTTAAACCTACTGTATTCCAACTTATCTATGGTTCATACTTCCCAATATTACTCATAGATGCATTGAAATAAGCAAACAACACACGAAAAACAGAATCTGTCGAAAACAGAACAGTCTGTAGTAATCTGCAGGTTTTCCATACCTCTGTAACTCCAAAAAATTCAAACTAAATTGATAAACGTGAGGAATTTGTCTATTAATCATTTGCAAAAAGAATCAACTAAACAGCACACTCCAGTAAAATCTGATGACCATTCTAGCGAGCGCTAAGGATTTTGTTTTTCACAGCAAGATCACATAAACTTCACACAAGTCTTTCCAAAGGTTCTACTTGGCACAAACACTAAAAAAACACAAAACCACATCTAGATAGAAGCTAGATGCAATATTTATTCCTAAACAGAAGCAAAAACAAAAAATAAAATAAAATTGGGTTGCCTCCCAACAAGCGCTATCGTTTTACGCCCCTAGCTAGGCACGATTTCAATGATGCTCACATGAAAGACACGACTTGAAGCACAAAAAGAGCATCATAAAGCATGTGAAAATCACATCTAAGTCTAACATACTTCCTATGCATAGGCATTTTATAAGCAAACAAATTATCATAGCAAGCAAGATCTAACGTATGCAATGAAGAAGAAAGAGCCAATAGCAATCTCAACATAACGAGAGGTAATTTAGTAACATGAAAATTTATACAACCATATTTTCTCCTCTCATAATAATTTCATGTAGGATCATAATCAAATTCAACAATATAGCTATCACCCAACATATTCTCAACACGATCCACATGCATGCGAAGTTGACACTCTTCCAAAATAGTGGGATCAATATTAACTAAAGTCGTGGCCTCTCCAAACCCACTTTTATCAAAAAATTCATAAGATTGATCATACTCCAAATATGTGGGTTCTAAAGTTGAAACCCTTCCAAACCCACTTTCAATAATATTGCGAACACTATTATCAATCTTACATTCATCATGGGGTTTAAATAATTTTTCAAGATCATAAGAAAAATCACCTCAATCATGATCATTGCAACAAGTAGTGGGCATAGCAAAATAAGCATCCCCAAGTTTAGGGTTTTGCATATCATTAGAACAATTGAAATTAATAGAATTTATAATAACATCATTGCAATCATGCTTTTCATTCAAGGAGCTATCTTGAATCACTTTATAATTTTCTTTCAAAACTTCATCACAATTTTCAAATTCATAGAGTTCCAGCAAAACCTCATAAAAATAATCTAGTGCACAAAACTCACTAGCAATAGGTTCAACATAATGGGATCTCTTAAAGAGATTAGCAAGTGGATGAGGATCCATACTTTAGCAAGCGAAGATGCAAGCTAGTTGAGGGCACATAGCACACAAGCAAACAAGAGGCAAGCGAACGGAAAGCACACGACAGAAGAAGGGAAAATAAAACTGCAAGGGTGAAGTGGGGGAGAGGAAAACGAGAGGCAAAAATGTAATGCGAAGGATAAGGGTTTGTGATAGGTACTTGGTATATGACTTTTGCGTAAGCCTCCCCGGCAACGGCGCCAGAAATTCTTCATGCTACATCTTGAGCTTGCGTTGTATTCCCTCGAAGAGGAAAGGGAGATGCAACACAATAGCGTAAGTATTTCCCTCAGTTTTTGAGAACCAAGGTATCAATCCATTAGGAGACCACTCGCGAGTCCCTCACACCAGCACAAACAAATAAGAACTTTGCAGCCAACACAATAAGGGGTTGTCAATCCCTTTACGGTCACATACGAAAGTGAGATCTGATAGAGATGATAGTTTATATTTTTGGTATTTTTGATTATAAGAACAGAAAGTAAAAGCAGAAAAAGTAAAGTAGGTGTAGATTGATATGTTGAGAATAGAACCGGGGGCCATAGTGTTCTCTAGTGGCTTCTCTCATGATAGCGATATTCTACGACGGGAAAAAAAATTACTGTCGAGCAATTCATAGAAAAGCGAATAATTATGAGACTATCTAGGCATGATCATTATATATAGGCATCACGTCCGAGACAAGTAGACCGAAACGATTCTGCATCTACTACTATTACTCCACACATCGACCGCTATCCAGCATGCATCTAGTGTATTGAGTTCATAAGAACAGAGTAACGCCTTAAGAAAGATGACATGATGTAGAGGGATAAACTCAAGCAATATGATATAAACCCCATCTTTTTATTCTCGATGACAACAATACAATAATTGCCTTGCTGCCCCTACTGTCACTGGGAAATGACACCGCAAGATTGAACCCAAAGCCAAGCACTTCTCCCATTGTAAGAACTATAGATCTAGTAGGCCAAACCAAACCAATAATTCGAAGAGACTTGCAAGGATATTATAATCATACATAAAGAGTTCAGAGAAGAACCAAATATTTCTCATAGATAATCTTGATCATAAACCCACAATTCATCGGATCTCGACAAACACACCGCAAAAAGAGATTACATCGAATAGATCTCCTCGAAGAACGAGGAGAACTTGGTATTGAGATCCAAAGAGAGAGAAGAAGCCATCTAGATACTAGTTATGGACCTGAAGGTCTGTGGTAAACTACTCACATCTCATGGTGAGGCGATGATGATGATATAGAAGCACTCCGTGGTAGATCCCCCCTCCGGCGGAGCTCCGGAACAGGCCCCAAGATGGGATCTCATGGGAACAGAAGGTTGAGGCGGTGGAACTAGGGTTTTTTCTGTTGTTCTGATAGTTTCGGGGTACGTTGGTATATATAGGAAGAAGGAGGGCACCGGGGGCCAGACGGGGTGCCCACGAGGCAGGGGGGCGCGCCCTATAGGGGGGGGGGGCGCCCCCACCCTCGTGGACGCCACGTCAGCCCTGCTCCGTGGTTCTCAAGTCTCCCGTGCATATTTTTCTCCAAAAATATCTCTCCCGAAGGTTTCATTCCCTTTGGACTCCGTTTGATATTCCTTTTCTGTAAAACCCTAAAACAGGCAAAAATAGCAATCTGGACTGGGCCTTTGGGTTAGTAGGTTAGTCCCAAAAATAATATAATAGTGTATAACAAAGCCCATTAAACATCCAAAACATCATAAATAATAGCATGGAACAATCAAAAATTATAGATAAGTTCGAGACGTATCAACCCCCGACACCCTGACACCACACCACGACCCCGACCCCTACACCCCGACACCCTGACATCCCGATCGACCCCGACACCCTTACACTACACCCCGACCCCGACGGGTACATATATTTGTGAATTATGAGTGAGGTCGTATATTTTTTGATTTTGTTATGCAAAACATCATATATATTTGTGTTGATCGGGTGGATTAAAGTGTGCAGTTGTTTCGTCGATGCGAGGGTGTGGTGTTTCATGACATCCCCGTGCGTTCGACGAGCTCCGCCCCTGCATTCGTTGGTGAGCCCGAATGACATCTCCTCCTCCCCCTTCATTTTCTCTATTCCGGTCTTCGTGTCGATGAAACTTGCTAGCTATAGGTGTCAATCATCAGTATGCGTAACCACTATGTGTCTCCCGTCCGAAAGGGTTACATCTATAAATATGCATGCATTTGCATATTTATAATCGTGATTCTTTCGAATTGTCCAACATTATCCATGGACAGGCAGAGTATATGTGTAGATTGTGTTCGTTTTCCCATATGCTCTGCTCCGGATCCGATGCAGAATTTCGTCGGTGCCTCCCTGTTGTCATCCGGGTACACATCCTCTCTGCTTATTGCAGAGACGTGCATCAGGAGAACAGTGGGGAGGCGCTGCCGAAATTTGGCGTTGAATCCGGAGCAGAGCATGGGAAAATGAACCCAATCTACACATACTTGAGTGGTATTAGGACCTATCTTTACCTATTAGCATGTAGGTTGCATGGACGTAATAAACTAACAAACTACATTAACTGATGGATATGGTTTGCTTAATTATGTATATATTTCTTGTGTGTCTAGTAGAAAGTCAATATGAGTGATCGTGCGTGGATGTACACCAGTAACACTAGATAGAAAGTTTGGACCGAGGAATGGTTAACAAAAACCAAGGGGTTTGTCAGAGACTCATTTGAAAAAGGCCAAAAAAATAGCCGGTGCCCATGTGTCCGGTGCGACAACTACAGTAAGAGGGACGAGCTTGAAATGAGTAAAGACCTGCAGAAGTTTGGTTTTACGCCTGGTTACACGGTCTGGACATTTCATGGTGAGTCTGCCCAACGTGCCAGAGCGGAGGTGGTTCGTCGTCGCACCGACGAGCATGGTACCGGGATGGAAGACATGGTGCAAGACTTTGACGATGCTCGGGACTCGGGCGGGGAGACGGAGGAATCTGCAAAGGCCTTCACTTAAATGTTGGAGTCCTCAAAACGTCCTCTCCACAAGCACACTGAGCTTTGTCAGCTGGATGCCATCTCATAAATAATGGCTTTGAAGGCTCAATTCAACTTGGGCAGAGAATGCTACGACGCAATGATGACAGTATTCAGACGATTTCTACCCAAAGGCCATGTGCTACCTGCAAACCTGTACCAGTCAGATAAAATCCTCCGTGCTCTTAAGATGCCCTATGAGAAGATACATGCCTGTGAGAAAGGATGTGTCTTATTTAGCAGTATGAGGACTTGACCTATTGTCCCATTTGCAAGTCTTCCAGGTATGTTGTGGTAGACAACAGTATGGGTGAGAAGACGCAGACCAAAATAACCGTTAATATTCTTCGGTATATGGCAATCGTACCAAGACTTCAACGTCTTTTCATGGTCGAAGAGACGGCCAGACAGATGACATGGCACAAAACGGGCAAAAAAACCGAACTAGATGTAGATGGGAATGTGATGATGGTGCACACATCGGATGGAGAAGCGTGGAAGCGCTTCGATGCATTACATAAGAAACAAACGGTAGATCCAAGGGATCCTCGAGTCACCGTCATCACGGATGGGTTCAGTGTGTTTGGTCAGACGGCAGCCCAATACAGTTGTTGGCCCGTGTTTGTCATTCCACTCAATCTCCCCCCGGGCAGATTATGTAAAGAAAGAACATTTTCCTGACGTTGATAATTCCAGGGCCCAACTATCCGTGGAAGAATATGAATGTGTACATGCAGCCGCTTAAGGACGAATTGCAAGAAGCTTGGGATAATGGGTTCAAGACATACGACGCCTTTAGCGAAAAGAACTTCATAATGCGTGCCTGGTACATGTACTCGACGCATGACTTGCCAGCATATGCGCTATTCGTTGGCTGGTGTGTGCATGGAAGGTTCCCATGCCCACATGCAAGGGAGCTCTTGAGTTTCGTTGGCTGACGGCAGGGCACAAGTATACTTGCTTCGACTTGCATAGATCGTTTCTAGATCCTTGCCATAAGCTCGGGAAAGACAAGAAGAACTTCATCAAAGGTACAGTTGTCAAACACTCTGCACCACCTGCTTTGACAAGCCAAGAGACCCTAGATCAGTTAAAAATTCTTGAGCCAGATCCAGAGCGTTCAGGGTATTTCAAGGGGTATAATAAGGAACACGCCTGGACTCACAAGGCATGCTTGTGGGATCTGCCTTACTTCAAAGACCTCCTTTGCCCACACAACATCGACGTGATGCACACCGAGAAGAATATCACCGAAGCCATTTTTGGTACACTGTTCGGCATAGAGGGGAAATGAAAGGATAATACTAAGGCTAGAGTCGATCAAAAAGAGCTGTGCGATAGACCATTACAAAACATGCAAGAACCGAAAGGAAAGCGAAACTGGATGAAGCCAAAGGCATGGTTCAATCTTGGAAGGCCAGCTATGAGGGAAATAATTTTGTGGGTGAAAATGCAGTTGATGTTTCCCGATGGGTATGCAGCAAATCTAAAGAGGGGAGAGTGTCTTGAAAAATTGAAAATATTTGATCTAAAAAGTCATGATTGGCACATATGGATTGAGCGGATAATGCCGGTGATGTTGCGTGGCTTCATCCCTGAGGATGAATGGCCAGTACTGGCAGAGCTGAGCTATTTCTTCCGTGTTCTTTGTGCAAAAGAACTATCGCCTGACCTCATAGAAGAAATGGAACAGTTGGCTCCAGAGTTGATCCGCAAGTTAGAGATAATCTTCCTGCCAAGCTTCTTTAATCCAATGCAACCCTAGATTTTGCATCTCCCGACCGTGGCAAGATTGGGGGGGCCCGTGCAAAATCGTTGGCGCTACTCAACTGAGAGGATGCATAAGATGCTATGAATAAAATGTAAAAATAAACGTAGAATTGAAGCATCGATGGCCGAGCTATTCATCACTGAGGAGGCGACAAACTTCGTGACAGCACACTATGAAGCCAAAAATCGTCATTTGCATAATCCGAAGCCTCGATACAATGTTGACGACCCTAAAAAGGGTCGATCCAACCTCAGCCTATTCAAAGGGAATCTTGCACCAGCCAGTGGTTGGAAACCAGTATCGTTGGATATTGAAGAATGGCGGACCATTTCGTTGTATCTCTTTAACAACCTAACAGAAGTGCGGCCGTACATCGAGTAAGATCTCGGTACAGAGTTTCGCAACTTCTAATTCCTTTGAACTGCTCTTATTCCTGGATATTTGATGCAATCGATACATCGCCATATTCTCATATGGAGTGGTGATCCAAAATGATTCCGTCGAAGAGTATGAGCTTCTGGCAAAGCAAGGAGGCGAATATCCCGGTTTCATCTCTTGGTTCAAAAAAGGTAATTTCCATTAGACCATTTCATTTCTTTGGCTAATTTGCGACTAATTGCAATAATCCTTTCGTATTAAACTTGTAGGCTAATTCGGAGATTATGGATGCCAAATTGAGACAAGTAGCTAATGGTTTTGACTATAAGGTCCGTTCATTTGACAAATACGACATCAACGGGTACGGTTTCGTACCTATGGCAAAGAGCTATCTATGGCTGACCAAAAGTCTACAAATTGTTGTGTCTCTGCTATTGGCAAAGGAAATATCGAGTATTCAGGAAGGGTTGGAGTAATTTATGAACTTCAATTCGATGGTGAAAACTCACCAAACATCATAGTCTTCAGATGTTATTGGTTCCAGCCGAGGGAGACTAGAAGGACTCATGAACATATAGGGCTAGTCGAAATCAAACAAAGCACCCATTTGGATGTTCCCGGTGTCTATATTATGGCTCAACAGGCAACCCAAGTTTTCTATCTACCGTGGGCCTGTCTATGTCATCCAAATCTCAGTGGTTGGGATGTCGTTTATGAAGTGCCGCCACGTGTTAGACCACCTCCCCCAATGAAGAGGATTATGAACCTCACATTAACCAAGACACATATGATGAAGGAGAATTCTTCCAAGAAACACGTCTTTCTAGAAAACTTTTCAAGAACCGCTCTACTCCACCCCAAAACATAGAAGTAGACAACGATAGTGAATCCGACTTCACCCCTGAGCCGCAACAGAAAGATCCGGAACTGGAAGAAGTTACTACTGTAGATGACCTGTCAATGCTTGAACGATTACGTAAAGGAGGCCTTCCACATGTTCATGCATTTATTGATGATGATGATGATGAGCACGTCACTGATAGCGATGATGATGATGCATATATAGATGATTTAGAGTAATATTAGTAATGTGAGGTATTCAATTTTTTATTATGTTCAATTTTTTATGTTGTACTAATTTCGTTTACCTTTTGTCGTTACAGGTGTTGACAGGATGGTAGGCAAGGGTCCAGAGCGCCCGGAGCCTCCTGCGAGCGCTACTGGCCGGAGGGGTGGTTCGATTATTCCTCCCCAGCTCCTCCGGAGTGCGCTGCTAGACAGTATGCATACAGCAGCGGCGAGCACTTCTTCTTCGGCTGGGAGAGGTCGGGGGAGGTCGAAGAAGGCTTCTAGAGGTGGACATGGCTGCAGGAGAGGTAGGAAGGCTGCTACGACTTCCTCGCCGCCACCCCTAGCTGATTCACCCAACCACAGGACTGCTCCGTCTGACATGGACCCGTCAGACTCGGGTCCTTCGGCCCACCACACTCGGGTCGCCGATCCTTCGCCTGACGTGGACCCGTCAAACTCGTGTCCTTCGGCCCACCAGGCTCGGGTCGCCGATCCTTCACCCCACGTGAGTACGGTCCCGGAGTCTTCTTCCCACGAGACTCGGGAGGCTAGTCACCGTACTGATGGTAGCGAGGACACCTTTTCTGACGATAGCTACAGCGACGACGAGCTGGTTGAGAAGGGCAAGAAGGTCTACCAGCTTGGCGGTACAAAGCTCCCGCCCGTGCCGACAACCCCCGAGCATAGGTGCTTGATTACGCCTAATGGGTTGAAGTAAGTGCATTTACTCTTTTTTAACCTTTTGCCTGCATGTTTCTTCAAATTAATATCTAATGCTTTGGCCTTGTCATACTGCAGGGGGTGGGTACACCCCCGTGGTTCCCGCAAGCCCAATCAGGTCCTTGGTGTGCTTTGCCGGCAGCACTTCCCTGGGTGGGTCACATTGCCCGGTGAGGGTCAGGTTCCACAGCTAGCACTGACCTGGGAGCTGTACTCGGTTGGCCCGGCTCCGCCGGAGTATTTGGTCGCCGGTGTCGTGTGCGATACGGTGGTCGAGATTGTCTTCCGTCGGTTTTGGGTAATTTCTCCTTTACAGAATTAAAAATCAACACTACCTAGTGATTGTACTAATCAGTGTTGTCTTGTTTGATTGCAGACCTTCTACAGGGTTTCAGAGGGGGAGCAGGAGGCCGCGTGTAAGGTTGTCGATGCCGAGTGCAAGCGTCTACTTCAGAACTTACGAAACGAGGCTCGGGTGCAGGTCGTTTGCGACTACTATGCCTTGAAGGGTATTAGGAGGTCCAATAAGAAGTGTCGCGGCAAGTTTCTAACTAAGGACAAGTACATGCAGGTAATTACCTATTCTTAAGGCCTTGAACTTAGTTTTCTTGATTTGATTCGATGTCGTATCGCTAAACTTTCTCTTGACTAACTTAGGTGCCCCCGAGATGGTGTGCTGATCAGATGGACTGTTGGGAGGCGTTGGTGGATGCGTAGTGCTCTCCCCAATGGCTAGTCGAACACCATAGGGCCAAGGATAAGCATGACCAAATGGAAGGTGTGCCACACCATCAAGGGATCTCCAACTTGTTTGAGTACAGGGATCACTGGGTATGTGTTAGCTAAATAATGACCTAAACTTATCTTAGCACGTCCGTTTATGACAAATTTAACTCTAAAATAACATAATAACCTGAAGTAGAGTAGGGCATTTTGGAGACCGAGCTCCATGGAGCCCTTTATTTAGAAAAATTGAAAATTCATAAATTTTGGTTTCAATTTTTTTTTTTAAAAATAGTACACATGTACGCAAGGATGTAAAGTATATGTGTGAAAATTTTCAGGATGAAATACCTTGAATTACGAGCTGCAAAAAAAGAACAAAATCATGGACTTTAAAGATGAACAGTACATATGTTAAAAAGCCTCAGATTTGTCTTTTTTGTGTAGCTCACATTTTAATGTATTTTGACCTGAAAATCTACACACATGTATATTATGCATCTAAGTATATGTGTACTTATTTTCAGAATTTTTTGAAACTGAAAAGTTTGAATTTTGAAGTTTTCAAATATAGGCCTCCATGGAGCTCGGCTTCCGTTTGGCATTTTCGCCTTAAGTAGCTCTATAAAATGCCTAAATATGCTTTAGTTAGTTATAAAATGCCTAAATATGCTTTAGTTAGTTATAAAATGCCTAAATATGCTTTAGCTAGTTATAAAATGCCATAGCTACCTTGGATAGCTCAATAATGACCTAAACTTATCTTAGCTAGTTTATTTATGACACATTTAGATCTAAAATGACATTATAACCTTAGATAGCTCTATAAAATGCCTAAATATGCTTTAGTTAGCTAAAAAATGGCATAACTATCTTGGATTGCTCAATAATGACATAATTAGAATACTTTGCTCAATAATGGCATAATAATCTTGGTTACCACCAAAATGACTTGAACTTAGTTTATTTTCCACGAAAATGACATAATAACCTTACTTACCTCCAAATTGATCTATTTACATAGCAATATCATTTCTTCATGATAGCTTGAGCCCTTAACTAATATTTTGTTCCTCTCTCACCGGCGAACCACCACAAGAAGCATGTGCCAAATCTGTTCGGCCTCTATGGCATGGACCATAGTGCCCCTTGATGGCTTCTCACCCCTCGTTGGTTACCCCAAGTGGAAGGTTTGAGATGCAGTGTAGCGGAAGTTTTCCCTTGGCAAAGATACCAAGGATCGATTTCCCCTGAGACTCCCAGTTTCAACAAGAAGGTGTCAACTGCTAACGGCGCCGGATATTAGCAATCAACATGGACCTGCACACAGATACAAATAACTTTGCTCCCAACGAGTACAGAGAGGTTGTCAATCCCTCCGGCCTTGTCGTTTACAAAGGATCAAACGCAAGTGATAATAGTGATAGGTATAATTGCATATAGTAAGTAAAAGCGGAAAGTAAATAGCGGATGTGATCAATGACGGTAATATGGACCGGAGTCCCATGATGTTCACTAGTGATGTCTCTCTCCCAAAAGACGATAAAACAGCTATGTGAGGTAAATGAATTACAGCTGGGCAATTGACAGAATTATGTGCGCAAACCAATGCTAACTATGTTGCAAGAAAGGTAGAGGTTCAAAGCATGGGCGGTACGCCAAGGCAAGTAGACCGAAATCCATCTGCATCTACTACTAATCATCCACCTTGAGATATGTATCCAGAACATCTCGCTGGTATTAAGTTGCGAGTCCCACCCATAGTGTAAACTCAAAGCAACAGACAACTGCATTAAAAGAACTTTGCGTAAAGTAAACAATCCTTGCACCCGCGGGCAAAGCACCGTTGTTTTCCCCCTTGTGGCAACAGCACATCCCCTAGACTCATGTTTCTGTCACTCAAGCTAGTCATCGAGGGGCATGAACCCACAATCAAGCATAACGTTCCCTCTTGGAGTCACTACCTACTACTTGTCCAAAGCAATAAATAACAACGGAGAACATGCAAGAATTACTTACGAACATAAATATAAAAGAGGTAGATCAAATATATTACTGAAACACAATCTGAACATAATCTCACAATCCATCGGATCCCAGCAAACTCAACATAGCACCAACATAAGGATTACATATGTGCCTCGATCATGTAGGGCAGCTCACAAGGTCTAATTAGTGAGGCACAAGAACGGGAGGAGAACATCACATAGCAACTGGTCATGGACCCATTGTCCTAGGGAGACTACTCACAACTCATCCGGGAGGCGTCCATGGTGGTGGAGAAGCTCCCGGTGGTGATCCTCCCCTCCGGCAGGGTGCCGGGAAGAGTTCTCCTGGTGCTCCCAATCTTGGAAGCGCGGCCGCAGCGGAACAGAGATGAGATCGCGAAAAAGGGTTCCCCTCTCGAGGGTTTCGGGACACGATATAAATAAATGCCAAAGGGGGGCATCAGCGGAGGCCTGGGGGGCCCAAGCGCCCCCCCGGTGCGGCCAGGAGGGGTGCCACGGCACCAGGGCGCCTTGAGCCCTGGTGGCCCCCCTCCGGCTCTACTTCCGGGTGCCGGGAAGCTTCTGGAACGCTGATTTTTTTATATATTTTTTCTTGAATTTTTCTAGCAGTTTTCGTAATGGGAAAACCTGAAATACAAAAACAGCAGAAAACAGAAACTGGCACTGGGGTGCACTGAGTTAATAGGTTAGTCCAAATATGATCAAAAGTGTATGGAAGTGTATAAATATCATAGCAATATCACCCAAAAGAGGCATGTAGCAAGCAGAAATTATAGATACGTTTTGGACGTATCAACATCCCCAAGCTTAATTCCTGCTCGTCCTCGAGTAGGTAAATGATAACAAGAATAATTTCTGTGGTGACATGCTATTAACCATATTAGGATTTTTCATAGTCATATGACAAAAGCTTACTGAGACAATGAAACTGTAGTAATTAAGTTTTCTCATGGGAAAATCACAAAGAACTGAAAGTTTTACAACATGATACTGAAACATCAAATATATTTGTAATGAGCATGGTGTGCAAATATGATAAAGTGATATCTCGCTTGCCCCCTTTAGTGAATCAAAACATAAATGCAGGGGCACCTCCAAGGTTTAAGTGATGACTAGATACAATGATTTAAAAATAAAAAATATCACAATCATGCAAAAGACAATGCTACTTTGGGACAATGCACATTACACTCAGAATGACAATCATGCTCTCAATTGTTGGTGCTTTAAAAGAAGGTGGAGACTCTCGAACCGTGGCTTTTGTTGGCAAGGTTGAAAACCCGTAGTCGGAAACAAAGACAAAGCATGTACCAGAGCTCTTGGTTTTAAAAACAGAGGTAATAATTATTTTTTTAGATTATGCATGTTTCGACAACGAATGCTAGCAGACAACTCAATCACTTCTTGAGATGGACAAGTTTCGAGGAACGGCTCCCGAATGAGGACGATCACATCCTCTTAATCTCCTTTGTTTATCACTACCAAAGTTTTCTGATTTCTCATGAACAAAGCGTGAAGGAGGGTTTGTTTGTTGTATTATTTTTTAATGAGCCGGGCGCACTCAATGCCAGTTCCTTCTCGTATTATGGGTTTGCACATTAGACATGCAATCCCGGGGTGAAGCTTGTCCAACTTAAAAAGATCATAAATTAACTACTACTTCCTCATGAACTAAAACAGAGGCACAAAATAGGAATGCTTTTTTTTGATTAATTTCGAGATGGTACATGAAAGTCTTCGTTAGGAATGGCAGGTAAATACCATGTATAGGAAGGTATGGTGGACTCATATGGCATAACTGGTTTAAAGGATTTTGGATGCACAAGCAGTCAGTCCGCTTAGTACAGGTGGAGGTTAGCAAAAGACTGGGAGCGACCAACTAAAAGAGCAATGACGGTCATAATCATGCAGAGCGACAAAGCAACATTGAATCAAGCATGGAAGTTATATCGCTACTCAGAAACAAAAGATCATCAAGGCTAGACAGACTTTCTTTACAGTCTTAAATATGCGTGAGCATACGCCAAGTCAATCAAAATAAATTTTTGAAGGAAGATATTACTAAACCATACAACATCATAGGCAAACAAATCATGTTGGTACTCCAATAACACATTGGAAACCCCCCAGCTATTTGAGACTAACCATAAGAAAACATGAACTACTAAGCACCATAATGCACGTAGCATTTTTATCATAGACATATCAACCAATGCAATAGAAGCAAACTCTCTTAAAAAATAAGCATGATAACTAAAGAGAGTTCAAGCAACCAACTAAACAAAAGCTCTTTAAAAAGATAAGCATGAAAACTAAGAGCTGAACATGATAGTAGCTATTGAAAGACAAAGAACACACACAGCAAAGATAGACATGAAAATTCTATGTTATGTTCTAGGTAGAAGTGGAGCGTGTTTATCTCCCACATAAAGAAAGCTGAGTTCCGACTCGTTATGAAAAGCTAAAGAAAACTAAAAAGGAAACTAAAAGCAAGACGCTCCAAGCATAGCACATAACACATGAAGTGATAAAAATATAGTGGAACGAAAGACGAACTGATAATGTTGATGGAGAAGGGGATGCACCGGGGCATCCCCAAGCTTAGACGCTTGAGTCTCCTTGAATATTTATTGGGGGTGCATGGGGGCATCCCCAAGCTTGAGTGTTTGACACTCCTGAATCTTTTTATCATCTTCCATCGCACACTTGAAAACTCCCTTCATACATAACTCATCATAATCTGATTAGCGAGGTTAGTACCCTTAATAAAATAATTGTTCCTTGCTGGAAATAAAGATATTCTTGAAGGTCTACTGTTTCCCAAGATTGCCAAAAGGTTTTTGCAAAGAAAAAGAAAGCTCTAGGTTTGCAAAATGAAGGAAAGGCAAAACAGGACAGAATCTGTGAAAAACAGAACAGCAGGTAGTAAATGATTTTTTCGGGGCACTTCTGCAACTCTAATCAAAAAACTCAGAACAGACGCACGAAAGACAATTGTATAGAGCACGCTGTCGAAAAAATTCAGACCAAAAAGATGATCAGGTGATTTTATGCGAATTTTTTATCCAAGGACAGAATCTGTTTCCTGGACAGCACGTCACAACTTTTGAACTTTCTTGCAATCTGAGGCTACACTTGGCACTAAATTGAAAAGTAAAGATACAATGATGATGCTACTGCAGTAACAACATCAAGACACAACAAAAGCAAAATAAAATTTATTCATGTGGGCTGCCTCCCAAAAGCGCTTTCTTTTATGCCTTTAAGCTAGGCATAATGCAAAGAGATCAAGTTTTATCAAGAGTAAAAGAATAGCTAGCCCGTATAACGGACTCAAAAGGTAACTTAATCTTCTTTCTAGGGAAGTGTTCCATCCCTTTCTTGAGAGGAAATTGGAATTTTATATTCCCCTCTTTCATGTCAATGATAGCACCAACGGTGCGAAGGAAAGGACGTCCCAGAATAATTAGACACGAAGGTTCACATTCAATGTCCATAATAGTAAAATCAACGGGAACATAATTGTCATTGACAACGATAAGAACATCGTCGATCCTCCCCAAAGGTTTCTTTATGGAAGAATCAACGAGACGAACACCAAAAGAACAAGAATCAAAAGGTTTCAATTTAAGCATATCATATATTCTTTTGGGCATAACAGAGGTACTAGCTCCAACATCACATAAAGCATAGCAAGAGAAGTTATTCAACTTAATTTTAATCATAGGATCACAACCATCTTCTAGCTTTCTAGGTATGGAGGCTTCTACTCTAAGTTTCTCCTCCCTAGCTTTGATGAGAGCATTAGTGATATGCTCTGTGAAGGCAAGGTTAAGCGTGCTAGTGAGGGGATCTCTAGACATCTTGTGAAGGAAATCAATAACTTCGGTAAGAGTGCAATTGTCAAAATCAAGGTCACTACTATCTAGTAAGGTGGTAGTGGTGTCCTTTAGGTTCAGTAAAGCAGGTTTAATTTCATACGAAGGTGCTGAAGTGGCAGGTGTAGTGATGGGTGTGCAGATAAAGTCATCGTTGTTGTGACTAGTGAAGTCACACAACTTGGTGTTCTCGGTGGAACCCATAGTAGCAAGCAAGCAAGATAACTATTTTTGTGATTTTCGATAAAAGATACTAAAGCAAAACTGAAAGGTAAACTAACAAGACTAAAAACAAAGGTAAAAGATAGCGTGCAACTCCCCTATCCTGAAGAGTGGAGTCCCCGGCAAAGGCGCCAGAAAACTTTGCTTGATGGCTTCTCGCCCCTCGTTGGTTACCCCAAGTGGAAGGTTTGAGATGCAGTGTAGCGGAAGTTTTCCCTTGGCAAAGATACCAAGGATCGATTTCCCCTAAGACTCCCAGTTTCAACAAGAAGGTGTCAACTGCTAACGGCGCCAGATATTAGCAATCAACGTGGACCTGCACACAGATACAAATAACTTTGCTCCCAACGAGTACAGAGAGGTTGTCAATCCCCCCGGCCTTGTCGTTTACAAAGGATCAAACGCAAGTGATAATAGTGATAGGTATAATTGCATATTGTAAGTAAAAGCGGAAAGTAAATAGCGGATGTGATCAATGATGGTAATATGGACCGGAGTCCCATGATGTTCACTAGTGATGTCTCTCTCCCAAAAGACGATAAAACAACTATGTGAGGTAAACGAATTACAGCTGGGCAATTGACAGAATTATGTGCGCAAACCAATGCTAACTATATTGCAAGAAAGGTAGAGGTTCAAAGCTTGGGCGGTACGCCAAGGCAAGTAGACCGAAATCCATCTACATGTACTACTAATCATCCACCTTGAGATATCCATCCAGAACATGTCGCTGGTATTAAGTTGCGAGTCCCACCCATAGTGTAAACTCAAAGCAACAGACAACTGCATTAAAAGAACTTTGCGTAAAGTAAACAATCCTTTTACCCGCGGGCACAAGCACCGTTGTTTTCCCCCTTGTGGCAACAGCACATCCCCTAGACTCATGTTTCTGTCACTCAAGCTAGTCATCGAGGGGCATGAACCCACAATCAAGCATAACGTTCCCTCTTGGAGTCACTACCTACTACTTGGCCAAAGCAATAAATAACAACGGAGAACATGCAAGAATTACTTACGAACATAAATATAAAAGAGGTAGATCAAATATATTACTCAAACAAAATCTGAACATAATCTAACAATCCATCAGATCCCAGCAAACTCAACATAGCAACAGCATAAGGATTACATATGTGCCTCGATCATATAGGCCAGCTCACGAGGTCTAATTAGTGAAGCACAAGAACGGGAGGAGAACATCACATAGCTACTGGTCATGGACCCATGGTCCAAGGGAGACTACTCACAACTCATCCGGGAGGCGTCCATGGTGGTGGAGAAGCTCCCGGTGGTGATCCTCCCCTCCGGCAGGGTGCCGGGAAGAGTTCTCCTGGTGCTCCCGATCTTGGAAGCGCGGCGGCGGCGGAACAGAGATGAGCTCGCGAAAAAGGGTTCCCCTCTCGAGGGTTTCGGGACACGATATAAATATATGCCAAAGGGGGGCATCAGTGGAGGCCTGGGGGGCCCAAGCGCCCCCCCGGCGCGGCCAGGAGGGGGTCGCGCCACCAGGGCGCCTGGAGCCCTGGTGGCCCCACTCCGGCTCTACTTCGGGTGCCGGGAAGCTTCTGGAACGCTGATTTTTTATATAATTTTTCCGGGATTTTTCTGGCAGTTTTCGTAATGGGAAAACCTGAAATACGAAAACAGCAGAAAACAGAAACTGGCACTGGGGTGCACTGAGTTAATAGGTTAGTCCAAATATGATCAAAAGTGTATGGAAGTGTATAAATATCATAGCAATATCACCCAAAAGAGGCATGGAGCAAGCAAAAATTATAGATACGTTTTGGACGTATCACCCCCCCTACAAGAAGGCCAAGGCATTCTCTATGTCTGACCTAGATAATCCAGAGAGCTTCACCAACATCTCCTCCCACAACAAGCTCGTGAGGTACAAAGACGAGGGGAAGACGAGGAAAGGGGTGGACTTTAACCCGAGCCAGGATCCTTTTGATACAGAGCTGGTCATGATATCTGGTGGCCACAGGCCCCATGGCACCATGGCCATTGGAGATGGACTGATATGTTGTCCTAGGACTCTCCCGCAAATAAAGAAGTGCCAGACTAGCTCTGATCCTGAGATAATGCCTTGTCCACGGCCCGCGGAGCTCGCCATGGCGGTTAGTTATACAGACCCTCTCACCTTTCCTCCATTATATTGTGTGTGCGTCCGTCGATGATTACAATGCTAACAAGGAGTGGTGTGTTGTAGGCATTGGTTGAGAAAGAGAGATTGAACACCCAGGCGCTTTTGGAGAAGGAAAAAAGGGAGGCGGCGGAGAGGGAGAAGGAGATGGAGGAGAGGACCGCTAAGCTATTGGAGGAGGAGAGGAACCGCAACGAGGCGTCCCACCGGGCCCTATATGAGCTCCTTGTGGTACGTTTCTTGTGCATATTAGCCAAATCATGCACGTAATGTTCGCATTACTAACTAATATGACTAACTCGTGATAACCAAATGTGCAGACCATGTGCGAGAAAAACGGCCAGACCCCTCCGCCGATGCCCCAGATTGCTCCTGCAGCCACGGTGAGTTTGATTTCAATGGTCGTTAGTTACTAGAATTCACATTTTCAGTTGCGTCATGCTAAGGAGACATTATTGGAAATGATCTTTTGTGCAGCATGCCTCCCGACAAGCATCGACCAATCCTTCTGCGTGTGGCAATGGCAGAACCCCGACTAGTCCTTCACCTCCGTCTGCCACTCTCGCAGCCCCGACCCGTCCTTCACCTCCGTGACCACGGTATTTTTCTTCCTCTTCTTCCTTTCTTCTTCTTATTCTTCTTCTTCTTCTTCTTCTTCTTCTTCTTCTTTTCCTCCTCTTACTTGTTTTTATTCGTAAATGGGATAATAACCTTGCTAACCTAATAAATGTCATATACTTAGCTTGTTGTCCTCTAAAATGCCTAAATAAGCTTAGTTAGGTCAAAAATGGCATAATTAGCTAGGTTAGCTTAAAAATGACCAAGTTTAACTAGGTTAGCACCAATATTATCCATTTAACCTGCGTTAGCTCCTAAATGACATAATTTAGCCTAATTAGTCCACAAATGACATAATAAGATGAAGAAAAGAAGGAATAGGAAGAAAAGAAGAAGAAGAGGTTCTTCTTCTTCTTACTCTTCTTCTTCTTCTTCTTCTTCTTCTTCTTCTTCTTCTTCTTCTTTTCCTCCTCTTACTTGTTTTTATTCATAAATGGCATAATAACCTTGCTAACCTCATAAATGTCATATACTTAGCTTGTTGTCCTCTGATGTCTACTACGCAACCTTCTTCTTGTAGACGTTGTTGGGCCTCTAAGTGTAGAGGTTTGTAGGATAATAGCAAATTTCCCTCAAGTGGATGACCTAGGGTTTATCAATCCGTGGGAGGCGTAGGATGAAGATGGTCTCTCTCAAACAACCCTGCAACCAAATAACAAATAGTATCTTGTGTCCCCAACACACCCAATACAATGGTAAATTGTATAGGTGCACTAGTTCGGCGAAGAGATGGTGATACAAGTGCAATATGAATGGTAGATATAGGTTTTTGTAAACTGAAAATATAAAAACAGCAATGTAGCAAGTGGTAAACGTGAGCATAAACGGTATGGCAATGATAGGAAACAAGGCCTAGGGTTCATACTTTTACTAGTGCAAGTTCTCTCAACAATAATAACATAACTGGATCGTGTAACTATCCCTCAACATGCAACAAAGAGTCACTCCAAAGTCACTAATAGCAGAGAACAAATGAAGAGATTATGGTAGGGTACGGAACCACCTCAAAGTTATTGTTTCTGATCAATCTATTCAAGAGTTCGTATTAGAATAACACCTTAAGATACAAATCAACCAAAACCCTAATGTCACCTAGATACTCCATTGTCACCTCAAGTATCAGTGGGCAGGATTATACGATATGCGTCACACAATCTCAGAAACATCTATTCAACCTACACATAGAACTTCAAAGAGTGCCCCAAAGTTTCTACCGGAAAGTCAAGACGAAAACGTGTGCCAACCCCTATGCATAGATTCCCAAGGTCACGTAACCCGCAAGTTGATCACCAAAACATACATCAAGTGAATCACGTGATATCCCATTGTCACCACAGATAAGCACATGCAAGACATACATCAAGTGTTCTCCAATCATTAAAGACTCAATCTGATAAGATACCTTCAAATGGAAAATTCAATTCATCACAAGAGAGTAGACGGGGAGAAGCATCATAAGATCCAACTATAATATCAAAGCTCGCGATACATCAAGATCGTGCCATCTCAAGAACATGAGAGAGAGAGAGGGATCAAACACATAGCTACTGGTACATACCCTCAGCCCCGAGGGTGAACTACTCCTTCCTCGTCATGGGGACCACCGGGATGATGAAGATGGCCACAGGAGAGGGATTCCCCCCCTCCGATAGGGTGCCAGAACGGGTCTAGATTGGTTTTCGGTGGAAACAGAGGCTTTCGGCGGTGGAACTCCCGATATAGGTTATTTTCCGGAGGTTTCAATATATAAAGGAGGTGTTGGAGTCGGGGCCAAGCAAAGGGGGTTTACGTGCTGTCCACGGGCAGGGGGGCGCGCTCAGTAGGGGGGGCGGCGCCCCCACCATTGTGGGCAGCCCGTGGGTCCTCTCGTCCCCGCCCGGCACTCCGTGGGCTTCTTCTGGTCCAAAAATGATCTCCGATGATTTTCAGTCAATTGGGCTCCATTTGATATTCCTTTTCTGCGAAACCCTAAAACAGGAGAAAAACAGAAACTGTCACTTGGCTCTGGGTTAATAGGTTAGTCCCAAAAATAATATAAAAGTGTATAATAAAGCCCATAAAACATCCTAGAAGGATAATATAATAGCATGGAACAATAAAAAATTATAGATACGTTGGAGACGTATACGTTGGAGACGTATCATCCTCTAAAATGCCTAAATAAGCTTAGTTAGGTAAAAAATGGCATAATTAGCTAGGTTAGCTTAAAAATGACCAATATTAACTAGGTTAGCTCCAATATGATCCATTTAAGCTACATTAGCTCCCAAATGACATAATTTAGCCTAATTAGTCCACAACTGACATAATAAGATGAATAAAAGAAGGAGGAGGAAGAAAAGAAGAAGAAGAAGAACCTCTTCTTCATCTTCCTTTCTTCCTTTCTTCTTCTTCTTTTCCTCCTCTTACTTGTTTTTATTCGTAAATGGCATAATAACCTTGCTAACCCATAAATGTCATATACTTAGCTTGTTGTCCTCTAAAATGCCTAAATAAGCTTAGTTAGGTCAAAAATGGCATAAGTAGCTAGGTTAGCTTAAAAATGACCAAGTTTAACTAGGTTAGCTCCAATATGATCCATTTAACCTACGTTAGCTCCTAAATGACATAATTTAGCCTAATTAGGCCACAAATGACATAATAAGATGTAGAAAAGAAGGAAGAGGAAGAAAAGAACCTCTTCTTCTTCTTCCTTTCTTCTTCTTCTTCTTTTCCTCCTCTTACTTGTTTTTATTCGTAAATGGGATAATAACCTTGCTAACCTAACGGCGCTCACCCCACCCCACTGCCGTCCACGATCGTTGTCGTCTGCTGGCGGACGGCAAATCCCTTTGCCGTCCGCTTCTGTGAAGCAGACGGCAAAGAAGGCCTTTGCTGGCACTCGTTCAGCCGGACCTGTTGCCGTCTGCTGGATGACGGCAAAGGCCTTTGCCGTTCGCCAGGTATGCCTTTGCCGTCTACCATGGCGGACGACAAAGTGCCTGATTCCTGTAGTGTTATCTGGAGTGACGCTGCTAATGAAGCGTTTTGAAGAAACAACTAGGTGAGTCTCCAGTCCTTGCTGCTCCTATTGATAAGGAGCCATTGTTGTTATATGTGGCTGCCAATGCCCGGGCTGTTAGCGTATCTTTTGTGGTGGAATGGAACGAGTCTGGTAAGGAGCATCCGGTTCAAAGGCCGGTTTACTACATCAGTGATGTTCTTATTGAATCCAAGCAGAGGTACCCACACTGGCCGAAGCTTGTGTACGGGGTGTTCATGGCTAGCCGAAAGCTCAAGCCGTATTTTTGGGGTCATCCTATCACCGTGGTCAGCTATGCTCCTTTAGGGGATATCATTCAAAACAGAGAAGCCACAGGTCGGGTAGGCAAGTGGGCCATTGAACTTGGACCTCATGGTTTGAAGTATATGCCTCGCACAGCCATCAAGTCTCAAGCACTTGTGGATTTCATCAATGATTGGACAGAGTTGCAGACGCCTGAAGAGAAGCCGGATCACACATATTGGACCATTCATTTTGATCGTTCCAGGCAATTAGAGGGCTCGGGGGCTGGAATTAACTTGACTTCCCCACGAGGTGATAAATTCTATTATTGTTTAAGGTTGATGTTCCCTTGTACTAATAATGCAGCTTAATATGAAGCCTTGATCCCTGGTCTTCATATGGCGAAGGAGATGAATCTAAGTCGGGTGAGGTGTTTTGGTGACTCAGACTTGGTTGGTCAGCAAGTTTCCGGCAGTTGGGATTCTAAGGATCCGCTCATGGCGTCTTACCGCCGCGAGGTTGATGCTATTGCTGGTCATTTCAAGGTTATCAGGTGGAACATGTTGATCGTAGGAAAAATGAGGTGGCTGATGCTCTGTGCTGGTTAGGATCCCAGCATAAGCCGGTGACACCTAATGTTTTTCTGGATATCCTGCATAACCCGTCACTCAAGTTGCATACAGAGGAAGATCTAGCTATTCCTGACCCGGAGGCACAATTGGTGGCGGCTCTTCACGCGATTCCTTATTGGACAGTTCCATATTTGCCTTATATGACCCGGGGCGAGTTACCTGATGCTAAAACTTTGGCCAGGCAGATAACCCTGCGATCTAAGTCAATGACCATTGTCAATGGAGAGTTGCCTCATTGCAGTGTTACCGGGGCGTTTCAGCGTTGTGTTTCTCCTGAGGAGGGCCGTGAATTCTTCGCGAGATTCATGAAGGAGATTGTTGTCATCATGTTGGTTCTAAGTCCCTTGTAGCCAAGGCTTTTCGTCATGGATTTTATTGGCTGGCGACTCATGCTGATGCAGAGGATTTGGTCAGTATATGTGATGGTTGTCAGAAATTTTCACGCCGAGCTCATGTGCTGGCTCAAGAATTGAGGATGATTCCAATTACTTGGTCGTTTCCAGTCTGGGGGCTTGATATGGTTGGGCCTTTTAAAATATCCAAAGAAAAAAAGACTGACCTCATGGTGGCAGTTGAAATTTTTACAAAATGGGTTGAAGCAGAGCCGGTTAGTATGTGTGACGCGGCGACGGCGGTTCAATTCATCATAAAGGTGATTTTCCATTTTGGATTTCCCCATAGCATTATAACTGATAATGGCACTAAATTGTCCAAGGGTGCTATGAACGAGTTTTGTGAACGAGAACATATCCGGCTCGATGTATCATCAGTGGCTCACCCCCAATCGCACGGTCAAGCTGAGAGATCCAATCAAGAGATCTTGAGAGGCATCAAGCCCCGGCTTATGGTCCCTTTGCAGAGCATGCCGGGTTTATGGGTGGAGGAGTTACCCTCAGTACTATGGAGCATTAATACTACCCCCAACAGATCTATGGGTTACATGACCTTCTTCATGGTTTACGGAGCAAAGGCGGTTCTCCCATGTGAAATCCATCACGACTCGCCCCGTGTGGCGGCTTATGTTGAAGCTGATAATGAAAAAGCACGTCAGGATGCACTTGACCTATTGGATGAGGAGCGAGACCTTGCGGCGGCTCGTTCGGCGATTTACAATCAAGATTTGCGCCGTTATCACAGCCGCCGGCTTAAGACCAGAACTTTTGAAGAATGTGACTTGGTGCTCCGGTTATCCAGGATCAAACTGATATGCATAAACTATCCCCACCTTGGAAAGGGCCTTTTGTGGTTAGCAATAATTGAAACAATGGATCATACTACCTTATCGATGTTCGTGATGTACAAATTTTCAAAATGTATATATTATGATGATTATAATAAACAGGCATTCCTGATAATTCAGGGCCTCTGTCATTTCATTTCTGCTAATAATGAGTCTTTATTTCATATGATCACTTTGGGGCTTCCTGCTCAATAGAGCATAGCTACTACTACCCTCTTGATCCGGATTGTACGCCATGATTGCTAAAAACTTGGGGGCTTCCTGCTCATTGATCATAACTGTACTTACTCTATTCTTCCGGATTGTACGCCTAGAATGAAATATTACTTGGAGGCTCTTTGTTCAATGGACAAGAGTTTTCTGACCCTTGTAATAGGCTTGGAAGCCAGGTGTATTCACCTAAAATCCCGGGTTATCCTGCATTTTAAGTCTGCTACTCCGCCGAGATTGACTGGAATAACTCGCCGTACTTTTGACAAGTTAATCTTATACAGACCCTGAACTTGTCAAAGTTAAAATGATGATTAGTCATGTGAGGCCCGACTTATAAGGTTAAGTGAAGGTTTAACACAGCGGCTGTGCGGATTTTTGACAACACTTGATTTAAAGGTTTGGCAGCCTATGAACGCCTTGTTTTTGTCTTTTGTTTTATATTTGATTTGAGTATTTTGTGACATGTTGATACATGATTGAAAACCAATGAGGGCTCTCATGCTTTGTGGTTCACATATGAATCCATCCGGAGTTTGTTAAACCCGGCCTGGCTTTGAACTATAAGTCGCTAGTATATGATGATTTTATACTTGGAAGCATTGTGCTCTAAGTTTTGGGATATTACCCCTTGCTGCATACGACATTGTAACCCAGCGGCATATGTTAATTGAACAGGGCGTTATGCGCTAAAACTTTTCGGTTCTTACCCTAACTGCGTTGGTATGGTAAGTGATGACCCACAAGTGTAGGGGATCTATCGTAGTCCTTTCGATAAGTAAGAGTGTCGAACCCAACGAGGAGCATAAGGAAATGATATGTAGTTTTCAGTAAGGTATTTTCTGCAAGCACTGAAATTATACGTAACAGAAAGTTTTGTGATAAGATAATTGGTAGCAAGTGACAAACGGTAAAAGTAAATAAGGTGCAGCAAGGTGGCCCAATCCTTTGTGTAGCAAAGGACAAGCCTGGACAAACTCTTATGCAAGGTAAAGCGCTCCCTAGGACCACTACAAGAAATATGTCAACTTGTGACCACCACTATTGGTCACTGAATGGTCACAAATTTCTATTTGTGACCTTTTTGTGACCAAAAACATGAGGTCAAAAGCTGGCCGTCATAAACTGACATTAGCGACCTTCTCTGTGAGAAGGTCATAGACGTTTATGACCAAAATATGCTTACTATCGTGTTTTGGTCACTAGCAGCCTCCCCAGACCACGTAGGCATCCAACGTGGCAAGCTGATGTGGCATAAGAATCAGCCCGGTCCAATTGGCTGTTCTACATGGGCCTAGCCCAACAATTCGGCCTTTCTATATATTTTTTTCCTGTCAATATTGGGTCGATTTCATGGGCCTAGCCCAATATTATAGCCTTTTTATTTTTGGGATGTAGCCTTTGTTTCTCTTTTTTAGATGCACCCCAATTGTCAAATTCTGGTAAGTGGGTCCCAAATGTGATGTTCTAGTTTGTGGGACCCTACTGTCAAGGTCATGTTCTTCATATTTCCATATGCAAATAAAGAAAACAGACACAATATTTCGAATAACAACAGGAAGTAATCTGCCACATCATATAACACACATTTGTAAATGTGATCATCATCAAGTTTACAATTAGAACACATACAGCCCAAGTCTATCACATTAGCCCTACAAGTTCTGCTACATCATCATATAACAAAAAAATAGGATCAGCATTATTCCAATGAACTAGCTCCGAGAACTAGCATGCATATAAGTTCTGCTACAAGGACTTCATTACTATGCTTCATCCAACTTCTTTGTCCTGATGCTCGCAAAGAAACATGAAAGGCCAGCATCTGCACATTGTAGAACAAAATGTTAGGAACAAAATAAAAGTAAATTTAACATTGTGTTATGTTAATCTACCTAAGTAGGCTGGCTAGCCCTTGCCATTCAGGTCCATATTAACCCTAAGCAACAAGATATCAAGAACACGCCCACAATTCAATGCATTTGAGGCCATGGGGGCACCAAACTCTATAACCATGCATGCAAAGGGAGCAAACATCACAAATAATGGCATTTAACAAGTTCACCAATAGTTGCATATAAGGTAAACAAGAGCTGCATAGCATAGTGCAAGAGAATGACAACAGAATTCCTCACCAATAGTTGGAGGAGGAGGAGTATGGAGCAGCCATGAGGCCTCGCCATCCACCTACAGGAGCAGCAGCAGCTCGACTAGGTCAGATCGGAGCAACCTGCAGGAGCAGCAGCGACACATAACAATATAAGACTGCCTTGAGATTCATCGATGTGGCAGCATAGAACTTGGTGATGGACTGGATCAGGAGCTTGGCATCACCTGCGGCCTTCGGCATCAGTCGCCGTGTACGGGCTCACCGGAGATGGCCGGCTGCTGGCTCGCGCGCCCCATGGAGGTCGAGGAAGAACAAGACACTCGAGAAACAAGCAATGATATGTATCAGTGTTGAGCAAGCAACTCCAGTATAAACTTGAACAAGCAATGTTATTGGTCAGTGCTAGAGATATAGTCAAACTGAAATACCCAATCAATTTGCATCTAGTAAGACTTTCTTTTTCATGGGTACAAAATTACCCAAGACCCTCTAGCATATCCAGACAGCCAAAAGGATACCACTACCTATTCATAACAACCAGTTTTCGCAAATGGGCGTAACTATTGGATAATTGGTTTCGAAAGTTGAGTTACTTTTTTGGGACGGAGGGAGTATGAAGGAAATATTCTAAAGGTCAAAACAGATGAAACTGGCAACATAATATAACCATGAGACAACACATCATCCATCTCAGTTCAAACAAATGATCTAGTAGCAAAGCATGAAAAAGGAAGCAGCACATGGCAGGAATGCTTACAAGTATAATACAAAAATATGAGAAACTATCATAGTACATAAATGGTATCATGGAATTATATAGTAACTCAATGACAGATTGAGATGTTTTACTCAACTTATGGAACTCAAAGAACTTTTCTGGTTAGTCATGTAATCTAATCGAACTAATGGTAGCTACAGTAATTGGTCGAATCCTTGCACATGCACATGAGCGTGAGGGGGAAAGAGCAGAGGAGAGGAGTGGAATCAAACCACGTCTATGTCGTGAATTGAAGCGAGGACTTGTTCCTCCTTGAGCATGAGCTGCTGCGGATGGAACTCGTCCTCCTCCCACTGGTCACCTCGACAGCGACGACTCCAGCAAGCTGCGACATGACAGAAACGACAGAATCAGATCGGATTTAATGCTAAGTTTCCAGGATGGATGAAAGTGCGTTGATCTGGGCAGGCGAGATCGGATCGGGGAGGGGAAGGGCACCTGGTAGAAGTCGGCGTAGGAGAGGATCGGGAACTACTCCTTGATGGGCTCCGCGGGGCACTTCATGGTGCCGAAAGGGCCGCCGGTCTTGGTGGCCGCGTCGAAGGTCCATACTGTCCATGGCGTCTGCACGCGATGCGGCGAGCAGAGGCAAAAATAGGAAGCACATCGGTGGCTTTGGTGAGGCGCTGGGTCGGATCTGGACTCCACCTCCGGCCTGGGCCTCCCTTTCCATGGTGGACGTACATGGTGGAGGCTGAGAGGGAGGATCTGTGGGGTGGGAGGAGGGTGGCATCGGCGGCCATGGAGCGTAGAGAGATGGCAGCGCGACCTAGCGTGCGAGGGT
>LR738712.1:826177962-826282479 GCA_902687465.1 Secale cereale | reverse complement strand
GGAGGGGGAGGGTGGGTGGGTGGCGGCGGGGGATCGAGGAGAGGGTGGCTGGGTAGGGGTGGCGGCAGGTGATTGAATCAGGGGGTCGAGGGGAGGGTGGGTGGGTGGGTTAGGGTTTTTGTTTCGTGTGAGAAGCTCCACCGTCAGATGTGTCCGCGATGCATGGCTCAGATTGCGTTCAATTCGGTGATCCGCGTGAACTCGGTTACTCGCTTCTCATTGGCCGGCTGTCTCACGCTTGAATCGTAAAAATTTAGATGCAAATCTTTGTATTTTTTAAACATAACAATGGCATAGTTTGTCAAAATGATCTCGTATTTTGCATAAGTGTGTGTCTTGAATATAAAAAATCAAAAAAAATCGAAACGGGCATTGAAACGTATTTTGTTTGACCGCATTTTGAAAAGGGCATAAAAAAATTCAAAAAAGTATCAAAAATTTTAAAAACGTATCGTGCACAAGGTGCATCTTGGAATGGCATACAATGTTTCCTAAGGAAGTTTTTATTTTCTTTCGACGAAAAACTCATTTCCCATTTTCCGAGTGACCAAAAGGAGGTTTTTTTGTGAAGGACCTGCCAAATAATTGTTGCAAAATTGGACCAAATCATTTTTATAAAATACTAGTCCATATTTAATGCACAATTGACAAAATGGTTGGGTGTAAAAAGTTTTGATCCACCTCTCGTGAAAAAGACAAATTTCGGCCGATTCAGCTGGAAGTGGGTCAAATTTGAGCTGTAGCTGCCTTGTAGTTTGCTCTTTATTTTTTACAAAAATCATTTCTAGGTACATAAGTATCTATTTAATCAGAGAAACACCAAAAAAATTACCAAGATTCAACCACTAGCTAGGAACGGTAATTCCCGCCGTTTTGACCGCATTTTGAAACGGGCATAAAAAAATAAAAAAATCAAAAAATTGGAACACCTTCGCATTGTGTCATTATATATGACCAAGTTACCAGGAAAAATAATAAACTTGTAATACGACAATTCTTTTAAAAAAGTGTTTCTCAGAAATGAGCTATCATGCGTGAAGATTCATGGCCTTCAAGCCAAATGATCAATCCTATGGCCACATTCATGGCATAGTTTGTTCAAATGATGTCATATTGTGCACAAGGGTGCATCTTGGAATGGCAAACAATGTTGCATAAGGGAGTTTTCACTTTCTTTGGACGAAAAATTTATTTTCCATTTTTCGAGTGCCCAAAAGGAGGTTTTTTGTGAAGGACCTCCCAAATAATTGTTGCAAAATTGGACCAAATCATTTTTATAAAATACTAGAACATATTTAATGCAAAATTGACCAAATGGTTGGGTGTAAAAAGTTTTTATCCACCTCTGGCGAAAAAGACAAATTTCCGCCGATTTAGTTGGAAGCTGTTCAAATTTGAACTGTAGCTACCTTGTAGTTTGCTCTTTATTTTTTACAAAAATCATTTCTAGGTACATAAGTATCTATTTAATCAGAGAAACACCAAAAAAATACCAAGGTTCAACCACTAGCCAGGAACGGTCATTCCCGACGTTTTGACCGCATTTTAAAACGGGCATAAAAAATTCAAAAAAAAATTCAAAAAATTGGAACACCTTCGCATTGTGTCATTATATATGACCAAGTTACCAGGAAAAATAATAAACTTGTAATACGGCAATTCTTTTGAAAAAGTGTTCTCAGAAATGAGCTATTATGTGTGAAGATTCATGGCTTTCAAGCCAAATGATCAATCCTATGGCCACATTCATGGCATAGTTTGTTCAAATGATCTCATATTGTGCACAAGGGTGCATCTTGGAATGGCAAACAATGTTGCCTAAGGGAGTTTTCACTTTCTTTGGACAAAAAATTCATTTTCCATTTTTCGAGTGCCCAAAAGGAGGTTTATTTGTGAAGGACCTCCCAAATAATTGTTGCAAAATTGGACCAAATCATTTTTATAAAATAATAGTCCATATTTAATGCACAATTGACCAAACGGTTGGGTGTAAATTTTTTTTATCCACCTCTGGTGAAAAAGACAAATTTCGGCCGATTCAGTTGGAAGCGGGTCAAATTTGAACTGTAGCTACCTTGTAGTTTGCTCTTTATTTTTTACAAAAATCATTTCTAGGTACATAAGTATCTATTTAATCAGAGAAACACCAAAAAAATACCAAGATTCAACCACTAGCTAGGAACGGTCATTTCCGCCGTTTTGACCGCATTTTGAAACGGGCATAAAAAAAATTGGAACACCTTCGCATTGTGTCATTATATATGACCAAGTTACCAGGAAAAATAATAAACTTGTAATACGACAATTCTTTTAAAAAAGTGTTCTCAGAAATGAGCTATCGTGCGTGAAGATTCATGGCTTTCAAGCCAAATGATCAATCCTATGGCCACATTCATGGCATAGTTTGTTCAAATGATCTCATATTGTGCACAAGGGTGCATCTTGGAATGGCAAACAATGTTTCCTAAGGAAGTTTTCATTTTCTTTGGACGAAAAATTCATTTTCCATTTTCCGAGTGCCCAAAAGGATGGTTTTTTGTGAAGGACCTCCCAAATAATTGTTGCAAAATTGGACCAAATCAATTTTCTAAAATACTAGGACATATTTAATGCAAAATTGACAAAATGGTTGGGTGTAAAAAGTTTTGATCCACCTCTCATGAAAAAAACAAATTTCCGCCAATTCAGCTGGAAGCGGGTCAAATTTGAACTGCAGCTGCCTCATAGATTGCTATTTATTTTTTCCAAAAATCATTTCTAGTTACATAAGTACCTATTTAATCATAAATACATGGTTTGGTGGTGATATGTCGAGGTTTGGGCGGTGGTCGAGGGCCCCAACTCTAGAGCGCGTAAACTCGCATGCTCGTCGCGTGGTCACCGCGTGATTATGGCGTTGCCATGTGTTCTGGGAGGCCTAGGCATGTCTAGTGGGTTGGACACTCCCCAGGTAGGTGCTAGGAAGAAAATTACAACATAAGATTCTCACGAGGAGACCGATCGATGCTCAAACATGAATTAGCAGCCAAGTGTTTGATTAGTGGTACGGGAAATGCACATGGCTAATGGGCGTGAGTTTTGGTTCAGGATGATCAGTTACTAAGAAGACCGTCTTCACAAATTTTTAGCTTAAAAGGAGGAGTCTAGGTGGTACTTGCTTTGCAAAGTACCACACTGGACATAAATACGAATGTTGAAGCTGGGCTCAAAATAATGAATGGATTGAGCTGGCATTTGGTGGAGGATAGTTATTTGGGCATAGGAAAGCACTGTAGAAAATGGATACCATTTGGACATGCCAAAGTGGTACTTCCTTCACAAAGTGTTTTTTGAACATAATAAGAAAATGAATATTTTTGAATTATTTTTGAACTAGGCAAGGAAGGTTTTTTTTTGCATATTTGACGAAGATATGACCCAAAGAATTTATGAGATTTTTTTGGGATTTTTGGGAATGACAGAAATATAGGTTGCTTCACAACCTAGGGCAAAAACTGCCACATGGACATGACACATAGGCAAAACTGATGAGGTGGCGCCTAGTCGTAGCTACCCACCACAATTTACAAGGTTATGACCATCTATATTGGTCATGATCAGCTAGAAATAAGGCAGCGGATCAGTGCTATCTGCTTTATGACCATTTCGTGTAAGGAAATTATGACCTTTCTGACCAAAATGGTCGTTATTGTTTAGGGTTTGGAGCCCCCCGAACAGCTTTTGACCAATTGGTCTGAAATGGTCATAGATCTATGACCAATTCTCCCAGGGTCACTGACAGAAGGTCATAAGTTGACATATTTCTTGTAGTGGACATATGGGAATTACCGTCGAGCTAGTTTTCATCAAGATCATCTGATTCGCGTTCGATACTTTGATAATTTGGTATGTGGGTGGACCGGTGCTTGGGTGCTGCCCTTACTTGGACAAGCCTCCCACTTATGATTAACCTCTAATGCAAGCATCGGCAACTACAAAAGAAGTATTAAGGTAAACCTAACCATAGCCTGAAACATATGGATCCAAATCAGCACCTTACGAAGCAACGCATAAACTAGGGTTTAAGCTTCTGTCACTCTAGCAACCCATCATCTACTTATTACTTCCCAATGCCTTAATCTAGGCTCAAATAATGTTGAAGTGTCATGTAGTCGATGTTCACATGACACAACTAGAGGAGACACAACATGCATCTCATCAAAATATCGAACAAAGACCAAATTCACATGACTACTAATAACAAGACTTCTCCCATGCCTCAGGAACAAAATTAACTACTCACAAGACATAATATTGTTCATGATCAGAGGGGTATTAATATGCATAATGGATCTGAACATATGATCTTCCACCAAATAAACCAAGTAGCATCAACTACAAGGAGTAATCAACACTACTAGCAACCCACGGGTACCAATCTGAGGTTTGTGTACAAAAATTGGATACAAGAGATGAACTACGGTTTGAGAGTAGATGGTGCTGGTGAAGATGTTGATGAAGATAGCCCTCCCCAAGATGGGAGAGTTGTTGGTGATGACGGCGGAGACGATTTCCCCCTCTAGGAGGGAAGTATCCCTGGCAGAACAGCTCTGCCGGAGCCCTAGATAGGTTTCCGCCTCAGTTCCGCCTCGAGACGGCGGCGTCTTGTCCCGAAAGACTCTCTCTTATTTTTTTTCCAGGTCAAAACACTTCATATAGGAGAAGATGGGCACCGGGGGCCTACCGGCTGGCCCTCAAGGCACGGGGGCGCTCCCTAGGGGGGGGCACCCTCGAGGACAGCCGGTGGCCCCTCTCGTGGGTTTCTTTCGCCAGATATTTTTTGTATTTTCTGAAACGATGTTCTATGGAGTTTCGGGGCTTTTGGAGTGGTGCAGAATAGGTTTCCAGAGTTTGCTCCTTTTGCAGCCCAGAATTCCAGGTGACGGCATTCTCCCTCTTCATGTAAACCATGTAAAATAAGAGAGAAAAGGCATAAGTATTGTGACAAAACATGTATTAACAGCCCATAATGCAATAAATATCAACTTATAAGCATGATGCAAAATGGACGTATCAACTCCCCCAAGCTTAGACCTCGCTTGTCCTCAAGCGAAAGCCGATATCGAAAAATAAGTCCCAAGTTTAGAGATAGAGGTGTCGATAAAAACAAAATACGGACATGAGGGCATCATGATCATTCTCATAACAGCAACTTATATAAATATAGTCATATGATTATTATGCTAAAGTAACAATTCAGCCACAATATCAAGTATGAATCATAAACTTCATTGGAAACTAACAAACTTTGATCTCAGTCATTGAAGCAATTGCAATAAATCGTAATATCGGAAAGATTCAATATAAGAGCTTTTCAGCAAGCCTACATACTCAACTATCATATAGTCTTTCACAATTGCTCACACTCACGCAATACTTATGTTTATGGAGTTTTAATCGGACATAGAGAAAGATAGGGGTCTATAGTGTTGCCTCCCAACCTTTTACCTCACGGGTAACGTCAACATTAATAGATCATGAAAACTTACATCGAAGTGGGTATATATGTCAGGATCTTTCCAACACAATGTGCTTTCCAAAGGATAAAATGTAAAAAGGAAAGGTGGATTTCACCTTGATACTTATAAGATAGAAATAATAGATAGGCCCTTCACAAAGGGAAGCAGATGTTGCCATGTGTTTTTATGGTTGGATGCACAAAGTCTTAGCATAGAAGAACATCGCTTTATATTGCCACTTGTGATAAGGACCTTTATTATGCAGTGCGTCGCTTTTATTACTTCCATATCACAAGATCGTATAAAGCTAATTTCTCCCACACTAATAAATCATACATATTTTAGCAGATTTGCAACATGACAACTTACTTGGAAGGATCTTTCTCAATCCATAGGTAGGTATGGTGGACTCTCATGGCAAAACTGGGTTTAAGGGTATATGGAAGCACAAGTAGTATCTATACTTAGTGCGAGGAGTTTTGGCTAGCATGAGGGGGAAAGGCAAGCTCAACATGTTGGATTATCCATGACAATATACTTTATTTCGGATATAAAAATACATAACCCATTATGTTGTCTTCCTTGTCCAACATCAACTCTTTAGCATGTCATACTTTAATGAGTGCTCACAATCATAAAAGATGTCCAAGATAGTATATTGGTATGTGAAGCCTCTCTTCTTTTATCACTTCCTATTAATTGCAACGATGACTAAAACTATGTTTGTCACCTCCCAACAACTTTTATTTATCATACTCTTGTATGTGAAGTCATTACTTCCCATAAGATCCAAGTGAGGAAATCAAGCCCTTGACTCAACACTAATCTTTATTATATAGCTCACGGACTCGATTACAAAGGATATAGCTCACAAAGCAAAAGTTCACGACTAGATCATGCTAATTTTATTCTAATAGATCAAGATACTACCAAAAGGATCGAACTAAGTAAAACGGTAAAGATAGGAGTTGTATGGTGATACAATACCGGGGTCACTCCCCCAAGCTTGGCCGTTGCCAAGGGGAGTGCCCATACCCATATGATTATGTCTCCTTCTTCGGGGGTGGTGATGATGGAGTTGTTGATGATGTAGGCTTGTTATTCACCTTCCAAGACATGGGCTCACCATCGTAGAAGGATGATCGAGTCTCCAGGATACTCAAATCCGCAGCCAAATTCATCTTCTTGAATCTATATTCATACTCACAGTTTTGGTTCTGCAGGTCATAGATCTGGGCTTGGAGGTGATCGATCTTCTCTTGAAGATTAGAGATGGCTTCCCCGAAGATCCTCGAGTCCATCTTGAGGTTGTTGGCAAGCTCCGAGATCATCATGTGGTTGGCGTCGAGTCTTGGTTCCACCATACCCTAGTAGTTGAAAACTTGTTGCTCCATTGCTTCGAGTCTTGTCTCCACGCTTCCGGTCCTTCTCGGCCCCTCAACATCAAGGATGTGCAGCACCCCCTCATGCAACTCCTTGGTTTTGGGGTGGTGCAGCACCTCCGCAAGGTAGGGGTTGATGACCTTCTCGAAGAACTTGTCCTTGGGGGTGTTGGAGGATGCCATGATGATCTAGATCTGTCAAAAACAGCAGCTCGAAACGAAAATAGAGGATTTCTACGTGATATAGAGGTCAAAACCTTCGGGAGTATATATAATGAATTTTTCCCGAACAAAAGGAGTAACACACAAGAAAACGGACTCCAGGGGACACACGGGGTGTCCTCGAGGCAGGGGGCGCGCCCTGGGAAGGGGGGCGCGCCCTCCACCCTCGAGGACGCCTCGTATCTCTTCCGGACTGTGTTTTATTTTTCTATTTTTCTAAATATTCCAAAACGGAGAAAAATTGCCTTTAGAACTGTTTTGGAGTCGGTTTACTTACCGTATCACGTACCTCTTCCTTTTCGGAGGCTGAATCGTTCTGGAAAGTGTCCCTTATGTATTCCTCCGGTGTTACGGTTTCAATAACATTGGTTTCAACATTTATAGGATTACCTGAGATATAATGTTTGATTCTTTGATCGTTCACCACCTTCGGATTGGTGCCTTCGAAGTTTTTGATTTTTACGGCGCCGGAACGATAGACCTCCTCGATAACGTAAGGTCCTTCCCACTTGGAGAGAAGTTTCCCTGCAAAAAATCTTAGACGAGAGTTGAATAGCAAGACATAATCACCTACGTTGAACTCACGCTTTTGTATTCTTTTGCCATGCCATCTTTTAACTTTTTCTTTAAATAGCTTGGCATTTTCATAGGCCTGGGTTCTCCATTCATCGAGACAGCTAATGTCAAATAGCCTCTTTTCACCGGCAAGTTTGAAATCATAGTTGAGCTCTTTAATAGCCCAATATGCCTTATGTTCTAGCTCAAGACACTACTAGAAAAAGAGCTATAGATGGGATTGACACTAATGGCGCACCAGACAAGCGGTGCACCATTAGTATATACTAATTGCGCACCACCTTCTGGTACGCCATTAGAGTTGAATACACTAATGGCGCACCTGGCTCAGGGTGTGCCATTAGTATCAATTTTTTTCCTTTTCCAAACATACTAATGGCGCATCCAGACACAGTGCGCCATTACTAGTTGTAACTAGGAATGGCGCCAGTCACAGAGTGCGCCACTACTGTTGTTTTTTTAATTATATTTTTTATTCTTTTTTTTTGCAAAACTACTAATGGCGCACTTTGGGACAGTGCGCCCTTAGTATGTTTTTTTTGCAAAACTAATAATGGCGCACCACCAGAAGGTGCGCCATTAGTAACCTGGGTTACTAATGGCGCATTTTGAGGTGGTGCGCCATTAGTAAGTGGGCACCAACAATATATTTTGGACAGCCACTCCTACCCACTCACTTTCTCCCCACTTCATTCTCCACCTCCTCCTTGTCTCGGGTGCCTCCTATTTGTCACCTCATTTCCACCATAGATTCATTAAAATTAAGTGGTTAAATTACCTTGTTTTGATAGGTAAGTAAGGGGGGAAGCTATATTTATGTTGTTCTCCCTACAACAATGTGCACATGCACTTTTTATGGCCTAGCTAGACTATGTATGTTCGTGGTGTTGCATATGTTTGTGGTGTGGCATATGTGTTTATGTTTGGAGGTGTACCGGTATTTGAAATGCGATAGTTGCCAATATTTTGCCGGAATGTTGATTCATTTCCGTTTCGGCGAGAATTTTGGCATTAAGCATTCTTTTTGGTCCTATTTTTAGGGAAAGTCATGCCGAAAAATTTCTTGGTTCTAAAATATCATTTTGCTCTACCCCGCAGGCGACCATGGTCCGCACGATGACCGAAGGCATCGTGAATATGTTTTTGAGCTCCGCGAAGGCCGAGATGCTTCAAAAGAACGAGACGGAGATAAGATGTCCGTGTCGAAGATGCAAGCTGAAGAGCCTTATTGCAGACCCGGATTCCGGGCAGGTGCGGGACCACCTGCTCTTGCGTGGTTTCATGGATGGCTATCGGTGGCAAGGTGATGAAGATGACTACGAAGTCGTCCATGGGGGCCTGGCAAGAAATGAGGAAGGGCAGCAAGACAACCACCGCGGCTCGGGCGGGCGAGAAGACGAAGAATCCCCAGGAGATGATCACAACGGTGATGCTGTACACAGTCATCATGTAGAAGATGCAGGACATGATGATGAGGAAGACGCCGGAGCAGACGACGGGCATGATCATGAAGATGATGATGCCGGCGGATGATGTCTACACACACTTCTACTCTTGTAGACTATGTTGGGCCTCCAAGCGCAGAGGTTTGTAGGACAGCAGCAATTTCCCTCAAGTGGATGACCTAAGGTTTATCGAACTCAGGGAAGTAGAGGTTGAAGATGGTCTCTCTCAAGCAACCCTGCAACTAAGATACAAGAAGTCTCTTGTGTCCCCAACACACCTAATACACTTGTTAGATGTATAGGTGCACTAGTTCGGCGAAGAGATGTTAAATGGCAAGTGATATGGATGGCAAAACAAAGTAATATAAATCTGTAATGAAAAGTGCAGCAAGCAAACAAGTGGTAAACGTGAGCACAAATGGTATTGCAATGGTGGAAACAAGGCCTAGGCTTCATACTTTCGCTAGTGGCAACTCCAAACAACATTAACATAATCGAATCACATGATATTTCCCATAAAACATGCAATGGAGACGCACCCGCAGGTCATTCCTTCGTAGTCAAGAGAGGACGAGAATTATGTAGAGCTACAAAAGCACACCTCAAAGTTCGTAGTTCTTAATCTAAGGATTTCCCAATGTCACCGCGGCCATCCAAAGAGAGTCCCACAATCACCACAACATATCTAAAGGATAGTCAAAGACAAGCACCAAGAGACTCTCAATCTTCAATCAACAAACAAGAGAGGAAATCACTCATGAAAATATTTTTCTAATCCATGTCCAATAGACCGCTGTCACCTTGGTCTCGGGGATTATACTAGATAAAGACAAGTGAGTACATCAATCCAATACATAGAGGAAGGGGAAATATCATGGGATCACCCTAGATTAACATAGCCTATGATCACAACGAAGATCACATCATGGGAGAGAGAATTGACCACATAGCTACTGGTAAGAACCTCAGCCCCGAGGAGGAACTACTCCCGCATCATGGAGGGAAGAAGCAACATCGATAGAGATGAATCCGGGGGCACTTCCCCGTCCCGGCAGGGTGCCGGCACAGGAATTCTGGTCCCCCGAAGCTTGATGGCGATGGCGGCGGAGATCGGAATTGCATCTGGAGAAAAGGGGTCTAGAATCAGGGTTTCCTCGACGGGTTTTAAATATATGCCAAAGGGGGTCGCCAGGGGAGCTAAGGGGGGCCCAGGCGCCCCCTCGGTGCGGCCTGGAGGGGGGCCGCGCCCCCAGGGCGCCTGGAGCCCTGGTGGCCCCCCTCCGGCCCTACTTTGGCCGTATGGAAGCTTCCGAAAAGCTGATTTTTTATATGTTTTTCCCGGAATTTTTCTGGCACTTTACGTAATGGGAAAACCTGAAATACAAAAACAGCAGAAAACAGAAACTGGCACTGGGGTGCACTGAGTTAATAGGTTAGTCCAAATATGATCAAAAGTGTATGGAAGTGCATAAATAACATAGCAATATCACACAAAAGAGGCATGGAGCAAGCAGAAATTATAGATACGTTTTGGACGTATCAACATCCCCAAGCTTAATTCCTGCTCGTCCTGGAGTAGGTAAATGATAACAAGCATAATTTCTGTCGTGACATGCTATTAACTATATAAGGACTTTTCACAGTCACATAACAAAAGCTTACTGAGACAATGAATCTGTAGTAATTAAGTTGCCTCATGAGAAAATCACAAAGAACTGAAAGTTTTAAAATATGATACTGAAACATCAAATAGATTTGTAGTGAGCATGGTGTGCAAATATGATAAAGTGGTGCCTCGCTTGCCCCCTTTAGTGAAGCAAAACATAAATGCAGGGGCACCTCCAAGGTTTAAGTGACGACTAGATACAATGATTTCAGAATAAACGATATCATAATCATGCAAAAGACAATGGTACTTTGGGACAATGCACATTACACTCAGAATGACAATCATGCTCTCAATAGTTGGTGCTTTAAAGAAGGTGGAGACTCTCGAACCGTGGATTTTGATGGCAAGGTTGAAAACCCGTGGTCGGAAACAAAAACTAAACATGTACCAGAGCTCTTGGTTTTTAAAAACAGAGGTAATAATTTATTTATTTTAGAGATGCATATTTCGTCAATGAATGCTAGCAGATAACTCAATTACTTCTCGAGCTGGACAAGTTTCGAGGAACGGCTCCCGCACGAGGACGATCACATCCTCTTAATCTCCTTTGTTTATCACTGCCAAAGTTTTCTGATTTCTCATGAACAAAGCGTGAAGGAGGGTTTGTTTGTTGTACATTTTTTTAATGAGCTGGGCGCACTCTTTGCCAGTTCCTTCTCGTATTAGGGGTTTGCACATTAGACATGCAATCCCGGGGTGAAGCTTGTCTAACTTAAAAAGATCATGAATTAACTACTACTTCCTCATGAGCTAAAACAGAGGAATAAAATAGAAATGCTTTTTTTGAATAATTTCGAGATGGTACAAGATAGTCTTCGTTAGGAATGGCAGGTAAATACCATGTATATGAAGGTATGGTGGACTCATATGGCATAACTGGTTTAAAGGATTTGGATGCACAAGCAGTCGGTCCGCTTAGTACAGGTGGAGGTTAGCAAAAGACTGGGAGCGACCAACTAAGAGAGCTATGACGGTCATAATCATGCAGAGCGACAAAGCAACGTTGAATCAGGCATGGAAGTTATATCGCTACTCAGAAATTAAAGATCATCAAGGCTTGATAGACTTTCTTTACAGTCTTAAATATGCGTGAGCATACGCCAAGTCAATCAAAATAAATTCTTGGAGGAAGATACCACTAAACCATACCACATCATAGGCAAACAAATCATGTTGGTAGTCCAATAACACATTGAGAACCCCCCAGCTATTTGAGACTAACCATAAGAAAACATGAACTACTAAGCACCATTATGCACATAGCATTTTTATCATAGATATATCAACCAGTGCAACAGAAGCCAACTCTCTTAATAAGATAAGAATGATAACTAAAGAGAGTTCCAGCGACCAACTAAAAAAAAGCTCTTTAAAAAGATAAGCATGAAAACTAAGAGCTGAACATGATAGTAGCTATTGAAAGACAAAGAACACACACAGCAAAGATAGACATGAAAATCGTATGTTATGTTCTAGGTTGAAGTGGAGCGGGTCTCTCTCCCACACAAAGAAAGCTGGGTTCCAACTCATTATGAACAGCAAGCAAAGCTAAAGGAAACTAAAAAGGAAACTAAAAGCAAGACGCTCCAAGCATAGCACATAACACATGAAGTGATAAAAATATAGTGGAACGAAAGACGAACTGATAATTGTTGATGGAGAAGGGAATGCACGGAGGCATCCCCAAGCTTAGACGCTTGAGTCTCCTTGAATATTTCTTGGGGGTGCATGGGGGCATCCCCAAGCTTGAGCGCTTGACACTCCTGAATCTCTTTATCATCTTCCCTCGCACACTTGAAAACTCCCTTCATACATAACTCATCATAATCTGATTAGCGAGGTTAGTAAATAATTGTTCCTTGCTGGAAATAAGGATATTCTTGAAGGTCTACTGTTTCTAAAGATTGCCGAAAGGTTTTTGCAAAGAAAAAGCAAGCTCAAGGTTTGCAAAACGAAGAAAAGGCAAAACAGGACAGAATCTGTGAAAAACATACCAGCAGGTAGTAAATGATTTTTTCGGGGTACTTCTGCAACTCAAATCAAAAAACTCAGAACAGACGCCCGAAAGCCAATTGTATAGAGCACGCTGTCAAAAAAATTCAGACCAAAAAGATGATCTGGTGATTTTATACGAATTTTTCTGTCCAAGGACATAATCTGTTTCCTGGACAGCACGTCACAACTTTTGAACTTTCTTGCAATCAGAGGCTAAACTTGGCACAAAGCTAAAAAGAAAAGATACAATGATGTTGCTACAGTAGTAACAAACATCAAGACCACTAAAAACTGAAAGAACAAACTGAAAGCAAAGATAACAAGGGTTGTCTCCCTAGAGCTCTTTCTTTATAGCCATAAAGATAGGCTTAAGACTTTAATGATGCTCTCGTAGGAATAAGAGTTGAAGAACAAAAGAGAGCATCAAGAAGCAAATACCGAGCACATTTAAGCCTAACATGCTTCCTATGCATAGGAATATTGCAATAGAATAATTCATTGAAGCACAAAGCAATAAGCATAGGAAGACAAAACAAGTGCAGCTTCAAAACTTTCAACATAAAGAGAGGGAACTTAATATTATTAAAATATCTATAAGCATATGTTCCCTTCTCATAATAATTTTCAGTGGGATCACGAATAAACTCAACAATATAAGCATCACATAAAGCATTGTTTCCATGATCCACATGCAAAAAGGTACTCTTACTCTCCACATAAGCATCTTTGGGGAGCCCATGGTTAGTACTTTTTAGCATTAACGTTTTCAGTCTCCCTCAAGCTTGAGCAATGCTTTCTCCGTCACGAGACCTAAAGTTATAGATATAGTTCCTGTCTCGATGAATTTCATGAAGAGGATAAAACTTAGTATAAAAGAGAGACATAAGCTCTTGCCAATCAAGCAAGTGCGAGTTATCGAGAAGCTTATACCAATCTGAAGCTTTATCTATAAGTGATACGGCGAACATTTTCCTCATGCAAAACTCCCTTGATACACCTGCAAGCTTAAATAATGAACATAATTGTGACAGATATAGCAAGTGTTCACCGGGATGTTTGTCTCCTGCATAACGATTAGCCAAAACATAATCGATAATACCAGCTGGTATTTTATAGGGCACAATTTCAGTAGGGGGAGGAGCAACCACCACAGATGTGGGGCGTCTTCCCACAAGCAACGAACTAAGATTGCGGTTTTCCATAAACATAACTAGTGAAATAAAAACAAGAACAAAAAGATTTAATTGCAAGATCTAAAGATATACCTTCAAGCACTCACCTCCCCGGCAACGGCGCCAGAAATAGCTTGATGTCTACGCACGCTTCTACTCTTGTAGACTATGTTGGGCCTCCCAGCGCAGAGGTTTGTAGGACAGCAGCAATTTCCCTCAAGTGGATGACCTTGAAGGAAATATGCCCTAGAGGCGATAATAAAGATGTTATTTGTATTTCCTTATATCATGATAAATGTCTTTTATTCATGCTAGAATTGTATTAACCGGAAACTTAGTACATGTGTGGATACATAGACAAAACAGTATGTCCCTAGTATGCCTCTACTAGACTAGCTCATTGATCAAAGATGGTTATGTTTCCTAGCCATAGACATGAGTTGTCATTTCATCAACGGGATCACATCATTAGGAGAATGATGTGAAGGACAAGACCCATCCGTTAGCATAGCACTATGATCGTTTAGTTTTACTGCTATTGCTTTCTTCATGACTTATACATGTTCCTATGACTATGAGATTATGCAACTCCCGAATACCGTAGGAACACCTTGTGTGCTATCAAACGTCACAACGTAACTGGGTGATCATAAAGATGCTCTACAGGTGTCTCCGAAAGTATTCGTGGTGTTGGCATAGTTCAAGATTAGGATTTGTCACTCCGAGTGTCGGAGAGGTATCTCTGGGCCCTCTCGGTAACCCACATCACAATAAGCCTTGCAAGCAAAAAGACTAATGAGTTAGTCACGAGATGATGTGTTACGGAACGAGTAAAGAGACTTGCCGGTAACGAGATTGAACTAGGTATAGAGATACCGACGATCGAATCTCGGGCAAGTAACATACCGATGACAAAAGGAACAACGTATGTTGTTATGCGGTTTGACCGATAAAAGATCTTCATAGAATATGTAGGAGCCAATATGAACATCCAGGTTCCGCTATTGGTTATTGACCGGAGATGAGTCTTGGTCATGTCTACATAGTTCTCGAACCCGTAGGGTCCGCACGCTTAACGTTTGATGACGACCGGTATTATGAGTTTATGAGTTTTGATGTACCGAAGGTAGTTCGGAGTCCCGGATGAGATCACGGACATGACGAGGAGTCTCGGAATGTCCGAGACATAAAGATTGATATATTTGACGACTATATTCGGACACCGGAAGTGTTCCGGAAAAGTTTCGGATTTAACTGGATTGCCGGAGGGGGTTACCGGAACCCCCTACGAGGGGGGATGGTCCATAGTGGGCCTTGAGGAAAGGAGAGAGGCAGCCCATAGAGGCTGGCTGGCGCCCCACCTAGGGATCCTAGTTGGACTAGGATTGGGGGGGCGCCACCTCTCCCTCTTTTCCTTTCCCTCTCTTCCTTCTTGATGGACTCCTACTAGGAATAGGATTGCAATCCTATTCCTAGTAGGATTGCCCTAGCCGCACCATAGGAGGCCGGCCGGCCCTCTCCTCTTGCTCCTTTATATACGGGGGCTGGGGGGCACCTGATAACCCTCAACCGTAAGGGATCGAGATAGTCTTCGCGGGTAAGAATAACCCAATTTATTGATTCGACACACGGGGAGCCAAAGAGTATTTATAAGCTTTAACAGTTGAGTTGTCAATTCAAACGCACCTGAAATATACTAACTTGCAACAAAAGATAAGTGGTAACAGTTTTATGATAATGATGATAGTAATAGTAAAAGTAAACAGCAAAAGTAAATAGCAGTAGTAAATGGAAGAAGTAACAACTGGTGACAAGCAAGGTTTAAAATACTGTAGGCTAGGGAGATGAATGGTTGGGCTCTGCATGGATGAGATAGATTCTAACTTGGGGCATGGCACACGGAAAAGTAATGATCATCTAGGCAAATATCAAACATTAGGCATGTATCCCTTAGGTAGTTGTACGTGCTTGCAATAAGAACTTGCACAACATCATTTGTCCTACCATCCGGCTACGAACGGGGCCAAAAGGAACTAATGGATATTAAGGTGCTCCTCTCAAAGAGCACCGGAACAAAGCAATGAACTCAATGGATACATGTAATCCTCAAACTACGGGCCGTCCCCTTTGGTGTCCCAAGCTGTCACTTTTGGGATCGCCGGTTCCGAACCGTAACAGGTGCATACAACTCATAGATAGGATCAAGAACACAAATATATTCATGCAAACACATATGGTTCAGATCTGAAATCATGGCACTCGGGCCCTAAGTGTCAAGCATTAAGAATAACAAGTTGTAGCAAAGATGATAAACACCATACTAGATGATAGGCAACATGCCCCCAACAATCTGACGAACTATTACATGATCTAACTCATCCAATCCCTACCATCCCCTTCGCCTACAGCAGGGGAATTACACACACATGAAGGGGGAAGTCATGGAGGGATGATGGAGTAGTGATGATGATGACGATGGTGATGATCTCCCCTCTCCGGAGGCCAAATCAGCCTCCAGATTAGCCCTCCCGAAGAAGAACAGAGGGTGGCGGCGGCTCCGCGACGAAAAACAGCGAAAGAACTTCTGATCTGGGGTTTCTGCGTCGGGAGGAAAAATACGGGCTAAAGTAGGGCACCAGGGGGTGTGGGCCCCACCCAGGCGCCCCCCCGGCGCGGCCCAGGGGGATGGGCGCGCCCATAGGGCGCCTGGGCACCCCCTGGCCCCCCTCTGGCCCCACTTCTGGCATTTGGTTTCCTCGGGTGCGTGGATTTTTCGTGATTTTTCGTGGATTTTTCTGAGATGCTTAAAAATCCGTTTTCCTGCACACAAATAAACCATACAGGCAGCTCTGCTGAAAACAGCATCAGTCCGGGTTAGTTTAGTCCAAATCATGCAAGAATGAGGTCAAAACAATATCAGAAGTGTTTGGAAAAGTAGATACGTTTGAGACGTATCAACTCCCCCAAGCTTAGCATATTGCTTGTCCTCACGCAATTCAGTTCAACGAACTGGACGCGACAAAGAAAACTTTGACAAACTCTTTTGCTTCATTAGATGTATATAAGTATGTACTACGAAAAGAGTTCAGGAAGTATCAAAACAGTACTTATGAGAACAATGCAAGGAGCAATCCTTCTTTCAAGTGACCAGTCACAAATAATTAAGAGTAAACAATATATTACCAAAAGTCAAGACAAGATCACATTGCACATAGCTTGAGCATATTAAGGTGGTATCTCGCTAGCCTCCATGAGTGAAGCAAAACATAAATGCAGAGACTCCTCCAGTATTTTAAAGGAGACTAGAACTAAGAATTTTAGAATAAATCATATCACAAGTATGCAGAAGACAATGTAATACTTTGGGACAATGCACATTACACTCAGAATGAAAATTACGCTCTCCTAGCCAGTGCTTTGAAGAAAGAAGGTGAGACTCTCGAACCGTGGCTTTTATTGGCAAAGTTGAAAACCCGTGATCGGAAACAAAAACTAAACATGTACCAGAGCTCTTGGTTTTAAAAACAGAAGTAAATATGTTTTTGAGAGGTGCATATTTCGTCAACGAATGCTAGCAGATAACTCAATCACTTTTTAAGCTAGACAAGTCTCGAGGAACGGCTCCCGCATGAGGCCGATCACATCCTCTTAATCTCCTTTGTTTATCACTGCCAAAGTTTTCTGATTTCTCATGAACAAAGCGTGAAGGAGGGTTCGTTTGTTATATTATCTTTTTGAGCCGAGCGCACTCAATGCCAGTTCCTTTTCATATTAGGGGTTCGCACATTATAAATGCAATCCAGGGTTGAAACTTGTCCAACTTAAAGAGATCATGAATTAACTACTACTTCCTCATGAGCTAAAACATAGGCACAAAAAGAGAAATTCTTTTGATTAATTTCGAGATGGTACATGAAAGTCTTCGTTAGGAATGGCATGTAAATACCATGTGTAGGAAGGTATAGTGGACTCATATGGCATAACAGGTTTAAAGGTTTGGATGCACAAGCAGTCATTCCGCTTAGTACGGGTGGAGGTTTAGCAAAAGACTGGGAAGCGACCAACTAGAGAGCAATAACGGTCATAATCATGCAGAGCGACAAAGCAACATTGAATCGGGCATGAAAGTGATATAACTATTCTAAAACTCAAAGATCATCAAGGCAAAGTAGACTTTTTAGTCTTAAACATGTGTAAGCATGTGCCAAGTCAATCCAAAAATTCTCTAAAGGGAAATACCACCTTAGTATACCAGACTATGAACAGTGCGATGCATGTAGATCATTTCAATAACACATTATATACTCTAGTTATTCGGGACTAGCCACAAGGAAAGCATGAACCACTGGAAGAGCATTGTAAACATAGCACTATGTCGCTACAAGCTGGTCTCTAGATCATAAGTACATGCATATGTACAAAAGTAGAAACAATAAGAGTTCATACCGGTCTTCCCTGTTGCTTCCTTTCAGTCGATCTTCATCATTACTGCTTGTCACTCGCACGATCGAACGTAGGAAATATAATCAAAGCCATAATGGACTCGAGCTGATCTCTGAAAACAAAGCAAACTAAAGAGAGAAAGGAAATCTATTTTTGAGTTTTTCAAAAGTTGAATAGAAAGCAAAAGAAAGATAAAATCTTTTTGTTGTTTTTGCAAATAGAGGAATAAAGAAGAACGGGTAAAAACTTCGAAAAGATCAAAGTGAATAAAACGGATAATACAATGGAAAAGTGAGAAGGGCACGTACTCCCCCAAGCGTAGGCTTTTGGCCTAAGTTGGTAGCAGCTACTGCCCCCAGGGGTATGGTGGTGAGACCAAGGGTCGTAGAAGGATGATGGCGCGTACACCGAACTCCTCGGAGTCTCCCACGAGGAAGGTTCCGAGCGCCAAACAGAGGAAGACCCTTCACCAAACTCGGTGGCGGTCTCATCCTGAAAATGTGGTATCTCACCGTGCCTCTCCTCGTCGGGCACAACCCCCTCCATGGTGTTATGGAACTGATGCTGGACCATCCGTTCTTGCGAGAAAAATTAAAGAAAAGAGGTGCAGGTAGACGGATCTCGCTTTCCGCGGTAGTTCCGAAACGCAAGATATAAACAAGGTTATCAAGTTCAGAACCCATGGTAACAAACTTATGCCTTTTCATAGCAGCAAGATCAAAGCTTAAATAAGTAAAAGGAGTATCATCAGGGTGTGGGGTGCCTCCAAGATGCTCTAAAATAAGGGTGGCATAAATGCGACCATATAAGTCCCCCTTGTTACCGTTCATAGCAAGGCGTCGAGCAATTAAGGTACCAATATTATAATCAGACCTCCCTGAGAGGGCTGCTGCCAGGATAGCAATATCCGGAGCAGAAATGTTGCTCGTGTTGTCACGAGCTAACACCCCTATAGAAATATAATATGCAAAATACCTGAGGTGAGGAAACAAGATGCTGGAGATCTTCGACCGATGAATATCCCTCGTACCCATGCTGTAGAGAGAGTTGATGACGGTTTTCAGCTCGGAGGGCTGCGTGGCCATCCTTGCCGTTCTCCCAATGTTCGGCACACCTATTACTTCACAAAAATTTCCCAGAGTCATGGTGATAAGATCATTATAAATTTTAAACTCAATAGCACCTGAATCAGGATTATATCTAAAACTGTTAATGAAACCGGAGGTGAGTTTCTGATACTGAGTAACACAGCTCGTGACGAGTCGTGTCAAACCTGCATTAGCACAAAGATTATAAAACTCATCCTTGATTCCCGCAGCTTCCATGAATTCATCACATGGAAATATCATCGCACGTGCTGGACTTGTGTCTTCCAACAACTCCAGGGGCACATGATCGTCATTATAGCTCACCCTAACGGTTGATGGTGAAGCTGCGGCTCTAGTGACTCGATCGGAGTGTGCGGGCCTCCTCTTCTCAAGCCATCCTTTTGCCCTTCCTAACAAACTCATTTCTGAAATTTTTTATAATTTACAAAAACGAGGATTAAAGCAAAGTGAGCTAAGGCAAACTACTCAACTCACTTGCCCAAGGCATAAACTTGCATCAAAACTTGGAAAAGAACTTTCTACACATGCATGCAAGCTCATCTCTACAGCACCAAGAACTACTAAATACTCACAAATGAGGCCACCAATCAAAAATCTAATTGGAGGGGTGGAGGAGTCACATACCAAGGAGTATTTGCTCAAAATTTCAGCTCAAATGATGGGCTGTAGAGAGAGATCGAAGAATCGCCCCCAAGAACAGCAAGAACAAGAAGAACACGACCACAACTCGGGTTTCTGGAAAAAGAGAGATAGAGGGGAAGAAGAAGTACCTGGAGGGGGGTCCCGTGGGCCCCAGGCGCCCTGTGGGCGCGGCCAGGGGCTGGGCCGCGCCAGCTGGCCGCCTGGGCCACCGGTGGCCCCCCCTGGCTGGCCCCAGGACTTTCCGGGTCTCTCCCGTTGTGGAAATTTTTAATATAATTTCTCTGGAATTTTTCTGAAAACTTCACTGTTGAATTTTTTTCGAAGTTCAAAAATCTGCGAAACTCTCTGAAAACTTGAAGCAGTTAGTAGTATTGTGAAGCTTCAAAAACATAGATACTTGGTAAAGCAAGTAGGACAACACTAAAAACAAATGAAAACATAGCAAGCTCAACTTTTTATCCATATAAACCACGTTCACTAGTAAGGTTGATCAAGTCTTACCAACAAACAAGCGATATATAGAGCAAAAAGTCTCACCTCCTACGAAGTAATCACTGAACTTTTACCTTGATGGACATTGTCCCTACCATGATAGTTTTGTATTTGTGAAGCACATGTAGTGGACAGTCCCATTCTCCAATTTTCACGGTCTCGATATTCTCTATAGAGTTGAGGGCATGCCTCCTGTCGGTATTCTTCGGAAAATATACCGTGTGTTCTTTATCATTCACATGAAAGGTAACCTTCCCTTTGTTACAATCAATAATAGCACCTGTGGTGTTAAGGAAAGGTCTACCAAGAATAATGGACATGCTCCCATCCTCGGGCATGTCGAGCACAACTAAATCAGTAAGAATTAAACAATTAGCAACTTCAACTGGAACATCCTCACAAATACCTATCGGAACAGCGGTTGACTTGACAGCCATCTGAAGGGAGATATCTGTAGGAATTAGTTTCTCTAAACAGAGCCTCTCGTAAAGAGAGAGAGGCATAACACTCACTCCCGCTCCAAGATCACACAAAGAAGTTTTGACATAATTATTCTTTATGGAGCAAGGAATGGTGGGTATACAAGGATCACCGAGCTTCTCAGGAATCTTCCCAATGAAAGAATAGTTAGCAAGCATAGTAGATATTGCATCATTAGGAACTTTTCTTTTGTTAGTGACAATATCTTTCATATATTTTGAGTAAGGGAGTAAGTTAATAGCATCAGTCAAAGGAATTTGAAGAAAAAGAGGTTTAATCCATTCACAAAACTTATTGTAATGCTCTTCTTCTTTAGATTTGATGGACTTACCTGGAAAGGGCATGTGTTTCTGTACCCATGGTTCTTTCTCCTTCCCATGTTTTCTTGCGATGAAGTCTTCTTTAGTGTACCTCTTACGTTTGTCAGGTGCTTCCTGTCGGTGTACTAAGGTAGGGGTACCTCAGTACCCCAACTTGTGCACGGGCAGTAGCAGCTTCCCGCGGCAGGGCCTACCACGTGCTTGCCGGAGACCTTCCTGCTCCATATAAAACCATTCAAAAACAAAGTATGCAAGACAGAAGATCAAGACCCCGGCAAGTGGAGCTTGTCGGGAAGGCCGTCTCAGGCTCAAGATTACCTCACCAGCACAAGACCCTGGCAAGAGGAGCTCGCCAGGAAGACTAGAAGATCACATTTCAGAAGACATGCCTCGGCGCGACGTGCGCCCCGGCAGGGCCCGGGGAGCGACAAGCTTCAGAGCCCGGCAAGCTTCCGGGCCCGGCAAGGTCAAGACCCCAGCAAGGTGCTTGCCGGGGGGAGTTGCGCTGTGTGCCCGCGCTCCAGCTCATCGGTCCACGCGTCGCCATGGGGCCATTCCAGGGACTCGTGGCGGATGGCTGTGCAGCCTGGGGGACACGGTGGCACTCCACGGTGATAAAGCTATCGCCGTGGCAAACGGAGACGCAAGGGCGGGCGCTTTTAGGGTCGACGGCGACGGGCATTAAATGCTCTTGTCCCCCACTGTCAAAGTAGGTGATGACCACTGTTCATGCACTGTTCATCCACTGTTCCCGCACTGTTACAACTACCACCACTATTACATTTTTACCCTTTCTCCTACGTTGACACCTGTCGGTGACCCCTTGAGCTATAAAAGGAGGCCCATGCACAACGTAGAAGGGGTTCGAAACCTAGATCGCTCATTCGCTCGGCGTAGCTAGTTCTTCAAGCTCCCGAGCTCTCCAACTCAATATAACCAAGCAGGAGTAGGGTTTTACGCGTCCATCGCGGCCCGAACCTGGGTAAACTGCCCGCGTGCTCTCCACGATCTGCTCTTTGTGCTCCCTCCGCCCTCTGACCGTACGAACAAGGGGCTCCGGTCCCATAGGTGCTCGTGGTGGACAGTTTCCCCCGACATCTTTGGCGCGCCAGGTAGGGTCGCGTCGAGGTTGTGCGAACCTGATCCGGCGTTCACGCGGGCGCATTCTTCATCAACCTCTCCAAATTCGTCAGCTTCATCAACAACAGCGCCATGGCCCCGAAGAAGAAGCTTTCGGAGGTCGCGGGCCCGTCTGCGTCTCATCCGCCGCCACCGGAACCAACGGTGGGCGGGGGAGACACCGTAGGAAGGGTGGTTGCCGGCGAGGAAACTCGCGGCGCCACCAAATCCAAAGACAAGACGGACGACCGAGCCTTGGTCTCCGTGGACGTGCCACGTCCATCTCAGCAAACGAAAACCCAGCAGCGTCATGCCACAGGAGGTGGCATCCGCTTGCTGGGCCAAGGGCAAGCCGGGGGCTCGCGGGATGCTCCGGACCGCCGTCCGGGCACCAGCAAGGCGCGGTCGCCGGGGCGGGACCCTGCTCCTTCTAACCCTGTTAGGAGTCCGAGCTTATCCCGCTCCTCGCACCGCTCGCCCACGCTCCCCTCCTCTCCAGCAGAAGCACTCGCAAGAGCGCAACTGCTCCTCGATTTCCCTCCAGCGGCGGACAAGGCCGAAGACTGGAGGGCCACCATCCAGAGCCTGATTGCCTTCGCCAACAACGACGCGCCGCAGCAGCCGGCGACCTCGCGGCCGCGGCAAGTCGAGAAGACGAAGGCCGACGGCGACAAGACCGCCGGGGGTGCGACAACCGTGCACTCCCCGCCGCGGAAGCAGAAGACGCCTCCCCGCCGGATCAACGTCGACGACGACTCCACGGCGTCGTCGGATCCGCGGGCTCGTCGGGACCAGCGCCGGGTCCTTGACGACCGGCGACAAGAAGACGCTCGAACGACGATCGAGCGCCGCCGAGAAGCTCGGCGACAATCAGATCAGTGAGCTGGAGCCGCTGTCGACACGCGCGCGCCCGGTGAACCAGGCGACTTGCCGTACGCGGCAGGTTGCCCTGCGTTTACCCGTGAGCTGCGGCGTGTCCAGTGGCCCAGCATGAAGAACTTCAAGCCCGACGTACCGGAGAAGTACAACGGCAAGACGCACCCCTCGGAATTCCTCAGCATTTACACCATCGCGGTGCAGGCTGACGGGGGGCGCGACGAGAAGATACTGGAGAACTACTTCCCGCTGGTGCTTAAGCCAAATGTTCGTTCTTGGCTTATGCACTTGCCGGAAGGCTCTATTTCTTCTTGGGCAGATCTTTGCCACCAGTTTGTTGGCGCCTTCACGGGCGGCCACAAACCTCACGGCCAGGAGAGCGATCTCCACATCTTGGCCCAGAAGGAAGGAGAACCTCTGCGCAAGTACATCCAGCGCTTCAGCCGCGTGCAGCACAACATCCCCGACGTCCACCCTGCCGCGGTTATCAGCGCGTTCCATCAGAACGTGCGTAACCGCCGCATGCGTGAGGAGATGGCCATGACCAAGATACGGGATGTCAGCGAGCTCTATGCTCTAGCTGATAAGTGTGCACGCGCCGAAGAGGGGAGGAAACTCCCCGGAGAGGATGCTGGCGCAGGGGGAAGCGACAGCGACGACGCCGCCCCGGCAAAGAAGAGCCGGCGGCGGAACAACAGAAGAAAGAACAAGAAGGAAGTGCTTGCCATCGAGAAGTCCGGCAAGGAGGCTCCCGCCAAGCAAACACAGGCTGGCGGCTCCGGCAAGGAGCCTGCCCCTGTAGCGGCAGCCGACAAGCAGGACGGCTCCGACAAGCAATACTGCAAAATCCACCGCACCAAGGGCCACGACCTCTCCAACTGCAAACGCGTCGAATACCTCATCGAGCAGCAGAAAGCTGAGTACGAGCGGCGCGACAAGGAGAAGGCCCAAGGTGGCGGAGGAGAACCAAGCAAGAAGCGGCCGTTCAATGGCCGGGGAGGACGCCGCGGCAAGGCCAAGCAGCGGCAAGGTGACCGACCTCCCCGGGGCCGCGACAAAGATGAAGAAGACGACGACGGTGACATGGAGGATGAAGATAATAGCGAGCAGGAGTTCCAGAATGCCACGGAGGTCCTGTGCGTCGACGGCGGCGCCTCTCTGCACACTTCCCACCGCCAACTCAAGCAGTGGGTGCGGGAGGTGAATGCAGCAGAGCCGCCCGTGGAGTCGCGCAGGCTCCTCAAATGGTCCAGCACGCCCATCATTTTTGATCTTGAGGATCACCCTGACCGCATCACTGCAGTCGGGTGCTTGCCGATGCTGGTCTCACCCACCATCCGCAACCTCAAGGTCACCAAAATGTTGGTTGACGGCGGGGCCGGGCTGAACTTGATCTCCTCTGCTGTGATCAAGAAACTCCAAATCCCAGATGGCGAGCTCGAAGAGACCGGTTCGTTCCAAGGAATAAACCCGGGAAGGAGCAAGCCCAAGGGGAAGATAACTTTGCCGGTGACCTTTGGCGGGGAGCTCAACTTCAGAACCGAGCGCATCACATTCGACGTCGCCGATATCCCATTACCATATAATGGGATACTCGGCCGTCCCGCCCTCGCCAAGTTCATGGCAGCTTCCCACTACGCCTACAACGTACTCAAGATGCCGGGGCCGATAAGCGTCATCACTGTCCACGGCGACAAGAAGGATGCGCTTGTCTGCGCCGACAAGATATACCGGGATGCAGCGGCCGCAGCAGAGAAAGACACACTTGCCGCTGAAGCTCCCGGGGGGAAGAAGACGAAGACCAAGTCCGGCAAGTGCTCTGGAGCCCACTCCGGCAACCGCACCTCTTCGGAGTGCTGCGCTGCCGTCGAGGACGTTCCATCGAGCTCCACCGGCAAGTGCAAGAAGGGGATGGCCGCTCCTCCGGCAACCAAGAAGGTGTCCGCCAAGGAGGACGGCACTGGTGGTACCTTCACCATCAGTGCCACACTTGACAGCAAATAGGAAAGCGCGCTCGTTGCCTTCCTGCGGGCGAATGTCGATGTGTTTGCATGGCAACCATCTGACATCCCCGGTGTTCCCAGGAAGGTAATTGAGCACAAGCTTGCTGTTTGTCCTCATGCGCGGCCCATCAAGCAGAAGGTCAGGAAGCAAGCCGGGGAGCGCCAAGAATTCATCAACGAAGAGATCAAGAAGCTAGAAGCAGCAGGCCTAGTTAGAGGCGTGATCCATCCGACGTGGTTAGCAAACCCAGTCGTCGTGCGTAAGGCCAACGGGAAGTGGAGACTGTGTATAGACTTCACCGATGTGAATAAAGCATGTCCCAAGGATCCATTTCCCTTGCCGCGCATTGACCAGATCGTTGACTCCACTGCCGGATGTGAGCTGCTCTCTTTCCTTGATGCATATTCAGGCTACCATCAGATTTTTATGGCCCAGGAAGATGAAGAGAAGACTGCATTTATCACTCCATGTGGCACGTATTGCTTCATACGCATGCCATTTGGACTGAAGAATGCAGGCTCAACCTTTGCAAGGGTAGTATACACTGCTTTTGAGCCACAGATCCACAGAAATGTAGAGGCTTACATGGATGATATCGTGGTGAAGAGCAAGAGCAAGGATACCTTGATCCAAGATTTGGAAGAGACATTTCAGAACCTGCGCAAGATCCAGCTTAAGTTGAACCCCGAGAAGTGCGTCTTTGGAGTTCCCTCCGGCAAGCTTCTCGGGTTCTTTGTGTCACAGAGGGGGATTGAAGCTAACCCCGACAAGATAAAAGCCATCGAGCAGATAGAAGCCCCGAAGCGCGTCAAGGATGTCAGGAGGCTTGCAGGTTGTGTGGCTGCCCTCAGTAGGTTCATTTCAAAGTCTGCAAAATGCGCCCTTCCTTTCTTCAAAATATTGAAGAAGGCAGGTCCTATAAAATGGACTCCGGAAGCGGAGGCAGCGCTGCAAGACTTGAAACGGTACCTATCTTCCACTCCAATACTTGTCGCACCTAGGCCACAGGAGAAGTTGCTGCTGTACCTAGCGGCAACCAACCAGGTGGTTAGTGTTGCGTTAGTAGCGGAGAGGGAGGCCGACGAGGAGTCAGCACCACCAGCAAGCGGATCCAGCGACAAGCAGGGGGCTACTCCGGCAAGCTCTGGCCCCGACAAGGACAACTCTGCGCAAGAACAAGGAGAAGTGCGAAGAAAGATGGTGCAGCGTCCGGTGTATTTTGTGAGTTCCCTCTTGCAGGGGGCTAGATCAAGATACTCCAGAGTGCAAAAGTTGCTTTTCGGCCTCCTCATGGCCTAGAGAAAGCTGCGCCATTATTTCCAAGCACATGAGATAACGGTGGTCACTCGCTTTCCGCTGAAGAGGATATTGCACAATCCGGAAGCAACGGGCAGGATCGTTGAGTGGGCACTGGAGCTGTCGAGCTTTGGACTCAAGTTTGAAAGTACTTCAACCATACAGAGCCTAGCTTTGGCAGAATTCATAGCTGAATGGACCCCGACGCCCGATGAAGAAGCTCCAGAAACAAGTGCACCCGTACAAGAAGCGACAAGTGAATGGTTGATGTACTTTGATGGTGCCTTCTCGCTGCAAGGAGCCGGTGCCGGCGTGGTACTCATCGCGCCCACCGGAGAGCACCTCAAGTATGTTATCCAGATGCACTTTCCCAGGGAGCAAGCGACAAACAACACTGCTGAGTATGAAGGCTTGCTTGCCGGCCTCAGGATTGCGGCCGAACTTGGGATCAGAAAGCTGATTGTGCGGGGAGATTCTCAGTTGGTGGTCCGACAAGTTAACAAGAGTTACCAGAGCCCTTTGATGGAAGCTTATGTAGATGAAGTGAGGAAGCTTGAAGAGCACTTTGAAGGTCTGCAAATGGAGCACGTCCCGAGAGCTCAGAATGAAATTGCAGATGGCCTTTCAAAGTGCGCTGCGATGAAGTTACCTGTGGAACCAGGGACCTTCTTGCTCAAGCTGACTCAACCATCCGTTACACCATCAATTGGGCAGTCCAAGAAGAGAAAGTTGGTCTCCGGCGATTACTTGCCGGCGGATCTCCCCGAAGCCGCCGCCAAGGTCCCCAAGATCAACGATCAGAACGCTGAGGAACAGTTTGCTCCTGCAGATCCTCGGATCTGTACAGTCGAAGCAAACGTTCCCGACAAGCCTCGCCCCCGCGAGCTTGCCGGGGGGCCATCTGCTCCGCCAGAACCAGAGGTTCTTGCCGTAGAAGCAGAGGTTCCCGCAGCGGCCCTCATGCCTTTAGTCCTTGCCGTCGAGCCTCGGGCTCCGGCATGGGCACAGCAGATCGTCCGTTTTCTGCAAACTGGAGAACTTCCCGACGACCCTCAAGAAATAGAGAAGATAACCAGGCAGTCAAGTATGTACCAGTTCGTGGATAACGAGCTGTACAGAAGAAGACTCAATGGTGTCAGGTTGAAGTGCATTTCCAGAGAAGATGGACAGAAGCTGTTGGCAGAAATACACGGAGGCATATGTGGCCACCACATTGGCGCAAGGGCGCTTGCCGGGAAGGCGTTCCGGCAAGGGTTCTTTTGGCAAGAAGCCCTCCAAGATGCAACTGCACTAGTAACCAAGTGTGAAGCGTGCCAGTTCCATGCAAAGCAAATTCATCAGCCAGCTCAAGCTCTCCAGACGATCCCTTTGTCCTGGCCCTTCTCGGTCTGGGGGCTCGATATCCTCGGCCCCTTCCCTCGCGCTGTCGGGGGCTTTGAGTACTTGTACGTCGCAATCGACAAGTTCACAAAATGGCCGGAAGTGGAACCAGTGAGAAAGGTGACAGCACAGTCAGCAGTCAGGTTCTTCAGGTCGATTGTTTGCCGTTTCGGGATCCCTAACAGGATCATCACCGACAACGGTACACAATTTACTAGTCGCACCTTCATGCAGTACGTCCAAGACCTTGGCACCAAGGTCTGTTTTGCTTCTGTTGCTCACCCGAGGAGCAACGGTCAAGCGGAGAGGGCAAATGCTGAAGTGCTGCGCGGACTCAAGACAAGGACCTTTGACAGGCTGCGCAGGTGCGGAAGAAACTGGATAGAGGAGCTACCGGCGGCTCTTTGGTCAATCAGAACGACACCAAGTCGAGCCACCGGACAGACACCCTTTGCTCTAGTCTATGGAGCAGAGGCAGTTCTCCCCACGGAACTCGTATACGGATCTCCTCGAGTGCTCGCTTATGATGAGCTCGAGCAAGAGCAACTGCGACAAGATGATGCATTGCTCCTCGAGGAGGAACGTCTCCAGGCTGATGTACGAGCTGCTCGATACCAGCAAGCCTTGCGCCGCTATCATAGCCGCAAGGTTAAGGCCAGGAGTCTCGAGGAAGGCGACCTTGTTCTTCGGCGTGTTCAGTCCGCCAAGAATTCCAACAAGTTGACGCCGAAGTGGGAAGGCCCTTATCGGGTGAGACAAGTAATAAGGTGTAACACCCCAAAAATTTAATCACATTTTTATTAATTAAAATTTGGCTAGAAATAAAATTTTGAATTATATTAGGTTCTTTAATAATTTTAGAGCCTTTTCTATACCTGTCCTTCAAAAAAAATCTTCTCTTCATATAGTAAATTTTTACAATAATATTGTGGGCTCTGGTAGTTATCTTAAATCACTTCTTTATTTGTTTAATAACAGTAGAAATTATTTTCATAATAAAATTTTGCCCTAGAAAACTCTTTTAATAGCTTTTGCAGTGTTTTAAATGCTTCTGTTGCACTACAACCATTATAAATAATTCTCTAACAATTCCACCATGATTATGGGAGGTCATGTGATGCCTATATATCACATTTGTGCAAAAAACCTAACCTGGTCCCATGGAGTTTTTGAGTGAACCGTCCTCATTTCTATTTCTGTCCATTCTCTAGGTTTCAACTACAACCCTATTTTTACTTGCTACAAAAATTCTGAGCCTTGGCCATCTTCTTGTTCTCCTTACCAAACCCTTAAGTCCTGAAGATCAGCTCCATTGGAATTTTCTAAGTCCACCAAAAACCCCTCTGAATATTCAGTCCAGAACTGAATTTCTGCAAAACTTGCACTAGCAAGTATTTCCTTTTTCCAAACCAACACCACCATCATCTCTATCATATAAGGAGACACCATTATGCCAAGTACCACAACCAACAAACTCTTCTAGATAGACTTAGCATTTCATCAAACAGGTTGTGGGCATGACAAAAATTTTGCCACTTCCTAAACCATTATGGACACTTGATCATTTAGCCAAACTAGCATGTCCATCATTCCTCTCATGTCTAGAAGCACCATCCTGCTAAGTTGCAACGTGTTCGAACGCCTGTAGAGGCCATTGGCATTTCAGCAAACAAATGGCGTGCGTGCGTAGAGCGTGGCTAGAGCACGCGTATTGCAGTCGCTGGCAACAAGCTACTGCCGCCGCTCTGCTGCCTCCCCCTCTCATCCTAATCTTCCCCTGGATCAGCACGACGACCTGGACGCTCGCCGACACCCTCCCCTGGCTCCTAGTGCCGTCCACCGCCGCCGTTCACTGCCGCCCGACGAACTCCGCTCGGCGACGTCTCCCCCGTCTTAACTCCTAACCACCCGAGCTCATACGCGGCGGCCAACGACTGCACCGACCCCGCTGACCACGCCACTGTCTCCACCGGTCTCACCACCGACCACGCCCGCCGTAAATGGCGCCGCCGGAATTTGCCCGCGGACGGCGCCGTCCGAGCCAACCAGAGCTGCCAGCTCGCCCTCGCTTTAACTACGGCGGCCACCGTCCTCGCCACGTAGCACCGACCTCGCCGACCCCCGCCGCCCTCACCAACCTCGCCGCCGTCCATATCTTTGCCTTAATGGCCAGCCGCCACCTCGGCTTCCTCCAGAAGCCGCGGCACCGCGTCGCTGCTGCCTATATAAAGCCACCCCAGGCCGGCAACCAGCACCACCACATCTTCCCCCTCCCTCACTGATCTCCCTCGAGCAGCAGAACGACCGGAAACGGTCACCTCCCCCGTCTCCGGCAGCTTCTGCCACCGCCACCGTTCGGTTGGTTCCGACGCCGTCCGGCCCCCTCTCTCCAAAATCTATCCACCATGAGCCTCTTTGAGCATCCACCGACCCATCCCCACCTTCAAATTACCTCGGGAACCACCGTGGGTGAAATGCCCAATTCGTCTCCGCCGGAGACTTTCGGGGATCCTCGTCACCGGCGAGATAGGGCCTCCCGCCGGCCATGCGGGCCACCGGCAGGACCGCCTCGGCTTCCTCGACACAACGATGGGCTCGGCTCACCGTGGGGCGCCGTCGTTTGCCGGCGCCGAACGCCGGAGCTCGCCTCTGTCTCTGTTCGGGCGCGCGCGAGGAGGAGGACGAAGACCGGTCAAACCTGACCGGTGGGCCAGGCGGGGCCCACCGTCAGTGACTGGGAGTCACGCCTGCGCGGCCTCCCGAGCGGCTGGGTGATTGGGCTCGGCCCATTAGCGCCGCTTGTCCAAACCGCGCACAGGGCGCTTCTCTGCTCTCCCTCTTTTATCATTTCCAGCAGCTTTCAAATAAATTCCACAGCCACCAAATCAAATCCAAATTTGATGATTCCAATTTCTGTAGGCTTCTAAAATCATGATCTATTTATCTAAATTAGGTGAACATTTTTCCTATGCTTAGTTTTTGTTGGATCAATTAAATAGTCCTTTTATTCATTATTTTCAACTTAGTAATACCATAACTAATTCATATGAACTCTAAATGAATTAATTCTTTTTCTGTTATTTCTTAAACATTCCCTAGTTTATTTTAGTATTTATTTCAAAAATATTTGAAATACTTTTTAGTACTGTTTTTGAATTATGTGGTGATTTAAGTATTTTGAAAATAGGAATTCGAGGGGAGTTAATATTTTCAAAACTTTTGGAGTGCATCCAATACTTCTGCATGTTCAAGGCAAGCATCTTAAACACTTGATATGGTGAATGCTTGACAATTGTTGCTAGTATATTTTTAGCATGGTTTGATGCTTTTAATAGAATTTGCTTATGGGTAGTGAGATAACATACATGCAAGGTCATGTTTTCTCTTGCATGCATATCATATAAGTTCTAACATGCATAAGTTATGAGAACCCAGGAGTGTGCTCCTGCTTTGGACGTGCCGGTGGGCACGGGCCATATTTGACACGGTGGTGTCAAGAGATATATGTGGAAACAGGCAAGGGTTGTGGCCCTGTCCTGGTGATACTGTTGAAGGAATATACTTGTTTGTGCTAACCACTGCAGGAAAACATAAGCCTCCTGAGTCGACCGTAGATCGAGTCTTGTTCCGGTAACCCCCATACTTGTTCCGTGCTGCCACGGGTCCTTTCGGAAGGAGGGTACGGCTTAGTAAGTTGATAACCCCTGTTCGGGTGCACACCACCAAGAGAACTACGATGAAGGTTGTAGCCGTCATCGGGTCAGGGGCATGGGTGTTTCCGGTTGTAGCCGAGAGGGGGGCACCCCTTGTAATCCGCGCGTTTAATAGTGATCCCATGCTTTTCGGAGGTTGTAGCCTCCCTGACTTAAAGTTTTCTGGAGCGATGCTTTGGGTGATTCCTGGCATCTGGGCGGTGTGTGCGCGTCAGGCGTGTTTTCAACCCAAAGACCGTAATGGGAATTAGTCAGTGTCACGATACTGACTAAAGAAAATCCTATACTTGTGGGTAAAGAGTACACCCTCTGCAGAGTTTAAAAACCTATTCGAATAGCCGTGTCCGCGGTTAAGGACTACAGTCTGGGTTGGTCAAGTGTCGGTCTTAGAGTCGGTCTTCGGAGGAAATATTTAAAATTGAGCATGGTTATTTTGCAGGATAATTATCGTTGCTACTGGTGTTACCATGAGTATATTATGGATGATATGATTATTATTGTGGACTAACCCATTACTCTTATTTTATTTTCTTAGAGTGTCTCAGGGGCTGGCTGGACTACCCCGGACACTCGCCTTTATTTTCAAGTCCTTTTGTGGCGTCCCTCGAGTTTCAGGCGGTTCTATCACGCCACTACTCTTGTGGACACCCGACTGGCATTTCTCTTCAAGACCGACCGTGGTGTCACTTGACATCCGACCGGCATTTCTTTTATATTTTATTGATACTAATATTTATTCTCTGCACTAACTATTATTCACCATGCCATGTTTTAATTCCTGTCAGCATGCATTTAATATAAGTCTATCATGAGCATATGCATATAGTTTAATTCATCATGACCATATAATTGTTTGCTGCATTTGTTATATCATTTGTCCATGATGTTTGCGAGTACATTCAAACGTACTCACAGGCTTGTCCCTGGCTATTTACTTGGCCAGGTTAGGAGTTCTACGGGGAAAACCACAGCGACGTCCGTGCGAAGCCTAGGAGTACAGCCACGCGGGATAGGAGTTATCCGGGTCAGCTGTTCCTGTGGGAATGGAGCCCCATCAATGTTGGAGATCCACAAGCCAATTCCTTCATCCACCACCGGAGTCATTGTTGTATCAGTAGACCTTTATGGTCTTGTATCAAATTCTTGTAAATGCTTGGTAATCTGTAACAAGGATGTGTCCACCAGTAACAGTAATCCTGGGCTGGTGATAACACTAGGGGTTAATTTCTGGAATATTGTGTTCCCGAAATCCGGCCCCGACAGCCTTGGTATCAGAGCCAGGCTGACCATTGGCTAATCCTATCTTAGCCTGGTCACCATCCCTAGGTTTCCACACCATCCACAACTTTTCCTGTCCACAGTCAAATCTATCCCATCCACAGTGGCAACCGACATCTTTTGATAGCCGGTGCCCAACCTATCAGTCTATCCATAGGCCGTGTGCCTGTGCCAACACCTGAGCTTTCCCATCCACAAGCGTGCGATGGAAGACTCGGCTGACTTATAAAGGAAGCCTTACCCCGAACTCAGCACATCACAGCCTCTTTCCCAGTTCGATATCCAACCACCAAGATGCCAGGCCCCCTCGTTCGCAACGAGACCACCGCAGTCGAGCTCGAAGGCTTCGTAGCCATCCTCGCCAATCTCACCCGTCGTGCCTTCGGCATCGACGAGCCGCCGGAATATGTCGTGTACCAAGAGCACACGAGTAATTCCATCCATCACTTCTGGGCCACGGTGCACCTCTACGGGAGAGGCATCACATCGGAGCGCTCCTACCGGTTCACCGAGAGGACGACCTCCGACGAGCCCCAAGCCATCCAACTTGCAGCCCGAGAGGCTATAGTTCATCTTCGGCACCTGTCGCCGAGGGTTAACTGCCGCTCATTCTACTACTACCCTAGCCGTGAAGGCTATGGTAGACCGACCCAGGTCGCCAACGGGGACCATGAGTCGGACCCTGCCCTGGTGCATCTGGTGCGCTACCTGAGAGCGCAAGAGGCACTGTTCGACCAGGTCACTTTTGACCTGATTGAGACCCGCAGGACGCTCGCTCTCCTGACCCCGGCGAGAAGTGAAGTCGCACCCGCCACAGACACCCCGATAGTGCCGCTTGGAAGGCCGGTTGAGCCCCCAAGCTCTGACCATGTCATCTACCCGGGCAATGCCATCGCCTCACCCGGAGATCTCCGTCGTCTCTTGGAGGCCTACTCCAATGGGACGGTGACCTCGACACCCCGCGAAGGCCACCACCGCTACTCCAGCCCTGTAGCTCCCCATCCTACCCCAGCCAGCTCCGACGTGGAAGCACCCGGAGAGGACTCGGCATCCGCAAGACGCGCCCGGCTAGATATCAACCAGGTGGACTGAGTCCACCAGAATTGTTGTCAAGCCCTAGTGGCTGGTTTTTCCTTTAGTTCCGTAGTAGCTGTTGTGTGGTGTAGTGAGTTTGTAACCACCTGCGTGTCTTCAGCTAATAGTATGTGTGATCTGGCATGAATTGCTTGAAGAGTATTTGCGGAGTAAATTCTAGACGTGACCCCTAATCGACATGCACAGTAATATGTCACCTATCTTTTGGGGATTGAGGCCTGAGACTTTGACTCAGACAGCCCCGCACCGGAGTCGGTACACCCGTTGTACTGGCATCACTTCATGTTCCCCAACCCAGGCACTCTATAAGAAGCCACTTTCACATCCAACACCAGCAACCATCAGCATCAAGCACCGCCCTTCCTCATTCACCCATCCATGTCTCACCCCGGAGCTTACCTGAGAACCCCCGATGCAAGCCCTGGTAGTTTTGTTAAGATATTGTGGGATTTTACCCGCAATACTCTTGGCTCTACCCATCCACCCCTGTATGAGCTGTTCAAATCGAGAATCACTTCGGATCTCTCGAAATACTGGGCAGCGGTACACATTCCACCAGCAAGTTTAAACCAAGGCCCTCCCTATGTGATTTTCATCGGGAGATCCATGCCAACGCCAGGCATGGCCATTGAGTCTGCTGCGTATGAAGCAGTCACCCGTCTTCGATTTGCGGTACCTTGTGCCAGCACAAGAGAGTACTGCTATTTCCCAAGCCGCGCTGCTTTTGGAGCAGAAGCTATGTTCCGCTGTGAACGTGCAGAAAGCGATCCAGCCGTGGTTCCTCGAGTTACAGGCGGTTCTATCACGCCACTACTCTTGTGGACACCCGACTGGCATTTCTCTTCAAGACCGACCGTGGTGTCACTTGACATCCGACCGGCATTTCTTTTATATTTTATTGATACTAATATTTATTCTCTGCACTAACTATTATTCACCATGCCATATTTTAATTCCTGTCAGCATGCATTTAATATAAGTCTATCATGAGCATATGCATATAGTTTAATTCATCATGACCATATAATTGTTTGCTGCATTTGTTATATCATTTGTCCATGATGTTTGCGAGTACATTCAAACGTACTCACAGGCTTGTCCCTGGCTATTTACTTGGCCAGGTTAGGAGTTCTACGGGGAAAACCACAGCGACGTCCGTGCGAAGCCTAGGAGTACAGCCACGCGGGATAGGAGTTATCCGGGTCAGCTGTTCCTGTGGGAATGGAGCCCCATCAATGTTGGAGATCCACAAGCCAATTCCTTCATCCACCAACGGAGTCATTGTTGTATCAGTAGACCTATATGGTCTTGTATCAAATTCTTGTAAATGCTTGGTAATCTGTAACAAGGATGTGTCCACCAGTAACAGTAATCCTGGGCTGGTGATAACACTAGGGGTTAATTTCTGGAATATTGTGTTCCCGAAATCCGGCCCCGACACAAGGCCTGGCGCTGTCCGCCTTGAGACCGAAGAAGGCTTACCGGTGAGAAACTCCTGGAACATAGAGCATCTTCGCAAGTTTCACCCATAAGGCGCGGTTGCCGTGATCCGCTCCGGCAACCACCTTTTGTACAAGCTTTGCCGCTGTTGCATGTAACCCTTTGTACAAAGCCGGGCGCAGACCCCGTGCATCAGTAAAGCTTTCGTGTTTTGCGCTATTTGCCTTTTCCATGCTTTTCTCGGCTATTTGCATGTGTTATTTGGCATTTCTTGTGCAACACACGTATCCGGTAAGCATTAGCAAGCCGAAAGGCCATATACTTGTTTCACCCTTCTTTTTCTTTCCCTCTTAAGCAGAAGGAATGTTCCTCGCGCACAAATTTGCCGGGGGGGAAGGAGATGGAAGATGAACCAAGTGCTGTTCAAGAAAGAGAAGCCTTACCGGGAAGCAAGCGATATATGAAAGCTAAGTTATCAGAATTTGACCAGTTCAAATTTTTAATTTCTGGTTATCTTCCTTGAACAACCACGCTTTGTATGGAAAACCTGTGCGCGGAGGAACCTACCCGTGGCTAGCCGCACCCTTATCTTGTTTTCGAGCACGCTCAACGACTCGAGTGAGCTGCGTCAAGTGTCGCGCCCTTGTTTCGTTTCCGAGTTCGCTCAGCAAGCTAAGTGCGTCGCGACTAGCTGCGGCAAGGTTGCTTGCCGGTAAGACCTTGGCCAGCAGGCTGCTCGGAGTCCAGTACTCAGCGCTCGCGGCAAAGGCCCCTTGCCGGCAAGTCCCCTAGAAGCGTAGGGTCGAAAACATACAAAGTAAAGGACTAAGACAAGGGAGATAATATTGCACTGATTGATCAAAATAAAGATAATATCTTACAAGAGATAACTTGTCCCAATGACTAATAAGTTCATGGCACACTATGCAACAACAAAAGAGATGAAGAAGAGGAGGCCTAATCTACGGGGTCGCCCTCAATCCTAGAGATCTTGTTCACTTTGGCGATGATGTGGGCGACCTGCGCCTTCAGCGCCTCCATGTCCGCGTCGGCCGGCAAGCTTCGGAGAACGTTGACGAGATTTATGCCCGGATTGCGGTACACTATCTTCGTTAGTACGCGCTCCAAGGTTCCCGTGCAGAGCTGGCGTGACTCCTCGGCCAGTTGCGCGGGGAGCTTCTTCCGAAGATCTGCAAGAGCCGGCGCGATCCCTCGGAAGAAGAGGCTGAGCTTGGCGCTGTGGGGGAGGTTTGGATCCGGAGAGTACATAAGATGCTCAACCTTCAGCGCCAACAGCTCCTGGTCAATGTTGGATGCAGAGGCCACCAAGTCATCGGTCCATACCTCGACGGTCCGGCGGAAGTTTTCAGCCGCAGTGGTGGCGCTCTCCACCAAGCCTCGCTCCTTGCGGAGCTCTTCCTTCAGCTTGGTTTCCCGGTCCCGTACGGCGTCGAGCGAGTCCTTCAGCGTGGAAACCTTCAGCTCCAGATCCTCAATTGAATCCTTGGCGGCCTTCAGCTCGTCGCCTTGCTTGGAGAGGCGCACCTGGAGTTCAGAATTGGTGTGCGCGTCCTTCTCGCGCTCTATGTTGAGCGCGGTGACCCTCTCCGAGCTCGCCTTTAAGTACTCCTCCAGCTGCGCAACCTTGGCCTCGAGCTCCTTCTTGGCGGTCTCCGCGGCGTCTGCGGCGGCCTTCGCCTCCTTCAGCTCTCCGCCAAGGGCCTGCTCCCGGGCGGCGAGGTCTTCCTCGTGAGAGTCGAGGTTGACCTTCCGTTGGGTGAGCTCTCCTTCTCGCCGGGACAGCTCTTCTCCGGCGAGTCGCTGCTGCTCCTCGGCTTCAGCTTTCTCCAGGAGCCACTCCTGGTACTCCCCGGCGAGCCTCTCGCGCTCCTCCGCCACGTCGCGGAGGGCAGCCTGGTTGGCGGCGCGGAGCTCCGCCGCGCGCTTCTCCATGTCAGCGGCGGCCTTGGCGGTGAGGGCCTCCCGAGACGTGAGCTTCGCCTGCCTGGCCCGGTAAAGGGCCAGGAGCCGGTGGAGCAACTTCTCCTCCTCGGGCTCGTCACTCCCGCCGGGCGCCTCGACAACCTTCAGACCCGCGGAGGCGAGGACCTCCCCATCAAAGGCCTTCCCCTTCGCGGGGGCTCGCGATGAAGATCCCCACGGCACCTGGATGTAGACGCCGTTGGGGGCCTCAAGATAGTAGGCAGACGGCTCCTTCTCGGTGGAGGGGTCGGCGGCCGGCGCAGCGCTCGACGCTCCTGCCGCCTCCGGGCCGGCAGTATGGCCGCCGTCCCCCTCCCCGGTCGCTGCGTCTGCGGCCGGAGCAGTCTCCTCCGCAGCCGGCTCGGTGGCTCCCGCCGTGTCCTCAACGACAGGGGCATTGCCGCCGTCGCCCTGCGCGCCCTCTTCCACGACGATGGTTTTCGTCTCCATCTGTTCTGGGGGAGGAGGATCTAGAAGAAGAAGAAAAAGAAAAAGAAGTTCAAGCAAATATCCAAAAAAGACGGATCCAAGAAGACAAGATTACAAAACTTACCTTGGCGGACTTCGTCGATGGTGGGCTCCCTCGCCGAGGAGCTCTGCCTTGGCGGGGTGGCCGCCCTCGCCGGGCTGCTCGCCCTTGGCGGGGTACTCGCCCTTGGCGGAGTACCCGCCCTTGGCGGAGCACTCTCTCTCGCCGGAGAGTTCGTCCTTGGCGGGGACGGCTGGGCCTGCGGCTCCTCGGGAGCGCTCTCCGGATGCTCCTGTGGCTGCGGCTCCCCCTCTGCACAAGACAATCAAGACAACAACAAGAACAACAAGGTGTTAGCATAAACAAGATCCTCAAGCGCGCCCGACGAGCGGAAAGGTTGAAACCAAACTTACGCTGGGGGCTGCGCTGGGGGCTGCTCCTCGGAGCAGCGCTCGGGTCCGGCAAGCTCGTCGCCGGGGCGTCCCCTGTCGCCGCGACGGGCGAGTCGTCCGCGACCTCGACCACGGGAACCTTGGCCTTCTTCGCCACTCGCTGGGCCAGGGTCCTGAAATCGAAGCAAGAAGCAAAATAAGAATCAACAAGAATCAAGACAAAGTTAAAGAAGATTCAAAACCTCAAGTTATTACTCCTGTTCCTCATCGTCGTCGTCGTCACTCAGGGCGGAGAAGTCGAACGCCACCTGAGGCGCGTCCGTGCGAGGAGCAGGAGGCGAAGACTCCCTCGGGCGCTTGGCGGTCCCCGGGGCTGGGGGCTGCGAGGACCCGGCCCCTGTGGACGCCGAGGCCCAGGGAGCAGGCGGAGCAGCCGCTCCGCTCTGTGAAGACCCTCCACCGCTTGGCGCTGACGTGCGGGGCGCCTCCGCCGTGGCCTGTGTGCGGGTCGCCCCCGCCGCGGCCAGTGTGCGGGTCGCCCCCGCCGCGGCCTGTGTGCGGGTCGCCCCCGCCGTGGTTGGTGCGCCGGGCGCCCCCGTCGCAGCTTGACTCCCCCGGGTAGCTCGCGCCGCCCGGCGAGTTGGTTGTTGTCGGGGTGCCTGCGCCCTCGTCCCCGTCGTCGCCTTGCGGAGACGTTTCAGCGGAGATCGCCTGGGACTTGCCCGAGGCGGGGAGGTCTCCGATGACGAAGAAAGGTCGTCGTTGTAGAGCCCCAGGGGTCCATCGGAATCCTCGCCGGCCCCGGCGTCCTCCTCCTCCTCGGCTGGCTCGCTGGGCCCAGCACCCTGCCCTGCAGCCGTTCTCCCTCCGGCGCCTCCGCTCCCTGCGGCGCCCCTGTTTCCTCCGGCAACGCCGCCCCTCGCCGCGGCCTCGGTCACGATTCCGGGGATCCCGGAGTGCCTCAAAGAAGGGACCCCGGCGAGCTCGTCGGGAGGAAGCTGCAGCAGCCTGCGGATCACCGCCTCCTCTGCTTGGCAGGACGCATCCGCAGCCTCTGCCTCCTCGACTGTGAAGCCAAATTCTCCTGCCGCTACGGCTGCAGCGGCCTCTTCTACCCGAGAAGCTATATAAGCAATCTCCTGGTCGGTGGTGTCCCGGGTGAGCCCCTTGATCTCATCCTTGTTCTTCGCCACCTCCACCAGGTTGTCGAAGAAGCTCATGATGTCTGCTGGCTTGGGCAGTATCCATGTGCGGTCGACGCCATGCGAGTCGCATGCGGGCATCATGGCGCGAAGAGGATCCCGGGCCGTGCTATTGCAGAGGGGCACCACTCCCCGGGGAGCTCTGAACCACTCTGGGTGGGCCGGGTCGTGCTTAAAAAGCTCCCGGACCATCCCCTTCAGCTCCAGCGCCGTGAAGTTGTAATTTAGCCCTGGGCGCAGCCTCATTATGTCCGCCGCGTTGCCGTACTCCCATGCCGGCCTCTTTCTCTCCTGTAGAGGGGCGATGCGGCGGCGGAGGAAGTCTGTCCCTACTTCTCCGACAGACAACTTTGCTACCCGAAGACGAAGAATCCGGACAAGGGCGACGTTGAGCTTGATGTCGTCCGAATCCAGCTCGCTCCAATCCCTGCCGCGCACGATGGCTGTGGTGCGCGGCGCGGTGAAGGGCTGCGGCTCGTCCTCAACTATCCAGCACCAGTCCGCGCGCCACTCCTCCCACTTGCCGCGGAGTTCCCCCGGCAAGTAGGACTCTTTCTTGTTCAGGCGAAAGACCCAAGAGATTCCTCCGGAGAGGGGAGCGCCGGCCTCTGCTCTAGGGGTGAAGAAGTGCCTAAACAGCGCTACATTCGGATAGATCCCAATATAGTTTTCGCACAGATGTGCGAAAACCGCCATCGTGAGGATGGCGTTGGGGGTGAAGTCTAGAAGGTGGAGGCCGTAGGTGTGCATGATATCGCAGAAGAATTCAGAAAAAGGGGGACAGAGGCCGCAGTGGAAGAAAGCAGCAAAGAAAAAATACCCGCCGGGGTAGTTGTCCTTGGCGGCGGCCGGATAGACTCGGGTGCGGGGATGCGCCTTGGTCTTCTTGGCCCAGAACAAGTAATACTTGTTCTAGAGTTCCCGCGCGCTGAGCCTCGGCGAGAAGACGACATTCCTCTTCCGCAGAAGAGTAAGCCTCGCCGCCTGCTCGGATTTCTCCTTCTTGGTCTTCTCCGCCTTCGACTTCTCGGTCTTCGGGGCCATGGCGGAGGAGGCGAGGGAAGGGCGGACGAAGAGTCCGGCGGCGCCGCGGATGCGGAAGACGGCGGAGGAGGTGTGGAGGCGGAGCGTAAGGGGGAATCTCTGGAGATGGAAGAAGAAGCAATGAAGGCGTAGGAGGGGAACCGCTCCTGCTTCCTCTGCTTTTATGGGGAAGTGGGGGACTATTCGCTCTTTCCATTAAAAGAACGCGGCCACGTCCCATCCCACGACGCCGCAATCGACGCGTGCCGTTACGGAGGGACGCGGCGGATGCGGAAGTGGATTCGGCGCGCCGTGGGCCGCGCGTGCCCGTGCACTGTTTTGGGCCTGGCCCAACAGCGCTCGGCACCGTGTGTGGCCCAGGCCCGGGGGCTCCTGTCGGTGTACTAAGGTAGGGGTACCTCAGTACGCCAACTTGTGCACGGGCAGTAGCAGCTTCCCGCGGCAGGGCCTACCACGTGCTTGCCGGAGACCTTCCTGCTCCATATAAAACCATTCAAAAACAAAGTATGCAAGACAGAAGATCAAGACCCCGGCAAGTGGAGCTTGTCGGGAAGGCCGTCTCAGGCTCAAGATTACCTCACCAGCACAAGACCCTGGCAAGAGGAGCTCGCCAGGAAGACTAGAAGATCACATTTCAGAAGACATGCCTCGGCGCGACGTGCGCCCCGTCAAGGCCCGGGGAGCGACAAGCTTCAGAGCCCGGCAAGCTTCCGGGCCCGGCAAGGTCAAGACCCCGGCAAGGTGCTTGCCGGGGGGAGTTGCGCTGTGTGCCCGCGCTCCAGCTCATCGGTCCACGCGTCGCCCTGGGGCCATTCCAGGGACGCGTGGCGGATGGCTGTGCAGCCTGGGGGACACGGTGGCACTCCACGGTGATAAAGCTATCGCTGTGGCAAACGGAGACGCAAGGGCGGGCGCTTTTAGGGTCGATGGCGACGGGCATTAAATGCTCTTGTCCCCCACTGTCAAAGTAGGTGATGACCACTGTTCATGCACTGTTCATCCACTGTTCCCGCACTGTTACAACTACCACCACTATTACATTTTTACCCTTTCTCCTACGTTGACACCTGTCGGTGACCCCTTGAGCTATAAAAGGAGGCCCATGCACAACGTAGAAGGGGTTCGAAACCTAGATCGCTCATTCGCTCGGCGTAGCTAGTTCTTCAAGCTCCCGAGCTCTCCAACTCAATATAATCAAGCAGGAGTAGGGTTTTACGCGTCCATCACAGCCCGAACCTGGGTAAACTGCCCGCGTGCTCTCCACGATCTGCTCTTTGTGCTCCCTCCGCCCTCTTACCGTACGAACAAGGGGCTCCGGTCCCATAGGTGCTCGTGGTGGACAGTTTCCCCCGACGCTTCTTCTTCTCGAACTTCAGGCGGATCATTCTTCTCATTATCATTACCTTCAGGTTCAGCACCGTCTTCAGTCTCAGCATCAGAAAATAGATACACTATTGGGATCAATAGCTGGCTCTTCATCTGAAATAGGATCATTAGAATTGTCAGTCTCTTTATGTTTCTTCTTCTTATTTGGAGAGACAACAATTTCTTCTTCCTGCATTTGAGAATCTTGCTCGATTCTCTTCGGATGTCCCTCTGGATAAAGAGGATCTTGAGTACTAGTTCCTCCTCGGGTCTTAATCCCAAAAGCCTGCAATTTATCTTGTTTGGCATTGTTAGCAAGCAAATCTCTTTGCACATTAGTAATTTGATCGAGCTGAGTTTGAACCATATGAAAATGCTTCACAAGACATTGAACATCATTAACTGTTCTATTTAAAACACCAAGCAACTTTTTGATAGCAAGGGAATTATCATGCAACTGACTTTCTATCCTCTCATTAAAATGATTCTGTTTCATAATAAAATTATCAAACTCATCTAAACATTGATCAGGAGGCTTACCATGTGGGATGTCACTTCCGTTGAAATCTAAAAGAGAGTGTACCTCTACCATAGGAGGGCGAGTAGTAGGATCACACAGCTTCTCAATAGGGGGTAGATTCTTCACGTCTTCAGCTTTAATACCTTTCTCTTTAATAGACTTCTTTGCTTCCCGCATGTCCTAGGGGCTTAGAACAAACATGCCCCTCTTCTTTGTTGGTGGAGGTGGTTCAGGGACGGACCAATCTTCATGGTTTTTGGCAATCCTTCCCATTAAATCTTCCGCGTCGTCCGGTGTTCTTTTCCTGAAAACAAAACCAGCACAACTGTCCAGATAGGACCTAGATTCATCAGTTAGACCAGCATAGAATATATCAATTAATTCATTCTTAGGGATTTCATGTCCTGGTCTAGCTCGAATCAAACCGCAGTACCTCCCCCAAGCTTTAGGGAGGGACTCATCCTGCAACTGTTTTAAGTTGTAAATTCTTTGTAAAGCAGCATGTTGCATATGAGCAGGGAAGTACTTATCAACAAAAGAGTGAGCTCAGTCCTGAGGACTCTTAATAGAACCGCATGGGAGTGAATCATACCATGCTTTAGCACCTTCCTTCAAGGAGAAAGGAAGAAGCTTGGTCACATAAAAGTAGCGTATCTTCTCATCTCTGGTAAACAGGCTACCTAGCTCACCAAGTTTAGTTAGGTGTGCATTAACATCATCATTTTCTCTGCCATAAAAGGGGTCAGCTTCAACCATAGGTATAAGTGAAAGATCAACAGAGAAATCAAAATCAGGATCATCAATGCATATAGGAGATGTAGCAAACTAGGATTAGGAACGGTTTTGTTTTTCAAAGAGTGTTTCTCAAATATTTTCTTAATAGTTACAGGGTCAGAGCCGGCAAACTCTGTCAGTTCCCTGCATAAATCTTCATCAAGTATATAGTAATCATCATCAAGGAGCCTCTCCTGGAGTTTACTCAAATCAGGATAATCATAAGTTTCACCAATAGGGTAGCGAGTAACAGGAAGTTCAATTCCATATTTTTCAGCAGCAGCAGTAATTTGTTTCTCAAGAGCATAACCAAGCGAACTAATATCATCATCAAAAGTAGTAGAAGCATCATCAAGAGTATCATACATAATAACAGATTCAGTAGGAGCATCATGTGGTGGTGGTGAGGCAAATTTACACATAACAGAAGGTGAATCAAGCGTAGCACTAGTTCTCAGAGCAGTACCTTTTCTTGTAGTGGATATTAAGATTGGAACCTTGGGGTCACCTTTCTTACCCATAGTGAATAAAGTGCAGCAGGTAGGATACCTCAAGTAGACTTGTAAATATTGCTATGCTCCCCGGCAACGGCGCCAGAAAACGGTACTTGATAACCCTCAACCGTAAGGGATCGAGTTAGTCTTCGCGGGTAAGAATAACCCAATTTATTGATTCGACACACGGGGAGCCAAAGAGTATTTATAAGCTTTAACAGTTGAGTTGTCAATTCAACCGCACCTGAAATATACTAACTTGCAACAAAAGATAAGTGGTAACAGTGATATGATAATGATGATAGTAATAGTAAAAGTAAACAACAAAAGTAAATAGCAGTAGTAAATGGCAGAAGTAACAACTGGTGACAAGCAAGGTTTAAAATACTGTAGGCTAGGGAGATGAATGGTTGGGCGCTGCATGGATGAGATAGATTCTAACTTGGGGCACGGCACACGGAAAAGTAATGATCATCTAGGCAAATATCAAACATTAGGCATGTATCCCGTAGGTAGTTGTACGTGCTTGCAATAAGAACTTGCACAACATCTTTTGTCCTACCATCCCGCTACGAACGGGGCCAAAAGGAACTAATTGATATTAAGGTGCTCCTGTCAAAGAGCACCGGAACAAAGCAATGAACTCAATGGATACATGTAATCCTCAAACTATGGGCCGTCCCCTTTATTGTCCCAAGCTGTCACTTTTGGGATCGCCGGTTCCGAACCGTAACAGGTGCATACAACTCATAGATAGGATCAAGAACACAAATATATTCATGCAAACACATATGGTTCAGATCTGAAATCATGGCACTCGGGCCCTAAGTGTTAAGCATTAAGAATAACAAGTTGTAGCAAAGATGATAAACACCATACTAGATGATAGGCAACATGCCCCCAACAATCTGACGAACTATTACATGATCTAACTCATCCAATCCCTACCACCCCCTTCGCCTACAGCAGGGGAATTACTAACACATGAAGGGGGAAGTCATGGAGGGATGATGGAGTGGTGATGATGATGACGATGGCGACGATCTCCCCTCTTCGGAGGTCAAATCAGCCTCCAGATTAGCCCTCCTGAAGAAGAATAGAGGGTGGCGGCGGCTCCGCGACGAAAAACAGCGAAAGAACATCCGATCTGGGGTTTCTGCGTCGGGAGGAAAAATACGGGCTAAAGTAGGGCACCAGGGGGTGTGGGCCCCACCCAGGCGCCCCCCGGCGCGGCCCAAGGGGGGGGCGCGCCCACAGGGCGCCTGGGCACCCCCTGGCCCCCCTCTGGCCCCACTTCTGGCATTTGGTTTCCTCGGGTGCGTGGATTTTTCGTTGATTTTTCTGAGATGCTTAAAAATCCGTTTTCCTGCACACAAATAAACCATACAGGCAGCTCTGCTGAAAACAGCGTCAGTCCAGGTTAGTTTAGTCCAAATCATGCAAGAATGAGGTCAAAACAATATCAAAAGTGTTTGGAAAAGTAGATACGTTTGAGACGTATCAGCACCCAAAGACACACAAGTTGAATTGTTCCAGCCGTGTGCGGTGCCCCCTCCACAGAAACACACCTCGGTCATACCAGCAGTACTTAGGAGAAGCCCTGCGCCGGTTGATACATCATATCCGTCACCACGCCGTCGTGCTGACGAAACTCTCCCGTGAAGCTCAACTGGATCAAGAGTTCGTGGGACGTCATCAAGCTGAACGTGTGCTGAACACGGAGGTGTCGTACGTTCGGTACTTGATCGGTTGAATCGCGAAGAAGTTCGACTACATCAACCGCGTCACTTGACGCTTCCGCTTCCGGTCTACGAGGGTACGTAGACATACTCTTCCCTCTCGTTGCTATGCATCTGGTAGATAGATCTTGCGTGATCGTAGGAAAATTTTAAAATACTACGTTACCCAACAGTGACATCATGAGCCAGGTCTATGCGTAGATGATATGCACGAGTAGAACACAATGAGTTGTTGGCGATACTAGTCATACTGCTTACCAGCATGACATATTTTGCTTCGGCGGTATTGTGAGATGAAGCGGCCCGGACCGACATTACGCGTACGCTTACGCGAGACTGGTTTCACCGTTAGGAGCACTCGTTGCTTAAAGGTGACTGGCAGGTGTCTGTCTCTCTCACTTTAGGTGAAACAAGTGTGGCTACGCCCGGTCCTTGTGAAGGTTAAAACAGCACATACTTGACGAAACATCGTTGTGGTTTTGTATGCGTAGGTAAGAATGGTTCTTGCTAAGCCCGTAGCAGCCACGTAAAACTTGCAACAACAAAGTAGAGGACGTCTAACTTGTTTTTGCAGGGCATGTTGTGATGTGATATGGTAAAGACATGATGAGTTATATGGTTTTGTATGAGATGATCATGTTTTGTAATGTTATCGGCAACTGGCAGGAGCCATATGGTTGTCGCTTTATTGTATGAAATGCAATCGCCATGTAATTGCTTTACTTTATCACTAAGCGGTAGCGATAGTCGTAGAAGCAATAGTTGGCGAGACGACAACGATACTACGATGGAGATCAAGGTGTCGCGCCGGTGACGAAGGTGATCATGACGGTGCTTTGGAGATGGAGATCAAAAGCACAAGATGATGATGGCCATATCATGTCACATATTTTGATTGCATGTGATGTTTATCTTTTTATGCTTCTTATTTTGCTTAGAACGACGGTAGCATTATAAGATGATCCCTTACTAAATTTCAAGGTATAAGTGTTCTCCCTGAGTATGCACCGTTGCGAAAGTTCGTCGTGCCGAGACACCACGTGATGATCGGGTGTGATAAGCAATACGTTCAAATACAACGGGTGTAAGCCAGTTTTGCACACGCAGAATACTCGGGTTAAACTTGACGAGCCTGGCATATGCAGATATGGCCTCGGAACACTGGAGACCGAAAGGTCGAGCGTGAATCATATAGTAGATATGAGCAACATAAGATGTTCACCATTGAAACTACTCCATCTCACGTGATGATCGGACATGGTTTAGTTGATTTGGATCACGTGATCATTTGGATGACCGGAGGGATGTCTATCTAAGTGGGAGTTCTTTAATTAATATGATTAAATTGAACTTTAACTTATCATGAACTTAGTCCTGATAGTTTTTGCATATCTATGTTGTTGTAGATCAATGGCCCGTGCTACCGTTCCTTTGAATTTTAATGCATTCCTAGAGAAAGCTAAGTTGAAAGATGATGGTAGCAATTACACGGACTGGGTCCGTAACTTGAGGATTATCCTCATTGCTGCACAGAAGAATTATGTCCTTGAAGCACCGCTAGGTGACAAGCCCCCTCCCGCTAATGTAGACGCTTTGAACGTCTGGCAGTCGTGGTCTGATGACTACACGATAGTTTAGTGTGCCATGCTTTACGGCTTAGAACCGGGACTTCAACGACGTTTTGAACGTCATGGACCATATGAGATGTTCCAGGAGTTGAAGTTAATATTTCAAGCAAATGCCCGGATTGAGAAATATGAGATTTCCAATAAGTTCTACAGCTGCAAGATGGAGGAGAATAGTTCTATCAGTGAACACTTACTCAGAATGTCTGGGTACTACAATCATATGACTCAACTTGGTTGCAAAGTAGATGAGGATAGTGTTATTGATAGAGTTCTTCAATCACTGCCACCAAGCTATAAAAGCTTCGTGATGAACTATAATATGCAAGGGATGCAAAAGACAATTCCCAAGGTCTTCGCTATACTTAAGGCTGCGGAGGTAGAAATCAAAAAGGAGCATCAAGTGTTGATGGTTAACAAGACCACTAGTTTCAAGAAAAAGGGCAAGGGAAAGAAGGGGAACTTCAAGAAGAATAGCAAAACAATTGCTACTCCCACGAAGAAACCCAAGTCTGGAGCCAAGCCTGAAACTGAGTGCTTCTACTGCAAGGGGACTGGACACTGGAAGCGGAACTGCCCCAAGTATTTGGCGGATAAGAAGGATGGCAAGGTGAACAAAGGTATATGTGATATACATTTTATTGATGTGTACCTTACTAATGCTCGTAGTAGTACCTGGGTATTTGATACCGGTTCGGTTGCTAATATTTGTAACTCGAAACAGGGACTACGGATTAAACGAAGATTGGCTAAGGACGAGGTGACGATGCGTGTGGGAAATGGTTCCAAAGTCGATGTGATCGCCGTCGGCACGCTACCTCTACATCTACCTTCGGGATTAGTTTTAGACCTAAATAATTGTTATTTGGTGCCATCATTGAGCATGAACATTATATCTGGATCTTGTTTGTTGCGAGACGGTTATTCATTTAAATCAGAGAATAATGGTTGTTCTATTTTTATGAATAATATCTTTTATGGTCATGCACCCTTGAAGAGTGGTCTATTCTTATTGGATCTCGATTGTAGTGATACACATATTCATAATATTGAAACCAAAAGATGCAAGGTTAATAATGATGGTGCAACTTATTTGTGGCACTGCCGTTTAGGTCATATTGGTGTAAAACGCATGAAGAAACTCCATAGTGATGGACTTTTAGAATCACTTGATTATGAATCACTTGGTGCTTGCGAACCATGCCTCATGGGCAAGATGACTAAATCTCCGTTCTCTGGAACTATGGAGCGAGCAACAGATTTATTGGAAATCATACATACTGATGTATGTGGGCCAATGAGTGTTGAAGCTCGCGGCGGGTATCGTTATTTTCTGACCTTCACTGATGATTTGAGCAGATATGGGTATATCTACTTAATGAAGCACAAGTTTGAAACATTTGAAAAGTTCAAAGAATTTTAGAGTGAAGTAGAGAATAATCGTAACAAGAAAATAAAGTTTCTACGATCTGATCGTGGAGGAGAATATTTGAGTTACGAGTTTGGTCTTCATTTGAAACAATGTGGAATAGTTTCACAACTCACGCCACCCGGAACACCACAGCGTAATGGTGTGTCCGAATGTCGTAACCGTACTTTATTGGATATGGTGCGATCTATGATGTCTCTTACCGATTTACCACTATCGTTTTGGGGTTATGCTTTAGAGACAGCTGCATTCACGTTAAATAGGGCACCATCTAAATCCGTTGATACGACACCTTATGAACTATGGTTTGGCAAGAAACCAAAGTTGTCGTTTCTTAAAGTTTGGGGCTGCGATGCTTATGTGAAAAAGCTTCAACCTGATAAGCTCGAACCCAAGTCGGAGAAATGTGTCTTCATAGGATACCCAAAAGAGACTGTTGGGTACACCTTCTATCATAGATCCGAAGGCAAGATATTCGTTGCTAAAAATGGATCCTTTCTAGAGAAGGAGTTTCTCTCGAAAGAAGTGAGTGGGAGGAAAGTAGAACTTGATGAGGTAATTGTACCTTCTCCTGAATTGGAAAGTAGTACATCACAGAAAATTGTTTCAGTGATTCCTACACCAATCAGTGAGGAAGTTAATGATGATGATCATGAAACTTCAGATCAAGTTTCTGATGAACGTCGTAGATCAACCAAAGTACGTTCCGCACCAGAGTGGTACGGCAACCCAGTTCTGGAAATCATGTTACTAGACCATGATGAACTATGAACTATGAAGAAGCGATGATGAGCCCAGATTCCGCAAAATGGCTTGAGGCCATGAAATCTGAGATGGGATCCATGTATGAGAACAAAGTATGGACTTTGGTTGACTTGCCCGATGATCGGCAGGCCATCGAAAATAAATGGATCTTCGAGAGGAAGACCGACGTAGACGGTAATGTTACTGTTTACAAAGCTCGACTTGTTGCGAAAGGGTTTCGACAAGTTCAAGGAGTTGACTACGATGAGACTTTCTCACCTGTAGCGATGCTTAAGTCTGTCCGAATCATGTTAGCAATTGCCGCATTTTATGATTATGAGATCTGGCAAATGGATGTCAAAACTGCATTCCTGAATGGATATCTCAAAGAAGAGTTGTATATGATGCAACCAGAAGGTTTTGTCGATCCGAAAGGTGCTAACAAAGTGTGCAAGCTCCAGCGATCCATCTGTGGACTGGTGCAAGCATCTCGGAGTTGGAATATACGCTTTGATGAGGTGATCAAAGCTTATGGTTTTATACAGACTTTTGGAGAAGCCTGTATTTACAAGAAAGTGAGTGGGAGCTCTATAGCATTTCTAATATTATATGTGGATGACATATTGCTGATTGGAAATGATATAGAATTTCTGGATAGCATAAAAGGATACTTGAATAAGAGTTTTTCAATGAAAGACCTCGGTGAAGCTCCTTATATATTAGGCATCAAGATCTATAGAGATAGATCAAGACGCTTAATTGGACTTTCACAAAGCACATACCTTAATAAGATTTTGAAGAAGTTCAAAATGGATCAGTCAAAGAAAGGGTTCTTGCCTGTATTACAAGGTATGAAGTTGAGTAAGACTCAATGCCCGACCACTGCAGAAGATAGAGAGAAAATGAAAGTAATTCCCTATGCCTCAGCCATAGGATCTATCATGTATGCAATGCTGTGTACCAGACCTGATGTGTGCCTTGCTATAAGTTTAGCAGGGAGGTACCAAAGTAATCCAGGAGTGGATCACTGGACAGCGGTCAAGAACATCCTGAAATACCTGAAAAGGACTAAGGATATGTTTCTCGTGTATGGAGGTGACAAAGAGCTCGTCGTAAACGGTTACGTCGATTCTAGCTTTGACACTGATCCGGATGACTCTAAGTCACAAACCGGATATGTATTTTTATTGAACGGTGGAGCTGTCAGTTGGTGCAGTTCCAAGCAGAGCGTCGTGGCGGGATCTACGTGTGAAGCGGAATACATAGCTGCTTCGGAAGCAGCAAATGAAGGAGTCTGGATGAAGGAGTTCATATCCGATCTAGGTGTTATACCTAGTGCATCGGGTCCAATGAAAATCTTTTGTGACAACACTGGAGCAATAGCCTTGGCGAAGGAATCTAGGTTTCACAAGAGAACAAAGCACATCAAAAGACGCTTCAATTCCATCCGCGGTCTAGTCAAGGAGGGAGACATAGAGATTTGCAAAATACATATGGATCTGAATGTTGCTGACCCATTGACTAAACCTCTTCCACGGGCAAAACATGATCAGCACCAGGACTCCATGGGTGTGAGGATCCTCACTTTGTAATCTAGATTATTGACTCTAGTTCAAGTGGGAGACTGAAGGAAATATGCCCTAGAGGCAATAATAAAGATGTTATTTGTATTTCCTTATATCATGATAAATGTCTTTTATTCATGCTAGAATTGTATTAACCGGAAACTTAGTACATGTGTGGATACATAGACAAAACAGTATGTCCCTAGTATGCCTCTACTAGACTAGCTCATTGATCAAAGATGGTTATGTTTCCTAGCCATAGACATGAGTTGTCATTTGATCAATGGGATCACATCATTAGGAGAATGATGTGATGGACAAGACCCATCCGTTAGCATAGCACTATGATCGTTTAGTTTTACTGCTATTGCTTTCTTCATGACTTATACATGTTCCTATGACTATGAGATTATGCAACTCCCGAATACCGTAGGAACACCTTGTGTGCTATCAAACGTCACAACGTAACTGGGTGATCATAAAGATTCTCTACAGGTGTCTCCGAAAGTATTCGTGGTGTTGGCATAGATCAAGATTAGGATTTGTCACTCCGAGTGTCGGAGAGGTATCTCTGGGCCCTCTCGGTAACACACATCACAATAAGCCTTGCAAGCAAAAAGACTAATGAGTTAGTCACGAGATGATGTGTTACGGAACGAGTAAAGAGACTTGCCGGTAACGAGATTGAACTAGGTATAGAGATACCGACGATCGAATCTCGGGCAAGTAACATACCGATGACAAAAGGAACAACGTATGTTGTTATGCGGTTTGACCGATAAAAGATCTTCGTAGAATATGTAGGAGCCAATATGAACATCGAGGTTCCGCTATTGGTTATTGACCGGAGATGAGTCTCGGTCATGTCTACATAGTTCTCAAACCAGTAGGGTCCGCACGCTTAACGTTTGATGACGATCGGTATTATGAGTTTATGAGTTTTGATGTACCGAAGGTAGTTCAGAGTCCCGGATGAGATCACGGACATGACGAGGAGTCTCGGAATGTCCGAGACATAAAGATTGATATATTGGACGACAATATTCGGACACCGGAAGTGTTGCGGAAAAGTTTCGGATTTAACTGGATTGCCGGAGGGGGTTACCGGAACCCCCTATGAGGGGGGATGGTCCATAGTGGGCGTTGAGGAAAGGAGAGAGGCAGCCCATAGAGGCTGGACGGCGCCCCACCTAGGGATCCTAGTTGGACTAGGATTGGGGGGGCGCCACCTCTCCCTCTTTTCCTTTCCCTCTCTTCCTTCTTGATGGACTCCTACTAGGAATAGGATTGCAATCCTATTCCTAGTAGGATTGCCCTAGCCGCACCATAGGAGGCCGGCCGGCCCTCCCCTCTTGCTCCTTTATATACGGGGGCAGGGGGGCACCCAAAGACACACAAGTTGAATTGTTCCAGCCGTGTGCGGTGCCCCCCTCCACAGAAACACACCTCGGTCATACCATCGCAGTACTTAGGAGAAGCCCTGCGCCGGTAGATACATCATATCCGTCACCACGCCGTCGTGCTGACGAAATTCTCCCGTGAAGCTCAACTGGATCAAGAGCTCGTGGGACGTCATCAAGCTGAACGTGTGCTGAACACGGAGGTGCCGTACGTTCGGTACTTGATCGGTTGAATCGCGAAGAAGTTCGACTACATCAACCGCGTCACTTGACGCTTCCGCTTCCGGTCTACGAGGGTACGTAGACACACTCTTCCCTCTCGTTGCTATGCATCTGGTGGATAGATCTTGCGTGATCGTAGGAAAATTTTAAAATACTACGTTACCCAACAGACCTAAGGTTTATCGAACTCAGGGAAGTAGAGGTTGAAGATGGTCTCACTCAAGCAACCCTGCAACTAAGATACAAGAAGTCTCTTGTGTCCCCAAAACACCTAATACACTTGTTAGATGTATAGGTGCACTAGTTCGGCGAAGAGATGTTAAATGGCAAGTGATATGGATGGCAAAACAAAGTAATATAAATCTGTAATAAAAAGTGCAGCAAGCAAACAAGTGGTAAACGTGAGCACAAATGGTATTGCAATGGTGGAAACAAGGCCTAGGCTTCATACTTTCACTAGTGGCAACTCCCAACAACATTAACATAATCGAATCACATGATATTCCCCATAAAACATGCAATGGAGACGCACGCGAAGGTCATTCCTTCGTGGTCAAGAGAGGACGAGAATTATGTAGGGCTACAAAAGCACACCTCAAAGTTCGTAGTTCTCAATCTAAGGATTTCCCAATGTCACCGCGGCCATCCAAAGAGAGTACCACAATCACCACAACATATCTCAAGGATAGTCAAAGACAAGCACCAAGAGACTCTCAATCTTCAATCAACACACAAAAGAGGAAATCACTCATGAAAATATTCTTGTAATCCATGTCCAATAGACCGATGTCACCTTGGTCTGGGGGATTATACTAGATAAAGACAAGTGAGTACATCAATACAATACATAGAGGAAGGGGAAATATCATGGGATCGCCCTAGATTAACATAGCCTATGATCACAACGAAGATCACATCATGGGAGAGAGAATTGACCACATAGCTGTTGGAAATATGCCCTAGAGGCAATAATAAAAGAGTTATTATTATATTTCCTTGTTCATGATAATCGTTTATTATCCATGCTATAACTGTATTGATTGGAAACTCAGATACCCGTGTGGATGAATAGACAGACTTTGTGTCCCTAGTGTGCCTCTACAGGACTAGCTCGTTGATCAAAGATGACCGCGGTTTCCAGGTCATAAGACATGAGTTGTCATTTGATAACGGGATCACATCATTAGGAGAATGATGTGATGGACGAGACCCAAACGTTAACATAGCTTTTGATCGTGTCAGTTATCGCTATAGTTTTCTGCATGTCAAGTATAAGTTCCTATGACCATGAGATCATGTAACTCACTGACACCGTAGGAGTGCTTTGTGTGTGCCAAACGTCGCAACGTAACTGGGTGACTATAAAGGTACTCTACAGGTATCTCCGAGGGTGTCTGTTGAGTTGACATGGATCGAGACTGGGATTTGTCACTCCGTGTGACGGAGAGGTATCTCCGGGCCCACTCGGTAATACGTCATCTCAGTGAGCTCAAAGTGACTAAGTAGTTGGTCACGGGATTATGTATTACGGTAACGAGTAAAGAGACTTGCCGGTAACGAGATTGAACTAGGTATAGAGATACCGACGATCGAATCTCGGGCAAGTAACATACCGACGAGACAAAGGGAACTGTATACGGGATTGCCTGAATCCTTGACATCGTGGTTCATCCGATGAGATCATCGAGAAACATGTAGGAGCCAATATGGGTATCCAGATCCCGCTATTGGTTATTGACCTGGGAGTGTCTCGGTCATGTCTACATGGTTTCCGAACCCGCAGGGTCTACACACTTAACGTTCGGTGACGCTAGGGTTGTTAGTGAGAAGAGTGCATGGTTACCGAAGGTTGTTCGGAGTCCCGGATGAGATCCCGAACATGACGAGGGTCTCCGGAATGGTCCGGAGACGAAGATTGATATATAGGATGAAAGGTTTCGGAGTACCGGAAGTGTTCCGGGGAGCATCGGGAAATCGGCGGAGTACCGGGAAGGTTTTCGGGGGGTCCGGAAGGTGTTCTGGGCCTATTGGGCCACAAAGGGGGACACCACAGCCCTCAGGGGGCTGTGCGCCCCCCCTGGGCCCTCTCCCCATGCGGCTAAGGGGGTGGGACCCCCTAGGGCTGGCCGCACCCCTTGGGCTTGGGGGGCAAGGCACCTAGGGGGGAAACCCTAGGGCCTGGGCGCCTCCCCCTGCCCTGGCCGCCGCCCCCTCCCCTTGCCCTGGCCGCCGGCCCCTAGGGGGAAACCCTAGGGCGCCCTAACCTCTCCACCCCCCTATATATAGTGGGGCAAAGGGAGGGCAGCCAACACAGTTTGTGCCTCGGTGCTGCCCTCCCTCTCCCGTCATATCTTCTCCTCCCGCAGTGCTTAGGCGAAGCCCTGCTGGAGTTCTTCTCCACCATCACCACCACGCCGTCGTGCTGCCGGTTCTCCATCAACCTCTCCTCCACCCCTTGCTGGATCAAGAAGGAGGAGACGTCCCCGAGCCGTACGTGTGAAGAACGCGGAGGCACCGTTGCTTCGGTGCTAGGTCTTCGGCGATCTGAATCGCGACGAGTACGACTCCATCATCCGCGTTCATAACGCTTCCGCTTAGCGATCTACAAGGGTACGTAGATCACACTCCCCTCTCGTAGTTGCTTCTACTAGATTGATCTTGGTGAACGGTAGGAAAATTTTTGTTTCCCATGCAACGTTCCCCAACAGTGGTATCAGAGCCAGGTTCTTACGTAGATGCTTTCTCGAGTAGAACACAAAGAAGTTTGTGGCGTTGATGTTTAAATTGCTGCCCTCCTTAGTCTTTCTTGATTCAGCGGTATTATAGGATGAAGCGGCCCGGACCAACTTTACATGTCCACGTACATGAGACCGGTTCCATCGACAGACATGTGACTTTTGTTGCATAAGATGGCTGGCGGGTGTCTGTCTCTCCTATCTTAGTTGAATCGGAATAGAACAAGGCGGTCCTTGTAGAAGGTTAAATAGCAACTTGAATATCACCGTTGTGGTTTTGCGTAGGTAAGAAGCGTTCTTGCTAGATACCCATAGCAGCCACGTAAAACATGCAACAACAAATTAGAGGACGTCTAACTTGTTTTTGCAGGGTATGTATGTGATATGATATGGCCAATGACATGATGAAATATATTTTGATGTATGAGATGATCATGTTGTAATAGTTAAAATCGACTTGCATGTCGATGCATACGGCAACCGGCAGGAGCCATAGGGTTGTCTTTATTTTTTGTATGACCTGCGTGTCAATCATTAAGCGCTTTGTAATGCTTTACTTTATCGCTAAACGGTAGCAATAGTAGTAAGAGCATGGTGGGGCGCCGACAACCCCGATGGCAACACGATGATGGAGATCATGATGATGGAGATCATGGTGTGGCGCCGGTGACGATGGAGATCATGCCGGTGCTTTGGAGATGGAGATCAAAAGCACGAGTTGATGGCCATATCATGTCACTTATGATTTGCATGTGATGTTAATCCTTTTATGCATCTTATTTTGCTTAGGACGACGGTAGCATTATAAGATGATCCTTCACTAAAATTTCAAGATAAAAATTGTGTTCCCCCCGAGTGTGCGCCGTTGCGAAGGTTCGTCGTTTCGAAGCACCACGTGATGATCGGGTGTGATAGACTCTACGTTCGCATACAACGGGTGCAAGCCAGTTTTGCACATGCAGAACACTCGGGTTAGACTTGACGAGCCTAACATGTACAGACATGGCCTCGGAACACGGAGGACCGAAAGGTCGAGCATGAGTCATATAGTAGATATGATCAACATGTTGATGTTCACCATTGACACCACCTCATCTCACGTGATGATCGGACTTGGGTTGGTGAATTTGGATCATGTCACGCTCGAATGACCGGAGGGATGTCAATTTGAGTGGGAGTTATAATTAATTTGATTAGGTAATAACTCACTTATCATGAACAATAGTCTAAAATGTCTTTGCAAACTTATGTTGTAGATGGCTCGCGCAGGAGTTCCCCTGAATTTTAATGCGTTCCTAGAGAAAGCTAAACTGAAAGATGACGGGAGCAACTTTGTGGACTGGCTCCGCAATCTGAGGATCATCCTCACAGCTGCCCAAAAGGTTTATGTCCTAAATGCACCGCTAGGTGAACCCCCCGCTCCTGGAGCCTCTGCGGACGTTATGAACGTTTGGCAGACGCGTTCGGATGACTATTCGATAGTACAATGTGCCATGTTGTACGGCTTGGAAGGAGGACTCCAAAGGCGTTTTGAACGTCATGGTGCATATGAGATGTACACGGAGTTGAAATTCATCTTTGAGAAGAATGCTAAGATCGAGAGGTATGAGACCACCGATAAATTCTTCGCTTGCAAGATGGAGGAGAATTCGTCTGTCAGTGAGCACTTACTGAAGATGTCTGGGTACTATACCCGCATAGCTGATCTGGGACTTGTGTTCCCGGATGAGGCTATCATTGACAGAATTCTCCAGTCACTCCCTCCAAGCTACAAGAGCTTCGTTCAGCAGTACAACATGCAAGGGATGAATAAAACCATCGCCGAGCTGTTTTCGATGCTGAAAGTCGCTGAGGCAGACATCCAGAAGGAGTATCAAGTGTTGATGGTCAATAAGACCACCAGTTTCAAGAAGAATGGCAAGGGCAAGAAGGGTAACTCTAAGAAGGGTGGCAAAGCAGTTGCTAATCCAGTGAAGAAACCCAAGGCTGGGCCCAAGCCAGAGACTGAGTGTTTCTATTGCAAGGGGAATGGCCACTGGAAGCGGAACTGCCCCAAGTATCTGGCGGACAAGAAGGGGGCCAACAACAACAAAGGTATATATGATATACATGTTATTGATGTGTACCTTACCAACTCTCGTTGTAGTGCCTGGGTATTTGATACCGGTTCGGTTGCTCACATTTGCAACTCTAAACAGGAACTGCGGAATAAACGGAGGCTGGCGAAGGACGAAGTGATGATGCGCGTGGGAAATGGTTCCAAGGTTGATGTGATCGCCGTCGGCACGCTCGCTCTTCGATTACCATCGGGATTAGTTATGAACCTGAATAATTGTTATTTAGTGCCTGCGTTAAGCATGAACATTATATCTGGATCTTGTTTATTGCGAGACGGTTACTCATTTAAGTCAGAGAATAATGGTTGTTCTATTTATATGAGTAATATCTTTTATGGTCATGCACCCGAAGTTAGGGGTTTATTCTTATTTAATCTCGATAGTGATGATACACATGTTCATAACATTGATGCCAAAAGATGTAGAGTAGATAATGATAATACCACTTTCTTGTGGCACTGCCGTCTCGGTCATATCGGCGTGAAACGCATGAGGAAGCTCCATGCTGATGGACTTTTGGAGTCTCTTGATTTTGAATCACTTGACACGTGCGAGCCGTGCCTCATGGGCAAGATGACAAGGACCCCGTTTTCAGGGACAATGGAACGGGCAAGTGACTTATTGGAAATCATACATACTGATGTGTGCGGTCCGATGAGTGTAACGGCGCGCGGTGGATATCGTTATTTTCTCACCTTCACTGACGACTTAAGTAGATATGGGTATATTTACTTAATGAAGCATAAGTCTGAAACTTTTGAAAAGTTCAAGCAATTTCAGAGTGAAGTAGAAAATCATCGTAACAAGAAGATCAAGTTCCTACGATCTGATCGAGGGGGAGAATATCTGAGTTATGAGTTTGGTGATCACTTAAGAAAATGTGGAATTGTTTCACAGTTGACGCCACCTGGAACACCACAGCGTAATGGTGTGTCCGAACGTCATAATCGAACCCTATTAGATATGGTGCGTTCTATGATGTCTCTTGCCGATTTGCCACTATCGTTTTGGGGATATGCGTTAGAGACAGCTGCATTCACTTTAAATAGGGCTCCATCTAAGTCCGTTGAGACAACACCGTATGAACTGTGGTTTGGTAAGAAACCTAAGTTGTCTTTTCTCAAGGTTTGGGGTTGCGATGCTTATGTCAAAAGGCTTCAGCCAGAAAAGCTCGAACCCAAAGCGGACAAATGTGTCTTCATAGGATACCCAAAAGAAACAGTTGGGTACACCTTCTATCTCAGATCCGAGGGCAAAGTGTTTGTCGCTAAGAACGGGTCCTTTCTCGAGAAAGAGTTTCTCTCGAAAGAATTGAGTGGGAGGAAGGTAGAACTTGATGAGGTTATTGAACCTCTGCTTCAACCAGAAAGTAGCGCAGCACAGAAAGATGTTTTTGTGGAGCCTGCAGAGGTTGAAGAGGAAGCCAATGATGATGATCAAGAAGCTTCCGATCAAGTTACTACCGAACCTCGTAGGTCGACAAGGGTACGCACTGCACCTGAGTGGTATGGTAACCATGTCTTGGAGGTCATGTTGTTAGACAACGGTGAACCTACGAGCTATGGAGAAGTGATGGTGGGCCCAGATTCCGACAAATGGTTAGAGGCCATGAAATCCGAGATGGGATCCATGTATGAAAACAAAGTATGGACTTTGGAAGTATTGCCTGAAGGGCGGAAGGCCATTCAGAATAAATGGATTTTTAAGAGGAAGACGGACGCTGACGGTAATGTCACCGTGTATAAAGCTCGACTTGTGGCAAAGGGTTTTTCACAAGTTCAAGGGATTGACTACGATGAGACTTTCTCACCCGTAGCGATGCTTAAATCCGTCCGAATCATGTTAGCAATAGCTGCATTTTTCGATTATGAAATTTGGCAGATGGATGTCAAAACAGCGTTCCTTAACGGTTTTCTTAAGGAAGAGTTGTATATGATGCAACCAGAAGGTTTTGTCGATCCAGAGAATGCTGACAAAGTATGCAAGCTCCAGCGTTCCATTTATGGGCTGGTGCAAGCATCTCGGAGTTGGAATCTTCGCTTTGATGAGGTGATCAAAGCATTTGGGTTTATACAAGTTTACAATGAAGCTTGTATTTACAAGAAAGTGAGTGGGAGCTCTATAGCATTTCTAATATTATATGTGGATGACATATTGCTGATTGGAAACAATATAGAATTTTTGGATAGCGTGAAGGGGTATTTGAACAAGAGTTTTTCGATGAAAGATCTCGGTGAAGCTGCTTTCATATTGGGCATCAAGATCTATAGAGATAGATCAAGACGCTTGATAGGACTTTCACAAAGCACGTACCTTGATAAAGTTTTGAAGAAGTTCAAAATGGATCAATCCAAGAAGGGGTTCTTGCCGGTATTACAAGGTACAAAGTTGAGTAAGACTCAATGCCCAGTGACTGCAGAAGATAGAGAAAAGATGAGTGTCGTCCCCTATGCTTCAGCCATAGGCTCTATCATGTATGCAATGCTGTGCACAAGACCAGATGTCAGCCTTGCCATAAGTATGGCCGGAAGGTTTCAAAGTAATCCTGGTATGGATCACTGGACAGCGGTCAAGAATATCCTGAAGTACCTGAAAAGGACTAAGGATATGTTTCTCGTTTATGGAGGTGATCAAGAGCTCGTCGTAAAGGGTTACGTCGATGCAAGCTTTGACACTGATCCGGATGACTCCAAGTCTCAAACCGGATACGTATATATTCTCAACGGGGGAGCAGTAAGCTGGTGCAGTTCCAAGCAGAGCGTGGTAGCTGATTCTACATGTGAAGCGGAGTATATAGCTGCCTCGGAGGCGGCTAAGGAAGGTGTCTGGATGAAGGAGTTCATGACAGATCTTGGAGTTGTGCCTAGTGCACTGAACCCAATGAATCTGTTCTGTGACAACACTGGTGCCATTGCTCTAGCCAAGGAACCAAGGTTTCACAAGAGGACCAGACACATAAAGCGACGCTTCAATTCCATCCGCGATTCGGTCAAGGAGGAGGACATAAACATTTGCAAAGTACACACGGATTTGAATGTTGCAGATCCGTTGACTAAGCCTCTTCCACGGGCTAAGCACGATCAACACCAAGACTCTATGGGTGTTAGATTCATTACCTTGTAATGCTAGATTATTGACTCTAGTGCAAGTGGGAGACTGTTGGAAATATGCCCTAGAGGCAATAATAAAAGAGTTATTATTATATTTCCTTGTTCATGATAATCGTTTATTATCCATGCTATAACTGTATTGATTGGAAACTCAGATACACGTGTGGATGAATAGACAGACTTTGTGTCCCTAGTGTGCCTCTACAGGACTAGCTCGTTGATCAAAGATGACCGCGGTTTCCAGGTCATAGACATGAGTTGTCATTTGATAACGGGATCACATCATTAGGAGAATGATGTGATGGACGAGACCCAAACGTTAACATAGCTTTTGATCGTGTCAGTTATCACTATAGTTTTCTGCATGTCAAGTATAAGTTCCTATGACCATGAGATCATGTAACTCACTGACACCGTAGGAGTGCTTTGTGTGTGCCAAACGTCGCAACGTAACTGGGTGACTATAAAGGTACTCTACAGGTATCTCCGAGGGTGTCTGTTGAGTTGACATGGATCGAGACTGGGATTTGTCACTCCGTATGACGGAGAGGTATCTCCGGGCCCACTCGGTAATACGTCATCTCAATGAGCTCAAAGTGACTAAGTAGTTGGTCACGGGATTGTGTATTACGGTAACGAGTAAAGAGACTTGCCGATAACGAGATTGAACTAGGTATAGAGATACCGACGATCGAATCTCGGGCAAGTAACATACCGACGAGACAAAGGGAACTGTATACGGGATTGCCTGAATCCTTGACATCGTGGTTCATCCGATGAGATCATCGAGAAACATGTAGGAGCCAATATGGGTATCCAGATCCCGCTATTGGTTATTGACCTGGGAGTGTCTCGGTCATGTCTACATGGTTTCCGAACCCGCAGGGTCTACACACTTAACGTTCGGTGACGCTAGGGTTGTTAGTGAGAAGAGTGCATGGTTACCGAAGGTTGTTCGGAGTCCCGGATGAGATCCCGGACATGACGAGGGTCTCCGGAATGGTCCGGAGACGAAGATTGATATATAGGATGAAAGGTTTCGGAGTACCGGAAGTGTTCCGGGGAGCATCGGGAAATCGGCGGAGTACCGGGAAGGTTTTCGGGGGGTCCGGAAGGTGTTCTGGGCCTATTGGGCCACAAGGGGGGACACCACAGCCCTCACGGGGCTGTGCGCCCCCCCTGGGCCCTCTCCCCATGCGGCTAAGGGGGTGGGACCCCCTAGGGCTGGCCGCACCCCTTGGGCTTGGGGGGCAAGGCACCTAGGGGGGAAACCCTAGGGCCTGGGCGCCTCCCCCTGCCCTGGCCGCCGCCCCTCCTCCCCTTGCCCTGGCCGCCGGCCCCTAGGGGGAAACCCTAGGGCGCCCTAGCCTCTCCACCCCCCCTATATATAGTGGGGCAAAGGGAGGGCAGCCAACACAGTTCGTGCCTCGGTGCTGCCCTCCCTCTCCCGTCATATCTTCTTCTCCCGCGGTGCTTAGGCGAAGCCCTGCTGGAGTTCTTCTCCACCATCACCACCACGCCGTCGTGCTGCCGGTTCTCCATCAACCTCTCCTCCACCCCTTGCTGGATCAAGAAGGAGGAGACGTCCCCGAGCCGTACGTGTGAAGAACGCGGAGGCACCGTTGCTTCGGTGCTAGGTCTTCGGCGATCTGAATCGCGACGAGTACGACTCCATCATCCGCGTTCATAACGCTTCCGCTTAGCGATCTACAAGGGTACGTAGATCACACTCCTTCCTCGTAGTTGCATCTACTAGATTGATCTTGGTGAACGGTAGGAAAAATTTTTGTTTCCCATGCAACGTTCCCCAACAATAGCTACTGGTAGAAACCTCAGTCCCGAGGAGGAACTACTCCCGCATCATGGAGGGAGGAAGCAACGTCGATGGGGATGAATCCGGGGGCACTTCCCCGTCCCGGCAGGGTGCCGGCACTGGAATTCTGGTCCCCCGAAGCTTGATGGCGATGGCGGCGGAGATCGGAATTGCGTCTGGAGAAAAGGGGTCTGGAATCAGGGTTTCCTCGACGGTTGTTAAATATATGCCAAAGGGGGTCGCCATGGGAGCTAAGGGGGGCCCAGGGGCCCCCCCGGCACGGCCTGGAGGGGGGCCGCGCCCCAAGGGCGCCTGGAGCCCTGGTGGCCCCCCTCCGGCCCTACTTTGGCCGTATGGAAGCTTCCGGAACGCTGATTTTTTATATATTTTTCCCGGAATTTTTCTGGCAGTTTACGTAATGGGAAAACCTGAAATACAAAAACAGCAGAAAACTGAAACTGGCACTGGGGTGCACTGAGTTAATAGGTTAGTCCAAATATGATCAAAAATGTATGGAAGTGCATAAATAACATAGCAATATCACACAAAAGAGGCATGGAGCAAGCTGAAATTATAGATACGTTTTGGACGTATCAGCGGAGCAGACGACGCTGGACCATCGATGGGCTAGGTGCAGGACCCTCATATTCAAGAGCTGCTTCTCAAGCAGACGGATAACGCAAGAGCTGTCGCCCGAGAGAAAGCCAAGATGGATCAACTGGAGTCAGACGCGGTTACTCCATTGTATGAAGGATGCAGACCCGAGGATACCCGCCTGAAAGTAACGCTCATGGCTCTGGAGATGAAGGTAAAACACAAAATGACCGACGCATGCTTCGACGAGAACATGTCATTCTGGCACGAACGTCTTCCCAAGGGGAACAAGTGCCCGACCAGTTTCGAGGAGGCGAAGAAAATCGTGTGTCCTCTGGATTTACCGCACGTGAAATACCATGTGTGCATGAACAATTGCATCATTTATCGGGACGAGCACGCGGAGTCTACCATATGTCCGGTGTGCGGCGTCACTCGATACAAGAAGAGGAAGAAAGCTCCTCGAAAGGTAGTGTGGTACTTTCCGATCACTCCTCGTCTGCAGCGGTATTTTGCGGACCCTAAGGTAGCGAAGCTCCTGCGTTGGCACGCAGATAGGGAGGAGAAGAAGTGAGAAGATGACGCAAATGATCCGGAGATAGATAAAAAACACAAGATGCTGAGTCACCCTAAGGATGCGAGCCAGTGGCATGCATTGAACTTTGAAGACCTAGAATTTGGGAATGATCCAAGGAACATCGTGCTGGGCGCGAGCACCGATGGAGTCAATCCGTTTGGCAGCCAGAGAAGCACACATAGCACCTGGCCTGTGTTTGTGTGGATGTACAACCTTCCCCCCTGGTTGTGCATGAAGAGGAAGTACATTCACACGAGTATGCTAATTGAAGAACCGAAACAACCAGGGAACGACATCAATCTGTATCTCGGGCTACTGAAAGAGGAGCTTGACACGTTGTGGAAAACGCCAGCCAATACGTGGGACGCCGCAGAGAAAGAATATTTCCCTATGAGAGCCGCGCTGCTCACGACGGTGCACGACTATCTAGGTTAAGGATATGTCGCGGGGCAGGTGGTCCACGGATTTTCTGGATGCGTCAGGTGCATGGATGACACAACGTATCGCCAGCTAGATAGAGATCCTGGGTCTTCGAAAACCGTGTTCATGGGACATCGAAGGTGGCTTCGCGACGATGACCTGTGGAGAAAACGCAAGGATCTGTTCGATGGTGAAACCGAACCCCGAGGACGCCCGCGTACGAGGAGCGGCGAGGAAATAGACGATCTGTTGAAAAATTGGAAAGATTGCCCACTGCCGGGAAAGAAGCAAAAGGCGCCAGAGCCGGGAAAGAAGCGAAAGGCGCCAGAGCCGCTGCTGAAGGTATGGAAAACGAGGTCTGTTTTCTGGGACTTGCCGTACTGGAAGATCCACCGTGTGCCTCACAGCCCTGATGTCATGCATATCACGAAGAACGTGTGCGAGAGTCTGCTTGGTACCCTGCTCAACATGCCAGAGAAAACCAAAGATGGACCGAAAGCAAGGGCAGACTTGAAATCAATGGGCATCCGGCAGGAGCTTCACGCTATATATGATGATGATGATGATGAGGCGAAGCAGGACACGGAAAGTAATCGCAAAGGCAAAAAGGCCAAGAAGACCGGAAATGACTACCCTCCCGCGTGCTTCACTCTAAGTCAGGAGGAGATCGAGCAGTTTTTCACCTGCCTCATAGGAGAAAAACTTCCTTACGGTTACGCGCGAAAGATAAGAAGATACCTAGACCCAGCGAAGCTGAAGTTCAGCGGGATGAAGTCTCACGACTGTCATGTGCTGATGACGCAGATACTTCCAGTTGCAATCTGTGGGATCATGGACGTGCACGTCCGTGATATGCTATTTGGCCTATGCAACTTTTTTGACGTCATCTCTCGGAAGTCGGTTGGCGTGAGGCAACTCAGAAGGCTACAGGAAGAGATCGTGGTGATACTATGCGAGCTTGAGATGTACTTCCTGCCCGCATTCTTCGATGTTATGGTGCATCTGCTGGTCCATATCATGCACGATATCATCCAACTCGGGCCGACATTCCTGCACAGCATGATGTCGTTCGAAAGGATGAATGGTGTCATCAAAGGATACTTTCGCAACATGTCACGTCCAGAGGGAAGCATAGCTAGGGGCTTTCTGACCGAAGAGTGTATCTCCTACTGCACGAATTATCTAGGCATCGAGAACCCCATTGGTCTGCCCGTCCACAGGCACCTCGGCAGGCTTTCTGGATGGGGTCACCGTGAGGGTCGCCGCGAAATGCATGTCGACTTCGAGGGTCGACTCGCCAACTTTGAAAGAGCAAACCTAGTCGCGCTACAACACATAGACGTGGTCGATCCTTGGGTGGTAGAGCACAAAACCTTTATTGAGAAGGCGTACAATGACCGAGACAACAGAGGACGGACGGAGATATAATCAAAGAGCACAACTCATGTTTCACGCGTTGGTTCAAGCAGAAGCTTCTATCGTACCCTTTACATGAGGATTCTTCCGCGGAAGAACAACTCATATTCGCCTTGTTACAGGGCGCCGAGCACAACCTGATGACCTATGAGGCGTACGATATCAACGGCTACACATTCTACACCGAGGCCAAGGACATGAAGAGCGATGGTTATCAGGACTCCGGGGTAATGATGGAATCCTACACCGGTAACGACAAGAATAGATACTATGGAAGGATCAAGGAGATCTGGGAGCTGAGCTACGCTGGAGAGAAGGTCCCAATTTTCCGTGTCAGATGGGCCAAGAGCGTCCTAAAAGAAGACCGGTATTTCACCACCATGGTTATACCCGAAGCCAAATCCAAGACCGCGGGCGCAAACGTCACCGCGAAAAATGAGCCATGGGTACTGGCTTCCCAAGTTGACCAGTGCTTCTTCATTACCGACCCGTCAAAGCCCAGTCGTGTTGTCGTGAGGAGAGGCAAAAGGAAGATCATCAGAATGGATGGATTAGCCAATGAGCAAGACTTCGACAAGTACGGTGATGTCTACACACGCTTCTATTCTTGTAGACTATGTTGGGCCTCCAAGCGTAGAGGTTTGTAGGACAGCAGCAATTTCCCTCAAGTGGATGACCTAAGGTTTATCGAACTCAGGGAAGTGGAGGTTGAAGATGGTCTCTCTCAAGCAACCCTGCAACTAAGATACAAGAAGTCTCTTGTGCCCCCAACACACCTAATACAACTAGGAGTTGTATAGGTGCACTAGTTCGGCGAAGAGATGGTAAAATATGGATGATAGGAGTGGCAAAGCAAAGTAATATAAATCTGTAATAAAAAGTGCAGCAAGCAAACAAGTGGTAAACGTGAGCACAAATGGTATTGCAATGGTGGAAACAAGGCCTAGGCTTCATACTTTCACTAGTGGCAACTCCCAACAACATTAACATAGTCTAATCACATGATATTTCCCATAAAACATGCAATGGAGACGCACTCGGAGGTCATTCCTTTGTGGTCAAGAGAGGACGAGAATTATGTAGGGCTACAAAAGCAAACCTCAAAGTTCGTAGTTCTCAATCTATAGATTTCCCAATGTCACCGCGGCCATCCAAAGAGAGTACCACAATCACCACAACATATCTCAAGGATAGTCAAAGACAAGCACCAAGAGACTCTCAATCTTCAATCAACACACAAAAGAGGAAATCACTCATGAAAATATTCTTGTAATCCATGTCCAATAGACCGATGTCACCTTGGTCTTGGGGATTATACTAGATAAAGACAAGTGAGTACATCAATACAATACATAGAGGAAGGGGAAATATCATGGGATCGCCCTAGATTAACATAGCCTATGATCACAACGAAGATGACATCATGGGAGAGAGAATTGACCACATAGCTACTGGTAGAAACCTCAGTCCCGAGGAGGAACTACTCCCGCATCATGGAGGGAGGAAGCAACGTCGATGGGGATGAATCCGGGGGCACTTCCCCTCCCAGCCGGATGCCGGCACAGGAATTCTTGTCCCCCGAAACTTGGTGGCGATGGCGGCGGAGATCGGAATTGCTTCTGGAGAAAAGGGTTCTGGAATCAGGGTTTCCGCGACGGGAGAATAAATAGGAGGCCAAGTAGGGCACCATAGGAGGTGGGAGCCCCCCAGGCGGCCCCCCGGCACGGCCAGGGGTGGGGCCGCACCATCAGGGCGCCTGGGGCCCCTCTGGCCCCCCTCTGGCCCCACTTCTGGCACATGGAAGCTTCTGGAGCGCTGATTTTTTATATATTTTTCCCGGAATTTTTCTGGCAATTTAAGTAATGGGAAAACCTGAAATGCAAAAACAGCAGAAAACAGAAACTGTCACTGGGGTGCACTGAGTTAATAGGTTAGTCCAAATATGATCAAAAGTGTATGAAAGTGTATCAAGAGCATAGCAATATCACCCAAAACATGCATGGAGCAAGCAGAAATTATAGATACGTTTGGGACGTATCAACATCCCCAAGCTTAATTCCTGCTCGTCCTCGAGTAGGTAAATGATAACAATCACAATTTCTGTGGTGACATGCTACCAAAGAGTCTTTCACAATCACATGACAAATGCTTATTGAGATAATGAATCTTTAGTAATTAAGTTACCTCATGAGAATATCACAAAGAACTGAAAGTTTACAATATGATACTGCAACACCCAATAGATTTGTAGTGAGCATGGTGTGCAAACATGACAAAGTGATACCTCGATTGCCCCCTTTAGTGAAGCAAAACATAAATGCACGAGCACCTCCGAAGTTTAAGTGACGACTAGATACAATGATTTCAGAATAAGCGATATCACAATCATGCAGAAGACAATGGTACTTTGGGACAATGCACGTTACACTCAGAATGACAATCGTGCTCTCAATAGTTGGTGCTTTGCAGAAAGAAGGTGGAGTCTCCCGAACCGTGGATTTTGATGGCAAGGTTGAAAACCCGTGGCTGGAAGCAAAGACTAAACAAGTACTAGAGCTCGTGGTTTTTAAAAACATAGATAAAAAGCTTTTGGGAGGTGCATAATTCGTCCACGAATGCTAGTAGATAACCCAATTACTTCTTATGCTGGACAAGTTTCGAGGAACGGCTCCCACGCGGGGACGATCACATCCCCTTAATCTCCTTTGTTTATCACCGCCAGAGTTTTCTGATTTCTCATGAACAAAGCGTGAAGGAGGGTTTGTTTGTTGCTATTATCTTTTGTGAGCTGGGCGCACTCATGCCAGTCCCTCCTCGTATTAGGGGTTTGTAGATTAGAGATGCAATCCCGAGGTAAAATTTGTCCAACATAAGAAGATCATGAATTACCTACTACTTCCTCATGAGCTAAAACAGAGGCACAAAAGAGAAATGCTTTTGAATAATTTTGAGATGGTACAAGAAAGTCTTCGTTAGGAATGGCAAGTAAATACCATATATAGGAAGGTATGGTGGACTCATATGGCATAACTGGTTTCAAGGATTTTGGATGCACAAGCAGTTAGTCCGCTTAGTACAGGTGAAGGCTAGCAAAAGACTGGGAGCGACCAACTAAGAGAGCAATGACGGCCATAATCATGCAGAGCGACAAAGCAACATTGAATCGGGCATGGAAGTTATATCACTACTCAGAAATTAAAGATCATCAAGGCTTGATAGACTTTCTTTACAGTCTTAAATATGCGTGAGCATATGCCAATTCAATCAAAATAAATTCTTGGAGGAAGATATCACTAAACCATACCACATCACAGGCAAACAAATCATGCTGGTACTTCAATAACACATTAAGAACCCCTAGCTATTTGAGACTAACCATATGAAAACATGAACTACTAAGCACCATTATGCACATAGCATTTTTATCATAGACATATCAACCAGTGCCACAGAAGCCAACTCTCTTAACAAGATAAGAATGATAACTCAAGAGAGTTCCAGAAGCAACAACCTAAACAAAAGATCTTAAAAAGATAAGCATGAAAACTAAGAGCTAAGCATAACAGCAGCTATGAAAAGATAAAGAACACACACAAGAAGGTACGCATGCAAGCCTATGTTGTGTTCTACAGTGGAGTGGAGCGTCTCCCAAACAATGAAGGCTAGGATCCAACTTGTTAAGAACAGCAAGTAAAACTAAATAAACTAAAAAGAAAAGAGCAAGACGCTCCAAGCATAGCACATAACGCATGAAGTGATAAAAATATAGTGGAACGAAGGACGAACTGATAATTGTTGATGGAGAAGGGGATGCACGGGGGCATCCCCAAGCTTAGATGCTTGAGTCTCCTTGGATATTTCTTGGGGGTGCATGGGGGCATCCCCAAGCTTGAGCGTGTGACACTCCTGAATCTTGTTTTATCATCTTCCCTCGCACACTTGAAAACTCCCTTCATACATAACTCATCATAATCTTATTAGAGAGGTTAGTACCCACAATAAAATAATTTTTCTCTACTGGAAACAAAGATATTCTTGAAGGTCTACTGTTTCTCAAGATCGCCAAAAAGTTTTTGCAAAGAAAAAGCAAGCTTAAGGTCTGCAAAACGAAGAAAAGGCAAAACAGGGCAGAATCTGTGAAAAACAGACCAGCAGGTAGTAAATAATTTTTTTGGGGTACTTCTGCAACTCAAATCAAAAAACTCAGAACGGACGCTCAAAAGCCAATTGTATAGAGCATGCTGTCAAAAAAATTCAGATCAAAAAGATGATCTGGATATTTTATTCGAATTTTTCTTTCCAAAGACAGAATCTGTTTTCTGGACAGCATGTCACAACTTTTGAACTTTCTTGCAATCAGAGGCTAAAATTGGCACAAAGCTGAAAAATAAAGATAAAATGATGTTCCTACAGTAGTAACAAGCATCAAGACCACTAAAAACTGAAAGAACAAACTGGAAGCAAAGATAACAAGGGTTGTCTCCCTAGAGCTCTTTCTTTATAGCCATAAAGATAGGCTTAAGACTTTAATGATGCTCTCGTAGGAATAAGAGTTGAAGAACAAAAGAGAGCATCAAGAAGCAAATACCAAACACATTTAAGCCTAACATGCTTCCTATGCATAGGAATATTGCAATAGAATAATTTATTGAAGCACAAAGCAATAAGCATAGGAAGATAAAACAAGTGCAGCTTCAAAACCTTCAACATAAAGAGAGGGAACTTGATATTATTGAAATATCTATAAGCATATGTTCCCTTCTCATAATAATTTTCAGTGGGATCACGAATAAACTCAACAATATAAGCATCACATGAAGCATTGTTACCATGATCCACATGCAAAAAGTTACTCTTACTCTCCACATAAGCATAATCTTTCTCATTGGTAATAGTGGGAGTAGGACTATCATAAACAACTTGAACACTATTGATTATGACAAGTTTCATAAGGATAATCTCTCCTTATGTCATAGGTACCTTTATAATCACTATAGATTGGAGTTATAACATCATCATAGTAGAGAAGAGCATTATCATTGCTAGCAACTATATTTGTAAACATGTTGTCTTTATTCTTACTAGCAAAAGAATTATCAATTATCACATCACTAGTGGGTAAAGGATTTGCAATCCTATCATCTCCAAGCTTAGAGCTTTCCATATCATCACTTTTAGAGTTGGTACCAAAAATATTTTCAAGATCATAAGTAGCATTATCATCATTTTCCCAATCACAATAAGTAACATGCATATCATAATCAAAATCATCTTCAATAGTACCTACGGACGTATCATCAAGATGATAATTAAGGCAATAAACTTCACCTTCTTATTTAAACTTACAACCGTTAGGATAAAAGTTGATGGGAGGAATATGCTCAGGCCAGGTGGATACCCATTCTTCTTCCTTCTTGCTCCTCTTCCTCCTTCTCTTCTTTTTCTTCTTCTTCACCTTAGGAGGGAGTGGTTGGAGATGAAGCTTCTCCACATATCCTGGTTTATCATTAGAAACAATAGGGGAAACTTGGGAGAAACTCTCCTTTTTATTAGCAGAAATATAAGAGACATTTTTATACTTTGGTAAAGTTCCCTCCTTTCTAATCTTACTTATGTAATCATTTTTATGGCAATTAACAACACAATAGAGATGGCAATTTTGCAAAGTGTTTTTTATTCCTATGGCATTAACATCTAGCCAAGAAGTCTTTTCTGATAACTCTTCACACATCAAAAATAACATAAGCTCATCATAAAGATCAGGGGTGATCATGTTATCACACAACTGGTTAACAGTTATGTTTTGAAAGTGCATGCATTGAAAATTAAAGTGACCCTCTATACAGCAAAGTTCACAAGTAAAAGGATAAAGGTCACACAATTCTCTCGCAATTTCATTTAAATCTTTGACCCAAGTGATTGTTCTTTCATGCTTATGTTGCTTACAATACTTCTCTTCTTCAATCATAGGCCTTTCACAAGGTCTATCCACTCCACAAAAATTAACATGCTTATATAAAACTTCATCATGAACAATTTCATTTTCTTTGCAAATCTCTTTAAAAGGTTCATGATGCTTGATCCAATCCTCCTTAGGCATATTAAGATGTGAAGCAAAAGATTTGAGGAAATCAACAAGGAGTTGAGAATCAAGCCCAAACTTAGCACTAAACTTATTAAAACTTGTAGTTTCAACAAAGGACTTAATGCAATCATACTCATAAATTATACCTGACTCTTTACCTTTGTCGATCTCCCAATCTTCAGTGTTGCGTTGAATTCTTTCAAGGAGTTCCCATTTAGCATCAATCTTTTCGTTTGTGAAAGAACCCATAGAGGAAGTGATACGTCCAAAATGTATCTATAATTTCTGCTTGCTCCATGCCTCTTTTGTGTGATATTGCTATGATATTTATGCACTTCCATACACTTTTGATCATATTTGGACTAACCTATTAACTCAGTGCACCACAGTGCCAGTTCCTGTTTTCTGCTGTTTTTCTATTTCAGGTTTCCCCCATATTAAAAGTGCCCTAAAAATTCCGGGAAAAACACAGGAAAAATCAGCGTATCGGGAGCTTCAAGAAAAACCAAAGCAGGGCCAGAGGGGAGCCAGGGGCAGCCCAGGCGGCCCCACCCCTGGCCGCCCTAGGGGGGCGCCTGGGCCCCCCTCTCCACTTCTGGGGACCCCCTTTGGCATATATACTCCTCGCGTCCCGAAACCCTCGAGGACGGAACCCTTTTTCGCGATCTCGCCTCTGTTCCGCCGCCGCCGCGCTTCCAAGATCGGGAGCACCAGGAGAACTCTTCCCGGCACCCTGCCGGTGGGGAGAATCACCACCGGGAGCTTCTCCACCACCATGGACGCTTCCCGGATGAGTCTTGAGTAGTCCACCTTGGACCATGGGTCCATGACCAGTAGCTATGTGATGTTCTCCTCCCCTCTTTGTTCTTCATGGTTTAGACCTCGTGAGCTGACCTACATGATTGAGGCACATATGTAATATTTATGCTGTTGCTCTGCTGAGTTTGCTGGGATCCGATGGATTATGAGATTATGTTCAGATTGTGTGAGAGTAATATATTTGATTCACCTCTTTTATATTTATGTTCTTGAGTAATTCTTGCATGTTCTCCGTTGCTGTTTATTGCTTTGGCCGAGTAGTAGGTAGTAACTCCAAGAGGGAACGTTATGGTTGATTGTGGGTTCATGCCCCTTGATGACTAGTTTGAGTGACAGAAACATGAGTCTAGGGGATGTGCTGTTGCCACAAGGGGGGAAACAACAGTGCTTGTACTTGCGGGTGCAAGGATTGTTTACTTTAGGCAAAGTTCTTTTAATGCAGTTGTCTGTTGCTTTGAGTTTACACTTTGGGTGGGATTCGCAACTTAATACCAGCGAGATGTTCTGGATAGATATCTCAAGGTGGATGATTAGTAGTAGATGCAGATGGATTTCGGTCTACTTGCCTTGGCGTACCGCCCATGCTTTTGAGCCTCTACCTTTCTTTACAGCATAGTTAGCATTGGTTTGCGCACATAATCCTGTCAATTGCCCAGCTGTAATTTGTTTACCTCGCTTTGCTGTTTTATCGTCTTTTGGGAGAGAGACATCACTAGTGAACATCATGGGACCCCGGTCCATATTACCATCACTGATCACACCCGCTATTTACTTCCTGTTCTTATTTCCTAGTTGCAGTCATACCTATCATTATTATCTCTTGTGTTTGATCCTTTGTAAACGACAAGGCCGGAGGGATTGACAACCTCTCTGTACTCGTTGGGAGCAAAGTTATTTGTATCTGTGTGCAGGTCCTGTCAACCGCTAAGTATCTGGCGCCGTTAGTGGTTGACACCTACTTGTCGACCCTCGGAGTCTCACGGGATTCGATCCTTGGTATCTTTGCCAAGGGAAACTTGCCGTTACGCTACATCTCAAACCTTCCACTTGGGGTAACCAACGAGGGGCGAGAAGCCATCAAGCAAAGTTTCTGGCGCCGTTGCCGGGGACTCAACTCTTCAAGATAGGGGAGTTGCACGCTATCTTTTATCTTTGCTTTTTAGTCTTGTTAGTTTACCTTTCAGTTTTTGCTTTAGTGTCCCTTATCAAAAATCACAAAAAAATTATTTGCTTTTCTGTTAGTAGTCCTTTCTATTTAGTCAAGCATGTTAGGATTTGGTGCTTTGAGGGAATCAGAAGTTCTAGATTTCCATCAAAGGGATGGAGAAAATACTAAGAAAGCATGGGACAGAATTTCTGATGCACATAGGAGAATTATGCCTTGGATACCTATAAAAATTGTGCTTAGAAATTTTTACCATGGTCTTTTTAAATGGTGTAAACACTCTCTTGATATTATAGCTGAAGGAGATTTCCTAGAGTGTGATGAAGCTAGAGCTCTTGAAATTATACATGGTCTATCTAGTTACTTTGTTTATGATCATAGTTTTGATACTGTCATAGATAGACTTGCTACTATTGAGAAGAAAATGGATGCTCTAGACTTGATGAAGGTAGAGAAACCCAAACCCAATAAGAGGGATATTTTGGAAATAGACAATGATTGGGAGCCTTTTGTTAGGATTAGCATATCTAATCAAGACTTCCTTGCTTATTGTGATATTGGATCTATGGTTTCTACTATGACAAAAATTGTTCATGATTCTTTAAAATTTAACATGGACAGATTATCATCCTATCATGAACATGCTAATGGAGATATTTCTGAGATCCAGGGAAGAATAAAAGACGTGCCAGTTACATTCCTTAAAGGGATTGCAATGGTTGATTTCTTCATCATGAAGCCAAACCAAGGAAATATAGTGCTTGGAAGGGACTTCCTCCGAGCCGTAAAAGGCTTCATCGATATAGGTAAGGGACAAATCCGCCTACGCGGGAAGGCAAAAGGTACGTACCCCTTTCCTAGAAGGAACAAAGGTGAACTTGTTGAGGAACCATTTGAAGAAATTTATAACTCCGATTATTATGATGACTTTTGATTCCTCCTTTTTGCATCATGCCTAGCTTAAAGGCATAAAAGAAAGCGCTTTTGGGAGGCAGCCCACAACAAATAAAGTTTTATTTTGCTTTTTTTGTGTCTTGATGTTTGTTACTACAGTAGCATCATCATTGTATCTTTTCTTTTCATCTTTGTGCCAAGTTTAGCCTTTGATTGCAAAAAAGTTCAAAAGTTGTGACGTGCAGTCCAGAAAACAGAATCTGTCCTTGGACAGAAAAATTCGTATAAAACCACCAGATCATCTTTTTGGTCTGAATTTTTTCTACAGCGTGCTCTATATAATTGGCTTTCGGGCGTCTGTTCTGAGTTTTTTTATTTGAGTTGCAGAAGTGCCCCGAAAAAATCATTTACTACCTGCTGGTCTGTTTTTCACAGATTCTGTCATGTTTTGCCTTTTCTTCGTTTTGCAAACCTTGAGCTTGCTTTTTCTTTGCAAAAACCTTTTGGCAATCTTGAGAAACAGTAGATCTTCAAGATTATCTTTATTTCCAGCAGGGAAAAGTTATTTTATTATGGGTACTAACCTCACTAATCAGATTATGATGAGTTATGTATGAAGGGAGTTTTCAAGTGTGCGAGGGAAGATGATAAAAGAAGATTCAGGAGGGTCAAACGCTCAAGCTTGGGGATGCCCCCGTTCACCCCCAAGAAATATTCAAGAAGACTCAAGAGTCTAAGCTTGGGGATGCCCCCATGCATCCCCTTCTCCATCAACAATTATCAGTTCGTCCTTCGTTCCACTATATTTTAATCACTTCATGTGTTATGTGCTATGCTTGGAGCGTCTCGCTCTTAGTTTCTTTTTTAGTTTTCTTTAGCTTTGCTTGATGTTCATAACAAGTTAGAACCCAGCTTTCTTTGTGTGGGAGAGAAACACGCTCCACTTCAACCAAGAACACAACATAGGATTTTCATGCTTATCTTTGCTGTGTATGTTCTTTGTCTTTCCATAGCTGCTGTCATGTTTAGCTCTTAGTTTTCATGCTTTTCTTTTTAAAGAGCTTTTGTTTAGTTGGTTGCTGAACCCTCTTGAGTTTTCATGTTTATCTTGTTAAGAGAGTTTTGCCTGTTGCACTGAGTTTTGTGTCTTAACTTAAAGTAGGTAATTGAGGTTGCTATTTAATTTTAGTAGTAACTTACAATAGTTTTGAGGTATTGCCATGAGTAATGTCTGAACTTTTGGTGTCAAGAGCTTTAGCCTATTAGTGATAGATGTCGTATTTTGGGCAATCCGTGTTTATTTTCGAAAACCTACAAAATAGTTGAGAACTTTAGTTACTAAATGGATCACTAATCTTTGGAGGGATCGAATATTAGAGTACACTCACGTACCATGAGTCGAGGATGCGCAAGGATAACCAAACCCCCATACACTCCTCCACGGGGTACTTGTCTCTTTGAGAACCTCCTAATTAGATTGAGAGTTACTGATAATAAGTGCATGAGTTCTTCAGACTAATGTGAGTATTCGAAAGTTGACACTTCCACCTATCCATATTTTGCTAGCCTCTTTGGTACCGTGCATTGCCCTTTCTCACCTCGAGAGTTGGCGCATACTTCGCCGGTGCATCCAAATCCTTGGCACGATACGCTCTGTCATCATAAGCCTCATTATATCCTTCCTCAAAACAGCCACCATACCTATTGATACGTCCAAAACATATCTATAATTTCTGCTTGCTCCATGCCTCTTTTGGGTGATATTGCTATGATATTTATACACTTCCATACACTTTTGATCATATTTGGACTAACCTATTAACTCAGTGCACCCCAGTGCCAGTTTCTATTTTCGGGTGTTTTTTGTATTTCAGGTTTTCACATTACGAGAACTGCCAGGAAAAATCCAGAAAAAATATATAAAAAATCAGCGTTCCAGGAGCTACCGTGCGACCAAAGTGCAGCCGAGGGGGACCCACAGGGGCTCCAGGCGCCCTGTGGGCGCGCCCCCCCTCTGGGCCGCGCCGGGGGGGCGCCTGGGCCCCCGGAGGCTCCTCCGATGCCCCCCTTTGGCATATATTTAAAGCGTCTCGCAGAAACCCTGATTCCGGACCCCTTTTCTCCAGACGCGATTCCGATCTCCGCCGCCATCGCCATCAAGCTTTGGGGGACCAGAATTCCTGCGCCGGCACCCTGCCGAGACGGGGAAGTGCCCCGGATTCATCTCTATCGACGTTGCTTCCTCCCTCCATGATGCGGGAGTAGTTCCTCCTCGGGGCTGAGGTTCTTACCAGTAGCTATGTGGTCAATTCTCTCTCCCATGATGTGATCTTCGTTGTGATCATAGGCTATGTTAATCTAGGGTGATCCCATGATATTTCCCATTCCTCTCTGTATTGGATTGATGTACTCACTTGTCTTTATCTAGTATAATCCCCGAGACCAAGGTGACAGCGGTCTATTGGACATGGATTAGAAAAGTATTTTCATGAGTGATTTCCTCTCTTGTGTGTTGATTGAAGATTGAGAGTCTCTTGGTGCTTGTCTTTGACTATCCTTTAGATATGTTGTGGTGATTGTGGGACTCTCTTTGGATGGCCGCGGTGATATTGGGAAATCCTTAGATTGAGAATTACGAACTTTGAGGTGTGCTTTTGTAGCCCTACATAATTCTCGTCCTCTCTTGACCTCGAAGGAATGACCTCCGAGTGTGTCCCCTTTGCATGTTTTATGGGAAATATCATGTGATTCGATTATGTTAATGTTGTTGGGAGTTGCCACTAGTGAAAGTATGAAGCCTAGGCCTTGTTTCCACCATTGCAATACCATTTGTGCTCACGTTTACCACTTGTTTGCTTGCTGCACTTTTTATTACGGAATTATATTACTTTGTTTTGCCATCCATATCACTTGCCATTTAACATCTCTTCGCCGAACTAGTGCACCTATACATCCAACAAGTGTATTAGGTGTGTTGGGGACACAAGAGACTTCTTGTATCTTAGTTGCAAGGTTGCTTGAGAGAGATCATCTTCAACCTCTACTTCCCTGAGTTCGATAAACCTTAGGTCATCCACTTGAGGGAAATTTGCTGCTGTCCTACAAACCTCTGCGCTTGCAGGCCCAACATAGTCTACATGAGTAGAAACGTGTGTAGACATCACCTACCTATCAAGGTATTTCCATAGCCTTTCCGAGATACATTGCCATGCAACATCCTTCTTCTCATGACTTGATCTTCATGTCATACATGCTTTTTGCTTGATCGATGAGCCACATGCTAGTTGGGCCTTGCCCTAATCATTGCTACATGACGCGCTAGTATCATTGCATATCCTGCTACACCGGCAGAGGCATACATTTGCATACATCATGATAGTTTCATTTTCTTTATGTTGAGTACTTTTGTAAAGTGTGAAAGATCTTCTATACTTCTTGTAATATATAGAGTGTTGCCCCTAAAGTGAGGAAAAGATCCCAAAGAGGACAAAATCAAAAGATCCCAAAGAGGACAAACGAGAGTTAAATAGAAAGAGCCATTGAGGCCACAAAAAAATAAAAACAAAATAGAAAAACGAGAAAAAGAAATAAAAAGAGAGAAGGGGGCTGTCGGGGGAAACTGTCCACCACGAGCACCTATGGGACCGGAGCCCCTTGTTCGTGCGGTAAGAGGGCGGAGGGAGCACGAAGAGCAGATCGAGATGAACACGCGGGCAGTTTACCTAGGTTCGGGCCGCGATGGACGCGTAAAACCCTACTCCTGCCTAGTTTGTATTGAGTTGGAGAGCTCGGGAGCTTGAAGAACTAGCTACACCGAGCGTATGAGCGATCTAGGTTCCGAACCCCCTCTACGTTGTGCATGGGCCTCCTTTTATAGTGCAAGGGGTCACCGACAGGTGTCAACGTAGGAGAAGGGGTAAAAATGTAAAAGAGGTGGTAGTTGTAACAGTGCGGGAATAGTGGAGCTACAGTGTATGAACAGTGGTCGCTACCTACTTTGACAGTGGGGGACAAGAGCATTTAATGCCCGTCGCCGTCGACCCCAAAAGCGCCCGCCCTTGCGTCTCCGTTTGCCACGGCGATGGCTTCACCACCGTGGAGTGCCACCGTGTCCCCCAGGCTGCACAGCCACCCGCCACGCATCCCTGGAATGGCCCCAGGGCGACGCGTGGTTCGATGAGCTGGAGCGCGGGCACACAGCACAACTCTCCCCGGCAAGCACCTTGCTGGGGTTTTGATCTTGCCGGGCCTGGGAGCTTGTCGGGCTCTGAAGCTTGTCGCTCCCCGGGCCCTGCCGGGGCGCATACAGCGCCGAGGCATGTCTTCTGTAATGGAATCTTCTGGTTCTCCTGGCAAGCTCCTCTTGTCAGGGTCTTGGGCTTAGTGAGGTAACCTTGAGCCTGGAACGGTCTTCCCGGCAAGCTCCACTTGCCGGGGTCTCGATCTTCTGTCTTATATACTTTGTTTTTGAATGGTTTTAGATGGAGCAGGAAGGTCTCCGGCAAGCGCGTGGTAGGCCCTGCCGCGGGAAGCTGCTACTGCCCGTGCACAAGTTGGGGTACTGAGGTACCCCTACCTTAGTACACCGACAGGGGCACACTACTATTTCCTTTTGAGAGATCCACACTCGTACTCCATCTTATACCTTGTGCTCCATAGAGATTATCATTCATGCATATAGCTATGTGGGGACCTTCACACTATAGAACTTGGCTTGTATATTCCAATGATGAGCCTCCTCAAAAGAGCTCTAGGTCTTCTTGAGCAAGCAAGTTGGATGCACCCCCACTAGTTCCATTGGAGAGCTTACCTTAGCTCATATGTGCATCCGTTGCATGGCAATCCCGACTCCTCGCATCATATCTATCATTTGGCTTTCTCTCGCCTATGATTGTCATTATTGATTTGAGCCTTTCATACCTTTTTTGTCTTCCCCCTCTATCATTTTTCTCTCTTTGCCATCCTAAGTGTCAACTTTCTTGCTTACGCTCATCCATTGCATGAGTGCTCAAAATATCGAAAGGGAGTGGATCATTTTGACTTGTACCTGGCTGACGGTCTGGGGATGAGTCAAGATAAGATTCCAAAGAAGACCAAGTGTGAAACTTTAGTAGATTAAGTTCTCAACAATACAAAAACTATGTTTTACTCTCTCATATATCCCTATCCCCTATCTGGCACGCAAACACCATTTGGAGACATTCGAGTCACGGACAGCGAGAGCTCTTGCACCTTTATGTTCTTATGTTGCTTGTTACAATGCTAATATAGACTCTTGCTTGTTATGACTTGAATTGAATTACATGGCTTGATTGCTTTACTTAAAGGTTCTTATATGGTTGATAGCATGTCACCATAGAAATTATGCTTGTTATCATTTACCTACTCGAGGACGAGCAGGAATTAAGCTTGGGGATGTTGATACGTCCAAAATGTATCTATAATTTCTGCTTGCTCCATGCCTCTTTTGTGTGAAATTGCTATGATATTTATGCACTTCCATACACTTTTGATCATATTTGGACTAACCTATTAATTCAGTACACCACAGTGCCAGTTCCTGTTTTCTGCTGTTTTTCTATTTCAGGTTTCCCCCATATTAAAAGTGCCCTAAAAATTCCGGGAAAAATACAGGAAAAATCAGCGTATCGGGAGCTTCAAGAAAAACCAAAGCAGGGCCAGAGGGGAGCCAGGGGCAGCCCAGGCGGCCAGCCCAGGCGGCCCCACCCCTGGCCGCCCTAGGGGGGCGCCTGGGCCCCCCTCTCCGCTTCTGGTGACCCCCTTTGGCATATATACTCCTCGCGTCCCGAAACCCTCGAGGACGGAACCCTTTTTCGCGATCTCGCCTCTGTTCCGCCGCCGCCGCGCTTCCAAGATCGGGAGCACCAGGAGAACTCTTCCCGGCACCCTGCCGGTGGGGAGAATCACCACCGGGAGCTTCTCCACCACCATGGACGCTTCCCGGATGAGTCGTGAGTAGTCCACCTTGGAACATGGGTCCATGACCAGTAGCTATGTGATGTTCTCCTCCCCTCTTTGTTCTTCATGGTTTAGACCTCGTGAGCTGCCCTACATGATCGAGGCACATATGTAATCTTTGTGCTATTGCTCTGCTGAGTTTGCTGGGATCCGATGGATTATGAGATTATGTTCAGATTGTGTGTGAGTAATATATTTGATTCACATCTTTTATATTTATGTTCTTGAGTAATTCTTGCATGTTCTCCGTTGTTGTTTATTGCTTTGGCCGAGTAGTAGGTAGTAACTACAAGAGGGAACGTTATGCTTGATTGTGTGTTCATGCCCCTTCATGACTAGTTTGAGTGACAGAAACATGAGTCTAGGGGATGTGCTGTTGCCACAAGGGGGAAAACAACGGTGCTTGTACTTGCGGGTGCAAGGATTGTTTACTTTACGCAAAGTTCTTTTAATGCAGTTGTCTGTTGCTTTGAGTTTACACTTTGGGTGGGATTCACAACATAATACCAGCGAGATGTTCTGGATAGATATCTCAAGGTGGATGATTAGTAGTAGATGCAGATGTATTTCGGTCTACTTGTCTTGGCGTACCGCCCATGCTTTTGAGCCTCTACCTTTCTTTACAACATAGTTACCATTGGTTTGCACACATAATCCTGTCAATTGCCCAGCTGTAATTTGTTTACTTCGCTTTGCTGTTTTATCGTCTTTTGGGAGAGAGACATCACTAGTGAACATCATGGGACCCCGGTCCATATTACCATCACTGAGCACACCCGCTATTTACTTCCTGTTTTTATTTCCTAGTTGTAGTCATACCTATCATTATTATCTCTTGTGTTTGATCCTTTGTAAACGACAAAGCCGGAGGGATTGACAACCTCTCTGTACTCGTTGGGAGCAAAGTTATTTGTATCTGTGTGCAGGTCCTGTCAACCGCTAAGTATCTGGCGCCGTTAGTGGTTGACACCTACTTGTTGACCCTCGGAGTCTCACGGTATTCGTTCCTTGGTATCTTTGCCAAGGGAAACTTGCCATTACGCTACATCTCAAACCTTCCACTTGGGGTAACCAATGAGGGGCGAGAAGCCATCAGGAAGCATCGAGAAAATCTTTATCCTGTCGAGAGAGCCTCGCATAGAAATTAGTAATAATCATATCTTTGGGGAGCCCATGGTTAGGACATTTTAGCATTAACGTTTTCAGTCTCCCCCAAGCTTGAGCTATGCTCTCTCCGTCATGAGGATAGAAATTATAAACATAATTCCTATTCTCATGGACTTCATGAAGAGGATAAAACTTGGAGTAAAAGAGAGACTGGATCTCTTCCCAATCCAGCAGGTGAGAGTCATCTAGTAGCCTATACCATTCCAATGCTTTTCCTTTTAGTGACAAGGCAAATAATTTCCTCATGACTCCATCTCTTGTCAAACCTGAAATCTTAAACAACTCACAAAGTTCTGTAAGTTTCAACAAATGAATACTAGGATTGACTGTCCCATCATAACAATCATTCCTAATTATTTCAATTATCCCAAGTGGTATTTGGAACGGGATACATTCAGTAGGTGGAGGAGACTTCTCTACCACGGGTGTGGTAAAGCGGCCTTCCCCAAGCAGCGAACTAAGAGTGCGGTTTTCCATAAACATAACTAGTGAAACTAAAAACAAGAAACGAAAAGATTTAATTGCAAGATCTAAAGATATACCTTCAAACACTTACTTCCCCCGCAACGGCGCCAGAAATAGCTTGATGTCTACACATGCTTCTATTCTTGTAGACTATGTTGGGCCTCCAAGCGCAGAGGTTTGTAGGACAGCAGCAATTTCCCTCAAGTGGATGACCTAAGGTTTATCGAACTCAGGGAAGTGGAGGTTGAAGATGGTCTCTCTCAAGCAACTCTGCAACTAAGATACAAGAAGTCTCTTGTGTCCCCAACACACCTAATACAACTAGGAGTTGTATAGGTGCACTAGTTCGGCGAAGAGATGGTAAAATATGGATGATAGGAGTGGCAAAGCAAAGTAATATAAATCTGTAATAAAATGTGCAGCAAGCAAACAAGTGGTAAACGTGAGCACAAATGGTATTGCAATGGTGGAAACAAGGCCTAGGCTTCATACTTTCACTAGTGGCAACTCCCTACAATATTAACATAGTCTAATCACATGATATTTCCCATAAAACATGCAATGGAGACGCACTCGGAGGTCATTCCTTCGTGGTCAAGAGATGACGAGAATTATGTAGGGCTATACTAGATAAAGACAAGTGAGTACATCAATCCAATACATAGAGGAAGGGGAAATATCATGGGACCACCCTAGATTAACATAGCATATGATCACAACGAAGATCACATCATGGGAGAGAGAATTGACCACATAGCTACTGGTAGAAACCTCAGCCTCGAGGAGGAACTACTCCCGCATCATGGAGGGAGGAAGCAACGTCGATGGAGATGAATCCGGGGGCACTTCCCCGTCCCGGCAGGATGCCGTCACAGGAATTCTGGTCCCCCGAAACTTGGTGGCGATGGCGGCGGAGATCGGAATTGCTTCTGGAGAAAAGGTTTCTGGAATCAGGGTTTCCGCGACGCGAGAATAAATAGGAGGCCAAGTAGGGCACCAGAGGAGGTGGGAGGCCCACAGGCGGCCCCCCGGCGCGGCCAGAGGTGGGGCTGCGCCATCAGGGCGCCTGGGGCCCCTCTGGCCCCACTTCTGGCACATGGAAGCTTCTGGAGCGCTGATTTTTTATATATTTTTCCCGGAATTTTTTTGGCAATTTAAGTAATGGGAAAACCTGAAATACAAAAACAGCAGAAAACAGAAACTGGCACTGGGGTGCACTGAGTTAATAGGTTAGTCCAAATATGATCAAAAGTGTATGAAAGTGTATCAAAAGCATAGCAATATCACCCAAAACATGCATGGAGCAAGCAGAAATTATAGATACGTTTGGGACGTATCATACGGCGACCCGAGGATCGAACATGACGACGATGATGAAGTAGCAGCATACACCAGAAGAAGAAGCAGGACCACTGATACGTCCAAAACGTATCTATAATTTCTGCTTGCTCCATGCCCTTTTTGTGTGATATTGCTATGATATTTATGCACTTCCATACACTTTTGATCATATTTGCACTAACCTACTAATGGTTGCAAAAGTGCACAATGTTCTTGTTTTACACTTTATTGTGTAGGAATTACTTGGAAATTGACAAAAACGCAAAATGAGTCGTATTGGAGTAGGACTCTGACTTTCCTGAAATCTGTCTGAGAACGTTTTTTAAAGATGGTCACGTTCCGGCCCGAAGACGACGTCAAACGGAAAAATTCTAGTTGCGAAAGTTGTGGGGAATTTCGAGGCGATGCTTCTGGATATAAAATTCGTCTAAATCGGAGTACGGACGGCCGAGTAAAGCCCGTTTTACTGAGGCCCAAAATCTGATGACGGGAATCCGAGAGTCTATATAAAGAGAGGAAACCTAGGTCACCAAGGGCCACGAATTTTCCTCCTCCTGAGCCGCCGTCTTGGAGGGGAGGACCAGCACCATTGCAGCACCATTCACAAGGAAGAAGGGGGGCCAAGGAGCCGCTGCCCCTAGGGCCGCCGCCGCCCCGAGGGCCGCCGCCGCCGTGGCTGCCGCCGGCCGTCTCCTCCTCGTGGGGCTGCACCTCTCCATCAACACCATCATCAACCTCCTCCTCACCATGTCCATGTGTGAGTAGTCTTCTCCGGGGCCGAGGGCTCGTACGTGTAGCTATGTGGTTATCTCTCTCTCCCATGATGTGATCTTCGTTGTGATCATAGGCTATGTTAATCTAGGGTGATCCTATGATATTTCCCCTTCCTCTATGTATTGGATTGATGTACTCACTTGTCTTTATCTAGTATAATCCCCGAGACCAAGGTGACAGCGGTCTATTGGACATGGATTAGAAAAATATTTTCATGAGTGATTTCCTCTCTTGTGTGTTGATTGAAGATTGAGAGTCTTTTGGTTCTTGTCTTTTACTATCCTTTAGATATGTTGTGGTGATTGTGGGATTCTCTTTGGATGGCCGCCGTGACATTGGGAAATCCTTAGATTGAGAATTACGAACTTTGAGGTGTGCTTTTGTGGCCCTACATAATTCTCGTCCTTCTCTTGACCACGAAGGAATGACCTCCGGGTGCGTCTCCATTGCATGTTTTATGGGAAATATCATGTGATTTGATTATATTAATGTTGTTGGGAGTTGCCACTAGTGAAAGTATGAACCCTAGGCCTTGTTTCCACCATTGCAATACCGTTTGTGCTCACGTTTACCACTTATTTGCTTGCTGCACTTTTTATTACAGATTTATATTACTTTGTTTTGCCATCCATATCACTTGCCATTTAACATCTCTTCGCCGAACTAGTGCACCTATACATCCAACAAGTGTATTAGGTGAGTTGGGGACACAAGAGACTTCTTGTATCTTAGTTGCAGGGTTGCTTGAGAGAGACCATCTTCAACCTCTACTTCCCTTAGTTCGATAAACCTTAGGTCATCCACTTGAGGGAAATTGCTGCTGTCATACAACCCTCTGCGCTTGGAGGCCCAACATAGTCTACAAGAGTAGAAGCGTGTGTAGACATCAAGCTATTTCTGGCGCCGTTGCCGGGGAGGTGAGTGCTTGAAGGTATATCTTTAGATCTTGCAATTAGATCTTTTTGTTTCTTGTTTTTATTTTCACTAGTTTTGCTTAATGGAAAACAACAAAAATATGAGAGAGCTTTATAAGCTCTACCTTGAACTTGGACATGATGTGTTCGAAGAGAAAATTAAAAAACCTTTGGAACTTTATTATTTGCATAACAATCATGATGGTGGTGATGTTATTAGTATGTTTTTATTTAATATCAATATTGCTAATGACATGGAAAGCTCTAAGCTTGGGGATGACACGTTTGATGAACATGATATTTTTAGTCCCCCAACTTTTGAGGAGAAAATTTACTTTGATGATACTATGCCTCCAATATATGATGATTACAATGATGAATATGATATTTTCAGTCAACCTACTATTGAGGATAAAATTTATTATGATTATGATATGCCTCCTACATACGATGATTACCATGATGGTTATGATAGTCTTACTCTCACTATTCCTAATAAGAAAGATTTTGCTTATCTGAAGAGTAATGACACTTTTATGCTTTTGGATCATTGAAATAATGCCTTATGTGATAGTTATATTGTTGAGTTCATCCATGATGCCACTGAAATTTATAATGAGAGAGGTAGACATTGTCGGGGAAAACTGTCCACCACGAACACCTATGGGACCGGAGCCCCTTTTACGTTGCGGTAAGGGAGCGGAGGGAGCACAAAGAGTGGATCGAAGAGCACACGCGGGCAGTTTACCCAGGTTCGGGCCGCGCGGACGCGTAAAACCCTACTCCTGCTTGGTTTGTATTGAGTTTGTGAGCTCGGGAGCTTGAAGAGCTAGCTACACCGAGCAAGAGAGCTATCTAGGTTCCGAACCCTTTCTACATAGTGCATGGGCCTCCTTTTATAGCTCAAGGGGTCACCGACAGGTGTCAACATAGAGGAGGGCAAAAATGTAACTTTGGTGGTAGTTGTAATAGTGCGGGAACAGTGCATGAACAGTGGATGAACAGTGATCTTCACCTAACCTTGACAGTGGGGGACAAGGGCATTAAATGCCCGTCACCGTCGGCCCCAAAAGCTCCCGTCCATGCGTCTCCGTTCGCCACGGCGGTAGCTTCGTCACCGTGGCATGCCACCGTGTCCCCCAGGCTGCACAGCCATCCGCCACGCGTCCCTGGAAGGGCCCCAGGGCGACCCGTGGGCCGATGAGCTGGAGCGCGGGCACACAGCGCAGGCTTTCCCCGGCAAGCACCTTGCCGGGGTCTTCATCTTGCCGGGCCCGGAAGCTTGTCGCTCCCCGGGTCTTGCCGGGGCGCAGAGTGCGCCGAGGCGTGTCTTCTGAAATGCAGTCTTCTGGTCTTCCTGGCAAGCTCTTCTTGCCTGGGTCTTGTGTTAATGTGATAATCTTGAGCCTGGTATAGCCTTCCCGACAAGCTCCACTTGCCGGGGCCTTGATCTTCTAACTTGTATACTTTGTTTTTGAATGGCTTTATAAGGACCAGAAAGGTTTCCGGCGAGCACGTGGTAAACCCTGCCGCGGGAAGCTGCTACTGCCCGTGCACAAGTTGGGGTACTAAGGTACCCCTATCTTAGTACACCGACAGGAGCCCCCGGGCCTGGGCCACACACGGTGCCGAGCGCTGTTGGGCCAGACCCAAAACAGTGCACGGGCACGCGCGGCCCACAGCACGCCGAATCCCCTTCCACATCCGCCGCGCCCCTCCCTAACGGCACGCGTCGATTGTGGCGTCGTGGGAGAGATCGTGGCCTCGTTCTTTAATGGGAAATGCGGAGCGTCCCCCACTACCCCCTTAAAAGCAGAGGAAGCAGGGGCAGTTTCCCTCCTTCGTCTTCATTGCGTCTTCAACCTCCAGAAAAACCTCCGCTGCTCTTTGCCTCCACCCCTCCTCCGCCGTTTTCCGCATCCGCGGCGCCGTCGAGCTCCTCGCCCCTTCCCTCGCCGCCTCCGCCATGGCTCCGAAGAGCGAAAAGGCGAAAGCGGAGAAGACCAAGAAGGAGAAGTCCGAGCAGGCGGCGAAGCTTGCCGCCCTGCGGAAGAGGAACGTGGTCTTCGCGCCGAGGCTCAGCGCGAGGGAGCTGTGGAACAAGTACTACCTCTTCTGGTCCGGGGAGACCAAGGCTCATCCCCGCACCAGAGTCTTCCCCGCCGTCGCCAGAGATCTGTATCCCGGCGGGTATTTCTTCTTCGCTGTCTTCTTCCATTGTGGATTGTGCCCTCCGTTCTCGGAGTTTTTCTGTGACATTATGAACACATACGGCCACCACCTCCTAGACTTCACCCCCAACGCCATCCTTACGATGGCGGTTTTCGCACATCTGTGCGAAAACTATGTAGGGATCCATCCCAATGTAGCGCTTTTTCGCCATTTCTTTATGCCTAGAGTACAGGCTGGCGCTCCCCTCTCCGGCTGTATCTCCTGGATCTTCCGGTTGAATAAGAAGGACTCATACCTGAAGGGAGAACTCCGCGGCAAGTGGGAAGAATGGCGCGCAGATTGGTGTTGGGTAGTAGAGGATAGGCCGGAGCCCTTCACTGCGCCGCGCACAACTGCCATAGTGCGCGGCAGAGACTGGAGCGAGTTGGCCCCGGAGGACGTCAAGCTCAACATCGCCCTCATCAGGATACTTCGCCTCCGGGTAGCCAAATTGACCATTGGAGAGGTAGGGGCAGATTTCCTCCGCCGCCGCATTGCCCCTTTACAAGAAAGGAAAAGGCCAGCATGGGAATTCGGCAATGCGGCGGATATTATGAGGCTGCGCCCGGGATTGAACTTCAACTTCACTGCTTTGGAGCTGAAGGGGATGGTCCGGGAACTCTTCAAGCATGACCCGGACCATCCAGAGTGGTTTAGATCTCCCCGGGGAGTGGTGCCGCTGTGCAACAGCACTGCCCGGGACTCCTTACGCGCGATAATGCCCGCGTGCGATTCCCACGGCGTCGACCCCACCTAGATAGAGCCTCCGCCGGACGCAATTCTGAGCTTCTTCGATAATCTGGTCGAGGTGCCCAAGAACACCGAGGAGAACAAGGGTCTCACCCGGGCCACCACGGAGCGGGATATAGCCTATATTGCTTCCCGGATGGAAGAGGCCGCCGCAGCCGCAGCGGCGGGAGATTTCGGATTAACCGTTGACGAAGCAAAGGCTGCGGACGCGTCGTGCCAAGCAGAGGAGGCAGAAATCCGCAGGTTGCTCAAGCTTCCGCCCGACGAGCTTGCCGGGGTCCCTTCCCTGAGGCATGCCGGGATCCCCGGGATTGTGAGCGAGGCCGCCGCAGGAGGCGAGGTTGCCGGAGGGAACAGAGGTGCCGGAGGGAGCGGAGCCACCGGAGGGAGCGGGGCCGCAGGACAAGATGCTGGACCCAGCGGGCCCGCCGGGGAGGGAGAGGAGGACGCCGAGGCTGATGAAGACACCGGTGGGTCTCTGGGACTTGATGACGACGCCTCCTCGTCCTCGGAGAACTCCCCGCCTCCGGCAAGTCCCAAGCGAACACCGTTGAAGCGCCTCCGCAAGGCGGCTACAGCGACGAGGACGCAGGCGCCCCGACAGCAGCCTGTTCGCAGGGCGACGCGCGCCACCAGGGCGAGCCAAACCGCGACGGGGGCGCCCCGCGCACCAGCGCAAAGCGGAGGAGGATCCTCCCGGAGCAAAGCGGCTGCTCCGCCTGCTCCTCGGGCCTCGGCGTCAACGGAGGCTGGGTCTTCGCAGCCCCTAGCCCCGGAGACCGCCAAGCGCCCGAGGGAGCCTTCTCCTCCTGCTCCTCGCGCGGGAGCAGCTCAGGTGGAGTTCGATTTCTCCGCCCTTAGCTCCGACGACGACGAGGAAGAGGAGTAAGTATTCGCTGCTTGTAACTTCTTCGATTTTGTCTTGATTCTTCCTTTGATGATTCTGATCTTGTTCTTGTTTTGCTTGCAGGACCCTGACCCAGCGGATGGCGAAGAGGGCCAAGATCCCTGTGGTTGAGGTCGAAGACGACTCGCCCGCCGCGGCGACCGGAGACGCGCCAGCGGCAGGCTTGCCGGACCAACCTGCTGCTCCGAGGAGCAGCCTCCAGCGCAGCCCCCAGCGTAAGTCTGGTCTTGAGCTTTCTGTTCGTCGGGCGCGCTTGAGGTTTTTGCTTGTACTAACATTTTGTTGCTTTGTTTGTCTTGTTTGCCTTGTGCAGAAGTGGAGCGGCAGCCGCAGGAGCAACCGGAGGTCACCCCCGAGGAGCTGCAGGTTCCGCCCTCCCCGCCAAGGGCGAGCTCCCCGGCGAGGGAGAGCGCTCCGCCAAGGACGGGCACCCCGCCGAGGGCGGGCACCCCGCCAAGGGCGAGCAGCCCGACAAGGGTGGCCACCCCGCCAAGGGAGGGCGCGGGCGGCCCTCCGCCAGCAGGAGCCACCGCTCCACCGCCAAGGGAGGACTCCCCGGCGAGGGAGCCTGTCATCGAGGAAGTCCGCGAAGGTGAGTCTTGTAACTTTATCTTCTTGGACTTGTCTTTTTGGATATTTGCTTGAAGTTTTCTTTTCTTTCTCTTCTGCTAGATCCTCCTGCGCCGGAGCGGATGGAGACAGAGACCGCCGGCAAGGAGGGCGCGCAAGGCGACGGCGGCAACGCCACTGCCACTGAGGGCATGGCTGGAGCCGACGAGCCTGCCGCTGAGGAGACCGCGCCGACCGCAGACGCCGCGGGCGAGGAAGGGACCGGCGACCGCACTACTGGCCCGGAGGCAGCAGGAGCGTCAAGCGCTGCGCCGGCCGCCGACCCCTCCGCGTCCACGGAGCGGTCGGGCGTCTATCTTGAAGCGCCCAACGGAATCTTCATACAAGTTCCGTGGGCATCTTCGTCGCGAGCCCCCGTGGAGGGAGAGACCTACGATGGAGAGGTCCTCGCCTCCGCGGGGTTGAAGGTTGTTGAAGCGCCTGGCGGGAGCGACGAGCCCGAAGAGGAGAAGCTTCTTCGCCAGCTCCTGGCCCTTTACCGGGCCAGGCAGGCGAAACTGGAGTCCCGGGAAGCCCTCACCGCCAAGGCTGGAGCAGACTTGGAGAAGCGCGCCGCGGAGCTCCGCGCCGCCAACCAAGCGGCCCTCCGCGACTTGGCGGAGGAGCGTGAAAGGCTTGCCGGAGAGCAGCAAGAGTTCCTCCTGGAGAAGGCTGAGGCCGAGGAGCAGCAGCGGCTGGTTGGTGAAGAGCTGTCCCGGCGAGAAGAAGCGCTCAACAAGCGGATGGTCGACCTCGACGCCCACGAGGACGACCTCACCGCCCGGGAGCAGGCCCTTGACGGGGCCCTAAAGGAGGCGAAAGCTGCCGCCGCCACCGCGGAAACCGCCAAGAAGGATCTTGAGGCCAAGGTGGCGCAGCTGGAGCAGTACCTGAAGGCGAGCACGGATAGGATCACCGCACTCAATGTGGAGCGGGAAAAGGACGCCCACACCAATTCTGATATGCAGGTACGCCTCTCCAAGAAGGGTGATGAGCTTAAAGCCACCAAGGATTCAATTGCCGATCTGGAGTTGAAGGTCTCCACGTTGACTGACTCGCTGGACGCTGCCCGGGATCGCGAAACGAAACTGAAGGACGAGCTCCGCAAGGAACGAGGCCTGGTGGAGAGCGCCGCCACCTCAGCGAACAACTTCAGCCGGGCGGTGGAGCAATGGACTGACGATCTGGTCGCTTCTGCTGCCAACATCGACAAGGAGCTGATGGCGCTGAGGGTGGAGCACCTCATGTACTCTCCGGACTAGAATCTCCCCCACAGCACCAAATTAAGTCTTTTCTTCAGGGGAATCGCGCCGGCGCTTGCACGGCTGCAGGAGAAGCTTCCCGCGCAGCTGGCCGAGGAGTCGTGTCAGCTCTGAGCGGGTACCTTGGAGCGCGTCTTGACGAAGATAGTCTACCGCAACCCTGGCATCAATCTTGTCAACGTTCTCCGCAGCTTGCCGGCCGATGCAGATCGGGAGGCGTTGAAGGCGCAGGTTGCCCACATTATCGCCAAGGTGAACAAGATCTCAAGGCGTGAAGGCGACCGTGTAGACTAGGCTTCCTCCTTTCTGTTTCCTTTGCTGCTGCAAAGTGTGTTATGAACATGGATAAATTAGTTATTGCGACAAGTTATCTCTGTAATATATTATCTTATTTCCGAGCAATTGACGCATTGTTATCTCCCTTGCGCTTGGTCCTTTACTTTGTATGCTTTTTACCCTACGCTTTTAGGGAACTTGCCGGCAAAGGGGCCCTTGCCGCGAGCGCTGAGTGCTGGACTCTGAGCAGCCTGCTGGCAAAGGCCTTACCGGCAAGTAACCTTGCCGCAGCTAGTCGCAATGCACTTAGCTTGCTGAGCGAATTCGAAAACGAAGTAAGGGCGCGACACTTGTCGCAGCTCACTTAAGCCATTGAGCGTACTCAAAAACAAGGTAAGGGTGCGGCTAGCCACGGGTAGGTTCCTCCGCGCACAGGTTTTCCATACAAAGTGTGGTTGTTCAAGGAAGATAACTAAAATTTAAAAAATTTGAACTGCTCAAATTCTGGTAACTTATCTTTCATAATCTGTTCGTTCTCCGGCAAGCTTCTCTTTCTTGAACAACACTTGGTTCGTCCTCCACCTCCTTCCCCCCCGGCAAACTTGTGCGCGAGGAATGTTTCTTCTGCTTAAGAGGGAAAGAAAAGGAGAAGATGAAACAAGTATAGGGCTTCTCGGTCCATTAATGCTTACCGGAGATGCGCGTTGCACAAGATGCCAAACAATGCATGCAAATAACAAAGAAAAGCATGAAAATGGCAAATAGTGCGAAACACAAAAGCTTTACTGATGCACGGGATCTGCACCCGGCTTTGTACAAAGGTTTACATGCTACAGCGGCAAAACTCGTACAAAAGGTGGTTGCCGGAGCGGATCGCGGCAACCGCGCCTTATGGGTGAAACTTGCGAAGATGCTCTATGTTCCAGGAGTTGCTCACCGGTAAGCCTTCTTCGGTCTCAAGGCGGACAGCGTCGGGCCTTGTGACTTGTCTCACCCGATAAGGGCCTTCCCACTTCGGCGTCAACTTGTTGGAATTCTTGGCGGACTGAACACGCCGAAGAACAAGGTCGCCTTCCTCGAGACTCCTGGCCTTAACCTTGCGGCTATGATAGCGGCGCAAGGCTTGCTGGTATCGAGCAGCTCGTACAGCAGCCTGGAGACGTTCCTCCTCGAGGAGCAATGCATCATCTTGTCGCAGTTGCTCTTGCTCGAGCTCATCATAAGCGAGCACTCGAGGAGATCCGTATACGAGTTCCGTGGGGAGAACTGCCTCTGCCCCATAGACAAGGGCAAAGGGTGTCTGCCCGGTGGCTCGACTTGGTGTCGTTTTGATTGACCAAAGAGCCGCTGGCAACTCCTCTATCCAGTTTCTTCCGCACTTGCGCAGCCTGTCGAAGGTTCTTGTCTTGAGCCCGCGCAGCACTTCAGCATTGGCCCTCTCCGCTTGACCATTGCTCCTCGGGTGAGCAACAGAAGCGAAGCAGACCTTGGCGCCAAGGTCTTGGACGTACTGCATGAAGGTGCGACTTGTGAACTGTGTGCCGTTGTCGGTGATGATCCTGTTAGGGATCCCGAAACGGCAAACAATCGATCTGAAGAACCTGACTGCTGACTGTGTTGTCACCTTTCTCACTGGTTCCACTTCTGGCCACTTTGTGAACTTGTCGATCGCAACGTACAAGTACTCAAATCCCCCGACAGCACGGGGGAAGGGGCCGAGGATATCGAGCCCCCAGACCGAGAAGGGCCAGGACAAAGGGATCGTCTGGAGAGCTTGAGCTGGCTGGTGAATTTGTTTGGCATGGAACTAGCACGCTTCACACTTGGTTACTTGTGCAGTTGCATCTTGGAGGGCTTCTTGCCAAAAGAACCCTTGCCGGAACGCCTTCCCGGCAAGTGCCCTTGCGCCAATGTGGTGGCCGCATATGCCTCCATGTATTTCTGCCAACAGCTTCTGTCCATCTTCTCTGGAAATGCACTTCAACCTGACACCGTTGAGCCTTCTTCTGTACAGTTCATTGTCCACGAACTGGTACATACTTGACTGCCTGGTTATCTTCTCTATCTCTTCTGGGTCGTCGGGAAGTTTGCCAGTTTGCAGAAAACGGACGATCTGCTGTGCCCATGCCGGAGCCCGGGGCTCAACGGCAAGGACTAAAGGTATGAGGGCCGCTGCGGGAACCCCAGCTTCTACGGCAAGAACCTCTGGTTCTGCCGGAGCTGATGGTCCCCCAGCAAGCCTGCCGGGGCAAGGCTTGTCGGGAACGCTTGCTTCAACTGTACAGACCCTTGGATCTGCAGGAGCAAACTGTTCCTCAGCGTTCTGGTTGTTGATCTTGGTGACCTTGGCGGCGGCCTCGGGGAGATCCGCCGGCAAGTAGTCGCCGGAGACCAACTTTCTCTTCTTGTGCTGCCCAATCGATGGTGTAACGGATGGCTGAGTCAGCTTGAGCAGGAAGGTCCCTGGTTCCACAGGTAACTTCATTGCAGCACACTTTGAAAGGCCATCTGCAATATCATTCTGAGCTCTCGGGACGTGCTCCATTTGCAGACCTTCAAAGTGCTCTTCAAGCTTCCTCACTTCATCTACATAAGCTTCCATCAAAGGGCTCTGGTAATTCTTATTTACTTGTCGGACCACCAATTGTGAATCTCCCCGCACAATCAACTTCTTGATCCCAAGTTCAGCTGCAATTCTGAGGCTGGGAAGCAGACCCTCATACTCAGCAATATTGTTTGTCGCTTGTTCCTTGGGAAAGTGCATCTGGATAACATACTTGAGGTGATCTCCGGTGGGCGCTATGAGTACCACACCGGCACCGGCGCCTTGCAGCGAGAAAGCACCATCAAAGTACATTACCCATTCGCTTGTCGCTTCTTGTACGGGGACGCTTGTCTCTGGAACTTCTTCATCGGGTGTTGGAGTCCATTCATCTATGAATTCTGCTAAAGCTCTGCTCTGTATGGTTGAAGTACTTTCAAATTTGAGACCAAAGCTCGACAGTTCCAGTGCCCACTCGACGATCCTGCCTGTTGCTTCTGGATTTTGCAGTATCCTCTTCAACGGAAAGCGAGTGACCACTGTTATCTCGTGTGCTTGGAAGTAATGGCGCAGCTTTCTCGAGGCCATGAGGAGACCGAAAAGCAACTTCTGCACCCCAGAGTATCTCGATCTAGCCCCCTGCAAGAGGGAACTTACGAAATACACTGGGCGCTGCACCATCTTCCTTCGTACTTCTCCTTGCTCCTGCGCAGAGTTGTCCTTGTCGGGGCCAGAGCTTGCCGGTGGAGCCCCCTGCTTGTCGCTGGATTCGCTCGCCGGAGGTGTGGGCTCTTCCTCTGCCTCCCTTTCCGCTACCAACGCAACACTAACCACTTGATTGGTTGCCGCTAAGTACAGCAGCAACTTCTCTTGTGGCCTAGGTGCGACAAGTATTGGAGTGGAGGATAGGTATCCTTTCAAGTCTTGCAGCGCCGCCTCCGCTTCCGGAGTCCATTTCATAGGACCTGCCTTCTTCAAGATTTTAAAGAAAGGAAGGGCACGTTCTGCGGACTTTGAAATGAACCTACCGAGGGCAGCCAGACAACCTGCGAGTCTCCTTACGTCCTTGACGCGCTTCGGGGCTTCAATCTGCTCGATGGCTTTTATCTTGTCGGGATTGGCTTCAAAAAACCCGAGAAGCTTGCCGGAGGGGACTCTGAAGACGCACTTCTCGGGGTTCAACTTGAGCTGGATCTTACGCAGGTTTGCAAATGTTTCTTCCAAGTCTTGGATCAGGGTGTCTTTGCTCTTGCTCTTGACCACTATGTCATCCATGTAAGCTTCTACATTTCTGTGAATCTGTGGCTCCAAAGCAGTGTGCACCACCCATGCAAATGTTGAGCCTGCATTCTTCAATTCAAAGGGCATGCGTATGAAGCAATATGTGCCACATGGAGTAATGAATGCAGTCTTCTCTTCATCTTCCTTGGCCATAAAAATCTGGTGGTAGCCTGAGTATGCATCAAGGAAAGAGAGCAGCTCACATCCAGCAGTGGAGTCAACAATCTGGTCAATGCGCGGCAAGGGAAATGGATCCTTGGGACATGCTTTATTCACATCAGTGAAGTCTATACACAGTCTCCACTTCCCGTTGGCCTTACGCACGACAACTGGATTTGCTAACCACGTCGGATGGATCACGCCTCTAACCAGGCCCGCTGCTTCTAGCTTCTTGATCTCTTCGGCAATGAATTCTTGGCGCTCCACGGCTTTCTTCCTGACCTTCTGCTTGACGGGCCGCGCATGAGGACAAACAGCAAGCTTGTGCTCAATTACCTTCCTGGGAACGCCGGGGATGTCAGATGGTTGCCACGCAAACACATCGACATTCGCCCGCAGGAAGGCAACGAGCGCGCTTTCCTATTTGTTATCAAGTGTAGCACTGATGGTGAAGGTACCACCAGTGCCGTCCTCCCTGGCGGACACCTTCTTGGTTGCCGGTGGAGCGGCCATCCCTTTCTTGCACTTGCCGGTGGAGCTCGATGGAACGTCCTCGACGGCAGCGCAGCACTCCGAAGAGGTGCGTTTGCCGGAGTGGGCCCCAGAGCTCTTGCCGGACTTGGTCTTGGTCTTCTTCCCCCCGGGAGCTTCAGCGGCAAGTGTGTTGCTCTCCGCCGCGGCTGCTGCATCCCGGTATATCTTGTCGGCGCAGATAAGCGCGTCCTTCTTGTCGCCAGGGACAGAGATGACGCTTATCGGCCCCGGCATCTTGAGTACATTATAGGCGTAGTGGGAAGCTGCCATGAACTTGGCGAGGGCAGGACGTCCAAGTATCCCATTGTATGGCAATGGGATATCGGCAACATCGAAGGTTATCCTCTCCGTCCTGAAGTTGAGCTCCCCGCCAAAGGTCACTGGCAGAGTAATCTTGCCCTTCGGCTTGCTCCTCCCCGGGTTTATTCCTTGGAACGAACCGGTTTCTTCGAGCTCGCCATCTGGGATCTGGAGTTTCTTGATCACAGCCGAGGAGATCAAGTTCAGGCCGGCCCCGCCGTCAACCAACATTTTGGTGACCTTGAGGTTGCGGATGGTGGGTGAGACCAACATCGGCAAGCACCCGACCGCAGTTGTGCGGTCAGGGTGATCCTCAAGATCAAAAATGATGGGCGTGCTGGACCACTTCAGCAGCCTGCGTGACTCAACGGGCGGCTCTGCTGTGTTTACTTCCCGCACCCACTGCTTGAGTTGGCGGTGGGAAGTGTGCAGAGAGGCGCCTCCGTCGACACACAGCACTTCTGTGGCCTTCTGGAACTCCTGCTCGCTGTTATCACCTTCCTCCATGTCGTTGTCGTCTTCCTCCACATCCTTGTCGCGGCCCCGGGGAGGTCGATCACCTTGCCGCTGCTTGGCCTTGCCGCGGCGTCCTCCCCGGCCATTGAATGGCCGCTTCTTGCTTGGTTCTCCTCCGCCACGTTGAGCCTTCTCCTTGTCGCGCCGCTCGTATTCAGCTTTCTGCTGCTCTACGAGGTACTCGACTCGCTTGCAGTTCGAAAGGTCATGGCCCTTGGTGCGGTGGATCTTGCAATATTGCTTGTCGGAGCCGTCCTGCTTGTCGGCTGCCGCTACAGGGGCAGGTTCCTTGCCGGAACCGCCAGCCTGTGTTGTCTTGGCGGGAGCCTCCTTGCCGGACTTCTCGACGACCAGCACCTCCTTGCTCTTCTTCTTTCTGTTGTTCCGCCGCCGGCTCTTCTTTGCCGGGGCGGCATCCTCGCTGTCGCTTCCCCCTGCGCCAGCATCCTCCCCGGGGAGTCTCCTCCCCTCTTCGGCACGCGCGCACTTGTCAGCCAGAGCGTAGAGCTCGCTGACATCCCGTATCTTGGTCATGGCCATCTCTTCCCGCATGCGGCGGTTACGCGCGTTCTGGTGGAACGCGCTGATAACCGCGGCGGGGTGGACGTCGGGAATATTGTGCTGCACGCGGCTGAATCGTTGAATGTACTTGCGCAGAGGTTCTCCTTCCTTCTGGGCCAAGATGTGGAGATCACTCTCCTGGCCGTGGGGTTTGTGGCCGCCCGTGAAGGCGCCAACAAACTGATGGCACAAATCTGCCCACGAAGAAATGGAGCCTTCCGGCAAGTGCATAAGCCAAGAACTGACGTTTGGCTTAAGCACCAGCGGGAAGTAGTTGGCCAATATCTTCTCGTCGCGTCCCCCGGCAGCTTGCACCGCGATGGTGTAGATGCTGAGGAACTCCGAGGGGTGCGTCTTGCCGTCGTACTTCTCGGGTACGTCGGGCTTGAAGTTTTTCATGCTGGGCCACTGGACGCGCGGCAGCTCACGGGTAAACGCAGGGCAACCCGCCGCGTACGGCAAGTCGCCTGGTTCACCGGGCGCGTGCGTGTCGACAGCGGTCCCAGCGCGCTGATCCGATTGTCGCCGGGCTTCTCGTCGGCGCTCAATCGTCGTCCGAGCATCTTCTTGCCGCCGATCGTCGAGGACTTGGCGCTGGTCCCGACGAGCCCGCGGATCCGACGACGCCGTGGAGTCGTCGTCGACGTTAATCCGGCGGGGAGGCGTCTTCTGCTTCCGTGGCGGGGAGTGCACGGTGGTTGCACCCCCGGCGGTCTTGTCACCGTCGGCCTTCGCCTGGTCGACTTGCCGTGGCCGCGATGTCGCCGGCTGCTGCGGCGTGTCGTTGTTGGCGAAGGCGATGAGGCTTTGGATTGTGGCCCTCCAGTCCTCGGCCTTGTCTGCCGCTGGAGGGAAATCAAGGAGCAGTTGCGCTCTTGCGAGAGCTTCTACTGGAGAGGAGGGGAGCGGCGGCGAGCGGTGCGAAGAGCGAGATATGCTCGGACTTCTAACAGGGTTAGAAGGAGCAGTCTCTCGCCCCGGCGATCGCGCCTTGCTCGTGCTAGGATGATGGCCTTGAGCGTCCCGCGATCCTCCAGTTTGTCCTTGGCCCAGCAAGCGAATGGTAGCTCCTGTACCACGGCGCTGCTGGCCTGTCGTCTGCTAAGATGGACGTGGTGCGTCTACGGTGACCGAGGCCTTGGAGTTTGCCCGGTCGTCCGTCTTGTCCTTGGACTTGGCGGTGCCGTGAGTTTCCTCGCCGGCGACCACCCTTCCGCCGGCGTCTCCTCCACCCACCGTTGGTTCTGGTGGCGGTGGAATCGACGCAGACGGGCCTCCGACCTCCGAAGCCTTCTTCTTCGGGGCCATGTTGCTGTTGCTGATGAAGTTGATGAAGCTGGAGAGGTTGATGAAGAATGCGCCCGCGTGAGCACCGGATCAGGTTCGCACAACCTCGACGCCCCCTACCTGGCGCGCCAAAGATGTCGGGGGAAACTGTCCACCACGAACACCTATGGGACCGGAGCCCCTTTTACGTTGCGGTAAGGGAGCGGAGGGAGCTCAAAGAGCGGATCGAAGAGCACACGCGGGCAGTTTACCCAGGTTCGGGCCGCGCGGACGCGTAAAACCCTACTCCTGCTTGGTTTGTATTGAGTTTGTGAGCTCGGGAGCTTGAAGAGCTAGCTACACCGAGCAAGAGAGCTATCTAGGTTCCGAACCCTTTCTACGTTGTGCATGGGCCTCCTTTTATAGCTCAAGGGGTCACCGACAGGTGTCAACGTAGAGGAGGGCAAAAATGTAACTTTGGTGGTAGTTGTAATAGTGCGGGAACAGTGCATGAATAGTGGATGAACAGTGATCTTCACCTAACCTTGACAGTGGGGGACAAGGGCATTAAATGCCCGTCACCGTCGGCCCCAAAAGCTCCCGTCCATGCGTCTCGGTTCGCCACGGCGGTAGCTTCGTCACCGTGGCATGCCACCATGTCCCCCAGGCTGCACAGCCATCCGCCACGCGTCCCTGGAAGGGCCCCAGGGCGACGCGTGGGCCGATGAGCTGGAGCGCGGGCACACAGCGCAGGCTTTACCCGGCAAGCACCTTGCCGGGGTCTTGATCTTGCCGGGCCCGGAAGCTTGTCGCTCCCCGGGTCTTGCCGGGGCGCAGAGTGCGCCGAGGCGTGTCTTCTGAAATGCAGTCTTCTGGTCTTCCTGGCAAGCTCTTCTTGCCAGGGTCTTGTGTTAATGTGATAATCTTGAGCCTGGTATAGCCTTCCCGACAAGCTCCACTTGCCGGGGCCTTGATCTTCTAACATGTATACTTTGTTTTTGAATGGCTTTATAAGGACCAGAAAGGTTTCCGGCGAGGACGTGGTAAACCCTGCCGCGGGAAGCTGCTACTGCCCGTGCACAAGTTGGGGTACTAAGGTACCCCTATCTTAGTACACCGACAGACATGGTTCTAAATATCTTAATAATGAGAAGTTTCCTCTTTTTATGGTGAATATTTTGAAGTTATGCTTGTTTTGCCTTCCTATGCTTATTGCTTTGTGCTTCAATGAATTATTCTATTGCAATATTCCCATGCATAGGAAGCATGTTAGGCTTAAATGTGTTTGGTATTTGCTTCTTGATGCTCTCTTTTGTTCTGCAACTCTTATTCCTACGAGAGCATCATTAAAGTCTTAAGCCTATCTTTATGGCTATAAAGAAAGAGCTCAAGGGAGACAACCCTTGTTATCTTTGCTTTCAGCTTGTCCTTTCAGTTTTTACTGGTCTTGATGTTTGTTACTACTGTAGCAACATCATTGTATCTTTACTTTTCAGCTTTGTGCCAAGTTTAGTCTCTGATTGCAAGAAAGTTCAAAAGTTGTGACGTGCTGTCCAGGAAATAGATTATGTCCTTGGACAGAAAAATTCGTATAAAATCACCAGATCATCTTTTTGGTCTGAATTTTTTCTACAGCGTGCTCTATACAATTGGCTTTCGGGCGTCTGTTCTGAGTTTTTTGATTTGAGTTGCAGAAGTACCCCAAAAAAATTATTTACTACCTGCTGGTCTGTTTTTCACAGATTCTGTCCTGTTTTGCCTTTCCTTCGTTTTGCAAACCTTGAGCTTGCTTTTTCTTTGCAAAAACCTTTTGGCAATCTTGAGAAACAGTAGACCTTCAAGAATATCCTTATTTCCAGCAAGGAAAAATTATTTTATTATGGGTACTAACCTCGCTAATCAGATTATGATGAGTTATGTATGAAGGGAGTTTTCAAGTGTGCGAGGGAAGATGATAAAAAGATTCAGGAGTGTCAAACGCTCAAGCTTGGGGATGCCCCCGTGCACCCCCAAGACATATTCAAGAAGACTCAAGTGTCTAAGCTTGGGGATGCCCCCGTGCATCCCCTTCTCCATCAAAAATTATCAGTTCGTCTTTCGTTCCACTATATTTTTATCACTTCATGTGTTATGTGCTATGCTTGGAGCGTCTTGCTTTTAGTTTCCTTTTTAGTTTTCTTTAGCTTTGCTTGCTGTTCATAACGAGTTGGAACTCAGCTTTCTTTGTGTGGGAGAGAGACCCGCTCCACTTCAACATAGAACATAACATATAATTTTCATGTCTATCTTTGCTGTGTGTGTTCTTTGTCTTTCAATAGCTACTATCATGTTCAGCTCTTAGTTTTCATGCTTATCTTTTTAAAGAGCTTTTGTTTAGTTGGTCACTGGAACTCTCTTTATTTATCATGCTTATCTTGTTAAGAGAGTTGGCTTCTGTTGCACTGGTTGATATGTCTATGATAAAAATGCTATGTGCATAATGGTGCTTAGTAGTTCATGTTTTCTTATGGTTAGTCTCAAATAGCTGGGGGGTTCTCAATGTGTTATTGGAGTACCAACATGATTTGTTTGCCTATGATGTGGTATGGTTTAGTGGTATCTTCCCCCAAGAATTTATTTTGATTGACTTGGCGTATGCTCACGCATATTTAAGACTGTAAAGAAAGTCTATCAAGCCTTGATGATCTTTAATTTCTGAGTAGCTATATAACTTCCATGCCTGATTCAATGTTGCTTTGTCGCTCTGCATGATTATGACCGTCATTGCTCTCTTAGTTGGTCGCTCCCAGTCTTTTGCTAACCTTCGCCTGTACTAAGCGGACTGACTACTTGTGCATCCAAAATCCTTTAAACCAGTTATGCCATATGAGTCCACCATACCTTCCTATACATGATATCTACCTGCCATTCCTAACGAAGACTTTCATGTACCATCTCGAAATTATTCAAAAAAGCATTTCTCTTTTGTGCCTCTGTTTTAGCTCATGAGGAAGTAGTAGTTAATTCATGATCTTTTTTAGGTTGGACAAGCTTCACCCCGGGATTGCATGTCTAATGTGCAAACCCTTAATACAAAAAGGAACTGGCATAGAGTGCGCCCGGCTCATTAAAAAATAATACAACAAACAAGCCCTCCTTCACGCTTTGTTCATGAGAAATCAGAAAACTTTGGCAGTGATAAACAAAGGAGATTAAGAGGATGTGATCGTCCTCATGCGGGAGCCGTTCCTCGAAACTTGTCCAGCCCGAGAAGTAATTGAGTTATCTACTAGCATTCGTTGACGAAATATGCATATTCTAAAAAATAATTATTACCTCTGTTTTAAAAACCAAGAGCTCTGGTACATGTTTAGTTTTTGTTTCCGACCACGGGTTTTCAACCTTGCCATCAAAAGCCACGGTTTGAGAGTCTCCACCTTCTTTAAAGCACCAACTATTGAGAGCATGATTGTCATTCTGAGTGTAATGTGCATTGTCCCAAAGTACCATTGTCTTTTGCATGATTATGATATCGTTTATTCTGAAATCATTGTATATAGTCGTCACTTAAACCTTGGAGGTGCCCCTGCATTTATGTTTTGCTTCATTAAAGGGAGCAAGCGAGGTATCAGTTTATCATATTTGCACACCATGCTCACTACAAATCTATTTGATGTTTCAGTATCATATTGTAAAACTTTCAGTTCTTTGTGATTTTCTCATGAGGCAACTTAATTAATACAGATTCATTGTCTCAGTAAGCTTTTGTCATGTGACTGTGAAAAGTCCTTATATGGTTAATAGCATGTCACCACAGAAATTATGCTTGTTACCATTTACCTACTCGAGGACGAGCAGGAATAGCTTGGGGATGTTGATACGTCCAAAACGTATCTATAATTTCTGCTTGCTCCATGCCCTTTTTGTGTGATATTGCTATGATATTTATGCACTTCCATACACTTTTGATCATATTTGGACTAACCTACTAATGGTTGCAAAAGTGCACAATGTTCTTGTTTTACACTTTATTGTGTAGGAATTACTTGGAAATTGACAAAAACGCAAAAGGAGTCGTATTGGAGTAGGACTCTGACTTTCCTGAAATCTGTCTCAGAACGTTTTTTAAAGATGGTCACGTTCCGGCCCGAAGACGACGTCAAACGGAAAAATTCTAGTTGCGAAAGTTGTGGGGAATTTCAAGGCGATGCTTCTGGATATATAAAATTCGTCCAAATCGGAGTCCGGACGGCCGAGTAAAGCCCGTTTTACTGAGGCCCAAAATCTGATGACGGGAATCCGAGAGTCTATATAAAGAGAGGAAACCTAGGTCACCAAGGGCCACGAATTTTCCTCCTCCCGAGCCGCCGTCTTGGAGAGGAGGACCAGCACCATTGCAGCACCATCCACAAGGAAGAAGGGGGGCCAAGGAGCCGCTGCCCCCTAGGGCCGTCGCCGCCCCGAGGGCCGCCGCCGCCCCTAGGGCCGCCGCCGCCGCCGCCGTGGCTGCCGCCGGCCGTCTCCTCCTCACGGGGCTGCACCTCTCCATCAACACCATCATCAACCTCCTCCTCACCATGTCCATGTGTGAGTAGTCTTCTCCGGGGCCGAGGGCTCGTACGTGTAGCTATGTGGTTATCTCTCTCTCCCATGATGTGATCTTCGTTGTGATCATAGGCTATGTTAATCTAGGGTGATCCCATGATATTTCCCCTTCCTCTATGTATTGGATTGATGTACTCACTTGTCTTTATCTAGTATAATCCCCGAGACCAAGGTGACAGCGGTCTATTGGACATGGATTAGAAAAATATTTTCATGAGTGATTTCCTCTCTTGTGTGTTGATTGAAGATTGAGAGTCTTCTGGTGCTTGTCTTTGACTATCCTTTAGATATGTTGTGGTGATTGTGGGACTCTCTTTGGATGGCCGCGGTGACATTGGGAAATCCTTAGATTGAGAACTACGAACTTTGAGGTGTGCTTTTGTAGCCCTACATAATTCTCGTCCTCTCTTCACCACGAAGGAATGACCTCCGGGTGCGTCTCCATTGCATGTTTTATGGGAAATATCATGTGATTCGATTATGTTAATGTTGTTGGGAGTTTCCACTAGTGAAAGTATGAACCCTAGGCCTTGTTTCCACCATTGCAATTCCATTTGTGCTCACGTTTACCACTTATTTGCTTGCTGCACTTTTTATTACAGATTTATATTACTTTGTTTTGCCATCCATATCACTTGCCATTTAACATCTCTTCGCCGAACTAGTGCACCTATACATCTAACAAGTGTATTAGGTGTGTTGGGGACACAAGAGACTTCTTGTATCTTAGTTGCAGGGTTGCTTGAGAGAGATCATCTTTAACCTCTACTTCCCTCAGTTCGATAAACCTTAGGTCATCCACTTGAGGGAAATTGCTGTTGTCCTACAACCCTCTGCGCTTGGAGGCCCAACATTGTCTACAAGAGTAGAAGCGTGTGTAAACATCAACCACCCTACCTAAAGGACGTCCGTTCCACAGAAGAACTCCATTTGCGAAAAAGAAGGGCAAGAAGATTGTGAACAGATAGCTAGCTAAGATCGATTGTATTTAAATCGTAGCCTTCATTTCTCGATTGTATTTCATGGCCACTTTTTGAACTCTTGAATGTTTTTAAATTTCATGGACACTCGATCTCGATCCCCCTCCATCTCGATCGCTATCCCACCTCGCTAGATCCGGTCCCCCTCGCCGCCGAGCACCCCCCGCTCCACCGGCCGCCGCCGCCGACCCCCCGCACCCTCCCCTACTCAACCGCCGCCGACGACCCACCGCACCCTCCCCCGCTCCACCGGCCGCCACCGCCGACCCATGAACTAATGATATATTCAAAATATTAAATTTGATGATATTTTTTCATATTCATAAATATTTTCAAATAACAAATTTGATGATATTTTTAAATAAATTATTACTATTTTATAAAAAAATATTACTGTTATGATTTAAACAAGTTTGAACATATTTAAACACAAATAAGTGTCAAACAGCATTTTAAATGCATGAAAAAATATCGAGAAGTATCGAGAATGGAGCGATTTTAATTCTTTCCAATAAATCTCATGTCCTCGGGAACAAAAGTAACTACTCACAAGACATAATATTGTTCATGATCAGAGGGGTATTAATATGCAGCATGGATCTAAACATATGATATTCCACTAAATAAATCAACTAGCATCAACTACAAGGAGTAATCAACACTACTAGCAACCAATAGGTACCAATCTGAGGTTTGGGTACAAAGATTGGATACAAGAGATGAACTAGGGTTTGAGAGGAGATGGTGCTGGTGAAGATGTTGATTAAGATAGTCCACCCCC
>LR738712.1:826149005-826177850 GCA_902687465.1 Secale cereale | reverse complement strand
GAGATTTGTTGGTGATGACGGCGGTGATGATTTCCCCTCCCAATGGGAAGTATCCCTTGCAGAATAGCTCTGCCGGAGCCCTAGATTGGTTTCCGCCTCGGTTCCGCCTCGAGACGGCGGCGTCTGGTCCCGAAAGCCTCTCTATAATTTTTTTAGGTCAAAACACTTCATATAGGAGAAGATGGGCACTGGGGGCCTATCGACTGGCCATCGAGGCAGGGTGGCGTGCCCTGGGAAGGGGGGCGCGCCCCCACCCTCGAGGACAGCCGGTGGCCCCTCTCGTGGGTTTCTTTCGCCAGATATTTTTTGTATTTTCCGAAACGATGTTCTATGGAGTTTCAGGGCTTTTGGAGTTGTGCAGAATAGGTTTCCAGAGTTTGCTCCTTTTCCAGCCCAGAATTCCAGCTACCGGCATTCTCCCTCTTCATGTAAACCTTGTAAAATAAGAGAGAAAAGGCATAGTATTGTGACAAAACATGTATGAACAACCCATAATGCAATAAATATCAACTTATAAGCATGATGCAAAATGGACGTATCACTAAGCCGGCAGTGTGAATAAATATCACAGGTATGATATTTTATAATTATGTAAGGTTATGATTGAACCGGCCCTGGTTATGGACTGTCTTTAGTCACCAGTGGTTTTATATGGTATTGTGACCCACCCAGCGGTAAACCGCCCGGGCACTTGTGATCTACTTTGTCTGCAGGGAAAAATGATAAGTCTGATATGCATAATTGGTGATATTATATGCATAAGTGGCAGATCTTCATTTGGCGGATCAGCAGTATTATGCAAAACAAAACGTGCACCATGACACGGCATGTCAAGAGTTTAGCTAGCCTATTACATGGCTCTGCAAGCCCACATGGTTAAGTGTTTTATCAAGCAACGCTTGGTGATAAAGAACGAGAACCGTCCAATGGCTCAGTCCTCCTGGTGTCGGCGGGTTGAAGCTTCCGGGTCATTCTGTGCTTTTTTTATTCTCCCTCCACCATTTGGAAGTCAGGCGTTGACCTATTGATGCCAGTCAAGGCTTGGAATTCAGCTTCATCATCAATAAGTTCAGATGGGTAGGTTTCAGGGGCAAAAGTGTGCTTACGAATTGGAGGGGTTAGATCTGCATTCTTATAAGCCGACGTGGGCATTTCCTGGTTCTCTGCGGTATGAGCCGCCTGATATTTGGTCAGATCTATTTCTTCAGCCAGCAGGCTCGCCAAGGGACGCATTTCTTTCACACATACAGCAAAGTCTTTCTTGTCAAAACGAGACCCGTCCTCCTTGACACTAGGACAGGCGGTGGCTAACTCGGCCGGGTCTAGTTCTGACTGCCATGCCTTCGCCTAGCTTGTAATAGCACCGGCCCTCGCAGCGGACCATTTGATCTCATTAATCCTGGCAGGAAGGATGGAAAGTTGGCTCAAGACATTGCTGGGCAGAGATGGTGCTTGATTACTTGAGGAGATTGTGGCTAATGTGCGTTGTGCTCCGGTATATAATTGTTCTACCAAAGTATAAACTGCCTTGAGCTTTATCCGCATTTCGTTTCCAAGATTGCTGCTTCTGGGGACTGCGTGGCATATGTGATTAAGTTGCCTAATGGTTTATACATTAAGGGAGGCGAATCATTACAATATAAAAAATCCTACCAAAAATAGCAGGGGTTATCTGATTGACAAGATGATTCAAGCCTGTGAGTTCTATGGTGACCTCTTTTAATGAGGCCTCAGCTTTTTCAGCCCTTTGGATTAGGGCAGTTTTTTCTTCAGCCCAGGCGGTTCTCTCAGTATTAAAGTCAGTTTTGATTTTTTCATTCTCATTCAAGCTAAACTTGAACTTGGAGTCAGCCTTCTTGGTCTCAGTTTCTTGAGCTTTAAGCAAGTTTTGCAAATCAGTCAGCTGCGACTGAAATTGACTGGATGCTTCCTGAAAAGAGAAGATTCAAACACGTATGCATAGTTATAAGGTGGTGCATATTAATAAGTCCCAAGCCCTTTGCAAGAATCAACACTTGGCACTTGGGGGCTAATGGATGCAGAAAGTTTTATTATGGAGTAATACATATTTGTAAGTCCCAAGACCTTTACAAGTAATAGCACTTGGCACTTGGGGGCTAATGTTCGCAAAACTTTGAAATATGCTATAAAGGAAGATCCGGCTTGATGGCTTCTCGCCCCTCGTTGGTTACCCCAAGTCGAAGGTTTGAGATGCAGTGTAGCGGAAGTTTTCCCTTGGCAAAGATACAAAGGATCGATTTCCCCTGAGACTCCCAGTTTCAACAAGAAGGTGTCAACTGCTAACGGCGCCAGACATTAGCAATCAACCTGGACCTGCACACAGATACAAATAACTTTGCTCCTAACGAGTACAGAGAGGTTGTCAATCCCTCCGGCCTTGTCATTTACAAAGGATCAAACGCAAGTGATAATAGTGATAGGTATTGCTGCAAATAGTAAGTAAAAACAGAAAGTAAATAGCGGGTGTGATCAATGATGGTAATATGGACCGGGGTCCCATGATGTTCACTAGTGATGTCTCTCTCCCAAAAGACGATAAAACAGCTATGTGAGGTAAACGAATTACAGCTGGGCAATTGACAGAATTATGTGCGCAAACCAATGCTAACTATGTTGCAAGAAAGGTAGAGGTTCAAAGCATGGGTGGTACGCCAAGGCAAGTAGACCGAAATCCATCTGCATCTACTACTAATCATCCACCTTGAGATATCTATCCAGAACATCTCGCTGGTATTATGTTGCGAGTCCCACCCATAGTGTAAACTCAAAGCAACAGACAACTGCATTAAAAGAACTTTGCGTAAAGTAAACAATCCTTGCACCCGCGGGCACAAGCACCGTTGTTTTCCCCCTTGTGGCAACAGCACATCCCCTAGACTCATGTTTCCATCACTCAAGGTAGTCATCGAGGGGCATGAACCCACAATCGAGCATAACGTTCCCTCTTGGAGTCACTACCTACTACTTGGCCAAAGCAATAAATAGCAACGGAGAACATGCAAGAATTACTTACGAACATAAATATAAAATAGGTAATTCAAATATATTACTCAAACACAATCTGAACATAATCTCACAATCCATCGGATCCCAGCAAACTCATCATAGCAACAGCATAAGGATTACATATGTGCCTCGATCATGTAGGGCAGCTCACGAGGTCTAATTAGTGAAGCACAAGAACGGGAGGAGAACATCACATAGCTACTGTTCATGGACCCATGGTCCAAGGGAGACTACTCACAACTCATCCGGGAGGCGTCCATGGTGGTGGAGAGGCTCCCGGTGGTGATCCTCCCCTCCGGCAGGGTGCCGGGAAGAGTTCTCCTGGTGCTCCCGATCTTGGAAGCGCGGCGGCGGCGGAACAGAGATGAGATCGCGAAAAGGGTTCCCGTCTCGAGGGTTTCGGGACGCGTGTTAAATATATGACAAAGGGGGCATCAGCGGAGGCCTGGGGTCCCAGGCGCCCCCTCGGCGCGGCCAGTAGGGGGGCCGCGCCACCAGGACGCCTGGAGCCCTGGTGGCCCCCCTCCGGCTCTACTTTGGCTGCCGGGAAGCTTCAGGAACGCTGATTTTTTATATATTTTTTCCGGGATTTTTCTGGCAGTTTACGTGATGGGAAAACCTGAAATACAAAAACAGCAGAAAACAGAAACTGGCACTGGGGTGCACTGAGTTAATAGGTTAGTCCAAATATGATCAAAAGTGTATGGAAGTGTATAGATATCATAGAAATATCACCCAAAAGAGGCATGGAGCAAGCAGAAATTATAGATACGTTTTGGACGTATCAACATCCCCAAGCTTAATTCCTACTCGTCCTCGAGTAGGTAAATGATAACAAGAATAATTTCTGTGGTGACATGCTATTAACCATATAAGGATTTTTCATAGTCATATGACAAAAGCTTACTGAGACAATGAATCTGTAGTAATTAAGTTGCCTCATGAGAAAATCACAAAGAACTGAAAGTTTTACAATATGATACTGAAACATCAAATAGATTTGTAATGAGCATGGTGTGCAAATATGATAAAGTGACATCTCGCTTGCCCCCTTTAGTGAAGCAAAACATAAATGCAGGGGCACCTCCAAGGTTTAAGTGATGACTAGATACAATGATTTCAGAATAAACGATATCATAATCATGCAAAAGACAATGCTACTTTGGGACAATGCACATTACACTCAGAATGACAATCATGCTCTCAGTAGTTGGTGCTTTAAAAGAAAGTGGAGACTCTTGAACCGTGGCTTTTGTTGGCAAGGTTGAAAACCCGTAGTCGGAAACAAAGACAAAACATGTACCAGAGCTCTTGGTTTTAAAAAACAGAGGTAATAATTATTTATTTTAGATTATGCATGTTCCGTCAACGAATGCTAGCAGACAACTCAATCACTTCTTGAGATGGACAAGTTTCGAGGAACGGCTCCCGAATGAGGACGATCACATCCTCTTAATCTCCTTTGTTTATCACTGCCAAAGTTTTCTGATTTCTCATGAACAAAGCGTGAAGGAGGGTTTGTTTGTTATATTATTTTTGAGCCGGGCGCACTCTTTGCCAGTTCCTTCTCGTATTATGGGTTTGCACATTAGACAAGCAATCCCGGGGTGAAGCTTGTCCAACATAAAAAGATCATGAATTAACCACTACTTCCTCATGAACTAAAACAGAGGCACAAAATAGGAATGCTTTTTTTGAATAATTTCGAGATGGTACATGAAAGTCTCCGTTAGGAATGGCAGGTAAATACCATGTATAGGAAGGTATGGTGGACTCATATGGCATAACTGGTTTAAAGGATTTTGGATGCACAAACAGTCAGTCCGCTTAGTACAGGTGGAGGTTAGCAAAAGACTGGGAGCGACCAACTAAAAGAGCGATGACGGTCATAATCATGCAGAGCAACAAAGCAACATTGAATCAGGCATGGAAGTTATATCGCTACTCAGAAATAAAAGATCATCAAGGCTTGACAGACTTTCTTCACAGTCTTAATATGCGTGAGCATACGCCAAGTCAATCAAAATAAATTCTTGAAGGAAGATATTACTAAACCATACCACATCATAGGCAAACAAATCATGTTGGTACTCCAATAACACATTGGGAACCCTCCCAGCTATTTGAGACTAACCATAAGAAAACATGAATTACTAAGCACCATTATGCACGTAGCACTTTTATCATAGACATATCAACCAATGCAACAGAAGCAAACTCTCTTAATAAGATAAGCATGATAACTAAATAGAGTTCAAGCAACCAACTAAACAAAAGCTCTTTAAAAAAGATAAGCATGAAAACTAAGAGCTGAACATGACAGTAGTTATTGAAAGACAAAGAACACACACAGCAAAGATAGACATGAAAATTCTATGTTATGTTCTAGGTAGAAGTGGAGCATGTTTCTCTCCCACATAAAGAAAGCTGAGTTCCGACTCGTTATGAAAAGCTAAGGAAAACTAAAAAGGAAAACTAAAAGCAAGACGCTCCAAGCATAGCACATAACACATGAAGTGATAAAAATATAGTGGAACGAAAGACGAACTGATAATATTGATGGAGAAGGGGATGCACGGGGGTATCCCCAACCTTAGACGCTTGAGTCTTCTTGAATATTTCTTGGGTGTGCATGGGGCATCCCCAAGCTTGAGCGTTTGACACTCCTGAATCTTTTTATCATCTTCCCTCGCACACTTGAAAACTCCCTTCATACATAACTCATCATAATCTGATTAGCGAGGTTAGTACCCATAATAAAATAATTGTTCCTTGCTGGAAATAAATATATTCTCGAAGGTCTACTGTTTCTCAAGATTGCCAAAAGGTTTTTGCAAAGAAAAAGCAAGCTCAAGGTTTGCAAAATGAAGGAAAGGCAAAACAGGACAGAATCTGTGAAAACAGAACAGCAGGTAGTAAATGATTTTTTCGGGGCACTTCTGCAACTCTAATCAAAAAACTCAGAACAGAAGCACGAAAGACAATTGTATAGAGCACGCTGTCGAAAAAATTCAGACCAAAAAGATGACCTGGTGATTTTATACGAATTTTTCTATCCAAGGACAGAATCTGTTTCCTGGACAGCACGTCACAACTTTTGAACTTTCTTGCAATCAGAGGCTACACTTGGCACTAAATTGAAAAGTACAGATACAATGATGATGCTACTGTAGTATAAACATCAAGACACAACAAAAGCAAAATAAAATTTATTCATGTGGGCTGCCTCCCAAAAGCGCTTTCTTTTATGCCTTTAAGCTAGGCATAATGCATAGAGATCAAGTTGTATCAATTGAACCATCATCAAGATCATCAAAAAGCTCTTCAATAATACAACTAGTCTTAAGAGGACTTTCAAATAAAGGGCTCATAGAGATACTTCTAGGGAGAATACCAAAAGGATAAAAGTCAAGGGAAGATTCATTTATAAATTCATCAAAGAGAGGTGTTTCTTCCAAAGTCTTTACAGTTTCAACCCCTTTGGCAATAGATGGATTACTTTTAGAGCGGGGAGCCTTTGGAACGTGAACGAACTTAGGCTCCCTCTTTGCCGGAGTTTCTACCTTTTTGGTTTTGATCGAGGAGAAAGTAGTTCCTAGAGTATCAAAGATTTCCTCAATCTTGTCTATCCTAGAAGAGTCCAAGTCATGGGATTTGATGGTCTCCAAAGCTTTGAAAATTTTATGCATGGAGCTATCAAGCCTATTCAAATTCCCTTGGATCTTATGATCCAACTCATTTATCTTATTAATGTTTGGCATCTCTAGCTCTATCTTTTCAAGTTTTTTCATAATGTGAGCTAGGGTGATGTCCTCTTGAATGCTAACAACAGGGGGATTCCCAACAAGATTTTCAATAATACTAAGAGATTCCCAAACTGGGGCCTCTAGGAAATTCCCATTGATAGCAGTATCTAGAATAAACCTATTCCAAGAAGTAATTCCAACATAAAAATTTCTAAGCAGGATAGTAGTAGGTTGCTTCTTGGTGGCTCTTTTTTGAGAATCATTAATTCTATACAAAGCATCTTTCAAACTTTCCCCACCTCTTTGTTTAAAGTGAGAACTTCTGCCTCGTCAAACACAAAAGGACCCGACATAATGACAACTAAAGAATGAGATAACTATTTTTGTGAATTTTGATAAAAGACACTAAAGCAAAACTGAAAGGTAAACTAACAAGACTAAAAGCAAAGGTAAAAGATAGCGTGCAACTCCCCTATCCTGAAGAGTGGAGTCCCCGGCAACGGTGCCAGAAAACTTTGCTTGATGGCTTCTCGCCCCTCGTTGGTTACCCCAAGTGGAAGGTTTGAGATGCAGTGTAGCGGAAGTTTTCCCTTGGCAAAGATACCAAGGATCGATTTCCCCTGAGACTCCCAGTTTCAACAAGAAGGTGTCAACTGCTAACGGCGCCAGATATTAGCAATCAACGTGGACCTGCACACAGATACAAATAACTTTGCTCCCAACGAGTACAAAGAGGTTGTCAATCCCTCCGGCCTTGTCGTTTACAAAGGATCAAACGCAAGTGATAATAGTGATAGGTATTGCTGCAAATAGTAAGTAAATACATAAAGTAAATAGCAGATGTGATCAATGATGGTAATATGGACCGGGGTCCCATGATATTAACTAGTGATGTCTCTCTCCCAAAAGACGATAAAACAGCTATGTGAGGTAAACGAATTACAGCTGGGCAATTGACAGAATTATGTGCCCAAACCAATGCTAACTATGTTGCAAGAAAGGTAGAGGTTCAAAGCATGGGCGGTACGCCAAGGCAAGTAGACCGAAATCCATCTGCATCTACTACTAATCATCCACCTTGAGATATCTATCCAGAACATCTCGCTGGTATTAAGTTGCGAGTCCCACCAGTAGTGTAAACTCAAAGCAACAGACAACTGCATTAAAAGAACTTTGCGTAAAGTAAACAATCCTTGCACCCGCGGGCACAAGCACCGTTGTTTTCCCCCTTGTGGCAACAGCACATCCCCTAGACTCATGTTCTGTCACTCAAGCTAGTCATCGAGGGGCATGAACCCACAATCGAGCATAACGTTCCCTCTTGGAGTCACTACCTACTACTTGGCCAAAGCAATAAATAGCAACGGAGAACATGCAAGAATTACTTACGAACATAAATATAAAAGAGGTAAATCAAATATATTACTCAAACACAATCTAAACATAATCTCACAATCCATCGGATAAACTCATCATAGCAACAGCATAAGGATTACATATGTGCCTCGATCATGTAGGGCAGCTCACGAGGTCTAATTAGTGAAGCACAAGAACGGGAGGAGAACATCACATAGCTACTGGTCATGGACCCATGGTCCAAGGGAGACTACTCACAACTCATCCGAGAGGCGTCCATGGTGGTGGAGAGGCTCCCGGTGGTGATCCTCCCCTCCGGCGGAGGCCTGGGGGGCCCAGGCGCCCCCCGGCGCGGCCAGGAGGGGGGGCGCGCCACCAGGGCGCCTGGAGCCCTGGTGGCCCCCCTCCGGCTCTACTTTGGCTGCCGGGAAGCTTCTGGAACGCTGATTTTTTATATAATTTTTCCGGGATTTTTCTGGCAGTTTACGTGATGGGAAAACCTGAAATACAAAAACAACAGAAAACAGAAACTGGCACTGGGGTGCACTGAGTTAATAGGTTAGTCCAAATATGATCAAAAGTGTATGGAAGTGTATAAATATCATAGAAATATCACCCAAAAGAGGCACGGAGCAAGAAGAAATTATAGATATGTTTTGGACGTATCACGGCTCAACTTGATAAGTTTAAGCCGGCCCTTGGGGCTACAGGTGCAAAGATGATTCTTGGAAGAACCGGATCAACTTGATAAGTTTAAGCCGGCCCTTGGGCGTTACAGGTGCAAAGTTGATTCTTGGAAGAACCGGCTCAACTTGATAAGTTTCAGCCGATCCTTGGGTGCCAGGGATTTCCGATTTAGATGCATAGCTAAGAAGTTTATATCACAAAGTCTACAATATATTCTATTCTATTCATATTCAATAGACTTGGGGGCTGAAGGAATATGTCTTAGTAAAAGTGGATACCTCATATTTTTGATGCATGTGCTTGACCATGTCAATTTCTAGGTCACGGCTGCTATGTATTTGATTGAGATAGTCGGGAAAGATTTCACTGACACTCGGATGAGAATAGTTGGCCATGTCAAATTTGACTTTGCGCCTTTCAATAAATTCTTCCTTGGCAGAATGCTTGGCCAGAGCAACAGCTTTCCCCGGTTCTTGCAAACTAGTACCGGTAACCAGAACTTCTACAGTGATTGGTTCTGAAGGCTTGACTGGGGTCAACAACCACATGATCAGAAGAGGCACCACGCGTTTCTAGTGGTGGGTCATCAGCTTTTTTCTTTCGGTTATTCCACGGAGGCCTCAGATACCGGTGATTGATTTTCTGGTCTTGAGGCTCGGTGTCTTCTATTGGCTTTCTTATCTTAGCCCTTTTGCTAGGTTTTGCTTTCCCACTTCAAAGGGATGACAAAGATCAGTATGAAGTTAGAAATATTGAAAAGCACAGATAAAGATGATACCCAGGGGCAATCTTGAAAGCCGGAAGGCGATTCTGAGATCAATCGCCAGATGAAGAGTGGGAGATCCCCTGATAATTTCAGTCAGAAGGTTTTTAATACTTGATGAATGATAACCCACAAGTGTAGGGGATCAGTTGTAGCCTCTTTCGATAAGTAAGAGTGTCGAACCCAACGAAGAGCTAAAGGCAGAACAAATATTCCCTCAAGTTCTATCGACCACCGATACAACTCTACACACGCTTGACGTTTACTTTACCTAGAACAAGTATGAAACTAGAAGTAGTTTCTAGTTTTTGGAGAGGTTTGCAAGAATATAAAAAGCACAAAAATATAACTAGGGGCTGTTAAGATAAAGAAGCAATAAAGTTAATATAGCGAGTGTGGAGAAGTGGTAGTAGGAGTTGCAAAATTGCCCCTAAGAAATTGACTACATTACTAGACCGATAGCAAGTTTTATGTGGGAGAGGCCACTGCTAGCATGTCATCCCTTACTTGGAATTCTATGCACTTATGATTGGAACTATTAGCAAGCATCCGCAACTACTAACATTCATTAAGGTAAAACCCAACCATAGCATTAAGATATATTGGTCCCCCTTCAATCCCGTATGCATCAATTTCTACGCTAGGTTGAAGCTTCTGTCACTCTTGCCCTCCAATACATAGTCCTATCAACATACAACTAACCCTATGGTGTGATCCACGCGCGTGCTCATATGATGGGCACCAAAGGACAGCAACATAACCACAAGCAATTTAAACCAATCATAGCAATTCACCAATCACCGATAGGACAACGATAATCTACTCAGACATCATAGGATGGCAACACATCATTGCAAAATAATATGAAGCATAAAGCACCATGTTCAAGTAGAGGGTACAGCGGGTTGCGGGAGAGTGGACCACTGTAGATAGATGGGGGAAGGTGATGGAGATGTTGGTGAAGATGACGGAGGTGTTGGTGTAGATCGCCGTCACACGATGATGGCCCCGGTGGCACTCCGGTGCCACCGGAAGCGAGGGGGAGAGAGCCCCCCTCCTTCTTCTTCTTCCTTGACCTTCTCCCTAGGTGGGAGAAGGATTTCCCCTCTGGTCCATGGCCTCCATGGTGGCGAATGGGCGAGAGCCCCTCCGAGATTGGATCTGTCTCTCTGTCTCTCTCTGTTTCTGCGTTCCTAGATTCTGACCGTTCACCGTTTCTTAAATTCCCGGAGATCCGTAACTCCGATTGGGCTCATCTTTTGACCCAATTTTTATCCGGAAATTAGCATTCTTGTGGCGAAATAAGGGCATTAACCGCCTTACGGTGTGGCCACGAGGGCCCAGGGTGCTCCCTGGGCAGGGGGCGCGCCCCCCACCCTCATGGCCCACTCGGGCATCGTCTCGTGTTAGTTTTGCTTTCCAAAATTCACATATATTCCAAAAAAAAACTCCATCCGTTTTTATTCCGTTTGGACTCCGTTTGGTATGGATATTCTGCGAAACAAAAAAACATGCAACAAACAGGAACTGGCACTGGGCACTGGATCAATATGTTAGTCCCAAAAAATAGTATAAAAAGTTGCCAAAAGTATATGAAAGTTGTAGAATATTGGCATGGAACAATCAAAAATTATAGATAGGACGGTGACGTATCAACATCCCCAAGCTTAATTCCAGCTCGTCCTCGAGTAAGTAAATCATAAAAAGATAATTTTTGATGTGGAATGCTACGTATCATAATCTTGATCATGTATACTAATCGTGGCATGAATATTAAGACACGAGTGATTCAAAGCAATAGTCTATCATTTGACATTAGGACGATAATACTTGAAGCACATTAATAAAGCAATCATGTCTCTTCAAAATAACATGGCCAAAGAAAGTTATCCCTACAAAATCATATGGTCTGGCTATGCTCCATCTTCACCACACAAAGTATTTAAATCATGCACAACCCCGGTTTTAGCCAAGCAAGTGTTTCATACTTTAGTCTTCTCAAACCTTTTCAACTTTCACGCAATACATGAGCGTGAGCCATGGACATAGCACTATGGGTGGAATAGAAGGTGGTGATAGACAAAAGTTGGGAGAAAGTCTCACATCAACTAGGCAAATAAATGGACTATGGAGATGTCCATCAATCGATATCAATGTGAGTGAGTAGGGATTGCCATGTAACGGATGCACTAGCGCTATAAGTGTATGAAAGCTCACAAGAAAACTAGTGGCTGTGCATCAACTTCCTTGCTCATGAAGACCTAGGGCATTTGAGGAAGCCCGTCGTTGGAATATACAAGCCAAGTTTTATAACGAAAAATTCCCACTAGTATATGGAAGTGACAAAACAAGAGACTCTCTATTATGAAGATCATGGTGCTACTTTGAAGCACAAGTGTGGAAAAGGATAGTAGCATTGTCCCTTCTCTCTTTTCTCTCATTTTTTTGTTTTTTTAAGGAGCTTTCTCCTTTTTTTAGCCCCTCTTTATTTTTTTAGGCCATCCTTTTTTTTATTTGGCCTTTCCTCACATGGGACAATGCTCTAATAATAATGATCATCACACTTTTATTTACATACAACTCAAATTTTACAACTCGAAGCTAGAACAAAATATGACTCTATGTGAATGCCTCCGGCGGTGTACTGGGATGTGCAATGATCTAGCATAGCAATGACATAAAAAAACGGACAAGCCATGGAAACATCATGCTAGCTATCTTACGATCATGCAAGGCAATATGATAATGATGGTGCGTGTCATAATAAACGGAACGGTGGAGTTACATGGCAATATATCTCGGAATGCCTATGGAAATGCCATAATAGGTAGGTATGGTGGCTGTTTTGAGGAAGGTATATGGTGGGTGTATGGTACCGGCGAAAGTTGCGCGGTACAAGAGAGGCTAGCAATGGTGGAAGGGTGAGAGTGCGTATAATCCATGGACTCAACATTAGTCATAAAGAACTCACATACTTATTGCAAAAATTTATTAGCCATCGAAACCAAGTACTACACACATGCTCCTAGGGGGGAGGTTGGTAGGAGTTAACCATCGCGCGCCCCCGACCTCCACACAAAGGATGACACTCAATAAATAAATCATGCTCCAATTTCGTCACATAACGGTTCACCATACGTGCATGCTACGGGAATCACAAACCTCAACAAAAGTATTTCTACAATCCACAACTACCCACTAGCATGACTCTAATATCACCATCTTTATATCGCAAAACTATTGCAAGGAATCAAACATATCATATTCAGCGATCTACAAGTTTATGTAGGATTTTATGACTAACCATGTGAATGACCAATTCATGTCAACTCTGTAAATAGATATAAGTGAAGCAAGAGAGTTTTAATTCTTTCTACAAAAGTTATGCCCACGCTCTAACAATTATAAGTTAAGCAAAAGAGCATTCTACAAATGGCGGTTTTCTATGTGAAGAGAAACAGGCAATCCAAACTTCAAATGATGTAAGTGATGCACATGAAGCATTCTATAAAGCCATACTCAAAAGATATAAGTGAAGTGCAAAGATCATTCAATAAATCAACCAAGGACTATCTCGTACCAGCATTGTGCATTTATTAAAAGAAAAAGAAAAAGCACACGACGCTCCAAGAGTTGCACATATCACATGAATGAAACTAATCCGAAAACATACCGATACTTGGTGAAGAAAGAGGGGATGCCTTCCGGGGCATCCCCAAGCTTAGACGCTTGAGTCTCCTTGAATATTTAATTGGGGTGCCATGGGAATCCCCAAGCTTGAGCTCTTTCCTCTCCTTCTTCTCCTCACATCGAGACCTCCTCGATCTTCGAACACTTCATCCACACAAAACATCAACAGAAAACTCGATAAGATCCGTTAGTATAGTAAAGCAAATCACTACTCTAAGTACTGTTGTAAACAAATTCATATTTTGTTTTTGCATTGTAGCTACTGTAATATAACTTTTCCATGGCTTAATCCACTGATATAAATTGATAGTTTCATCAAAACAAGCAAACTATGCATCAAAAACAGAATCTGTCTAAAACAGAACAGTATGTAATAATCTGAGCATTTACCATAATTCTGTTACTAGAAAAATTCTTCCAAAATTTGTAAAAATCAACAATTTGTATAGAAAGACAGTGCAAAAAGTTTCAGAACCATTTGACGTTCCTGCAAAAAATGTAAAATCGCGCCCTACAGCCAAAGTATCTGTCCTGCACCGCACCAACCAAGAAGAATTGTAAACATCCTAAAGGCAAACCTTGTCACATTATTTTTATAATACAATGGAATTGTACAAGGGGATAATTATTTTTGATGAAAATTTTATGTAATTCAAGATTTGCAAAGTTTCCATGGGCAGGAACAAAGTTCAAGGAGATCCCCATTTCAACGGTGCTCCTCCTTATTACTTCACTTTTCTTTTTGAAAAAGTTTTACGTTCCCCTCTTTATTTTTTTGTTTTTAAACTTTATAAAAGCACACAACAGAAATAAATGACTCTATAAAACTTCCGGGTTGTCTCCCTGGCAGCGCTTTCTCTAAAGCCATTAAGCTAGGCATATAGTGCTCAAGTAATGGATCCACCCGGATCCCAAGGTATATCAAAGCCAATTTTAATTAGCAATGATTTGGCATTTAGTAGTGAGCACAAAGTGATATGTGTCATGAAACAACAAAGTCTAACTCTCTTCCTATGCATAGGCATGTCATAAAAGAACAATTCATGCACATCAAGTAAAGGCCAATGCATAGTATAAGCAGTTTCTTGCAATTTTATCGTGTTGGGAACATAGAGAGGTGGAGATGTAGTTCCTCTCTCATAATAATTGCAAGTAGGAGCAGCAAGCACATGCATATTATATTCTTTGAAATCATCATGTATACTGGAAAAAGGCAACCCATAAATATAATCCTTAATAAGTGCAAACTTCTCCAATATAGTGTAGTTTGGAGAATTCAAAAAGATAATAGGACTATCATGTGTGGGTGCAATAGCAGCTATCTCATGTTTAACATAAGGAACTATAGCAAGTTCATCTCCATAAGCATAATTCATATTGGCATCTTGGCTACAAGCATAGCAAGCATCATCAAAAAGGGATATTTCAAAAGAATCCAAGGGATCATAGCAATCATCCTTCGGTAAGCATGAAGGGAAATTAAACAATGTATGAGTTGAAAAGTTACTCTCATTATAAGGTGGGCACGGGTAGCTAATACGCTCTTCCTACTTTTCTTCTTCGCTCTCCTCCTCATCTTTTTCATCCAATGAGCTTACAATGTCATTGATTTCTTCTTCCATAGACTCCTGCAAAGTATTAGTCTCTTCTTGGACAGCAGAGGAGTCCTCAATATATGGTTTAACATAGGCATTAGAAGCATAATTATCATAACAATATTTAAATATGGCAAAATTTTCAGATTTGTAAAGAGTAGCATCATACTTTTCAATCAAAGAAGCAATTTCATAAGCACCCTTAAAAGCAACAAATTCTTCAATTTGTTGAACATCATAGTAACTATAAACACCCTTAGCATACGAAGATACGATTCCATTATCACTAAACTCACATTCATAGGGAAGGTGTTTCTTACGGTCTTCAGAACAACAAGTAAAATCATATATTTCACATAAATTCCAAGCATAGCATTGCAAACGATGAATTTGATCCAGTAAAAGTTTCCCTTTTTCAGATATGCGGTGTCGCACATAACAAGCATGCTCATCTAAAGATTTTTCGACAACTAAGCTAGTAGGGGTTTCAGCCCAAGCACATAGGGATCGAAGATGATCCAAGTAATAAGCTTCAGGAGTGTGATAGATTTTTAGTGGTTCTTCAACCATTGGTACAGTACGTACCACTATTTTTTTGGTATTTTCGTTTCCTACCCATAACTAAAGATAGAAAACAACTTAGAACCACTGTTCAAGAATTCGCCCGATTAATCAGTTAACGGGCCAGTTAATCGCTACTGACCGCATGGCCGAATCGAATAACACCTATTCATCGAGTTAACTTGCTGGGCCGATTAATTGGCCAGTTAGACCAATTAATCAGTTTTCATGCCGATTAATCCCTGCCGGTTCATTAATGGGTGGGCAAACAAAGCCCAAATTTTTTACCCGTAACCCCTTCCAACCCCATCCCGCTCCTTAATAGCTAGGATAAATAATTGTACCTCCTCTCTATGATTTTCATATGTCTAAGGAAGCATGTTTTAGTATACTACCTACCTGTGATCTTGGGAGTATGGTATAATACATAAAAAATCTTGATATATGTTGGCAAGTTCCTATTCAATCTACCGATTAATGGTCGACCGATTAATGGTCGACCGATTAATCCAGTTAATAGGCCGATTCACCGATTAATCGCTACTCCTAAACCGACCGAGCAGCTACCAATTAACAATTTCTTGAACATTGTTTAGAACAGCTAATAAAATTTACTTAGTGATAAAGCAAACAAGCACACACGAGAATATTCACCCCACGCTATTGCTCCCCGGCAACGGTGCTAGAAAATGGTCTTGATAACCCACAAGTGTAGGGGATCAGTTGTAGCCTCTTTCGATAAGTAAGAGTGTTGAACCCAACGAGGACCTAAAGTCAGAACAAATATTCCCTCAAGTTCTATCGACCACCGATACAACTCTACGCACGCTTGACCTTTACTTTACCTAGAACAAGTATGAAACTAGAGGTAGTTTCTAGTTTTTGGATAGGTTTGCAAGAATATAAAAAGCAAAAAAATATAACTAGGGGCTGTTAAGATAAAGAAGCAATAAAGTTAATATAGCGAGTGTGGAGAAGTGGTGGTAGGAGTTGCGAAATTGCCCCTAAGCAATTGAGTACGTTACTAGACCGATAGCAAGTTTTATGTGGGAGAGGCCACTGCTAGCATGCCATCCCTTAATTGGAATTCTATGCACTTATGATAGGAACTATTAGCAAGCATCCGTAACTACTAACATTCATTAAGGTAAAACCCAACCATAGCATTAAGATATATTAGTCCCCCTTCAATCCCGTATGCATCAATTTCTACGCTATGTTGAAGCTTCTGTCACTCTTGCCCTCCAATAGGTAGTCCTATCAACATACAACTAACCCTATGGTGTGATCCACGCGCACGCTCATATGATGGGCACCAAAGGACAGCAACATAACCACAAGCAATTTAAACCAATCATAGCAATTCACCAATAACCGATAGGACAACGATAATCTACTCAGAAACCATAGGATGGCAACACATCATTGGATAATAATATGAAGCATAAAGCACCATGTTCAAGTAGAGGGTACATCGGGTTGCGGGAGAGTGGACCACTGTAGATATATGGGGGAAGGTGATGGAGATGTTGGTGAAAATGACGGAGGTGTTGGTGTAGATCGCCGTCACACGATGATGGCCCCGGTGGCACTCCGGTGCCACCGGAAGCGAGGGGGAGAGAGCCCCCCTCCTTCTTCTTCTTCCTTGACCTTCTCCCTAGGTGGGAGAAGGGTTTCCCCTCTGGTCCACGGCCTCCATGGCGGCGGAGGGGCGAGAGCGCCTCCGAGATTGGATCTGTCTCTCTGTCTCTCTCTGTTTTTGCGTTCCCAGATTCTGGCCCTTCATTGTTTCTTAAATTCCCGGAAAACTGTAACTCTGATTGGGCTCATCTTTTGACACGATTTTTATCCGGAAATTATCTTTCTTGCGGAGAAAGAAGGGCATCAACCGCCTTACGGTGTGTCTACGAGGGCCCAGGGTGCGGCCTGGGCAGGGGGGGCGCGCCCCCCACCCTCGTGGCCCACTCGGGCATCGTCTCGTGTTAATTTCCTTCCCATAATTCACATATATTCCAAAAAATATATCCGTCCGTTTTTATTCCATTTGGACTCTGTTTGATATGGATATTCTGCAAAACAAAAAACATGCAACAAACAGGAACTGGCACTGGGCACTGGATCAATATGTTAGTCCCAAAAAATAGTATAAAATTTGCCAAAAGTATATGAAAGTTGTAGAATATTGGCATGGAACAATCAAAAATTATAGATACGACGAAGACGTATCAATGAACAAGGCTTGTTTGGAACAAAGAAATTTGTTATGTTGAAATACCTCATTCCGGCGCTTGTGTGGTGCTGGGGTATTAGGTAAGCCGGGGGTTAATACTCCGCCGCCACTATTCCGGGTTGTCGGTGAGCTTCATTTTGCTGCTTCTTCAAAAGAATGTTGGGATCCAAGTGAGCTAAAGGGTGAGAAAATCTTACTTTCCGACTTGCTTGTTGAGGGTTCTATGATGGCTGGGGTTCTGAGCCGGAGGAAAGGATAATTACATTGTCATCATTTGCATGGCTGAATTCTGCGTCATTCTGGCAGGCTTTTTGACAGCCTTGTTCTTCCCTCGAGGTTTGTTTGGTTTCCCCTGAAGCTTCTTGGTACAAAAGGGTGAATCGGCTAGTAAATATTTTCAGTGAATATAAGCAGGCAGTACAAATTAAGATATGAGTTAACTAAGAGCTTGAGTAAAAAAACTTACAGCTGGCGGCTCATTCAGAGTATAGAAAGGACTCTGTCAGAATTGGCTACAATCTTCCATGCTTTCATTCAGCAGGGACTTGGTCATGTTATTGATGTCTTCTTCAGTGATTTTGATCTGACAGTGGCGCTGAGGATATGTTTATTCGCCGATGAATTGACACATTAAACCGGGTCGGCGGCTTAGAGGCAAGACTCTCCAGGCAAGCTAGCATCAAATTAGATCAATAACAGTTAGGTCGTTGGCCATAAAGGCTCGGGTCTTTGCAAAAGCAGACACATATTTCTTCCGTTCTGCTGTACTGATACGATTCGGAAGATGATGTCTACTGCTAAGCCGGCTAGCACGATAACCCGGCAAGGGATTTTCTCCTTCTGGTGAAGTATCTTGGCAATAAAACCAAGTCAGGTTCCAGTCTTTGGGGTGACTGGGAAGAACAGCAGTTGGATAGGTGGCCTCTTTCCGGTGCTGTAAGGAGATACCGCCTAGCTCGAGGCCAGGACCATCGGTGAACTCATTTTACCGATTCAAGTAGTAGAACACTCTGAATAGTTTCACAGTGGGCTCTTCTTGAAGGTACACCTCGCAAAATACTTGGAAGTTACAGATGTTTGAAACAGAATTGGGTCCAATGTCCTGTGGATGGAGCTTAAAGAAATGCAATACATCTCGGAATTTTTTTGAACCAGGGGGCTGAAGCTCCGGTCCATGTGATCTTTAAAAACCACTACTTCGCCATCTTTTTTCTCAGGGCGAGTCTCGGGAACTGGGACACGCCAGTTGATGAAGTCCTTTTTTGCCAGAACACATGTTTGCACATATTCATTTAAATCTTCCTCGGTTACCCAGGAAACGACCCAGTTACAGGAGGTGACAGTTTATGCCTTTGACATTTTAGGACTGCCAAGAAAGTTATTGCCGGTTTAATATCATGTTATTAAGTCAAGTCATTGATTCAAGGGTAAGATGTTATTAAGTGGCTAAAAATTTGAACCGGACTATGAACATTGAAGTATGCCGATATTCACATTGGCGGCTTAAGAGGGGACTAATGGTACCTACCGGCTTAAGAGTTCTGCTGTTAAACCAGGCAAAGTCGGAAAAATCAAGACACACTTCGTAGATGGCGGGTTATGAATTATCAATTAATCCGCCCGAACAGTGGTCATATTCCAGATATATAAGAAAGGAATGGCTAAGTATTGGACAAACAGATTTCACAAGTTTCTACTATAATTTTGGATCTGAAGCAGTTCAGTAAAAAAGAAAAAAAAATCTAGCCTAAGGTGGCGGCAGTGGAAAAGTATGGGTATTTCGGTGAGATATTCTATGGAGAAATATTACTCTGATGTTGAAAATGAATCCTAAAACTACTTCCACACGAGGTTTATGTCTTATCCAGAAGGTTATCAGAGTGTAAGGAAACAACGAAGAACAGCAAGCACATCGATGAACTGCTCAAACCTTAATGTAGATCTGAGATGAAAAGAGAGATGCACTTATAGGGGACAAAGAACAGCGGAGGTCTGCCGGGATTCTCTGGTTTATCAGGTTGATGTAGCCGCCTGCATTTATGCGGCGACCGGAGGTCGCCGGGAGGAAACGACGGGAAAATGATAAAGACCCCCGTCCCTATTTATAAGGGGGCGGATATAAAGCATGTGCGGGGATCGAGGAGGCTGGAACCATCATGTGGCTATAAGGATGCCTCGATTTTCGGGATGGTCATTAATATATGGATTAATTAGGATGTTTCTGAACCACGTGTGAAGTAACGTCATGGCGATTTAAAAAAGTTCTACAAGCTGACGTCATGGCGGTTTACCACAAGGTTTATCAAATGAAGCGATGCAATACTTTGACAATTGTAGAAGATTGATATGAACGTGTTCAAATCAACCTCGGGCCTAATGTTGGGGATATAACTGCAGGATATGAACCGCCCAGGAGGGGCCGGGTCATGCCCCTGGCAGCTTAACAATAAACATGGAGGATTGTACGAGCCTGTTGATGGCCCAAGACCAGAGATAACTTAAGGCCCAGGAGGATGAACCTCCATGTATGTATGACTTGTATTGTAAGGCAACAGTAGTTAGTCACCGAGCCGAACACGTTGTGTATGAGCCGACCGGGACTCTGTGAACTGTCGGGCGTCAACCTGTGTATATGAAGGGATGACCCAGAGGAGGAATAGGACAGGGAAACAAGAGATCAAGAACTAGGTCAAGCGTATTCGCTCCCTGGTAATCGAAACGCTAGCAATACCACTTCAAACTGGATTAGGCTTTTACCTTCGCCGCAAGGGGCCGAACCAGTATAAACTCTCTGTGTCCTTTGCCCCGATTAACCCCTTCAAGCTAACCTAGTTGCGATGGCTCCACGACTAAGTCCTTACCCTAGGACATCTGCCCTGACAACCCCACAACAGCTATCCATTTCACGTTGTTGCTGTTGCGACCTATTGGTGAACTGCACAAATCACTTTTTGCTTAAGAGTGTTTTGTGCAGTTCCGCCAAAATGTCACACGGGCAACATTTTTACATTTCTGTGGGACTGCAGAAAGTGAGATTGGTTTTGCTATCCTCCTCATCCAACTCCGTGCCTAATCTTCTCCAACAAGTAGTTAGTCCTAAAGAGATATCGCAGAGGTGATCGGCTTCTATTTGTGTGTGTTATGTTTCAACATCTAGTTCAACTATTATTGTAATCACACCGACTGAATATCTTTGCAAACAGGTATGATCAGCTCGATTTTAGTGGAGCTGCACAAAATGATCGGATTGTGATGTCCTCCATACACGCCTTTTTTGGCTACAGAGCTGGGTGAAACTAGCTGCCAACCAACATGAACACTGTGCCCAGGAAATGGAGCGATGCCTACGAAAATCATCGATCGATTATATATTTTTCTTTATTTGTACACCTTCTCACCACTTTATCTTCAGTTGTGATGTGAATATTGGCGTTGATCTGCGAACCATTGAGATGCATTAGCACCCATGGTAGTTTCGTTTGCATTTGATGAAATGTTGTAATGAGACAATCTTGAGGAAAGAGGACACATAAATCCTAAGTTGAAACCTTTTTTCCTGTGGGAACCAAAGTTGAAACCTTCATATAGCATCACAGTACAATTTCATTATGCTGAAAAAATATGCGTACATATAAACAAACCCTGAAGGATTGGTAGCAATCACAAAAACAATTCAACTTCGTTTCGCCGACATGTGGGACATCCTTCATCTGGCTCCACATGCCATGCAGCAATATTGAGTGCACAACTTCAGGGAAGATTCACCCCGGTCATTGCGTCGTAATAATAATAACTAGTGAGCAGTCAAATCACACAGCCCCACCTTTGCCACAGTAAGTTGCTCGGACGAAGCAACCATCATCTCTCTTGGTTGAATCTGCTGGTACTCCAATATTCCTAGAGTAATAAGTTGCTCGGGCGAAGCAACCATCCCTTCACCTTTCCCACAGTAAGTACTACATCATTTTTTTATTCTAGAAACAACCACACACGAATATTGGATGGTAGCAGCACATCAACTGAATAAAAAATAGAAACCAACCAATGAACTACTACTAATGGTGAGCATTTTCTAGTATCAAGTTGTCGGTGTACAAAAGTAGGGGCGCTCTTTTATACCCCTTATTTGTGCACGGGCAGTCAGAGTTGCGCCTGCGATCACACATAACAAAGAAGAGGAGAGAAGCGAGAGACACAAAGTTATCGGAGCAACGCCAAGACGGTGGCATAAGAAGACCAAGCAAGAAGACAGGCTCTCCCCCGACAAGGACTCTTGCCGGGGCGGCCTGCACGCCCCCGGCAAGAACTCTTGCCGGGGCGACTCACCCAAACGCCTCCGCAGCAGCCACCCTTGAGCCTAGAAGTTCCAACATCATCAACAACATTGGAGCCAAGTCCCTGGAAGCACCCACGTGATGGCGTACAGATCTTTGTGAAGACAAAGGTCTATGGCTCACAAGATGAGAACCAGACGACAAGGCAGCCACAAGGCTCCTTGCCGAGGATGCCCACGGGGCCCCGACAAGGCTCCTCGCCGAAGACACCCCAAGGCCCCTGCAAGCCTCTTGCCGAGGACGCCCACGGAGGCCTTGGCAAGACCCTTGCCTAGAACAGACGCAGGACCGCGGCAAGCCCTTGCCGCCCCATCGTCGCCCCAGCTCAGCAGCCGATCCACTAGCCCACGCAGGTACCCACGTGGCGGTACGCGGTTCCTGGTCTAGCTAGTCAAGCACCTACGTAGTGGCATGCAGATCTTCGTGAAGACCCTACCACCACGCCACCTTAGCTGCCTGCCCCACTAGCCTGGATGCGCGTCACAACCAGACGGAGCGGCCACGGACAAAACGGGCGTCGTTTCCGTCCCTGATAAAGCGAGTGGACACCTAAGTAGCGCATTTAATGTGACTTGTCCTGTAATGGCATGAGATAAGCATGTGCACTGTACACCTTTCCACCTCCTATGTGCCACTATGGCAGCCCCTTTGGACTATAAAAGGAGGCCCGCGGCATACTGGAGAAGGATTCAGATCCTTGGGAGCTAGACATGCATCGTAGCTAGTTCAAGAACTGAAGAACACTCAAATTCACACCAAAGCAGGACTAGGGTATTATGCATCCTCGTGGGCCAAACCTGGATAAACGATCTTTGTACTAACTCTTAGACCCGCTCTTTGCACAACCTCGCGCCCGCCAACCGTAGAAGGGGTTCCAGTGATCCCTTAGGTGTCGTTTCCCACCGACACATGTACTTCGTCTGTCCATGTATATAGGGCTTAATGTGTTTTCTGATACTAACTTTGGCCATGTTTGGATCCATGAGTTAGATTTAGTTTGAGCTAGTTGGGGCTCAAATAGCCCTCTAGTATCCAAGCATGAGGTTTAAATTTGAGCAAGTTGCACCAAACCCACCAAAAAAACTATCCCACCCAAGAGGTGCTAATTGGAGATAGTTCTCGTTGGGCCCACTGGAAAATCACTTATCTCTCTCTATCCCGCTAGCAAAGTGGTGCTAATTGGAGCTAGTTCTCATGGTTCCCACTGAAAAAACACTTTTCTCTCTCCATCAAGTGCATTTATTGTCAATCTAACCCTGTCATGCAAACACCTCTTTGGCAAGAGTTAGTTCAGGATTAGTCATGAGTTAGTCTAACCTCTAACTAAGTTAGAGTATCCAAATAGGAGCAGTATAGGACATGCAAGTTGCTCAAAGCATACCGTCAAATTCGTACGTGAAAGGATATATTTTTCTTGAAACTGAACGTGAAAGGATCTTTGAATGATATAATTTTCAAATTATATAAAATCTTATCAAAAGTCAAAGGCAACCTCGAAGAATACATTAGGCCTTGTATAAAATCTTATCAATAGTCAAAACCAAGTGTTATTACTACACCAAACAAGTTCAAAACGCGAAACTGGACCCACTCACGGCACGGCACGCCTCTCGCGTTTGGTCCGTCGATCAAAGTGCTTCCTCTTCTTGGCATAACAATAGAGTACAGTAATTTTTTTAGAATGCTCTTGGCATGTCACTAACATGTGATGAGTTAACCGACATTAATAGACGGCAAAATTGCCAGCCTACCGCACTTTGAGAGAGGCGAGGAGCGAGAAGCGATATGGGCTGGTGGATTACTAGAGCTAGGTGTCGCACAGAGGCCAAGAAATATGGTGATAGTGTGGGTTGGCCATGTATGATGTAACTACACTGCGCTGCTATGTTTCAGACTATTCTGGTCTACTATGGAGAAGATTGGGTAGATTTTATATTTCCGAATACAAATATTAAAGAGTCCAGATGCTCCACCTTGAGGTTTCTTGCTCCTTCTCGGTCGTCAGGCAACATTCTTCTAAGTTTTGCCGACACGTGGGACATCCAGCATCCAGGTCCACATGTCATGCAAGAAAATGAAGTTAACTATAGTAGGCGAGACTCACCAACGGTCACGAACGTAGGTGGAGTGCATGCATGAATCACCCAAAAAAGGAATATGAGCACGAAGAGAAGAGGTGCAGGCACCGATGCATGTACTCTTTGTCTCTTTCTCTAATACGCACGCGCGAGTACACTGTGAGCTCATTTCTGTACGAAGAGGCAGCTCACCTGATAATTTGGCGAGTGTAGTAGTTCTTCATAGGAACCACGCGTGGACGAATCAAAGTTCGATCATGACGCGGTGGTGCTTTTTTATAAATTAAGTTATTATATTCGATGACACGTATGTAACATTATTTTGTCAATGGAACTTGAATCGTGCATGCACTGAATGTCGGAGCACGGGATGGTAGTGATGGACATGGTCAGCCCTTTTTGAAGACTAATGCCCTACTTTTAATGTGTCCCGTCAACTCGCAAACGAGGAGAAGCTTTGCTTACTAGTACGACCTCCCTCGCTCAGAGCAAGTACAATAAGGTGAGTGATTACCTTCATACTAGTTTTGACTACTTTAATTTAGAAATGAACCACGTGTTTTCTTTGGTAACACATAATTAGTAACTAAATGGTGATTGGACACCATCTCCTGCCACGTACTTATGTGCAGCAAGCAAGATTTATTCATGTTCTTGACGTGAGCTTTGCTCATCCTTTTGCAAACACGCGGGACATCTAGCATCAAGGTGCACGTGTCATGCAAGAAAATGGATATAAGCAGTGCGTAAGTGAGTCGTGCACTTCAATGACACGTACTATGCAATATTTTTTCTCCTCGATGGCATGTGAATACTGCACGTACTCAATGACGGAGCACGGGATGATAGCCATGGACATGCTCGACCCTTTTTGGAGAGAGTACTAAATAATTTTGATTTGTCCCGTCAACTCGCAGAACGACGAGAAGCTTGCTTACTACGCCTTCTCCCTCGCCCATGAGTGTGCGGTGGCTGGTAGCACGAGGAGAAACTTTTGCTTACAACAGGTGGATGTAAAGCGGTTCATTTGGTGTCAGATTGCCAGAAGTACTACTGTAGTACCATCATTATTGTTCGACTTCCGGAAGAGGCGAAGAGCCAAGCGCAAGCTCACCTACTAATCTATTACAGTATCTACTATAGCCAAAGCTGGTGCACCATTTTAGAGCATGGTTAATTAATATAGGCAGCTCTTGCAATGGCACATCATTTAGAGCAAGTACTCTCTTCGCATGAACTTAAAACGCACAAATAGGAAAAATACAGGATTGGAGTGGCATGTCCACTTGAATCCCATAACATTAACACATTGTTCCCCTAAAGAATCCAGAGTGTTTGACACAGGAAAAATAAAGGAAGTGAAAAAAAAGTTGGAGTAGATGCTAGATTGCCAATTAACATATGATTTCATAGGGGGAAAATCGTATAGCATTCTACCCTATGAATCAAACGACCAATGTAGGAAAGTTATGAGGGGGGGGGCTCTCTCCAACAGTGTTCCTGGGGTCGCACCTAAGCATGACGGTGGTCGAACTTGGAATCATTCATCTGGTACGCGTGGCATTCAGATCCGGACACAAGGTGTACACCGTCAAGGTCCAAGGATAATGTTGTCCTCAAGACGGACGTATGGTCAAGGTCCACTGTCAAGGGGGTCAGGCCGGACGCGACCTCTCACTCCGTCCGCCATTTGAAGCGGTGTGCTGGTCGAGGGCGCCGCCCACTGCACTCCCAGCTGTACCTGGCTCCTCCCTGCAGTCAAAAACCTACATTTAAACTCGCGTGGAATGCGAGAAACCAACTCCGGTCACACACGTCCGTTCAGGTGTAGGACGCCGGCCTAGCTCCTCCTTCCACTATTTCGGTGGCATCCGACGAGCAGGAAGAGCAGTTCTCCGGCATAAAAGCCGTCTGGGTGGCCCGCCTAGCCTAGCAGTTACGAGTGAGGCAGCTCGCTGCTCCACCTACCTCTGCTAGCCTGTCGGAGGTAGTTGCCGCACTAAGCCAGCGCGTGGTTCCGCAGCTGGCCGCTCCAATACAAGTTATCTGATTGTGGTAGCACACAGGTGAACAAGTCAAACACACCAGACTTCTTGATATTGATAAAGGGGATCACCCCCATCTCTTTCTTTTCTTCTTCTTCTTTTTCCTGATCTAAACCTCTCCAAACTCTAACAAAACTTCACCCGATCTCTTTACTCGATCGTTTTTAGTTCAAATCCTTCTATCTTATTGTTCAAATCCTTCCGTCTTATCGATCTATGATACTTTTCTCCTCCGATCCTCAACTTATTCTTTTTTTGCAAATTCATGTTCTACATGCCTATCATTGCCAGGTCTAGAAAATGCATATTTTTTATCCAAATTTGAGATTTGCTTGGATTCGTTGATGCTTTTAAAGGAGTGTGATGTTGTGACTACCATAGGATCAATATTGTGTAATTGTATTGGACTAAAAAATTATTTTATAGATGTGTACGAGGAGGTTCACTCGCGTACGCAGTGCATCGAGTTCATCCACTGCACAACCCCAACAAGTTTTCACTCAGGGGATCGTCTTCACCAACCGTGAAGCAACAAAGAAATTTCAAAAGCTTACTACAAGGAGGATCAAAGCAACCAAGTGGGCATGTGAGTCAACACTCCCTAAGCTAGGTATTACTAACGATTTCAATTTGCTTTGTGATAATGTCGGGTTGCATCATTTTGTTTATCAGGGATGTGAGACATATGAATGCATGATACTTGAGTTTCTTTAGTATTCTCTCGCCTAAAGTTCATTTGATGCCAAATACATACGAGGAGGAGCAGATCACTTTTCGTCTCTTGGACCAAGACTTCAACATCACTCTCAACGAGTGGTGTAATCACTTTGGCTTCCCCAACAATGATGACGATTTTCGATATGTCTATGATTTTCACTGACCTGCACCCGGGGCAATCCTTCAACCAGATGAGCATTTGTGGCTTAAAAGCTAGTAGCATTGTAAGTCCTACTATACAATATTTTTATTATAGTATCACTAACTCGTTTTAGGCACGAGTAGAAGTTTCTAAGGTGAATGATGAGAACATGCTAATTCTCCGGAAAGTGGCAACCTTGACGTCTGTTATTCATCCAACTTAGAGGCAATAATTTTCCTACACCTTGCACATCAAGCAAATCATGCACAAGGAGATATCATGTGTGGAGGAGTGATCACCATGTTGGCCAACTCCCTTTGGTCTCAACTACAGCCACCTTCGCCTCATTGTCGGTAACAACCTTGTTAATATTCATGTTCTTACTAGCGCTGGAATGGTAGTAGTTAGCTGTGGTCGTTATTGCATCAAAATTCTTGGAGTGGCATACTTGTTCCCACTCGTATCCCTAACCGTTTCTGCATAGAACATGAACAATCACATTATGTTCCACAGGAAGGAGATGCAGATTTTGACCAAAAAGGCCCAGAACCTGAACAAGTAGATGAAGAAGAACTCGCCACCGACGAAGAAGGGAAGCAGCCCCAAGAGCAGCCACTGCAAGAAGCCTACACCACCTACTCGGACCTCTACAGTCTCTAGTGCTCTATTAATGATATGAGCAACCTCGCTGGGTCCATTTGAGACACGTCCACCTTCATGAGTTCAAGCTTCTCCAACTGGAGCCAAGGATGGGCTCCTTACCAGCCACCGCAATGATTTCGCCGGTTTGGGCATGCAAAATCTTAAGCTTCGGGGAGTTCATCATCACTTCTACATCAGCATGTGGCGGTATTAATTGAATAAACTGTAATGAGGTTGTACTTAAGCTCGATGAGCTTCAAAACCCTCGTGTTGGCCCGTTCCAACATTGTACTTTTTAGTTGCTTTCATTTTTGTTCTTGCCTTTGTGTTTTTTCGTTTGCAAGTTAGTTTTCAAAAGTCCAGAAAATATAATATTCTTGGCTTTGTTCTTGTTCTTTTTACCCCTTGGATTTCGTTTACAAATTTTTTTTTCAAAGGAGTTGATCTACGCCAGAAAACGAGGAATGCAAGAATAAGGAAGAGAATGTGTGAATTCACAACCGTGAAGGTATGTCCTATGACTCCCAGTCTTTTATACTTGAAATACTCAGAATAGATGTAGTAATAGTATGTGTGATATGTGCAGGAGGGAGTAAGTCTTGATAATTAAGAAAAATGCTTTCTTCTAGTAGCTGAAATAATTCTGTAGCGTTTGTTCTGTTTAGTCTAGATAACCGAGACTTGTTGTGGTACTATTTTTAAATGAAACGGTTTTAACTAAGAATAACCATACACAAGAGAAAGTCTTCAAAGACTTGGGTGTTCAGATTTTTTTAGAGAAGATGATATTTGAAATGCTCAGCCCCATGTTATTAATTTTAGTAGACATGATAGCACCTATGAATTGCATTGTGTAGAGGAACTTAGTTGAAGGGTGAACGAGATTATGCCAAAAAATTGTGGTGTATCTCTTAGATGGTGCTTCTGCTTCTCGCTGGTGCCATCGCCCTGCTACTATATCACTAGTAGATAAAGGGTCATCAGACCCGGTTCATTTGGGCCTTTAGCCCCGGTTCCAGAACCGGGACAAGAGGGTCGGTACTAATGCTCTGACCCTTTAGTCCCGGTTCAATCCAGAACCAGGGCAGAAGGGTGTCCACGTGGCCTATGCACCGAGCCCAGGCAGGAGGGGCTTTAGTCCCGGTTGGTGGTACCAACCGGGACCAAAAGGCATCCACGCGTCAGCATTTCTGTGGCTGTGGTTTTTGTTTTTTTTTTTGAAAGGGGAGGGG
>LR738712.1:826131031-826143215 GCA_902687465.1 Secale cereale | reverse complement strand
CTAGGCAACCTCTCTCGACCCCTCGACCCCCGACTGCTCGGCGATCCACAACCCTAGACCCCCTCATGTCACATTTTGTCGAGTGTCAAAGGATTCAACAAAACCAATACTTCATCATTAGGCGAAAGTAACAGTAGCATGATGGTACGAAGCTCTCCAAAGTTATTTTGGAACGGAGTCCCGGATAGGATGATTCGTAACAAAAGACGGATTATTCTATCAGGAACTCCGTTCCAGAATAACTTTGCATAACTTTGTACCAAAATGCCCAGGTTACTTCTGGCAAATGATGAAGTCAAGGAATTCTTCAATACTTTGACCCCCGACTGCTCGGCGATCCACAACCCTAGACCCCCGACTGCTAGGCAACCTCTCGACCCCTCGACCTTCGGCCTCTCGAACCCTCGACGACCCTCGGCCCCTCGGCGATCTCTCGACCGGTCCCTCGGTCCCTCGACGACCCTCGACCCCGGCCCCCCCTAATGTCGAAGTTATCGGGGAGGGTGTATATCGACATAGACATATCCGATAAAAAAAGAGGAAGAAGAAGAAAAAAGGAACCGCTAGAGAAGAAGATCGAAGAAAAAAAAAGAAAAAAAAAGGAGAAGAAGAAAGGAATAGAGGAGAAGAAGAGAAAATTTCTCTTCTTCTCCTCTATTCCTTTCTTCTTCTCCTCTTTTTTTCTTTTTTTTCTTCTTCTTATTTATTTCTCCTCTTCTTCCTCTCCTCTTCTTCTTTCTTTCCTCTTTCTTATTTTCTTCTTTCCTATCCTTCTTTTTCTAAATTTGTAACTTTTGCATATATAAAACTTTCTATATATATTTAGCATATATAAACAAAAAACTATATAGCCACATACACATATATATACATCACATACACACATCACATACAGCAACTTCCTAAGAAAAAAAATATTTATATACACATACATATATATTTAACATATATATTTAGCAAATTCCTAAGAAAACAATATACATACACATACATATATATACAGCAACTATATATACAGCAACTATATATACAGCAATTTATATAAACATATAAAAAATATATACACATATATACATATATACACAGCAACTATATATATATACAGCAATTTTATATAAACATAAAAAAAAGGGAGCCCTCACATCGCGCGGCGGGGCTGGGCGGCGCGACGGCGGCGGGGCGGGGCGGCGACGAGGCGGCGTCGGGGCGCGGCGGCGCGACGGCGGCGGGGCGGGGCGCGCGGCGCGACGGCGACGGGCCGGGGCGCGACGACGGCGCGGGGCGGGGCGGAACGGGGTCGCGGGGCGGGGCGACGGCGACGAGGCGGCGTCGGGGCGGCGTCGGGGGCGACGGCGACGGCGACGGGGCGACGGGGGCGACGGCGACGGCGACGGGGCGACGGGGGCGACGGCGACGGCGACGGGGCGACGGGGGCGGGGAAGGAGAGGGAGGCGTCGGGGGCGCGGAAGAAGAAAACTGCCCAAAATTTCGCAAGTCCTGGTTATATAGGAGAGGCATTAGTCCCGGTTGGTGGCTGAAACCGGGACTAATACACCCCTTTAGTCCCGGTTGCTGCCATCAACCGGGACTAAAGGTCCCTTTTCAGCAGCCCAAAGGGCGGGAAGGAGGGGCCTTTAGTCCCGGTTGGTGGCAGCAACCGGGACTAAAAGGGTGTATTAGTCCCCTTTTTCAACCACCCTTTAGTCCCGGTTGATGCCACCAACCGGGACGAAAGGCCTTGCTGCGGTGCGGTGGGAAGTTTAGTCCCACCTCGCTAGTTGAGAGAGGCCAGCACCAGTTTATAAGCCCCGCTGCCTCTGTCCTCTCGAACTCCTCTAAACTGCAGGCCTAAGGGCCTAAACTGACACTGCTTTGCCTGTGTGCTTGCTGGGCTTTCTACGGGCCTGAATCCTGGCCCATGGTTGGGTTTCTAGTCGTATTCAGGCCGTGTGGGCCCAGTAGGTGGCATTTTTTTAATTTTTTTTCTTTGTTGCTTTATTTTTTAGTTTTGTGTCTACTTTCAACAAATTACTTACTGTTGCTATTTTTATTTATTTGTTTTCTTTGTTGCTTTATTTATTTTATTTTGTTTCTACTTACAAAAAAATACTTATTGTTGCTATTTTTTTCAAGTTTTTTTGTTTTGTTTTCTGCATTATTTATTTTCTTTTGTTTTTTGCTTTATTTTTTAATTCTTTCTGGTAAAACCAATTACAAACTTTCTGTTAGTGCAAGTAGTATTCAAATTTGAATAGTTTAAATTTGAAAATATTTGTTTTCTTTGTTGCTTTATTTATTTTATTTTGTTTCTACTTACAATGAAATACTTATTGTTGCTATTTTTTATTTTTTTGCAAGTTTTTTTTTGTTTTCTGCATTATTTATTTTCTTTTGTTTTTTGTTTTATTTTTTAATTCTTTCTGGTAAAACCAATTACAAACTTTCTGTTAGTGCAAATTTGAATAGTACAAACGGACAATGGTATCATACTCGTTTGTTACAAAGTTGGCATGGTATCATCATAATAGTTGCGGAAAAAAGTCTTCATTTTTTCTTCGCTTGTGTCATTTGCTTATTGCGCCGTAACCATGGATAATCTTCATCGTTTATCAGGATGCTTGGGTCAGCCTTGACTTTGAAGGGAGGAATTTCATGAAACTTTTCATAATCTTCAGACATGTCTGTCTTGCCCTCCACTCCCAGGATGTCCCTTTTTCCTGAAAGAACTATGTGGCGCTTTGGCTCATCGTATGCTGTATTCGCTTCCTTATCTTTTCTTTTTCTCGGTCTGGTAGACATGTCCTTCACATAGATAACCTGTGCCACATCATTGGCTAGGACGAACGGGTCGTCAGTGTATCCAAGATTTTTCAGATCCACTGTTGTCATTCCGTACTGTGGGTCTACCTGTACCCCGCCTCCTGATAGATTGACCCATTTGCACTTAAACAAAGGGACCTTAAAATCATGTCCGTAGTCAAGTTCCCATATGTCCACTATGTAACCATAATATGTGTCCTTTCCCCTCTCGGTTGTTGCATCAAAGCGGACACCGCTGTTTTGGTTAGTGTTCTTTTGATCTTGGACAATCGTGTAAAATGTATTCCCATTTATCTCGTATCCTTTGTAAATCAATACAGTCGAAGATGGTCCCCTGGACAACAAGTACAACTCATCACAAACAGTGTTGTCACCTCTGAGACGTGTTTCCAACCAACTGCTGAAAGTCCTGATGTGTTCACGTGTAATCCAGTCGTCGCACTGCTCCGGGTGTTTGGAGCGCAGACTGTTCTTGTGTTCATCGACATACGGGGTCACCAATGTAGAGTTCTGTAGAACTGTGTAGTGTGCTTGAGACCAAGAATATCCGTCCCTGCATATTATTGAGTCCCTTCCAAGCGTGCCTTTTCCAGTCAGTCTCCCCTCGTACCGCGATTTAGGGAGACCTATCTTATTAAGGCCAGGAATGAAGTCAACACAAAACCTGATGACATCCTCTGTTTGATGGCCCATGGAGATGCTTCCTTCTGGCCTTGCGCGGTTACGGACATATTTCTTTAGGACTCCCATGAACCTCTCAAAGGGGAACATATTGTGTAGAAATACGGGCCCTAGAATGACAATCTCGTCGACTAGATGAACTAGGACGTGTGTCATGATATTGAAGAAGGATGGTGGGAACACAAGCTCGAAACTGACAAGACATTGCGCCACATCACTCCTTAGCCTTGGTACGATTTCTGGATCGATCACCTTCTGAGAGATTGCATTGAGGAATGCACATAGCTTCACAATGGCTAATCGGACGTTTTCCGGTAGAAGCCCCCTCAATGCAACCGGAAGCAGTTGCGTCATAATCACATAGCAGTCATGAGACTTTAGGTTCTGGAACTTTTTCTCTGCCATATTTATTATTCCCTTTATATTCGACGAGAAACCAGTCGGGACCTTCATACTGAGCAGGCATTCAAAGAAGATTTCTTTCTCTTCTTTCGTAAGAGCATAGCTGGCAGGACCTTCATACTGCTTCGGAGGGATGCCCTCTTTTTCGTGCAAACGTTGCAGGTCCTCCCGTGCCTCAGCTGTATCTTTTGTCTTTCCATACACGCCCAAGAAGCCTAGCAGGTTCACGCAAAGGTTCTTCGTCACGTGCATCACGTCGATTGAAGAGCGGACCTCTAGGTCTTTCCAGTAGGGTAGGTCCCAAAATATAGATTTATTCTTCCACATGGGTGCGTGTCCCTCATCGTCATTCGGAACAGCTAGTGCGCCGGGGCCCTTTCCAAAGATTACGTGTAAATCATTGACCATAGCAAGTACGTGATCACCGGTACGCATGGCGGGCTTCTTCCGGTGATCTGCCTCGCCTTTGAAATGCTTGCCTTTCTTTCGACATTGATGGTTGGTCGGAAGAAATCGACGATGGCCCAGGTACACATTCTTCCTGCACTTGTCCAGGTATATACTTTCAGTGTCATCTAAACAGTGCGTGCATGCGTGGTATCCTTTTTTTGTCTGTCCTGAAAGGTTACTGAGAGCGGGCCAATCGTTGATGGTCACGAACAGCAACGCCTTTAGGTCAAATTCCTCCTGTTTGTGCTCATCCCACGCACGTACACCGTTTCCATTCCACAGCTGTAAAAGTTCTTCAACTAATGGCCTTAGGTACACATCAATGTCGTTGCCGGGTTGCTTAGGGCCTTGGATGAGAACTGGCATCATAATGAACTTCCGCTTCATGCACATCCAAGGAGGAAGGTTATACATACATAGAGTCACGGGCCAGGTGCTGTGATTGCTGCTCTGCTCCCCGAAAGGATTAATGCCATCCGCGCTTAAAGCAAACCATACGTTCCTTGCGTCCTTTGCAAACTCCTCCCAGTACTTTCTCTCGATTTTTCTCCATTGCGACCCGTCAGCGGGTGCTCTCAACTTCCCGTCTTTCTTACGGTCCTCACTGTGCCATCGCATCAACTTGGCATGCTCTCTGTTTCTAAACAAACGTTTCAACCGTGGTATTATAGGAGCATACCACATCACCTTCGCAGGAACCCTCTTCCTGGCGTGCTCGCCATCAACATCACCATGGTCATCTCGTCTGATCTTATACCACAATGCACCGCATACCGGGCATGCGTTCAGATCGTTGTATGCACCGCGGTAGAGGATGTAGTCATTAGGGCATGCATGTATCTTCTGCACCTCCAATCCTAGAGGGCATACGACCTTCTTTGCCGCATATGTACTGTCGGGCAATTCGTTATCCTTCAGAAGCTTCTTCTTCAATATTTTCAGTAGCTTCTCAAATCCTTTGTCAGCCACAGCATTCTCTGCCTTCCACTGCATCAATTCCAGTATGGTACCGAGCTTTGTGTTACCATCTTCGCAATTGGGGTACAACCCTTTTTTGTGATCCTCTAACATGCGATCGAACTTCAGCTTCTCCTTTTGACTTTCGCATTGGTCCTTGCATCGACAATGACCCGGCGAAGATCATCATTTGGTTCCTCTTGATCTTCAGCAGCTTCACCCGTTGCAGCATCATTGGGCACATCGTCTGGTTCCTCTTGATCTTCACCAGCTCCCCCCATTGCAGCATCATCGTATTCAGGGGGCACATAGTTGTCATCGTACTCTTCTTCTTCGCCGTCTTCCATCATAACCCCTATTTCTCCGTGCCTCGTCCAAACATTATAGTGTGGCATGAAACCCTTGTAAAGCAGGTGGGAGTGAAGGATTTTCCGGTTAGAGTAAGACATCATATTCACACATTTAGTGCATGGACAACACATAAAACCATTCTGCTTGTTTGCCTCAGCCGCATTTAGAAACTCACGCACGCCCTTAATGTACTAGGAGGTGTGTCTGTCACCGTACATCCATTGCCGGTTCATCTGCGTGCATTTATATATAATTAGGTGTGTCAAAAACCATTACAGAACATCATAAATAGATAATTAAGTGACCAAATGGATAAAAGTTCATCATCACATTAAAACCAAAGTACATACATATATAGTTCTCATCTAACAACATATAGCTCTCCATACACATCGAAACTATGTAAAACATTTCAACGCGAAAACAAATGCTATCATAATCGCAACCAAGGTAACAATTGATCCAACGGCGTAATGATACCAAGCCTCGGTATGAATGGCATATTTTCTAATCTTTTTAATCTTCAACCGCATTGCATCCATCTTGATCTTGTGATCATCGACGACATCCGCAACATGCAACTCCAATATCATCTTCTCGTCCACAATTTTTTTTTTCCTTCAAGAATTTGTTTTCTTCTTCAACTAAATTTAACCTCTCGACAATAGGGTCCATCTTGATCTTGTGATCATCGATTACTTCCGCAACATGCAACTCCAATTCCATCTTCTCCTCCTCCATTTTTTCCAATTTTTTCTTTAACGAAATGTTTTCCTCTTCAACTAAATTTAACCTCTCCACAAGAGGGTCGGTTGGAATTTCCGGTTCAACTACCTCCTAGACATAATAAAACATCTATGCATGTCAGGTTGGTCGGCATAACTATCATAAGCACTAAAACAAATAATTATAAATTAAAGATAATATACCACATCCGAATCATAGACCGGACGAGGGCCCACGTGGGCGGATATCAAAACCATCGCACTATATAATAACAAGCAATAATAAACGTAAGAAAATTAGACAAATATCTATCTAAAGCAATAATAAAAGTAAGAACAGCATGGACATAACAAGAGGCTCACCACGGTGGTGCCGGTGACGAGATCGGCGCGGGCGATCGACGGCGGCGAAGACGGGGACGGGAAGTGACGGACCGCTAAACCTAGACAAATCTCGGAGAAAATAGAGCTTCGAGAGGAGAAAAGCTTAACTAGTGTGGCTCGGGCATTCCACCGAACACGTTGTGTGCATAGGAGGTGAGCTAGAGCACCACTAACCCCACTCCCCCTCGGCTAGAAAAAAAAACAGAGCAGTGAGCTCTGCTCTTGAGTGAGGGGGTTTATATAGGCAACTCACTGGTCCCGGTTGGTGCTACAAACCGGGACTAAAGGGGTGCCTTTGGTCCCGGTTCATAACACCAACCGGGACCAATAGTGGTGGGCCAGGAGCAAGAGCCATTGGTCCCAGTTTTTAGCTCCAACCGGGACCAATAGGTCCAGACGAACCGGGACCAATGGCCCACGTGGCCCGGCCGGCCCCTTGGACTCACGAACCGGGTCCAGTACCCCCATTGGACCCGGTTCTAGATTGAACCGGGGCTAATGGGCTGGACCAATGCCCTGTTTTCTACTAGTGTATGCACATGTACATGTGTAAATGTGGCTTTGTCAACTTTCTTGATGTTATGGTTAAGACTCCACTGGCCAATGAACTGTCGACCAGAGCCACAACTTGGATTTTAGCTATGATTTTGTTATCGTACGTAGTGGCAACACGACAAACAAATATTATTTGGTTTTCTTTTGAATGGGTGTGTATGTGGTAAATAAAGGGGACTGATCAAAAGAGCTTTACAGAGACATATATGAGAGGTCCATAGTTCCAAAAAATTAAGCTACATTGAAAGTCTATGAATGATCACTTATTTGGTATAATCCTTTCACGTAACAACCACCGTTTCAGCAAACAATGATTGAAATAAAGCGCTTGAGAGCCTTGAGGATGCGATAATTGTGACTATGTTTATGAGCACTCTAGCATCATGTTTTTCACTCCCTAATTTATGTTTTATGGCTCCATCAAAGAGAAACTCTTTCGTGTGCATTCCCGACAAGCAAGTATTGTCTAGAATAAATCGAATTGAGTGTTGCAAAGTTGTTTTCTCTAGTGGATCAAGAACTTTGTGTTGATTATCTTTGCTTCACTAACACTTGCTCAAATCAAATTATATGTTACCAAATTCGCAACCCTATCAAAATTTCCTTACCTTTTCCTCTAGATACCAACTCAAATCAAATATTACCAAAACCTCAACTAAGAGCATGCACAGCCACTCGGCCCCCCAGGCGCTTGAAATATCGCCGCTTGGGGGTGAACCGACGATAATTTCGGCATGGGCCCGATCGGGTTCCCAGCCACCGCCCCCAGGTCGCCCCTAGATGTCATTTTTTGAAACAAGAAATCGGCCAAAACACGAGACAATTTCGTCCAAACTAAGCGATTTTATTGATATTTTACAAAAAAATTATGAACACAAATGAAAACACAAACTAAAACGTCTACGCCTAGCCACCGCCGCCGCCCGCCTTATACATGCTGAGGAGCCTGTAGAACCGGGTGTAGTCCCCGCCGCCGTCGTCATCGCCGACGTGCTCTGTGCCGCCGCCGTCCCTGTTGTACCCCTGACCAGCATCGCCGATGCGCGGGAGGTTGGACGGCGTGGGCACATCCTCGTCGTCGCTGTTGAGGATGACCACGCCGCCCTCCTCTGGTCCGCGGCACCGAGCGGCGATTTCCTCGATGGCCCGTCGTCGGCGCTGCATCTGCCCGCGGACGTAGTCCTCCTTCGCCCACTTGATGGCGGACTCGTCGTCGGAGGCCATGTCCTGGTGCTCCTTCTTCACGGGGAACAAACCCGACTGGGTCTTTGGCCGGACGAGGCGGTAGGAACGAGAAGAGGGGCGGCGGCCCTCGTTGATGGCGAGGGCGCCGTCGCGGGTGCGGCGCCCAAGTGGCATCTCCTGCGGCTCCGGGTTGACGGGGCGAAGCGCCGGCGAGCCGAAGGACAGAGAGTTGGAGCCCGATGACGATGATGTTTCTGTCTCCATTCGCCGCGACATTCGTGAGCTGCCGCGACGTCGAGAGAAGGAGGTGGGCGCAGGGTACTCCAGGCGCATCGTGTTTCCGGCCTCGATGTACTCAAGGACGGCCTCGAGGGTGCGGCCTGGGACGCCCCACCATAGGCTCCGTCCCTCGGAGTTGTGGCAGCCGCGGGGCTCGACGTCATTGGTGGCGGCGACCTACTCCTCGTGGCACCGCTCGAAGTACGCCATCCACACAGAACGTTGCTATCAGGGGCGAACCTGGCTGGTTCCACTGCAGATCTGGTAGCGAAGACCGGATGCGTGCGATTTCAGCACGAAGCGCAGCTCTGGTAGGCGCGAATGGCACCGGGACCCTGCCGGCGCTGAGCCTCGAGGTGCCCGGCACCTACATGTCCAAGGCTCTAGGTAGTCGGCCTCGTAGATGAGGCGTGCCTCATCCTCGTGCAGATAGCGATGGCCGAAGCCTTTCGCTGGTGCATCGTCGCCTGAGAAGCGCTTAGCCATTTCCTTCGGCGGGGGAGAGACTGGGAGAGAGAGGCGCCTGCGGTGAGAGGTAGAGAGAAGGACATCGGTGGTGAGAGCTTTGTGCGTTCACCGGCGAGGGAGGACGGCTTTTATAGCTGTAGATGCGCGGTGGGAGAGCTGCCGCCGTGTGCCGCGTGGCGGGAGCAGGCGGGACGTGCATTGTCGCGCCTTCATTGCGCCGGCCGTGAGGCATCAATGGAAGGCTGACCGGGTGGCAGCGCGGCAGCCTTGGCATTGATTTCCGCAGGAACCGAGGCGATGGGACGACGAAGGTGGCGAGTAGCTGACTCGGCGGACCCATTCCTTTTCGCGCCAAAAAAGTTTCCCCCGGCGCCCCAGCGCACCTGGTTCGGCTTGGGTCCGCCGGTGCGAAAATCGGCCCTAACCGGCGAAAACTGGGCTTCTGGGGGCGCCACTGGGCCGAAATTTTTGTGCCGGCGACGAAAAGGGCCTTGGGGGCATGTTGGGGGCGCGGCTGGAGATGTTTTAAATCAATCTTTCATCATGGTAGCCCAATAGAGCCGATCATCATGGTAGCTCTAAGTCAATCTTGAATATTCTTATTTTCTCTCGATCTTCCATGTTCCATCATTTAATTGGACTTTTTAGTCCTCGTTGGCCTCCACCGCCAGAGAGGCCACCTGAGGGGTGCATACGAGGATGACAATCTGAGTGTCGTCGTTAATGATCCCCAGAGTAATGGGCGTAGAGACGCCGGGTGTGATGGCTGCGACATTACACGGTTGATCATTCACCAGAGTTGTTGGTGGTCCACACGGAGATGTGGGAAGAGAGCTGCCTACGGTGCAGCACATCCTATTCACGAGCTCTTGTCAAGAGTCAAGGATTACGTCCCTAATGTGTTTGGGGTGTGTGTCGTCATTCTAGTTGTCAGATTCATAATTTTCTAGTAGGACGCACCTTTGTATACTAAATTTTTTTATTTTTATATCTCATTATCATAAAGTTTAAGTATTATTTACATTAAATTTAACACGTTTTTGCAATGCTAATACTTTCAATTTTTAAACAGTTCTAGGATACAACACAAACTTCCATCATGATAAATATAAGAAGGAAAGTAGATTACACTTTTTTATCATGGAATTATTATATATATTTTCGAAAACTATTTCTTTATGTTTTATTTAAATAATTAATGTTCATCTAAATCTTAAGAAAGCGCACGAAAAATCATGTGCACCCATGGGTGGAGTATTTTGTTCCATTTGTTTAGAGATAAGAAAAACCTCTACATAGATCTAATTTGGATGGCCGACACATGCTCACGGTATATCCATAAATATCTTGAAGGATGACCCTATGACGCACAATTATTAGAAATACTTCCTCTGTCCGGAAAAGTTTGTTTTAGATTTGTCCAGATACAGTGTATGCAACACTAAAATGAGTCTACATACATTCATATTTAGAAAAATCTAAGACATGCTTTTCGGGATGGAGGTAATATGTTGTAACGATTTCGTCTCCAATTTCAGTGTAATCATTTTATTAGTTAGATCATCTTCTATTCTATTCTTGAACTAAGATGTTTAGTGTTGTCTCCTCGATGTTGTATTACATTCGAATTTATACATGTGCAAGTGAAGCAGATATTAGTGGACATGTTTCCTTTGTATACAAGATAACATAGGCATATCTTGGCTGGTATGTGGCAAACATATCATCGAAGTTTAGAGTTTAGTGTTGACATATGTGATAAAATAAGGCAGTCAAGTTAAAATATCCAAATGTAGTTCTAGAGAACATGTAATACACAAAATACCTATCAAACCGTACAAAAGAGTAGGCTCCAAACTGCTCAAGGGGCAGTATAAAAGATGAAATAAACGATACTACTAAAATCTTAGCAAAGAACAAAAAAGAAACTAAAAGTGGGCAGAGCAAAAAAAGATCCCAGTGCATATATTCAATTCATACATCAACCTACTTTCCTATCTATCTCATGTTGTATATATCCTCTTCTTCTTCGTGGTTTATGAATTTTATTGTAAAGACCACAAATCAAATTGCAGGAAATCCAAATTAACTGAAGCTTGAACAAGGAACTAATGCCCATCCCTAGAGTCGGTATTGTCATAGTCTCTCCAAAGGATGGGCCGCATGGAAAATATTTTGACACCTCTCGGTCATGGCCTCCTTGGCCCAAGCTGTGGGTTGGCTCTTTTTTCATAAAAACCCAACAGAAAGCGAGAAATTGCGAAACTTCAGTGGCCAAATTACGCAAATAACACCCCACGGGAATCACGACAGCGGGAGTGGCACGGGCAGGAGGAGCCCGGCCGAGTGGGCAGGTGCAGTGGCCGTGAGCGCCCCATCGGCCGAGGTAGCGACGATGGAAGATGTGCCGGCACCATGCGGTCGGCGCACACGGGCGGCTCCGTCGAAGTCCCCGAGGCACACCACGCAGCCCTCCATGAGGATACTCGTCTCGGCGCTGGCGTCGTGGAAGGTTGATGCGGAAAGCTCATCGAAGCGCACGGCTAGTGGTGGTCTGCGAAGTCGGAGCTGTTTGGGTAGTCGAAACTGAGCTCCCGGTGGATGCCGGCGCCGGCGAGGCTGAGCAGCCAGTTTGAGAGCCGGCAGAGGTGATCGAGCGGGAAGTGGAGGTTGAGCAGCAGCCAGGGCACCTCCGAGTACACTGCGTCCGGGTACCCCATTAGCTAGCTGGGAGTTAATTGCAAAAAACAACCACATTTGAGGCAATGTTTGCAGAAAACCATCTAGTCCCTAATTTTATGCAAAAATCACAGCGTTCTCAGTAATCTCTTTGTAGAAAGCACTGATCGGAGGATTTAAGCCGTTTAATCATTTTCTGACAAGTGAAGGCAGACTGTAAGGAGCTGACTTGGTAAAACATTGACATA
>LR738712.1:826092876-826130943 GCA_902687465.1 Secale cereale | reverse complement strand
CCCCCCCCCGGATCAAAAAGAAAAACACAATCCAACCCAGCGGGTGGCGTCCCTCCTCCCTCCGATCTTGCAAGTTGCCGCCGCCTTGAGGCCTCCTCTGCCCGGCGCCATGGATGGATGGAGCTCCACCGTGCCGCCCAGCTTGCCTGCAGCCCCACCTCCGGCCACCTTCGCTCGCCGCCGTCCCATTCCCGTCCAAATTCGATGTCCTGGGTCACCGAGGACAACGCGCTCGGAGCTCGAGCCCGCGACCTATGGCCGCCTCCATTTGCCGCCTACAGGGCGCCTCGTGTGACGGCCTTGAGCGCCGCCGCAATGGCCTCGGGCAGAAGACGACGAGCGAGGCGCCCTCCCTCTTCTCGGTGGATCCACGGCGAGACGGACGCGCACGAGACGCGAGAGGTATTGGCCTCATCTCGAGGCCACATGGAGCTTGTAGCAGTGGTCACCGACGTGCTTGTCGGCGGCGGCGACTTCGCCGGATTGGCGCCGGGGGTCGGCCAGCTCGGGCTCTCTCGATCCGATGGGATCGAGGGAGCGGGCTCTGCCGGACATGGTCCAAGGCGATAATTGCTTTATTTAAAATCTACTAGGGATCTGTGTGTGATTATTTTGCCAAGTCAGCTCCTCACGGTCCGGTCTCCTGTGTCGGAAAGTGATCAAATGGGCTAAATCACCGGATCAGTGCATTTTGCAAAAAGTGTACTAGAAACGTGATGAGTTTTGCACAGAATTAGGAACTAGGTGGTTTTCTGCAAACCTTGCCTCAAATGTGATGGTTTTCTGCAATTAACTCGCTAGCTGGTCTTGATTTTCAAAGAATCTTTTGCAGCCGAGTTAGAGAGAGCGATGATGATGATGAAGAGGATTAGAGGAGGGGACACACATGCATGGCGCACAAAGATTGCTCCCGCCTTCATAAGGAGAGAAGTAGAGCAGCTAGACATAACATGGACAGGGAAAGAAGAAGCAGAGCAGCCAGAGCTTTGTTACGCTAAGGTCGACAGTGTACCGTCGATAATATGTGCACCGTCGAGATTAATGCGTGGTTAATCATCGGTCGGGTGGGGTGGGTCGATCGATGATTGTGCATGTGTTGGCGCTGTGTCGGTAGAGGCAGGCAGGTCAGGTGCGCCTGTCGATTGACTGAGGCCGGCCGGCTCAGCTCAGCTCCACCTGCAAGCGCCTGGCCAGTGTTTTCTTTTTTTAGTTGGCAGTCTTCGTTATTAGTACGAAAAAGATGAACAAGCCGTGCACATGTGTACGTGTTCAACCAGCTTGGAATCGGATGTGTACCTGGCCTGAGAGCTTCAATCGATCAGCTAAGAGACCATAGTAGTGCTCCTCCGTCCCAAAATACTTGTCGGGAAAATGAATGTATCTAGACGTCTTTTAGTTTTACATACATGTATTTTTATCCATTTTCACGACAAGTATTTGCGGACGGAGGGAGTAGTACGCAAGGTTTTTGTTATCGGTCAAATTTTCAAGATTTCCCATGGTTACTACGTATTTCGGTGCCTCTGGGTAAATGTCCATACCAAGCAAAAAGTACCAATTTTTTGAATTTTTTGAATTTAACTGCTCGATTTATAGTAAAGTACGTCGGATCAAATTAATGCCATGAGAGTTGGTTATGGCGTGTTGGCAGCAACCTTAGTTCCTGTTTTGAGAGGTCTCTATTTCAATGTCTGCTAATTCACTTATTTGAATTCAAAATTCAAGTATAAAATTCGTTCGAAATATCCTCGGCATTTCTCGGTAACTGTGGTAATCACATTTACATGTCCCCTCGGATAAAAATGCCTTAGAGCAACTGTAGCAGACCCCGCATCCCGCCGACCCGCAAAACACGTTTGCAGTTCGCGCAAAAACGCTTTTGTGGCCGCCGCGGACAGCCACAGATGCAGACTCCTCAAACGGACCCGCATAAAAGCATATTCGTAGAAGGCGTTGAGCGTATATTCTGGAAGTTGGTAGCATAAAAGCAAATGATCGGTGTGTGAAGGCGTTGAGTGTATACTCTGGAAGTTGGGAGCACAAGGTAGAGTAATAAGGAACTTAATTTTGCTCGAGTGTTGATTGTGAAGAACACGAGAAGGGACTACAGTTGCAGGTGGAGTCAGATGGAGTCTGGAGTAGCAGCGGTGCTCATGGTGTATCTCAAGGCCAATGTACATGGAGGTTCGACGCATGGATGAATCCAAAGTGGTGAAGAATATTCGCCAAGGTGGAGTTTGTTAGAATTGTCTCGAATATTATTTTACAAGGTAGGTTACAGTTGGACTTGGTTTTGGACTGTGTGTAGACATGGTAGGAGTTGTGTCCTAATAGGAAACTTGTATCATAGGCCTCTCATATATAGTGGCGGTAGACACACGATGTAACCTATGCCAACATAATAGAACATGCACGCAAGGGGGAGCCGGCGGCATGTGCCGGCGCCCCGGTGGCCGGTGTGCGGTATTGTGACGGTGCGCCCATAGTCAATGCCCCAGAGATGTAGCAATATCGGTTAATCTCGTTAACAAATCTCGGTGTCGTGCTCGTGTGATTGCTTGGTACTCGGATGATCGACGGTATACCTCGGATTTATTCTAACAAGTGGTATCAGAGAAGGCGACGTGCGTATAAGGCTCGGAGAATTCTGGAATGCATTGTGGCAGGATTATGCGTACACAAGGCGTTAAGCAAGGCACAGAGATGTGCAGGGCGGACACGGCGCATGATGGAGCATGGTTGCAGTCAGATAATTTCGGCAGGGTCAGACTGGACAGTCTGATGGACCGACATGGATATTGGTCAAAGAAGAAGACGGTGGTGATTTCAGCGACGATGACATATGAGCGTGATGCTGATGGTGGCCGACTTCTAGGGTGTGGAAACACGTGGTGCAGGCCTGAGTACTTGTCCGGCTTCGACAAGACTATGGCGCAGGGTTGATTCAAGGCAGTGCACACATGAGAGAGCTTGAAATCGACGGGGCATGGGGTAGCACGACTAGCTACATAGAGTCATGTTGAAGGTTGAGCTGGAGTCTGATGGACGACTTCACTCTATGCTGATGGAGGGGCTACGGCGTAAATGCATGGAGAGTTGAAGCCTATTTCAGTGGGATAGCGAGAGATAGGTTGATCAGACTGGGTACCAGTGGTCTGATGGAGGCGTGATACTCGGCATCGGTCGGTGATGATCGGTGGTTCTCTGTAGTGGGGGTTGAGTGGTGTAGGTTCGCAACCTTGAGAGACTCGACCAGGACAACAGAGGCTCGACGCGGTGATAGTGGCGAGGCGTAGGGTAAGCATGGGACACAGCGACAGGCGAATGCATTGGTGGTCAGACATGTGGTCAGACAAATTGTGTAGGGGGTGCTGAAGCAGTGTTGACGAGTACCAGGTTCAAGTTGTTGAGTGGGTCTATTGGTGCCGGTTGATAGACGAGAGTACATGGCCGTATATTATGTGGTGTTCAGTGCACATGGCAAAGTGTGGATGACAAATACAGAAGGAGGCGGAGCGCTATATTTTTGGGACAAGCCAGAGACTATCCGGAAAAGGATGAGACAACTGCGAATTTTGACCCAGGGTGACACAGGGTGACGGTGAAATTCCTTCATGTTTCAGACACACAGTCAAGCAGAGCGATGACGTTGACTTCAGGTAACTCTTATATGTGGCGTTCAATATGTGAGTTGTTCACTTCACGCAGGTGAATGATCGGTGTATGAAGGCGTTGAGCGTATACTCTGGAAGTTGGGAGCACAAGGTAGAGTAATAAGGAACTTAATTTTGCTCGATTGTTGATTGTGAAGAAGACAAGAAGGGACTACAATTGCAGGTAGACTCACACGGAGTCTGGAAGTAGCAGCGGTGCTCAAGGCGTATGTCAAGTCCAATGTACATGGAGGTTCGACACATGGATGAATCCAAGGTGGTGAAGAATATTCGCCAAGGTGGAGTTTGTTAGAATCATGTCGAATATTATTGTACAAGGTAGGTTACAGTTGGACTTGGTTTTGGACTGTGTGTAGACAGGGTAGGAGCTGTGTCCTAATAGGACACTTGTATCATAGGCCTCTCATATATATAGTGGCTGTAGACACACGATGTAACATATGCCAACATAATAGAACATGCACGCAAGGGGGGGCCGGCGGCATGTGCCGGCGCCCTGGTGGCCGCTGTGCGGTATTGTGACGGTGTCATGGGGAGGAGCGCCCATAGTCATGCCCAGGGAATGTAGCCATATCGGTGAACCTCGTTAACAAAGCTCAGTGTCGTGCTCGTGTGATTGCTTGGTACTCGGATGATCGACAGTATGCCTCGGATTTATTCTAACAAGGTGTCCGCCCTGCACATACTGTGGAAGGCGTTGAGCGTATATGCTTTTATGCGGGGCGGCTTCTGCGGGTCCTGCTCGGGCACCACCACGACGACACGCAAAACAGAAAAACTGCAAAATCTCGTATTTGACATAGGATTTCACAAATAAGTTCAAATTCAAATGACATAACACAGATTTACGCGCAAAATAAAAACCAAGTTCATTAAGGCAAACACAAAAGAGGGTCCTGCAAAAGTTTGCGCCCATGTCCGGCATCATCTTGGTCGATCTTTACTCCAAGTCATCGAGTCCATCTTGAACTTCATCGGCACCACCGAATCCACCTCCGGTTTCGAACTCCCATACCGAAATCGTTAACATTGCCACCATATGGAGCGGAGAAAACATCTCCCCAACTGTAGCACGCACCGGCCGACGAAACCCTTGCCATATCATGCCATGTTTTGGTGAGATCGTCCATGTCATTGCGGTTCATGGACATGATTTTGTTATTTTCGGCGAGCAGTTTGGACAAGGCTTTGTTTTCTGCAGCGTGTGCTCTTCTCTCCTCAATGGCAGCTTTGTGCAGCCCCTCTTCTTTGAGCAATTGCCACTTTTCTTGCTTCTCCTTTGCCTTCTTCTCGGCCAACTCTTTCTTGATCTCCAACGACTTCAACAACATCGACTCGTTTGATTGCACCATGGCATCAATCTTCTCCCTCAAGCTTGATGTTTCTTGCTCTCTCTTCATCTTTCCCTTTCTCTTCTTGTCATCATCGGGCTCGTTCAAATTTCTTTGGCCATCATCATCCTCATCTTCATCCATGTTTGTAAGTGAGCCTTTCTTTGGTAGGGATTATTTGTCAATCAACGCCCACTTGTTGCACTTTTGGAGCAACTCCCAACAATGCTCTAGTTTGAAGAATTTGTCTTCCGAAGCATCCATGTCTTTTTATCTATGTTGAGCAATTTTGTCCTACAAAATGGGAACAAAGTGATGCAATTATTTTCCCATGATGCAAATATGATGATGCACAACTTGAACAAAGGCAAAAGAAACTCACATAGTCGGACTCCACGGTGCCACTTGAAGGTGCATTGCGTACTTATTCCAAGCAACCTGCCCAACGACTGCACATTGGTTTGATATTCTCCCAACGACCTTGAAGCGACCGAAACATGCGTGGAGTCTTATTGGGATGCTTTGCCATAATGCGGAAGTATTGATTTTCTATCCTTTGCCAATATCACTTGGTGGTTTGTGAAGTACCCATGCATGCATCAAGAGATACTGCACCATGCTTTGATCAAAGCTTGATCTTCCAAGATCGCGTAGTTCTTCGATCTTATGCTTTTTCCAGCTTCTTTTTGCGATTGCTCGTACGCTTCCGCTTCGATCTCCTCCAATTCGTCCGGACAACCATAATCATCCACGCCGCCTTCCGTTTCATTGTAGTCGAATAAGGCGAACGGGGCTTAATCAATGTCAACCGCGTTCGTTGTCAACAAGTTCATGAACTCGGTAGTTGCATTGTTTGAGTTACTGCTATAATAAACAATAACAAGTCACGAGCTATCGACGACAACGGCGAAAATGAAAGTAAATCGCCATGACCGAAGAAGCATACCTCCCGGCCATTTCGTCGAACACCTCGCTTGCGGGAGGAGCGGCACCATTGAATGGCATCGCTGGAGCACCTCCTTGCAGGGGGATGGAGCGAGAGGATGAAGAAGGCGGCCTCTTTGAAGTCGGAACCTTCCTCCGCTTTATGCCCGCGACCTTGCTGACTTTCTCCGTCGCTGGCGGGATCGCGCTGCGGCGTTGGCGCCCGAAGCGCCGGCCGTCGCGGTGGGCGTAGCCGGATTCCTGCCCTGCACGACCACGTTGCCCTACCGCTTGCGGGCAGGCGTGGCGTTTGCTTGGGCGACGGCGATGGGGCCAATATGGCCGGCGACGAGATCCGTCCGAGGGGAAGGAGCGTGTGCGACATCGACGGTGACGGGGGACAGCATGGGGTCGTCCATGGCGGCGAGGGATGGCCGGGGAGGAAGCATCGGAGTTTGCGGAGGCGGGGCAATGGTGGCGGAGGGTGGGAGAGCGGAGAAAGGGCGCGCGGAAATGTCCCTCCGACCAAATCTCGCTGCAGATAGGGGTTGCGCTCGCGTCGGCCTCCCAGCCCGTGAAGATGGAGGTTGTACGAGAAGGTTTGCCGCGCCCCGCAAAAAATTTTAAGGTCCGGGACGGGATGCGGGATCTGACCGGGCAGGTTTTCCAACCACGACCAGCAATTTGGCGGTTATTATGCGGGCTGATGCGGGATGCGGGGTGTGCTAGAGTTGTTGTTATTTGGTAACCAAAACATTGGTAGTATGTGTGCATCCGGCCGGCACTTGATTGATTTGCGGGCTGCTTTGCTTCGTATGTGCGCGCGCTTCAACACGGCGGAATCACAGCCGTCTGGGTGATATAAAAAATATTCATTTTGTCCAGCGTTCATTTGCAAAATCTTCACTATATATTAAAGAAATTATGTTCAATATGTATTTGAATAAAGTTCATCGTGTACGAAGAAAATTTTCAGTGTGTACTTTAGGTTCACTTTTATAAAACTTTTTTATATTTCAAAATTTGCTCACAATTAAAAGAAATGCTCAAAATAAAAAATTAATATTCTAAATTTGTTCAAGATTTCGAAACATTTTGGCATTTAAAACATATTCTCTTTTTTATTCAAATATATAAAAAAACAATTCTGCCACTTTAATTACTGATTTAAGTTTACCATTGAAATCAAGTCGTGATTCGTCTCTACCTCGGTTGGCTAGCATCGCTAGGATACATTGCGAAATTAGGGTTCGATTCATATGGCGTGCAATTTTATTTTTCTTTTTAAAAATATAATATACGGCGGCTACAACATTATGTATACAGCGACCGATCTATCATACATATGAAAATACATATAATTTTTCAAAATATTATATTGCTCTTTATGTGTTCAATGAGGGTACCAAAGCAGGACTCTTATAATTTTTCAAATTATTGTTTTCAGTATGGAGATCAGAAAAATTAATCTTTATTTGTAATATGCATTTTTGTTAAATGCTAACCAGTTTAGTTCAGCAACCAGTTCTTATTCAAATGAAAATCAATGACAAGTGCTTGTGCAGTCTCTACTTTGTTTGCAGCCGGATTACAACCGCGCAACCAAGTGCATCTTATACAAAATAAAGGTATGTAGCATTATTTTGTTGGAGCATTGTAAAATACATGTTTAAATATATAAAACCGGAAAAGAAAACCAATAATTCAAGCGGGGCCTTTATGTGTTTAATGGGGGGTACGGAAGCGGGACTCTTATACTAAACATTTTTATTTTTTACATCTCATTATTAAAATTTAACTATAATTTACATAATATTTAATACATGTTCACATGACAATACTTCAAAATTTAGACATTTGTTGCAAACAACACAAAATTCCATCATTAAAATTATATCATAATTTAAAAAAAGTATACCATATATGTTTTGTTGAAATAATTATATCAATCTAAATCTAAAGAAACCAAACAAAAAAATCAGATGCATTTATCAATGGAGTATTTTATTCCATTTGTTTAGAGATAAGAGAAGCAGGACAAATGTTGGATGATCTAGACACGCAGTGTGCCTGACGTTTCTATATATATTATAGTGCGCTTGTACATGTTTGATCTATAAATATCTTGATGGTGGATCCTACTATTATGTGGCTGCTAGAAGGAAGGAGCGAGGGAAGGAATTTCCTTCTTAATTCTTACTTGATTAGATTGATACATCTTCTCTCTTTATATAGAGAGGTTTACTTGACTCCCAAGCAAGGCTTACTTGACCCCTAAGCAAGCGACCTTTATCTCTAATTAACCCTAAGACTAACGGACTATACCACCAGCCCAGGCCCATTACGTACTCTAACACTACACCAAACCTGGACATGAAACTAGTCCTGGATCTGCAGTATAACCAACTTATCACGATGACTCGACGCAACACAAACTTAACACCTAAAAACAAGCCTTTTACATCTTGACTTGTTTTATTACTCTCAACCTGAAATAGACTGGGACATTTTGGACCCTTGAACATAAAGTGGACATCATCCGCACGTCGGACATGCATGTGTACAGCCATCTGGATCCCATGGACACCATCTGGACAAAAGAAGTGCATGTGTGGCCACCTAGAAGTGGTCGCAAGAGCGACCAGCAGAGGCGCCCTCTCGGCGGCCGGTGGCGGAATGCAGTTGTGCTACGCGGTGAGCTCCTATCGGTGACACCATGGCTTCTCCCTGCCGGACGGCTGTAGGTCTGCACCGCACAGAGAAAAGTGGAGGGCTTTCGATGGAGAATGGCGAGGAGGGGTGCGCCCCCCAATCGCCGACATCGCAGACTTTGAGGTCGCTGCCCGCGGGGAAAACATCATGCACGCCGCCCGTGGGGGAAACCGCATGCCCAAGATCCCCGATGCAGCAGACGAGACGGCGGTCCTTTGCGCGGCGAAGGGCAACTTGGAGGAGCGGCCGGTGCAGACAACGCATCCCCCGCACACGCCGACGCGCTAGGAGGCCGCGCGCCGCAGCCTGCAGCCTCACCATAGCCGACACGTGGCGGGTAGCGATCCAAGACGGAAGCGGTGACAGCAACGACGGGAACTTGATCTGCTAGATGGGGACGCCCTGGGGGGGCGGTTTTGGTGACGGCGGGAACTTGATCTGGTGGATTGGGACTCTCGCCGGCGCGGTCGATGCCGGGCTGGAGCTGACCGACGGTGGCTGCTGCAGCTGCAGCGGCTGCTGCGGTGCCGCGCCGGGCAGCAACAGCGGCTACTGCGGCAGAGCGCCGGGCGCGGCGGAGGCCGCCAGGAGCGGCGGCTGCCACTGCAGCCAGGGCAGGGCGATTGTAGCGGTAGATGGCAGCTGCAGCTGTAGCGATGCCGTGCCGGGCAGCGGCAGCGGCTGCTGCGGCGGATCGCAAGGCGCGGCGGATGCCGCCAGGAGCGGCGGCTGACACTGCAGCCAGGGGCGGGGCGGTGGTGGCGGTGGATGGCAGCTGCAGTGGCCCGGCGAGCACGACGGAGGCCGTCTGGTGCGGCGGCTGCCACGGCAGCCATGGCGACGCAGCCGGGTGCGGCCCGTAGGACCCGGCCAAGAACAGGCTGATCTCATCGACCGCCTGGGTGAGGACGATGGGGCGGGCGCGACGGAGGTCCCGGCGCGGGCAGGAGCAGAGCGGCGGTCGTGGTGGTCGCCGGAGGCGACGAGGTGACCGGCAGCGGAAGAGACGGGTTGGGCGGCGGTGAAGACATGATCGAACCGAAGCTAGCTGATACCAAATTGTTATGTGGTTGCTAGAAGCAGGGCGCGAGAGGGCCGGCCAGAGGCCTTTTGACCACGGCCGGGCAAGAGGGGATGGATTTACTTCTTAATTCTTACTTGATTAGATTAATACATCTCCTCTCTCTATATAGAGAAGTTTATTTGACTCTCAAGCAAGGCTTACTTGACCCCTAAGCAAGCGAACCTTATCTCTAATTAACTCTAAGACTAACGGGCTATACCGCCAGCCCAGGTCCATTACGTACTCTAACGCCTACACTATGCATGAGTATAAGAAATATGTAGTGATTATTTTGTCACCAATTTCAATATTAGCCTATTTATTAGTTTCGTTATCTCTGCATCTATTCTTGAACCGGGAGGATGTTTGGTGATGTTTCATGGACGTTTGGTTACATTCTACTGTATAAATTTGTTAGTGAAATAGATAGTCGACGGGATGTTTCATGGACTTTGTAGTAATAGACTCCTTCGCGATTGGCCACTCCAACGCGATGTTCTCATCCCACAGGATGCTGCAGAGGTTTGGTGGGCCTGACTTGTTGCGCACAGGAAGTTGGGCCCACCAACAACAAACACCCCCCCATTGGGGGGGGGGGGTCAGCCTAATTAATCCTCCTAATCATGCAAGGGAGTTCTGATCACTTTCCAAATTGATGCTGGCCGAAAACGATCGTTGCGCGTAATAGCCAGGCCACTTTGTGTACAAGAACAAAATTGTCATGTCTTGGTAGGTGTGCCTCCATCATATCATCGGAGTACAGACTTTAGAGTTGACATACGAGATTAAGGCCCTGTTCGGGAACTGTCCAGCTCCGTCGAATACACGAGCGGACGGAGCGCCACTTCCGCTACTCCCAGAAAATACATTACGGGGCGCTCCGCTCCGGCCGCTCCAGGAGCGGAGCCGTGGAGCCGGAGAGCTGCCGAACAGGCTCTAAATAAGGCAATCTAGTCGAATCCAAATGCAGTTCCAAGAGAGCATGCAATACACAAAATATCTATCAAAATCTAAAGAAGGGTTAGCCCCAAACTGCTCGTGGTAGTATAAAAGATGAAATAAATGGCACTGCTAAAGTCTTAGCAAGAACAAAAGGAAACTAAAAGTGAGCAGAGCAAAAATCTTTTTTTGCATGATAATACGTGTCTTATTTATAACATATAAGGAGCATAGTACAAGCCACGTACATAACTACCTGGCAAAACAGAACAAATAATAGAATGCCAGCCTTTGCACAAAGTAACAATAGCTAAGAAGTAAAATTACTAACAAGACCGAAGAAACCTCCCAGCTTGACACCAACGCCCATCATCCATCGCTGATAAATAGCTGCGGATTTTCAAGGTGGCTTGCCAAATGCGAAACCACTACCATTCAACAAATAAGACCGGGGCAACACTCCGGCCACGCCATTGAACTACAGATCTGACACCCCCACCTGACTAAGAAGTCGGAGGAGGAAACCATGCTTGTCATCCACGTACCACGAACCCAGCACATGAAGCACCATCTTCTAGACGCCGTCGATGCAGACCAGAATCTGCATCCGCTCCTGGAGCGGACGCCGTCGCAACAGCGGAGCCCGAGGACCCAAGTCCACCACATGGTTGTCGCCGCCGCCACACCATCCTTACCTGAGCAGACTAGATTCCAGATTCATCCTCAAGCATAGGATCAATCGCCTTATTGGAGTAGGATCTGAAGAAATTTTATTCAACGCCAGCATCCGCCGCAGAAGCCAAGACGATGAACAGTCTAAAAAACTAAATTACTTTGATCTAAAACTATCCACACGCGTAGATCCGGCGACCCCCCGCACCCCCGACGACCGGTGGAGGGGACCGTTAGAGGACGGCCACGGAGGAACTCCGTGCAGCGGCGCAAGCGAGATCGCCTCTTTCTTCCCTGGGAAGAAAGAACGATACTCCTGGGGTGCAGCCTGTGTATCTGCTACGAATAGAAATCTGTTCGTGTACAGCAGAGCAACAACCTTTCTCAACACATATATCAGATTCACCCCTATACCTACTTCCTATAATCTAACCTATTTCCTGTTGTGTATATATCCTTTTATTCTTCATGGTGTCTGGATTTCACTGTGGAGACCAAATCCATTAGAGTGAATCCAAATTAACCGAAGCTTGAACGAGGAACTAATCCCCATCCCCGGGGACGGCATAGTGATGATCTCTCTAAAGGAGGGGACCCCTGGAAATTATTTCAACACCTCTCTGCCATGGCCTCCTTAGCTCATCTTATGTGTTGGGTTTGGTTTCATAAAAGCCCAACCAAAAGCGAGAAATTAAGAACCTTCTCCTCGGAACACTACAACACGGCACACATTACGAGGCATTCTAAAATGCCTCTAGATGACACAAAAATTCCTTTACATGTTTTTAGAGGCGTTCCTCGAAAATGCTAGAAATAACCCCGAAGGGAAAGATCAAGGAAGGCGTATTTCAGTATCGCCTCCAAAGACCGACAATCGGTGGCGTTTCTCAAAGTGCCTCCAAAAATCCCACGTTCGGCGGCGTTATTGAAAGTGCCTCCAAAGCTCAGACGCTGCTAATCAGGTGGAGAGAAAAATATTTAAATCCAGTCAAATCGCCGGTCAGGATCCTGTCACGTCAGTACTTTCCATGTCACTCTAGTCCTTAGACGAGGCTCGATCACATATCAGCTCTTCATATATTATAGGCCAGCGATCTGCACCGGCGCGCCGGCCCAACAGTTGGGCCGGTCGAGGCCTAGCCGTTCGATGAAGTTGGCGTCGACCGTCCGATCTGCGCGCGAGTCCGCGCCGAAGCAACCAAAAATTTGTGGAATGTTGCAAACGTTGTTTCGACCAACCACAATGAGTCCGATCTGCGCGCGAGTCCCCCCACGTCTGCTGATATGTCCCAAACATATCTATAATTTATGCTTGCTCCATGCATGTTTTGGGTGATATTGCTATGCTTTTGATACACTTTCATACACTTTTGATCATATTTGGACTAACCTATTAACTCAGTGCACCCCAGTGCCAGTTTCTGTTTTCTGCTGTTTTTGTATTTCAGGTTTTCCCATTACTTAAATTGCCAAAAAAAATCCGGGAAAAATATATAAAAAATCAGCGCTCCAGAAGCTTCCATGCGCCAGAAGTGGGGCCAGAGGGGGGCCAGAGGGGCCCCAGGCGCCCTGATGGCGCAGCCCCACCACTGGCCGCGCCGGGGGGGCGCCTGGGGGGCTCCCACCTCCTGTGGTGCCCTACTTGGCCTCCTATTTATTCTCCCGTCGCGAAAACACTGATTCCAGAACCCTTTTCTCCAGAAGCAATTCCGATCTCCGCCTCCATCGCCACCAAGTTTCGGGGGACCAGAATTCCTGTGCCGGCATCCTGCCGGGACGGGGAAGTGCCCCCGGATTCATCTTCATCGACGTTGCTTCCTCCCTCCATGATGCGGGAGTAGTTCCTCCTCGGGGCTGAGGTTTCTACCAGTAGCTATGTGGTCAATTCTCTCTCCCATGATGTGATCTTCGTTGTGATCATAGGCTATGTTAATCTAGGGTGATCCCATGATATTTCCCCTTCCTCTATGTATTGGATTGATGTACTAACTTGTCTTTATCTAGTATAATCCCCGAGACCAAGGTGACAGCGGTCTATTGGACATGGATTAGAAGAATATTTTCATGAGTGATTTCCTCTTTTGTGTGTTTATTGAAGATTGAGAGTCTCTTGGTGCTTGTCTTTGACTATCCTTGAGATATGTTGTGGTGATTGTGGTACTCTCTTTGGATGGCCGCGGTGACATTGGGAAATCCATAGATTGAGAACTACAAACTTTGAGGTGTGTTTTTGTAGCCCTACATAATTCTCGTCCTCTCTTGACCACAAAGGAATGACCTCCGAGTGCGTCTCCATTGCATGTTTTATGGGAAATATCATGTGATTAGACTATGTTAATATTGTTGGGAGTTGCCACTAGTGAAAGTATGAAGCCTAGGCCTTGTTTCCACCATTGCAATACCATTTGTGCTCATGTTTACCACTTGTTTGCTTGCTGCACTTTTTATTACAGATTTTTATTACTTTGCTTTGCCACTCCTATCATCCATATTTTACAATCTCTTCGCCGAACTAGTGCACCTATACAACTCCTAGTTGTATTAGGTGTGTTGGGGACACAAGAGACTTCTTGTATCTTAGTTGCAGGGTTGCTTGAGAGAGACCATCTTCAACCTCTACTTCCCTGAGTTTGATAAACCTTAGGTCATCCACTTGAGGGAAATTGCTGCTGTCCTACAAACCTCTGCGCTTGGAGGCCCAACATAGTCTACAAGAATAGAAGCGTGTGTAGACATCAAGCTATTTCTGGCGCCGTTGCCGGGGAAGTAAGTGTTTGAAGGTATATCTTTAGATCTTGCAATTAAATCTTTTTCGTTTCTTGTTTTTAGTTTCACTAGTTATGTTTATGGAAAACCGCACTCTTAGTTCGCTGCTTGGGGAAGGCCACTTTACCACACCCGTGTAGAGAAGTCTTCTCCATCTACTGAATGTATCCCATTCCAAATACCACTTGGGATAATTGAAATAATTAGGAATGATTGTTATGATGGGACAGTCAATCCTAGTATTCATTTGTTGAAACTTACAGAACTTTGTGAGTTGTTTAAGATTTCAGGTTTGACAAGAGATGGAGTCATGAAGAAATTATTTGCCTTGTCACTGAAAGAAAAAGCATTGGAATGGTATAGGCTACTAGATGACTCTCACCTGCTGGATTGGGAAGAGATCCAGTCTCTCTTTTACTCCAAGTTTTATCCTCTTCATGAAGTCCATGAGAATAGGAATTATGTTTATAATTTATATCCTCATGACGGAGAGAGCATAGCTCAAGCTTGGGGGAGACTGAAAACGTTAATGCTAAAATGTCCTAACCATGGGCTCCCCAAAGATATGATTATTACTAATTTCTATGCGAGGCTCTCTCGATAGGATAAAGATTTGCTCGATACTTCCTCTATGGGTTCTTTCACAAACGAAAAGATTGATGCTAAATGGGAACTCCTTGAAAGAATTCAACGCAACACTGAAGATTGGGAGATCGACAAAGGTAAATAGTCAGGTATAATTTATGAGTATGATTGCATTAAGTCCTTTGTTGAAACTACAAGTTTTAATAAGTTTAGTGCTAAGTTTGGGCTTGATTCTTAACTCCTTGTTGATTTCCTCAAATCTTTTGCTTCACATCTTAATATGCCTAAGGAGGATTGGATCAAGCATCATGAACCTTTTAAAGAGATTTGCAAAGAAAATGAAATTGTTCATGATGATTGCAACATGCATGATCCAATTCCTAAAAATGAAGTTTTTTATAAGCATGTTAATTTTGGTGGAGTGGATAGACCTTGTGAAAGGCCTATGATTGAAGAAGAGAAGTATTGTAAGCAACATAAGCATGAAAGAACAATCACTTGGGTCAAAGATTTAAATGAAATTGCTAGAGAATTGTGTGACCTTTATCCTTTTACTTGTGAACTTTGCTGTATAGAGGGTCACTTTAATTTTCAATGCATGTGAAGGCTTCTCGCCCCTCGTTGGTTACCGCAAGTGGAAGGTTTGGGATGCAGTGTAGCGGTAGTTTTCCCTTGGAAAAGATACCAAGGATCGAATTCCCCTGAGACTCCAAGGTTCAACAAGAAGGTGTCAACTTCTAACGGCGCCAGATATTTAGCAATCAACTGGACCTGCACACAGATACAAATAACTTTGCTCCCAACGAGTACAGAGAGGTTGTCAATCCCTCCGGCCTTATCGTCTACAAAGGATCAAACGCAAGAGATAATAGTGATAGGTATTACTGCAACTAGTAAGTAAAAGCAGAAAGTAAATAGCGGATGTGATCAGTGATGGTAATATGGACCGGGGTCCCATGATGTTCACTAGTGATGTCTCTCTCCCAAAAGACGATAAAACAGCTATGTGAGGTAAACGAATTACAGCTGGGCAATTGACAGGATTACGTGCGCAAACCAATGCTAACTATGTGGCAAGAAAGGTAGAGGTTCAAAGCATGGGCGGTACGCCAAGGCAAGTAGACCGAAATCCATCTGCATCTACTACTAATCATCCACCTTGAGATATCTATCCAGAACATCTCGCTGGTATTAAGTTGCGAGTCCCACCCATAGTGTAAACTCAAAGCGACATACAACTGCATTAAAAGAACTTTGCGTAAAGTAAACAATCCTTGCACCCGCGAGTACAAGCACCGTTGTTTTCCCCCTTGTGGCAACAGCACATCCCCTAGACTCATGTTTCTGTCACTCAAGCTAGTCATCGAGGGGCATGAACCCACAATCAAGCATAACGTTCCCTCTTGGAGTTACTACCTACTACTTGGCCAAAGCAATAAACAGCAACGGAGAACATGCAGAATTACTTAAGAACATAAATATAAACGAGGTAAATCAAATATATTACTCAAACATAATCTGAACATAATCTCATAATCCATCGGATCCCAGCAAACTCATCATAGCAACAGCATAAGGATTACATATGTGCCTCGATCATGTAGGGCAGCTCACGAGGTCTAATTAGTGAAGGACAAAAAGGGGAGGAGAACATCACATAGCTACTGGTCATGGACCCATGGTCCAAGGGAGACTACTCACAACTCATCCGGGAGGCGTCCATGGTGGTGGAGAGGCTGCCGGTGGTGATCCTCCCCTCCGGCAGGGTGCCGGGAAGAGTTCTCCTGGTGCTCCCGATCTTGGAAGCGCGTCGGCGGCGGAACAGAGATGAGATCGCGAAAAAGGGTTCCGTCCTCGAGGGTTTCGGGACGCGGTGTAAATATATGCCAAAGGGGGGCGTCAGAGGGGGCCTGGGGGCCCAGGCGCCCTGGCGGCGCGGCCTAGGGGGGGGCGCCCCCTGGCCGCCTGGAGGCCTGGTGGCCCCCCTCCAGCCCTACTTTGGCCATATGGAAGCTTCCGGAACGCTGATTTTTTATATATTTTTCCCGGATTTTTTCTGGCAGTTTACGTAATGGGAAAACCTGAAATACAAAAACAGCAGAAAACAGAAACTAGCACTGGGGTGCACTAAGTTAATAGGTTAGTCCAAATATGATCAAAAGTGTATGGAAGTGCATAAATATCATAGCAATATCACACAAAAGAGGCATGGAGCAAGCAGAAATTATAGATACGTTTTGGACGTATCAGCATGCACTTTCAAAACATAACTGTTAACCAGTTGTGTGATAACATGATCACCCCTGATCTTTATGATGAGCTTATGTTATTTTTGATGTGTGAAGAGTTATCAGAAAAGACTTCTTGGCTAGATGTTAATGCCATAGGAATAAAAAACACTTTGCAATATTGCCATCTCTATTGTGTTGTTAATTGCCATAAAAATGATTACATAAGTAAGATTAGAAAGGAGGGAACTTTACCAAAGTATAAAAATGTCTCTTATATTTCTTCTAATAAAAAGGAGAGTTTCTCCCAAGTTTCCCCTATTGTTTCTAATGATAAACCAGGATATGTGGAGAAGCTTCATCTCCAACCACTCCCTCCTAAGGTGAAGAAGAAGAAAAAGAAGAGGAGGGGGAAGAGGAGCAAGAAGGAAGAAGAATGGGTATCAACCTGGCCTGAGCATATTCCTCCCATCAACTTTTATCCTAACGGTTGTAAGTTTAAAGAAGAAGGTGAAGTTTATTGCCTTAATTATCATCTTGATGATACGTCCGTAGGTACTATTGAAGATGATTTTGATTATGATATGCATGTTACTTATTGTGATTGGGAAAATGATGATAATGCTACTTATGATCTTGAAAATCTTTTTGGTACCAACTCTGAAAGTGATGATATGGAAAGCTCTAAGCTTGGGGATGATAGGATTGCAAATCCTTTACCCACTAGTGATGTGATAATTGATAATTCTTTTGCTAGTAAAAATAAATACAACGTGTTTACAAATATAGTTGCTAGCAATGATAATGCTCTTCTCTACTATGATGATGTTATAACTCCAATCTATAGTGATTATAAAGGTACCTATGACATAAGGAGAAATTATCCTTATGAAACTTGTCATAATCATGGAGGGAATTACTCCCTTGTTGAACACCATCTTCCTAATACACAATTAATCTATAGTGTTCAAGTTGTTTATGATGGCCCTACTCCCACTATTGCCAATGAGAAAGATTATGCTTATGTGGAGAGTAAGAGCACCTTTTTGCATGTGGATCATGGTAACAATGCTTTTATGTGATGCTTATATTGTTGAGTTTATTCGTGATCCCACTGAAAATTATTATGAGAAGGGAACATATGCTTATAGATATTTCAATAATATCAACTTCCCTCTCTTTATGTTGAAGGTTTTGAAGCTGCACTTGTTTTGTCTTCCTATGCTTATTGCTTTGTGCTTCAATGAATTATTCTATTGCAATATTCCTATGCATAGGAAGCATGTTAGGCTTAAATGTGTTTGGTATTTGCTTCTTGATGCTCTCTTTTGTTCTTCAACTCTTATTCCTACGAGAGCATCATTAAAGTCTTAAGCCTATCTTCATGGCTATAAAGAAAGAGCTCTAGGGAGACAACCCTTGTTATCTTTGCTTTCAGTTTGTTCTTTCAGTTTTTAGTGGTCTTGATGTTTGTTACTACTGTAGCAACATCATTGTATCTTTATTTTTCAGCTTTGTGCCAATTTTAGCCTCTCATTGCAAGAAAGTTCAAAAGTTGTGACATGCTGTCCAGAAAACGGATTATGTCCTTGGAAAGAAAAATTCTAATAAATTCACCAGATCATCTTTTTGATCTGAATTTTTTTGACAGCATGCTCTATACAATTGGCTTTCGAGCGTCCGTTCTGAGTTTTTTGATTTGAGTTGCAGAAGTACCCCAAAAAAATTATTTACTACCTGCTGGTCTGTTTTTCACACATTCTGCCCTGTTTTGCCTTTTCTTTGTTTTGCAGACCTTAAGCTTGCTTTTTCTTTCCAAAAACTTTTTGGCGATCTTGAGAAATAGTAGACCTTCAAGAATATCTTTGTTTCCAGTAGAGAAAAATTATTTCATTGTGGGTACTAACTTCTCTAATCAGATTATGATGAGTTATGTATGAAGCGAGTTTTCAAGTGTGCGAGGGAAGATGATAAAAGAAGATTCAGGAGTGTCAAACGCTCAAGCTTGGGGATGCCCCCATGCACCCCCAATAAATATCCAAGGAGACTCAAGCATATAAGCTTGGGGATGCCCCCGTGCATCCCCTTCTCCATCAACAATTATCAGTTCGTCCTTCGTTCCACTATATTTTTATCACTTCATGCGTTATGTGCTATGCTTGGAGCGTCTTGCTCTTTTCTTTTTAGTTTATTTAGTTTTACTTGTTGTTCTTAACAAGTTGGATCCTAGCCTTCATTGTTTGGGAGAGAAACACGCTCCACTCCACTGTAGAACACAACATAGGCTTGCATGCGTATCTTCTTGTGTGTGTTCTTTATCTTTTCATAGCTACTGTCATGCTTAGCTCTTAGTTTTCATGCTTATATTTTTAAGAGCTTTTGTTTAGGTTCTTGCTTCCGGAACTCTCTTGAGTTATCATGCTTATCTTGTTAAGAGAGTTGGCTTCTGTGGCACTGGTTGATATGTCTATGATAAAAATGCTATGTGCATAATGGTGCTTAGTAGTTCATGTTTTCTTATTGTTAGTCTCAAATAGCTGGGGGTTCTTAATGTGTTATTGAAGTACCAGCATGATTTGTTTGCCTATGATGTGGTATGGTTTAGTGATATCTTCCTCCAAGAATTTATTTTGATTGACTTGGAATATGCTCACGCATATTTAGGACTGTAAAGAAAGTCTATAAAGCCTTGATGATCTTTAATTTCTGAGTAGTGATATAACTTCCATGCCCGATTCAATGTTGCTTTGTCGCTCTGCATGATTATGGCCGTCATTGCTCTCTTAGTTGGTCACTCCCAGTCTTTTGCTAGCCTTCACCTGTACTAAGCGGAATGACTGCTTGTGCATCCAAAATCCTTGAAACCAGTTATGCCATATGAGTCCACCATACCTTCCTATATATGGTATTTACTTGCCATTCCTAACGAAGACTTTCTTGTACCATCTCAAAATTATTCAAAAGCATTTCTCTTTTGTGCCTCTGTTTTAGCTCATGAGGAAGTAGTAGGTAATTCATGATCTTCTTATGTTGGACAAATTTTACCCCGGGATTGCATGTCTAATCTGCAAACCCCTAATACGAGGAGGGACTGGCATGAGTGTGCCCAGCTCACAAAAGATAATAGCAACAAACAAACCCTCCTTCACGCTTTGTTCATGAGAAATCAGGAAACTCTGGCAGTGATAAACAAAGGAGATTAAGGGGATGTGATCGTCCACGCGTGGGAGCCGTTCCTCGAAACTTGTCCAGCATTAGAAGTAATTGGGTTATCTACTAGCATTCGTTGACGAATTATGCACCTCCCAAAAGTTTTTTATCTCTGTTTTTAAAACCACGAGCTCTGGTACTTGTTTAGTCTTTGCTTCCAGCCACGGGTTTTCAACCTTGCCATCAAAATCCACGGTTCGAGAGTCTCCACCTTCTTTCTTCAAAGCACCAACTATTGAGAGCATGATTGTCATTCTGAGTGTAATGTGCATTGTTCCAAAGTACCATTGTCTTCTGCATGATTGTGATATCGCTTATTCTGAAATCATTGTATCTAGTCGTCACTTAAACTTCGGAGGTGCTCCTGCATTTATGTTTTGCTTCACTAAAGGGGGCAAGCGAGGTATCACTTTGTCATGTTTGCACACCATGCTCACTACAAATCTATTGGGTGTTTCAGTATCATATTGTAAACTTTCAGTTCTTTGTGATATTCTCATGAGGTAACTTAATTACTAAAGATTCATTATCTCAATAAGCATTTGTCATGTGATTGTGAAAGACTCTTTGGTAGCATGTCACCATAGAAATTGTGCTTGTTATCATTTACCTACTCGAGGACGAGCAGGAATTAAGCTTGGGGATGTTGATACGTCCCAAACGTATCTATAATTTCTGCTTGCTCCATGCATGTTTTGGGTGATATTGCTATGCTTTTGATACACTTTCATACACTTTTGATCATATTTGGACTAACCTATTAACTCAGTGCACCCGAGTGCCAGTTTCTGTTTTCTGCTGTTTTTGTATTTCAGGTTTTCCCATTACTTAAATTGCCAGAAAAATTCCGGGAAAAATATATAAAAAATCAGCGCTCCAGAAGCTTCCAAGCGCCAGAAGTGGGGCCAGAGGGGGCCAGAGGGGCCCCAGGCGCCCTGATGGCGCGGCCCCACCCCTGGCCGCGCCGGGGGGGCGCCTGGGGGGCTCCCACCTCCTCTGGTGCCCTACTTGGCCTCCTATTTATTCTCCTGTCGCGAAAACCCTGATTCCAGAACCCTTATCTCCAGAAGCAATTATGATCTCCGCCGCCATCGCCACCAAGTTTCGGGGGACCAGAATTCCTGTGCCGGCATCCTGCCAGGACGGGGAAGTGCCCCCGGATTCATCTCCATCGACGTTGCTTCCTCCCTCCATGATGCGGGAGTAGTTCCTCCTCGGGGCTGAGGTTTCTACCAATAGCTATGTGGTAAATTCTCTCTCCCATGATGTGATCTTCGTTGTGATCATAGGCTATGTTAATCTAGGGTGATCCCATGATATTTCCCCTTCCTCTATGTATTGGATTGATGTACTGACTTGTCTTTATCTAGTATAATCCCCGAGACCAAGGTGACAGCGTTCTATTGGACATGGATTAGAAGAATATTTTCATGAGTGATTTCCTCTTTTGTGTGTTGATTGAAGATTGAGAGTCTCTTGGTGCTTGTCTTTGACTATCCTTGAGATATGTTGTGGTGATTGTAGTACTCTCTTTGGATGGCCGCGGTGACATTGGGAAATCCATAGATTGAGAACTACGAACTTTGAGGTGTGTTTTTGTAGCCCTACATAATTCTCGTCCTGTCTTGACCACATAGGAATGACCTCCGAGTGCGTCTCCATTGCATGTTTTATGGGAAATATCATGTGATTAGACTATGATAATGTTGTTGGGAGTTGCCACTAGTGAAAGTATGAAGCCTAGACCTTGTTTCCACCATTGCAATACCATTTGTGCTCATGTTTACCACTTGTTTGCTTGCTGCACTTTTTATTACAGATTTATATTACTTTGCTTTGCCACTCCTATCATCCATATTTTACCATATCTTCGCCGAACTAGTGCACCTATACAACTCCTAGTTGTATTAGGTGTGTTGGGGACACAAGAGACTTCTTGTATCTTAGTTGCAGGGTTGCTTGAGAGAGACTATCTTCAACCTCTACTTCCCTGAGTTCGATAAACCTTAGGTCATCCACTTGAGGGAAATTGCTGCTGTCCTACAAACCTCTGCGCTTGGAGGCCCAACATAGTCTACAAGAATAGAAGCGTGTGTAGACATCATCTGCCCGTCCCCGACACCGAGCGGCGGTGGCCAGATCCGCCAGATTTCTCTTCCCCCGCGTCCCCGCGTCCGAATCACTTCGAGGAGGTGCTCCCCCGTCTATCTAGCTGCCTTCAATTTGCTTCAAGGATGTCTTACATCCGTAATGACATACTTGCCGCCATGGATGTGGGCTCGAGCTCCGCTGTCATTCATGGCCGAAGTCCCCTGGGGCGACAAGAAATTGGTGGTAGTGGACCTGTGCTGCAACAGTACTACAACCCTGATGTGGTCTTCCAAGATGCAGCACGGCATGGCAGCGATGAGATCGATCTGGTATGAATTCCAATTGCAACCCTAGATCCTTTATTTCACATAAAAAATGTTGCAAACTTTGATAGTTGAGCATGAGATGAGAAAAACATGTTGTCAAAATACTTGTGTTAATTTTTCTGAAATATTTCTGAGATGTTGTCAATTAATGCCAGTAAAAAAGTTTCTTCCTGCTGTCTACTAGTGAAATGTTACAAGTGTGTACTTAAGTTGCTACATGCTACTACCTATATGTTACATGCTACATCCTAAAATGATACATGGGTCCACTTTTTATGTTCGCGCTTTGCGCATATCTTTTCACGAAGCAAAAAACAACAAAGAGGGAAATTGACTTCGGTGCTGATTTTGTTGCAGAATGTTGTTGTGGAGCCATCTATTTTCCTTGATGATGAACTACAAAATGTTGCGCAACAAGGAGAAGACGATGGCATTTATTTGAATGAAACTCCAGGAACGGATAGTGATGAATCCTTGCAAGTGAACACGGAAGGTGCAGCTCCAAATCAAAGAAATGCCCATGTTGCAACTGAAAATACCAATGGAAATGCTGCAACCCTTGTTGATGAACCAGACGAAGATATATCATCACAGCCAATTGTCCCTTTTGTTGGAATGGTTTTTGACAATTTTGAAGAAGCTCAGCGTGTTTGCAATGAATATGCATCGAAGATGGGCTTCGGAACTCGCATTGTGACATCAAAGTATAGTAGGAGAACAAGGCCGGAGCAGAACTGCATACTAGTCTACAGAGTTTTCGAGTGCATACACTCACGTAAAGATCCTTCAAAGAATGTCTGTGGTAGCATCTCTGACGGTGCTGCAACAAATAGATGCGATGATGCTGACATGAGCTACACTAGCAACAAAAAATCAGCAAGCAAACAAGCTGGCATCTATATGGACGTGGGTGACAAGAGACAAAGAAATAGGCTGGAGAGGTATGATTGCAAGGCTCACATGGGTGTTAGCCTCAAAGAGGGCAGTTGGATTGTGACCGTTTTTGTGGCTGATCACACACACCAACTGATGTTACAAAGGGGACTACAGAGATTTTGCCGCTCTCATAGAAAAATCCCAGATGCAGACATGCAGTACATTACTTCGCTGCACTATCGCAACATATCAACAGCTAATATGATGGGCTTGCTTGGAGATGCACGGTGTTGCGATCCAAGGAGTTTGCCATATGTGAAGACTGATGTGACAAATGCTAGAGCAAATCTACGAAGAGGCCTGTTAGAGCGTGATTTGGAGCTCACAATTGAGTACTTTAAGAGAAGACAAGTGGAGAATCCCAACTTCTTTTTTTCGAAGCTAAAAAAAGATGGAGCTGTTAGGGCGCTTTTCTGGGTTGACAGTAGAACAAGGGCCTTGTATCCAAAGTACAAAGATTGTGTGTTTTTCGACACCACATTCTGCACAAATCGCTACAACCTACCCTTTGTTCCGATTGTTGGCATTAATAACCAGACATACACCGTTTGCTTGGGTTGTGCTTTGCTGCCTGATGAAACCATTGAAACATGCAAGTGGGTCTTTGAGCAATGGATGTTGGCAATGAATAACGAGCATCCATTGAACATTATGACTGATCAAGACCAGGCAATGGCTACAGCCATCTCAATGGTGTTCCTGGAGACAACACACAGATGTTGCAAGTGGCACGTCTTCCGGGTTGCACGGACAAAACTAAGGAAGATGCTAGGCAAGGATGAGCCTTTTGCTGAAGCATTCTATGGTTGCATCAATGGTTCGGATACCATTGAGCAGTTTGAAGAAAGGTGGAAACATATGGTCGAGGTATTTGGTGTGGCTGATAAGAAACACCTAAAAACATGTAGGACACTAGGAAGATGTGGGCTCCTGTGTACTTTAGGAAAAAGTTCTTCCCATTCACTGGCACAACCGGGCGGTCTGAGGCCCTAAATTCCTACTTCAAGACTTTAAATCATCATGGAGACTCGGTTTGGACATTTGTGCAACAGTTTGAGCTTTGCCAAGAGCTAATGCTTGATCGTGAGGATAATGCTGGCTTCATCAATGAAACAACGAGGCCACCACTATGGGGCAAGTAAGTCCAAAAGTCATGTAGCATTTCTGTAGTTTGGTTGAAAACATTTCTTGGAAAAATATGAAGCAATTCTTGGGAACATATGTATTAATTCTTGTTCATGGTTGTAGAAATGCTTGGTATCATTTTTTTGTTGCTCTTTTCCAGTACAGTTTGGTTGAAACATTTCTTGGAAATACATGTAGCAATTCTTGTTGATGTTTGAAGCTTTTTTGTTTGCAGTTACAACATTGAAAAGTAGGCTGCTGATTTCTATACAAGAGAAGTATTTTCCAAGTTTCAAAAACTATTAGCTAAGTCAACAGGCTTTGGGCTTCAATATCAAGTGCAAGGGGGTGTCGTCTGGTTTCAGCTTGTTGCAAATGATGGCGTCAACCCTAAAGTGTACACGGTGCGTGTTACCCCTGAAGATCAGACATACATGTGTAGCTGCAACATGTTTGAGATGTGCGGGCTGATCTACCCACACATCATCCGTGTCATGGTGCACATGAACGTGCAAACAATACCTGTGACTTACATGCTTCCGAGATGGTCTAAGATTGCAACTGACCTTGCGCCTGTACCGGGCGAAGGGCATAGAGCTATGCACTTCGGCGTCCCCACAACAAACACCCTAAAGTTTAACTCTCTCTGCCGGAAGTTTGGGAAACTCGCTTCTGATGCATGCTTCAATGATGAAGCTTATAGCTTTGTCTCTGGGCTAATTGATCAGGGCATTGTTGGGGTTGCTGCAATGAAAGCTGCAGCAACGGATAGTGTTGCAGGAGACGAAGAAGCCCAAGGTATTGCAGCAAATGAACAAGTCTCAGTGGGTCCAAGTACAGGGCAGCGAGATCCACCCCCCGTAGGACTGCGGAACCCACCAAAGTCAGCAAAGAAGGGGAGGCCAAAGGAAAACGAGAAGAGAAGGAAGCCACTAATTGAGATTCGGGAAGATGAAATGAAGAAGAAAGCAAAGAAGGACGCAACAAAAACGAAGAAAGCTCCAAAGCCAAGGGAAAATAAGACTTCATGCAAATATTGTGAAGATGAGGGTAACAACGTGAAGGAGTGCCAACTCCTTGCTGCTGTTCTTGCTTCGACTGCGAGCGCGAAAGCTCCGGGTGTTGAAACAATCCTTACCCTTTAGGATGTTTCGTGAGGCAAAAATGATGACTTGCATTGTAACACCCCATGATTTGCGATAAAAAAGTTGTGTTGACTACTTGTGAATGCTTGTTTTGTGGGATTGCAACATATTACTACATGTGTGGTGTGAAAATGCAGAATGTTGCTGTTTTATGAGAGTTGATTTAGAAACTCTGTGAAAACATGGTTGAAGCTTTTAGAACAAATGGTTGAAGCTTTTAGGAAACATGGTTGAAGCTTTTTTTTAAATGTTGAAGCTTTGTGAAAACATGGTGATGCTTTTAGGAAACATGGTGATGCTTTTAGGAAACATGGTTGAAGCTTTTAGAACAAATGGTTGAAGCTATTAACACATGGGTGAAGCTTTTAGGAAACAAAGGTTAAAGTTTTTTTTTTAAAATGGTTGAAGCTTTGTGCAAACATGGTTGAAGCTTTTTTTTAATAATGGTTGAAGCTTTTAGAACACATGGTTGAAGCATTTAGGAAACATGGTTGAAGCATTTAGGAAGCATGGTTGAAGCTTTTTTAAATATGGTTGAAGCTTTTAGGAAACATGGTAGAAGCAAAAATAACAAGTTGGGAAACGAAAAAGCCTTCAATGATTTAAAGTGTTGATTTTTGCTATGCAACAAAAATTTGCTTTTGAAGCTTGTAGCAATTCAATTGCAATTAGAATGTAGCAATATAGAAAATGTTTGGTAGTAATATTTTTTCAGTATAACTTTTTGAAGCTTTTTTACATTATGCTTCCATAAAAAAAAATTGTAGGGATGTAGCTAATTTCTATGAGCTTCCAGCAATTTATTTGTGATGGGTGAAGTTTGAAATATTTTCATATTTCAGAACAAGCGAAACAAAAAAAAACATCCGATAGAACCAGCATGATCATGTTGGCAAACAAAAGAACACATGCCATTAAACACAAAAGAAGTGCTTCACCTAAAGATCAAGTTGTCATCATTTTACATGCCAAAAAAAGAACACATCTATTTTTACCGGAGGTATCATCAGTTTACATACGAACGCGCACTACTTTAATCCTATTGGAACGCTACCACCTCGTTCATGATCTAAACCTAACAAAGAAACAAGCTTCTTCATCTTGAACCTTCCAGAAAGTCAAGCCGCCAACTCTTGCTGGAATGCCCGCTCCTTTGGGGCATTGTTCATTGGGTGAGTGAAGAGGTTGTGTGCCACATGCATGCGGTATCATGCCATGTCCTCCTGTAATATGAATGCAAGAAGTAAGCAAGTATGTTGCTGCATGAGTATTCAAAACAAAGAAAATAGATTGTAACAAAAATGACAAGGCAAAAAAATAAAAATGTGTACCTCTTTGAAGTCCCTCACGGCTTTTCCATCATAGTTATCAACATATTTGAGATCAAAAAAACCACAATCTCACATGCGGGATAAAAAATAAGTTCTCCATCATAGTTCCATGCATAGTGGAAACAACAAAATTGTTGAAATGCAACACATGGTTGAAGCAAAAAGAAAAAAGAAAAACTCACAGGTTGTTTTGCTTTGGGTAATCCTCTAGGTCAACACGGGTGAAAGATCCAACATTGACATTGAATTCGCTGCACTCTTGTGCGAGATTTGAAAAGTTTGTGATCTACCACAAAAAACACACACATAAGTTTGAAAAATAAAATTAGGTGTGTAAAGATGACAACATGGCGTTTATGTAGATGAATCAAAATGGAAAACAGAAATTTAATAGAGAGCACGAGCCTACCAGGTTATTGGCCTGCTTCTTCAAAGGAGATTGTTTTCTTTTTCCATTGATTGAGTCAAAAACGTTCCACTGTTTGTGAAGCAAGTTTGCGCAAACAAGTATCCAATGGCGATCATGAACAATTGTGAAAAAGATCTGGAAAAACAAAAGAAAGTCAGAAAGGTGGAAGCACTTTTAAAGTTAGTTGTTTTAGACTCTGATTGGAAGCATGGTTGAAGCATCTTTAAAGCATGGTTGAAGCATCTTTAAAGCATGGTTGAAGCTTTTTTAAAGCATGGTTGAAGCTTTTATAAAACATGGTTGAAGAATATTGAAAGCATGGATGAAGCATCTTTAAAGAATGGTTGAAGCTTTTTTAAAGCATGGTTGAAGCTTTTCTAAAACATGGTTGAAGCATCTTGAAAGCATGGATGAAGCTTAATGAAAGCATGTTTCAAGCTTTTTTTAAAACATGGTTGAAGCATCTTGAAAGCATGGATGAAGCTTATTGAAAGCATAGTTGAAGCTTTTTTAAAACATGGTTGAAGCATCTTGAAAACATGGTTGAAGCTTTTCTAAAAGCTTTTCTAAAACATGGTTGAAGCATCTTGAAAGCATGGTTGAAGCTTATTGAAAGCATGGTTGAAGCTTTTTTAAAAATATTACAGCAGCGTCGCATCATTGGATGCATATTTGAAAGTGTTTTGTGGTGTGAAACAAAAGAAGGCTCTCGGGAAACTTATGAGGTCAAATTTTTGAACCTTGAACTTTGTGACAGCCCTTTCAAGCTCGGGCATGAGATCTGGTGCTCGGAAGGTTGATGGGTCTTGTTTTAGTAGGATCTACTTGAAAGAAACAACACAATGGTTAGTGTGTGTTGCAGCAAAAATGTGGAGAAAAAAGGAATGAAGCATTCCTTGTTTTTACCAAAACTTACCCCCGCGTGGACTGAGAATATGTATTTCTTCAAAGCATTATTGCTTGCTGCACGAGATGCGAGGTTGTTCATCTCAATACATAATGACATAACCTCATCATTCATATCCCCGCGAGGCTTCAAGCATGCAAGGAATTTCTTGTAACCAACGACAAAAACCACCTATCTTGATGAACGGTATCCTATTACCATAGTTGCAATCAAATGAATCATTTGTTTCGAGCAGAAAAAAAAATCACAAACATGTAGGGCTTAGGTAACTCACACTTGCTCATTGGGTAGTGATTTCTTCAATGGTTTCCCATGCTTAACATACTTCTCATACATAGCTGCAACTTCATCAACCTTTTGCTTCTTTGCCTTTGCATTTTTTATGGCCGGGACTTTAGCCATCCTCTTCTTCCCAGTGTTCTTGTCATGTGTGCTAGGGCCACTACTTACATCAACAATTTTCTCTTCTGTAGCTGCCATCGTGGGAGCTGTAGCAAAACAAGAAATGGATGAGTTTGCAAGAGGTTGTACAAAAAAGAATTTGCTGCAATCACACATATGTGAAAAAATGACATGAAGAAGAACAAAAATAAATGCAATGCAAGAGGAAGGAAGCATACTTGGGCTGTCATCGTCGTATGAAACAGGAAACACTGGGATGTTTGCAAAGATGGGGCCGATTGTCTTCATTTGATTGTAGGCTCGTCCGTGCAATGCATCAACTCATAGTCTTCGGAGCCTTTTGGGAACAACTCACATGATGGCTCGTCATCCCTAATGCCAGCTGTCGCACTCCTAGGTGCATCATAGAAGAGTGGGGGGCTGTGAGGTGAGACGTTGCCATCCATTTCGAACCTCACTCTTTGTTGCTCACGAGTTTTAGCAACCTCTGTTTCAACTTGTAGGTTCAATCCAGTGACTTCATCCTTGTTCATGTTGGGTGTTGTACCATCATCTTGAGCTTGAGCAGCACTGCCATCATTTGCAGCTTTAGCAGCACCATCATCTTGAGCTTCAGCAGTACTGCTTTCATTTGCAGCTTTAGCGGCACCATCATCTTGAGCTTCAGTAGTACTACCATCATTTGCAGCTTTAGCGGCACCATCATCTTGAGTTTCAGCTCCACTGCCATCATTTGCAGCTTTAGATGATGGTGCTTCAAATGAAAAGTTGGGCTCATTGGTAGCTGTGATGGCGTCTCCAACATCACGAAGGAGAGCAGCCATCCGGTTGCACTGCAATCCCTTTAAACACTGTCCAAGCTTGCCTACTGCTGCATCAACCTCCGATGCAAAAATACCCTTGTGCTTGTCGTACAGCATTTGAAACTGAGTTGGTACCTACAAGAGGATGAAGATTTGAACATTTTATTCATCTACTACATCAACATTTTGAAAAAGTCTGGATGTAAAAAAAAGGCACAAATGATTAAGTGAGAAAGAAAGTAGGTATGTTGCTGTGTCACTATGAATCAAATTAAAGCAATGTCATTGTAGCATTTTAATGTCATGCATGAATAAAAAAAACAGATGATCTATACATCAAGGTAGCAAATTACTGATATGGATGTAGCAAAATTATGATATGGATGAAGCAGAAAATAGAATGTAGTTGTAGCAAAATAAACATATGCATGTAGCAAGCTAAAACATATGGATGTAGCAAAATAAAACATATGGATGTAGCAAAATAAACATATGCATGTAGCAAAATAAACATATGGATGTAGCAAAATAAACATATTAAACATATGGATGTAGCAAACTAAACATATGGATGAATGAACTTAAACCAAACATGAAGCAACAACAATACATGGTTGTAGCATATCAGAATGAAGGATGCAGCAAAAAAAAAACACTTGCAACTGGGTATAACAAAAATAATGCGAAGGGAGAGGTATATACACTTAGATCTTGCATGCTAGGGAATGATTGATGCAGCCAATCATTCAGCGATGATGATAGGTGTGGTTCAGCATCAACATTTTGTTGAGCCTCGTTTGACCGAGAGTCCTTTCCTTGAAATTCAGCGTCATGAATTTGGCTTCCTTGGCCACTAGGTGCTTCAGCACCAACTCCCTGCCCACTGGCTGCTTCAGCACCAACTTCATGTCCCATGAGTTGTGCTCCGTATGGAGTGTTGCACAAACTCCGGATCTAGGAAAACAAAACATGAGTGGTGGAAATAAGAAGGTTGCCATAACCTAAATGTAAAAGCAAAGATTGCTACATGCAAATTTAGTTCGCAAAAGAAACATAGGAATGCTAATACTCCATTAGCAAAAGAAAAATATGGGGCGGGTTGTAGCAAAATTACTTGGGTGTGTTTCCCGTAGAAAGGATGCCCAAGAGTGAGCTTGTTCTTGTCAACTTTATCCAACCAATCAAAATCTTTTTGACAAACAACACGTATCCTCGGCACAGAATAATCAATGACATGCTCACTTGGGAGGCCGGCCGGGATATCAACATGATCCATGTATATGATCAGCTTAGAAATGGAAAAAGACATTAGCCAACAAAACATATATGCAAGCTATAGATAATGTGCAAAAAGGTTTCATGCAGCAAAGAAAGTAGATGGAGTTATTTCATAATGCTGCCTTGCATACCACTAACATGGGAAGGCATGAAGCGATCTGAAACTCTTTTTCTGTATTTGCTCGCATCCTCTTCTTCTCTTGAAAGACTGCGACCTCCTCCATCGCTCGTGCCAACAAGTGCTCATCCCAAGCAAATTCATGCACCGCAGACATATCTTCCAAGGAAGCTAGATACTCAAGATTCACCATATTGCCAGTGTCTGGGCACAAAACAGTTGCCAACGCAAGGAGTGCCCAAGTCCTATTTATCGTAACAACATCCTCATCGCTGCAGCTAGTGAGCAACTTGACAACATGGGCGATTGGAGTCCTGCTGCCATCCTTGTAGATGGTGCGAAGATCATCTTCATCACTCTTCTTAAGAAGCTTCACGGGTCTATCACCAGATGGCACATTGAAAATCCTTTTCACCATGAGCTTGCTGAAGTTGATGGATTTGTTCTTGTATTTGAACTCAAAGAGTATGTGATTCGTGTTCATCACAACAAACTCAATGAGCTCGTGGGGCACCTTGAAAGATCGGATGTCCAACAAGTCTCCAAACGGTCCCTCCCTAATGATTCTCCTTTTCTCCGGTGATACTTGCTTCCCAATTTCAGCTAGCCTTTAGTTAAACCTTGACTTGAATCCACATAGATTGCCTTTCTTCTTTATCTTCTTCTTAACCTTCTTGATCCCCTCATTCTCACCAGAGGGTCCTGCAACATCTACAAAAAGGAAAAAAATAAGTCCATAAAAGCCTACAAACTGCATCATCAAAATAGGTGGCAAAAAAAACATATGTGTTGCAACATAATGTTTTTTTGCTGGAGCAGTTTCTGTTTTTTTGCTACCATCAACAAAAATAGCCGTTGCAAAATATTTCAGCCGTTCACAGGTCGCAGCCGGAATCGCTTGCCATCATCTACTACAGTACAAAAACAGACAGATCAACACCTCCAATTCTCCATCTAGTCCACTAGTTGGTGCATTCCACACTATAATTGTAACAAAAGCAGAAGCTCATTGGCCTAGGCGCTATACAGCAGTGTATGACAACAACTTAAATGCAACCAGTATAAATTCCGAACACTCTACAACTCAAAATAGGGGAGCTTCACAAGCTCATTGAACTAGAACGCTATACATCAATGTATGACAAGTAGCTCAAAACAGGGGAGCTCCTAAATACAGTTCACAGAAAAACTACTCTAGAATCCATAGATAGCATTCATTGTGCATGGCCGAAAAAAAGAACTCAAATTGTTTCGACTCACCACAAGCTCAATGACCCCAAACGCTATACATCAGTGTATGACAAATAGATGCTCCCTCAAAATTGTTCCTCCACGAAAGCAAATCCTACAGGCCGCATAACAAAACACTGACCCGAGCAAACGACCAGTTGGGGGCGGCCGTGGCGGAGCCAGGAAAAGTTCATCAGGGGTGCCAACAAAATCATGATAATACACAGAATTATGAGCAGCTAATGACTTAGGGATCTAGTGAACGTTTCGGCTGGCGGCCCGCCAGCAACACTTCACTATATTATAGGGTCTAGCCACTCTTACCTATTTATCATTAAGCTTGGGGCCCGGCCCACCAAGTGAAAGCGAATTCTAAATCAACCAGCCTGCACGAAAGGCCACCTGTAGCTATCATCCTTGAAACTGTTGACCTTGTCCTCCTTTTTAAGTAGGTCTGACTCTTACTCCGTAAGCGGTATGGGACTAATTTTGTAGCGTCAGCTCGCGCGCAAGAAAAAGGAACAAGTCAAGAGTCATACGAGATACGAGCACAGCATCAGTTGGAATACTTTTTTTTTGAACGCCTACCACTACACCGCCTAAGCCATATTACTTAGCAAAGCAACAAAGCGCTTAACCATCTGAACATGCATGCATCACCGGCGGCCAAAGCAACGTGCCGCCAGCACGTTATTCTCATGTATCGCCGCAGGAGCCGCCAAACGGGGCCAATTTGCAGCTGCTCGTCGCCTGAGCAACTGTCCGGCGGTGTCGTCCCAGTCCGTCGCCGTGGCAACGGCCGTGCGTCCAATTAGTGACCGCTCGTCGCCTGAGCAACTGTCTGACGGCACTATACCAGTCCGTCGCCGTCGACCTCCATCCCAATCCGTCGCCGCAGCAACGGCTGTGCGCCAAATTAGTGAGGTCGTCCTTTACGCCGGCGCCCGCTGAGACGATTAAAAAAATACCTCAAAACCTTCGATTTGAAGGCTTTTCTTGAAAACGCCTCCGGTTCATTTCTGTTCAGTGGCAATTTGAGAAAATGCCAAGAAAGCTACCTACAATCGAAGGCATTTTCCTAAAATGCCTTCTTATATACAGGAATCTGAGGCAAATCAAAAAAGTGCCTTCTTATATACAGGGATCTGAGGCAAACTGAAAAAATGCCTTCTCATATACAATTTGGAGGCATTTTCATATACGCCTTTAACAAAATGCCTCCGATTGACAACCGTGGTGTAGTGGGATTCCCCAGCTGCAGTCGCCAAATTACGCAAACAACTCCCCGTGGGAATCACGACGCCGAGCGCGGCACGAGCAGGAGGAAGGGCGGGAGGAACGGAGCCCGGCAGAGTGGGCAGGTGCGGTGGCCGTGAGCTGCCCAGCGGTCAAGGCAGCCAAAGTGGAAGACGTGCTGGCACACCCGCGGCCGGCGCACACGCGCAGCGCCGTGGAAGTCAGTGAGGCACACCACGCATCCCTCTGGGAGTATGGGCGTCCCGGCGCTGGTGCCGGCGTGGGATGCAGTGCTCCTCCAGCTCCTTGAGGGCGTGGTCGTCGTGGTACTGCCTCTGGTGGTGGTGATGGTGGTGGTCGGCGAAGTCCGAGTTGTTTGGGTGGTAGAGCAGCCATGAGGAGAGGCGGCGGAGGTGCGCAAGCAGGAAGAGGAGCTTGGGCAGCAGCCTGGGCACCGCCGCCGGGAACTCCATTAGCTAGCTGAACTCCATGGCAGTGGCTCACAAAGATTGCTCCGGCCTTTATAAGGAGAAGCAGAGCAGGCAGGTAGACATGGACAGGGAAATAAAGGAGAATGGCGTTGTGTGCATGATAGCTAGTTGATCGATCAGAGCAGCAGGGATGAGGAGTATTGTACGTTGCTTAACTAATCAACTGTTGAGGCATGACTGGGCACAATATGTCCACCGTCGAGATTAATGCGTGGTTAACCATCGGTGGGGTGGGGTGGGGTGGGTCGATCGATGATGGTGCATGTGTTGCCACTGTGCCGGTACAGGCAGGCAGGTCAGGTGCGCCTGTCCATCGACTCACCGGCCGGCTCAGCTCAGCTCCACCTGCAAGCGCCTGGCCAGTGTTCGTTTTTTTTATTTTAGTTGGCAGTGTTTGTTAGTTAGTACAAAAAAGATGAATAAGCCGTGCAAATGTGTACGCGTTGGAAGCAACCAGCTTGGACACGAACTAATCAACGACTAGGAACAGGATATGTACTACCTATTGCCATCAAGTCTCGTGTCTCGTGTTCGATCGCATGCGTCTGTTTTACCCTCCTTGTGTTTGACAAGAAAAATAATAAAAACAACGATAGGTATCGTGTTATTATCTCTCTACGCGTCAGGGGTAATAAATATGCGGACGTGCCAGTGTACCAAGTACACAAAGAAAACATAGGGAAATTTGTACTTTATTAATCTCTCATGGGAGAAAACAAATTACATAATCCCTTTACATAAGCGCTCCGTTGCGCGGCCTATATGACTTGGGCGATTGTGAAGTTCTGGTTCACGGGGCCTCGGAAGGCTCCCGATTAATTAAGTCCGCAAGCCGGAGCCGCGGACCATCTCCGATTAAGCTGCTGCAATGGTCGTCGTCTTCAAGTCTCGTCTTCTCCAAATGCTCGGTGTAGACGATGGTAATGATGTGGTGGAATAGAGGGGTGGAGCGGTACGCCCGTCGCTCCGGCGATGCTTAGTCACATCCCTCCGGCTTGTCGATGTCCGATGATGAAGATGTCTAGCCTCATCAGCTCAGACAGATGGTCGGCCTTCGCCTCGTCGGCGTCCGGCCTGATGGTGTCCGCCTCGTCGGTGTCCGGCCTGATGGTGTCCGCCTCGTCGATGTCAGACACGGTGTGTCTTGCCTTCGCCTCGTCGGTGCCCAGCCTGGTGGTGTCCGCCTCGTCGGTGTCACACACGGTGTGTCTTGCCTTCCCCTCGTCGGTGCCCGACAAGATATGGATAGCTACATCGGAAGAAGACATGTCGCTGAAGTGGCTTCGCCTCGTCGGAGCTTGGACGGGGTTGAGTGAGTGTGTTGATGTAGAAGTCGAAGTAGATTCAAGTGTCGCCACGTGGCGGCGTTGCTTGAAGATGACGACAATGTGAGCTCGTCGATGTAGACCTCAGATATCGTGCCTCGTCGGTCTTGGCAGCATTGGAGTATTTGTTGTCGGGGTGGCATGGGTCGCGCTCGGTCCAGACTTCTCAACGACCGGTTGCTTCATCGGGATGTTCAAGGGGCTACGCCTTGCGGGAGTAATAGTTTGGAGAGAGCGGCGTCTGTGTAAAAAAACTGACACACGCTCACATTGGCGTGGCCGGGGAGGTTGACGCCTCGTCTCGGCTAGACGCCGAGTATTCGATGGTCTGCCGAAACAAAGGGCGCCGCCTCACAGGGCCATGAAAAGAAGGGTATGGTAAAGGCAGCGACGGCTTGGGCTGGTGTACGCCAAAAAGTGACCTGTACACCGACAACACCAAGGGCCTGTCCGCCAAAGACCTGTTCACCATGGTGGGCGCGCTTCTCAAAGGAGGGGCCGATCTTGACTACATCATCGCAAACTATGATTCGGATGAAAATCTGTACACCACGAAGGGAGAAGTGAGTCTTGGGCTACGTTATCAGCGAGCTCCGGTTCCGCCACACCGTCTCCTTTGAGAACGTGGTGCCAACCTGTACGCCTATGATCTTGGGTATTCCATTATACGCGGCACCTCGTCATAGATCGGGTCCATCCAAAACATGGAATTACTTCTCCATGCATCACTCGATCGCCACATGATCATGAGTGTGCTATTGACATATGGGGACTTCACCATAAATCGGATCCGTATTCACCTTTCCTTCTTTGATGGAACTTGTTGGCTTCTTTGTCTTCTATGGACTCTGTTCACCGTGTGATTTGTACCTGTTTATTTTCAGATCGGCGATCCCATCTTCACCAAGGGCAAGGGCCAGACTTTGGGCGGCCTCTCCATGCGTGCTTGCCAGCGGCTTCTGCCTGCTCCTTGTACCTGTATACAACAAACATAAACCTCACCTTGATTACCTGAGGGCGCGTAGACCGGCCGGCCTCGTGAGGAACGCCTGGAAACAAGTCTGGCATGGGCTAGTGGCAAGTGCAAATGTGGAAAAGAAAAGTATTGGTATGGTATGCGCTGCCGGTGGCGTGTGTGCCTCCCGATCTAGGATCTGCGGCGGCCGCCGTGTGTGTGCGTGTATGCCTAGATGTGAGAGCGGCCTTGCGGCCAGCCCGTATGTGCGTCGCCTGGCAGCGACCTCTGCACGAGCGGCGGCCTGGCGGCCAGCCATCGATGTGCCTCCATCTGTGTCTACGGCCAGACGGCCTTGCGGCCCTCTCCGTCTGTGCGCAGCCTTGCGGCGGCTTCTCACTGCCCCCTGCTGATTTGGTTTCTGGTGTATTTATAGGCAGACCAGCAGATGGACTAGGGTACCGGCCGAAGCATCGCGCGCCGTCGCGGCCGTTCGCTCGCTCCCGATCTTTCTGAATCAGATAATGATGCACGCTCGTAAAAGTTTGGGTCAATAGCTCCTGTGTGACATTTTTCGTGGGAATTGACCGCAGTGCGACGTTTTTCGACAGAATGGCTCTCGTGCGACACTTTTGAGCGACTAAATAGCCCAGACACGACATGGCCCTTAAGTTGAACTAATGCCCTCATTAGCTGTTACGGGCTGGACCCACAACTTATCCACGTAAGCGGCGGGCCCACTACTTGTCCAGTAAGAGCGGGACCCACAACTTATCCACGTAAGCGCCGGACCCACCACTTGTTCAGTGAGCACGGGACCCACCTCTTGGCAGCTAGAAGAGACGACCGCCCGTGCCCGTCCGCCCGCCGCCGCCCATTGCTTCCCCTTTCCCCATTCTTCCTCTTCTCCGGTGACCTAGTGCAAATGTCCACCTCCTCCGCCACGCACTCCAAATGGCGTCAGTATGGTCCAGTGCCGCTCACAAGGTGCCCTGAGTGCCCCACGCCCAGAGCCTCTGAAACGGTGGGTCAGTAGGACTGATGAGAATGGAAATCTTGGACGGGAATTTGTGAAGTGCATGAGCAAAACAATGGCAGGAAGGGATGGCAAGGTTATATCTCAGTTCTTTCACTGCCGTTTGCTTTGATTTCTCCATATTTTGTTTTTTCCCCTTGAATTTGGAATTTGGGGTTCATGTTGTTGTTTTCAGATCCTAAAGAAATGCACCCATTTCGAGTGGATGGATGACTATGTTGAGAGGATTCAGTTCGAGGGCTACATTGATTCGAGCGGGCCGCAACCTGGGAGCTCAATTTGGGCGGGATGCCGCAGATGGAGAATTGGGGGGGGGGGGTGTGACGCCCGAGACCGACGTCCCAGAAGATTCCAGAAGTTTCCCGAAGATTCCAGATGTTCCGGGTTGCCCGTGTGTTCTTTTGTGCTTGTGTTATTTATTTTTGCATTGCATCATGTCATCATGCCATCATGTCATTTTTATTTTTTTGCATCTCAACCTAAATAAATTGTGTGGACCTTCGGTCCATTTAAATCGAGGGAAGGTGACTTCTCTTTATAACATATAAAAGTCTCTCATTATTTTAGGGAGCTATATTAATATTATTCCATTGCTTCGGAATCACCATAACACACTTGCATTTTCCCCATGTCTTTTTCACTTCGAGCTTCTCCTTCCAAACCTTGCCAATATTCTTTTCCGTTGTTTCGAGGATCCTCAAAAACCCTCCTTCTATTTTTATTTAATTCCTGACATTTTTGTGAGTCCAGGAATATTAACCTCTTGTCCTAAGCATATTCCTAGCACCTCCCTCCTTTTCTTTCTTGTTGTTGTATTCT